>VDFB02353493.1:282645026-283393075 GCA_007258455.2 Sequoia sempervirens | reverse complement strand
AATCCTAACTTTTAATCAACCATTAAGGGGATAATCATGTCACATCCATAGCTTAAAATTAAAATAATTCCAAATCACCAATCCAAACTCAAACTAATGTAACTTACTTCCACTTCATCAAATCTAAAATGAAATTAATAATCTATCCTAGCCATCAAATCAATTAGACTAATCATAGCCATTCATTTCCAACTTAGACCTTCAATCCAAATTCAAATTAGCATTCAATTGTTCCCATCTACCTAATCAAGTCAACACAAGCCCTCCATCAACCCAACCACCTACATTTAATTCTCTCTTCCCTCTCAAATTCAAATTCAAAAATTCTCTCATGATTCTAGTCCTCGATTCCAAAAAAACCTAGTACTCCATTCCTTTCCCCTCAACTCTATAAAATAATGACATCCCCAAATGTTTCCATATGATAAAATTTGTATGTATATGTTATCACATTAGAGAACCAAAGAGCAACTTCAACACATACATTTAGAGCCATAAAAGAATGTTATGGAACATATTATGCTTCTCTAATCTTTCATTATTTTATTTACCTTTCATTAGAAGTAGAGTATTGAGTTTGCACTTGCATTCTTGGTCTAGAATTTCTCTTCTACACTAAGTACAAAAATATAATATTGGATAGCTTAGTATATATTTCTCTTCTAATATATATTCCCTAGTTCTCCTTATCCATATTTGAGTATCTTAGCATATGTGTAACATGACATGTTAATAATATATCTCATATAAATGTAGGGATGTGTCGCTAATGTCATCTTCAAACATATTTAACCAATGGGAGATACTATAAGGTATCCAATATAACTATACAACCTATACAGGTATGACATATGGTGACCTTTGGCTTTTTTTGATATGTCAAGGGTAGTTTTGCAAATATTAGTTTCTAGTGCTTTTGTGAGTTTTCACCACTTGTATTTTAATAAGCTACACTTTTGGGTTTTCAACCTAATAGGGATAAACCTAGTAGATTTTTTAGCTTTCCAGCCTAATGGAGATAAATCAAACCACATTTTTTGGTTTTTAGTTGCACCTATCAAGTTATTTGTTAGCTATTAAATTTACAAACATTCTAGGATTATAAGTCTACTGTAAAATTTGATGTAAAATAGATTACACATTGAGCCCTATAATTTAATTACAACAATGAATAAATATAGCAACATTTAGTAGACATAATGAAAATCAAGCCATGATAGTAATATAGAGATAATATACAATGTTTAATATAGATAAGTTAAAGAATCATTTTACAAATATATATCTATATATTCACATCATTTTTGTTTTTTCTTTAGATTTCAAATATATCCACCAATCCTCCCTATCTTACATTAACATAAACTCAAAAAACATAGTGGACATGTACACACATATAAAACTACATTAAAATAGTGTTAGATCTTACAATTTTTCAAGGCTTAAATTTCATCCTCTTAGACGATCACTCTTACTAAATCATTGGCATAAATTAGATGAACACAATGGCACATTAAAGGTTTATTCCTCATGTTGGATTCCCTATTTTATATAACTATATCTTTATTATCTAATTTAAATATATCTAAGCACAAATTTCTTTTATGTAACACATTGATAATTTCAACTCATTATAAAAACCAAATACAAATTTAAAGGGGGTACACTATATTTATAAATAAGAATTTAAATACCATCCCTATCTCCATGGTGTGTCACTTGTTCACTAAAAAGCCCTTACATAAATCATCTACTTGGGTCAATCTTATCTAGATTTTTCTTAAATATTAATATTCATAAAATATGGCACAAAGCATATTGATGCATTTCTATCCTTCCACATAAATCTATATAGTATCAAAATATAGGTAATTTTATGGTTAAATTGAATCTCTCTTAATTGCCAAATAATCCATTATGATTGAGGATGGGTGGATTATTATCTAGGATATATATGTATCTGGAAGTGTTTCCAATTGGAATTGCTATAATTATACTTTTATGGCATTCTAGATATTGAAAATAGTTTTCATAAATCTACCAAATAGACCCATTCTTGACATTGAACCTACATAATTTTAGGTATGTCCAATGAAAGATTAGGGTCTAGGGTTCATAAATTTCAAATGCTTTAGTATTATGGGTTTAGATTTTACAGTTTAGGGTCTAGGGTTTAGCAAACTTAGGGTTTTAACAATTTTTTTGTTCCAATTCAATTTAGGGTTTTAGTTTTAAACAATTAGGGTTTTTAATGAATTTTTTTCGTTTCAATTCAAACTAGGGTTTTCAAATTCAATTTTTTCGTTTGATTTGAATTTAGGGTTTCAAAAAGCTCGATGTGGATTTGTAAATGCGATGTTTTATTTCATTTCGATCTTTAGGGTTTTGAAATGCAATTTTTTTGTTTTGTTTCAATTAGGGTTTTCAAAATCAATTTTTTTGGGGTTTAATCGAACAATTTAAGATTTAAAAGTTAAAATTTGTTTCTAAAACTCAATTCAATGTTTTATTTCTCAATTTTATTAAAAAACGTTTAAATTTCATTGCAAGTTTTCATCTAATTTGACAACTATTGAATTCTAATATAACAATTAAAAAAAAATTAAAACGTGACATAAATTGAAAAAAAAATGCTAAATTAACGTATTTCTTTTAAAATTTCAATTCAAATAAAGAGAAGAAGTGAGATTTTGTACTTGTGTTGGTCATTGTCTTAAACCCTCAGTCCCAAGTTAAAGTGAAAATAGCTGTTTTTAAAATAAATATGATGGGAAGCGGGATCGATTTATATATTTCGGGATCCCGTTATTCTCAAAATGGGATCAGTGTTTCAGAATTGGGATCGTTTGTTTATTCATCGAGGATCCGTTCCATCTACTTTGGTTGGTCAGAGCGGAAGCAGGATCGATTTTTAATGAGGATCGTTTGTGAGATCATTTCGGGATCCCGAACCATAACAGGATCCCGTTTTTTAAAAATCGGGATCCCGTTTATTAAATCGGGATCCCGTTTTATCGATGCCGATTTCAATTTTTTGGCTAAGGAAAAAAACTTCCACGTTTCGTGGACTCAACTTCGTGCACTTACCCACTAGTCCTCTCCCTATTCTTAAGGGAGAGTGGATATATGTATTTATGTTCTATTTTTAGTCCTTGTGTGAATAGAACTCTACTAAGCATATATTGGGATTGGTGGTTGAGGAGAAAATCTAGTTGCCAGTACTAGTTTTTTTTAACCAGAAAATTCTTCATTGTTGTTAGTTTTTCTATTATTAAGTTGCAATGGATATGTACTTATGAATGGTAAATATTTTGAAGATTCTTATAAGATTATAAGAAGTTCAATTTTTATGCAATAAATGAGTTTAGTGTCATGATTTATTGATCAATAGTGCATAGTTGATATCCCCTATGGGCACAACAACTTGAGCAAGGGCCACTCGAGGTACTGCCAACCCATCTTGTTTTTTGTACTAGATTAGATGTTACATTATTGTATCTATTTATTTGAATTCTCACTAGTATGTAGTGTTGCAAGAATGGAAAATAATGAAGGTGTTGTCATTGATGTCAACTAGTCAATTGGTTATCAACTGGTTGATGTTGTCATTATTGTCATGGTTGCAGGTTATTGGTTATATATGTTGAGGATATTGAGAAAATTGTATTGAAGAAAGGTTGCAAGTGTTTAGTGGTTGCTACAGTTTTTTCTTCAGAATTTTCTCCTATGTTTGTGTGGTTCAGATATGTTGGTCATGGTTATTGGAAGCTACTATATCCAAATTTTTGGCTCCTGATTCTTTGTACAGTACAAGTTATGTTCACAAGTTGTGAACTATGGTTTTTTGTATTTTGGTTGAGGTACGAGAGAAAAGTTGTTGGTCCAGATTTCTCTTTGGTGAAGTCTTATGACTTGTGGTTCTAGAGTTGAGCTATTATGATTGTATTGAAGATAATTTCAGTATCTAGAAGGATTGTGCTTAATTGATCTATATGTTTTACACTGGTTAGGTCGACCTTGTGTTGAACATTATCTTTGAAATTTATGTAGTGTGTTGGATCTATTTGGGTCCTCATCAAGCATGTGTTTGGGTCACCCTCATTCTAATTCCACCCTAGGATGTTTTGGCGCTGACCAAATTTGAATTTAATATTGGATGGCCGACTTTGGATATGTTTCAAAGTTGAAGATGGTATAAATACAGGATGAGTTAGTGGTGAAATGGTGTACAAAGAGAGATAAGTGCGAAGAAATAGAGTAGATAGATTCAAGATTGATGTGAATTAGTGAGTGTGTGTGATGCGAGTGTGGAAGATCAGTGCAAAGCTTAAATGTTGAGCTTCCAGATGTAGTGAGCTGAAGGTGTACTCTATCATTCATGCATGTTTGCGAGTGGTTGAAAAAATTGTGGTGGATTTCTCTATTGCATTGAGATTGTCTTCTCTCTGTAACATATATCTTCTATCTTCTTTTTATCTCTATGGTAGTGATCCCTCCAGGTTGTTAGCCCTATTGAATAGTGAGTCTTGATCCAGAAAGTGAGGCCTTGTTTTGGCAGTGAGCCTTGTTCCTCAAGAAGTGAGCCTTTTGTAATTAGTTTTTATATTCTCTATAGTGTGAATTAATCCTCACCATGGTTTTTCCCTTATTGGGTTTTCCACATAAATCTAGTGTTGTGTTTGTGTGATGGTTTTCAGTTTTTGCACTTGCACTTAATATTTATTCATTTAAGCAGTATTAAGGATTAGTTTCGGTGAATATTTTAAAGTTTTAATTTTGTGACAACTAATTCACCCCCCCTCTTAGTTGTCCTATCCAAAAATTAGTATCAGAGATTGGTTCCTTGGAGTAGAGCTTAATTGCTTAAGGAAGGTCAGGGATGGCTGGAAAAGTTACTTATGATTATCCAAGGTTTGATGGAACTAATTATGCTATTTGGAAAATATTGATGGAAGAATATCTGAAGTGTTGTGGATGTGATGTGGAGGATGCTTACAAGAATCCTTACACTCCTCCTGCTAATGGTCCAAGTACATCTAATGAGATCAAGGCACATGAAGTAAAAAATAAAGCAAAGTATATTTTGAAGAATAGTCTTGTGCATTCCGAGTTGATTAAGGTTCAGAATCTAAAAAATACTAAGGAACTTTGGGATGTTTTGGAAAGGGATCATGAAGGTGATGAAATGATCAAAGAGGAAAAATTAAAAAAATTGGAAACACAGTTTGAGCTCCTACACATGTATGAAGATGAGAATGTTAAAGCTTATGTATAGAGATTTGATGAGATAGTAGCTAGAATGTGAGGACTTGGTGCTACTATAGATGAAAATAGGATTGTAAAGAAGATTCTTAGAACTCTCCCTGATGCTTACAAGGAAAAGGTGCATGCTATTGAACAAAGTATAGATTACAATACTTACACTAAAGATATGTTGTTGGGATCTCTAACATCTTATGAGATGAGGAAGCCATATTTAAGAAATGGATTCAAATAAGAGACTTCCTTTAAGACTACAAAAGCTGAAGATCCAGATGAAGAAAATCTTGATGAAATAGAAGCTAAGTTTGTGAGAATGATGAACAAAGATTCTGGCAAGTATGAAGCTAAGTTATCCTTTAAATGCTTTAGTTGTGGAGAAATAGGTCATTATGCTACAAAGTGTCCGAAAAGAGCTAAGAGGAATAAACAAAGATATGAGAAAGAAAAGAAAGGAAAGAATATCAATAGAACATATTATATGAATGAGAATGCTAGTATATTTGACAAGGATTCTAATTATGAAGATCTTGATGACGATGAATTCTTGTTCTTGGCTATAAAGGATGAACTTAATTCTACTATTTCTAAAAAATAGGTAAAGGAATGCCCTCCAAAGAAGGAGAAAAATGAAGGTACTATAATCTCTTCCCTACATGTTAAATAGTAAAAAACTATTGGGTTGTTGATAGTGGTTGTTAACATCGCATGAACGGTGATAAGAGTAAGTTTCTTAAACTTGAAAAATATGATGGAGGCTTGGTTATGTTTGGAGATGATATTGGTGCTAAAATATGTGGGATAGGTTCAGTAAATTTTGATGGCAAGCATAATACTGATGATGTCTATTGTGTTAAGGGTTTAAGGAATAATATTTTTAGTGTTGGAAAGATGTGCAATAAAGGATATAATCTTGTGTTTGAGGATGAGAGATGTGAGATCAAAAAAAGATCTGGAATAATGATTGTTGTAGGAAAGAAATCTGAAGGAAATATCTATCAACTTAAAGGTGTTGATGGACGATGCTTTATGACTCAAATTAATGACAATTGGTTATGGAATCAAAGAATGTGTCACATGAATTTTGATAATTTGGTGAGGATTAGTGTATTTTAGGCCGTGAGATATTTACCAAGGATTACAAATCCTATCAATGCTATTTGTAGGAATTGTCAGTTTGGAAAGCAAGCTAGAAGTCATTACAGATCAAAGGAACAATCTACAACTTGACTATTGGATTTAATTCATATAGATCTCTGTGGTCCTACAAGAGTGAGAAGTCTAAAAGGTGAAAGGTACTTTATGCTTTTGATTGATGATTATTCTAGATATACATGGGTTACATTTCTTAGAGAGAAATCAAATGCATTAGATAGATTCAAGACATTCAAAGCTATGGTTGAAAATGAAGTGAATTTGAGGATAAAATGCTTAAGGTATGACAGAGGTGGAGAACTCACCTCCTATGAGTTTAATATGTTTTTTGATGTGCATGGAATAAAGAGATAGTTATCTGCTCTGAGAACTACTCAACAAACTAGAGTTGTTGAAAGGATGAATAGAACAGTTCAAGAGGCTACTAGATCAATGATTATTGAGGCTAGTTTACGGGAAGTCTACTAGAGAGAAGCTATTCATACTACTGTTTATGTATTCAATAGAGTTCAAGAAAGAGAAAACAGTAAAAAGACCCCCTATGAGCTATGGTCTGGAAGAATTCCTATTATTAAGTATTTCAAGGTATTTGGAAGAAAATGTTATATCAGAAGAGATGAAGAAACTTTAGGAAAGTTTGATGCAAGAAGTGATGAAGGCATTTTTCTTGGTTATTCTACTAAAAGAAAAGCCTATATATGTTTCAATAAAAGACTGAGAAAGATTGTAGAAAGTGCAAATGCCAAGGTTTATTCAAAACAATGAAGAATTCAATTAATATTGATGGATTCTTATCTGATGAACCTGATTGCATAATAATTGAAGAAACTATGGAAGAACAGGAAAGGGATGAGAAAGAGAAGCAAAAAGAAGAAAATGAAAGAGAAGAAGAATCTCCTGTGGTGTCCCCTAAGACACCTAGATATGTGCAAAAGAATCATTCAAAAAGTCAAATCATTGGAGATAAGACAAAAGGAGTATTGACAAAAAGTAGAGCTGCTACTGAAGTAAATTTATGTTTATTCTCTGAGATTGAACAAAGAATGTAAGTGAAGCACGTAAAGATCAACATTGGATGAAAACTATGGAATAAGAACTTATGTAGATTGAGAACAATCAAACTTGGGAATTGGTCCCAAGACTAGTAGACAAAAACATTATTGGATCAAAGTGGGTATTTAGAAATAAGTTGAATGAGAATGGAGAAGTGGTTAGAAACAAATCAAGGCTTGTGTGTAAAGGCTACTCACAAGTAGAAGACATTGATTTTAAACAGTCTTTTTCTCTAGTGGAAAGAATGGAAGCTATAAGGATTTTTTTAGTGTTTGTTGCTCATAAAGATTTCAAGGTCTATCAGATGGATGCCAAGTCTACATTTTTGAATGGTGAGCTAGAAGAAGAGGTCTACATGGAACAAACATAAGGATTTTAGTTGTCAGATCAACTGAATATGGTGTGCAAATTGAAGAAATATTTATATGGATTGAAGCAAGCTCCTAGAGCTTGGTATGCAAGGTTAGATAGGTATTTTGTTCAACGAGGTTTCAACAAAGGTACGACAGATAGTAATCTATATTTTAATAGTGGAAATGACAAAATCTTGATGGTAGTTGTCTACGTTGATGACATTATCTTTGGAGGAAATACAAATATGTGTAAGTTGTTGCAAAAGAGATGCAAAAATAATTTAAAATGTCTATGTTTGGAGAGATGAATTTCTTTCTTGGGCTGCAAATTAATCAAACAAAGGAATTTTTATTTCATAGTCTAAGTATGTAAAAGAGATGTTGAAGAAGTTTGGGATGGATGGTTTCAAACTAGTATGCACTCCTATGGTGACTGGTTGCAAATTGGGAAAAGATGATGATTCACCTAAGGCTAATCAAAGCAAGTATAGATCTATGATTAGTGGACTATTGTATTTGATTGCTACTAGACTGGATATTATGCACGTAGTCTGTCTTGTGGCTAGATTTCAAGAAGATCCTAAGGAAACACATGTTGATGCTATTAATAGAATATTCAAATAAATGAATGGCACTCCAGATTATGGGTTATGGTATCCTAGAGATACTGAATTTACACTAAGTGCTTATACAGATGCAGATTGGGCTGGATGTGTAGATGACAGGAATAGTACAAGTGGTGGTGCATTCTTTCTTGGTTGCAGATTGGTGGCATGGTTGAGTAAAAAGCAAGATTTGGTTTCCTTGTCTATTGCTGAAGCTGAGTATATTGTTGTTGCATCTTGTTATACATAAGTTCTATGGATGAAACCGACATTGAAAGATATCACAGTGGTGTATGATGATCATATTTCCATCTTCTGTGATAATACAGGTGCAATTAACATTTCAAAGAATCTTATGATGCACTTGAGGATGGAGCATATATCTATAAGGTATCATTTCTTGAGAGAGAAGGTCATGGAGAATGAATCAAAGCTTGAGTATATCTCTACGAAGGATCAGACTACTGATATATTTATGAAGGCTCTTCCTAAAGATACTTTTGAGTATCTTCGAGAGAAGTTAGGGGTCATTGCCCCTCCTTTCTTAAAATAGATGCATATGGAGATGCATCAATTTAGTGGATCTATGGATCTATCTTTCTTTTGTATTGATGTTTGGTGGCCACCTCATAGTGGGATCAGGTAGTGTCATGTGTTGTCATTGTATGAGTATTATGTTTTCTATATCAAAGGGGAAATCGATGTAAAATATTATTTTTCCTTTGCCATTGATGTCAAAGGGGGAGAGGAAGAATGTGAAAAAGATTATCTACTAAGGGGGAGAAACAAACGGAAATAAAAATTTTGAGAAGTGTATTCAGAGCTAGTATGTTGTCTTTGATGGTTTTTCACATCACGTGTTGCCATCAATGACAAAGGGGAAGATTGTTGCAAGAATGGAAAAGAATGAAGGTTTTTGCATTGATGTCAACTAGTCAATTGGTTATCAACTGGTTGTTTTTTTCATTAATGTCATTGTTGCAGGTTATTGGCCATATATGTTGAGGATATTGAGAAAATTGTATTTAAGAAAGGTTGCAAGTGTTTAGTGGTTGCTTTGAGTTTTTCTCTGAGATTTTCTCCTATATTTGTGTGGTTCAGATATGTTGTTCATGGCTATTGGAAGCTGCTATATCCAAATTTTTGGCTCATAATTCTTTTTACAATGTGAGTTATGTTCACCAGTTGTGAACTATGGTTTTTTGTGTTTTGGTTGAGGTCCGAGAGAAAAGTTTTCGGTCTGGATTTCTCTTTGGTAAAGTCTTATAACTTGCGGCTCTAGAGTTGAGTTGTTATGATTGTATTGAAGATAATTTCGGTATCTAGAAGGATCGTGCTTAATTGATCTATGTGTTTTACACTGGTTTGGTTGACCTTGTGTTGAACACTATCTTCAAAATTGATGTCACATGTTGGATCTATTTGTGTCCTCACCAAGCGTGTGTTTAGGTCGCCCTCATTCTAATTCCACCCTAGGATGTTTTGGCGCCGACCTAATTTGAATTTAATATTGGATGGCCAACTTAAATGGATATGTTTCAAAGTTGAAGATGGTATAAATACATGATGAGTTAGTGGTGAAATGGTGTACAAAGAGAGATAAGTGCAAAGAAATAAAATAGATAGATGTGAGATTGATGTGAATCAGTGAGTGTGTGTGATGCGATTTTGGTAGATTAGTGTGAAGCTTAAATGTTGAGTTTCTGGATGTAGTGAGCTGAAGGTGTACTCTATCATTCATGCATGTCTATGAGTGGTTAAGCAAATTGTGGTGGATTTCTCTATTGCATTGAGATTGTCTTCTCTCGGTAACATATTTCTTCTATCTTCTTTGTATCTCTGTAGCAGTGAGCCCTCCAGGTTGTTAGCCCTGTTGGACAATGAGTCCTGATCTAGATAGTGAGTCCTTGTTTTGGCAGTGAGCCTTGTTCCTTAGGTAGTGAGTCTTTTGTAAACGGTTTTTATATTCTGATGTAGGAGCATCCTAGGCAAATGAGCAATCAACATCAAGCAAAAAAGGAGGTTTAGTTTTGTTTATGAATTTTTTGAATTTTGGTGTGATGGGATTTCATATTTTTGGCTTTTGAATTTCATTCCATGAGAATTTGAATGTCAAGGCATTTGGTTGGAGAATTTGAATTTGCATATTGATATGTAATAATGCTTCCTGAATAAGAGAAAATGGGTAAAAATGGTGTTTTAAATGCAAAACTCCTAAAAAAGCAAAGGTGGGCATTGAGTTTGACTTAGGAATCAGTTTTCTTGTATTTTTTTAAAAATCCTTAAAAAATAGGGATAGTGGAGGTGGACGCCCAAGTGGATAGGGATTGAAAATTGCTTTAAAATAAAAAAAGAAGGAAAGGGATAAATATCCCACTTTCTTTGTGCACCATGCCATAAATTTAATTGGTTAAATTTGGCATATCATTTATTAATTTTTCTGCATTGTAACTCTTCCAAGAATGGGCCTGCAATTTGGGAATATGAAATGCCAAGAAATTAAATTGAAATGAAATGGCATCTTCATGGGTAAGGCATAAAAAGATTGGATTTTTCATTTTCATTTTAGTTTTCCTATAGCTTGGGTGGGAAGACTCAAGGAGGGCATGGAATACCTCCAAGGAGGGTTTTAGGAAAGATGTTTGGCAAGTTTTATGGTTGTGGTGCAACCATTGAGACTTCAGAAGTTGCTAGTGCAAATGGGCATAGTTATTTGTGTTGAATTTGTGTTGCAGGAGCTAGAAGGAGTGGTTTTACAAGCCATTGCATTTGTTGTTGCAAATAGTTTTGTATTTTATTTTTAAAAGCTTTGTAAGGGGTTTCCATCTATTGAGAGATTATAGGTTGAAGGCATGGAAATGAAGCTACAACAATGCTTGATCATCGAATATTGTTGATTGCAGGTTGCCTATGCTTTGATTATGCATTATTTGCAAGAGAGGGTTTGAAGAATGTATGGGAAGATTTAATTTGTTGTTGTAGTTGTTATTTTTTTGTTGTTTGTGATTTCATATGGGCCATTTTTTAGCCCTTGAGTCCCTGAAGGATTGTTGTAAATTTTGAGCAATAATTTGTAATAGAAATTTGGGTTTTTGGTTGCAAGAAGAAACCTAGTCTTTATGATAATTTGCAGCAATGTGTGAATGAATATTTCATGTTTATTTTATATTCAATGAAGGGTTTTGTGTTGTGAGGGTATGTGGGGTTCCCTCTTTCATCATATTCTCTATAGTGTGAGTTAATCCTCACCATGGTTTTTCCCTTATTGAGCTTTCCATGTAAATTTGGTGTTGTGTTTGTGTGATGGTTTTCAATTTATGCACTTGCACTTAATGTTTATTCATTTAAATAGTATTAAGGATTAGTTCCGGTGAATGTTTTAAAGGTTTAATTTTGTGACAATTGATTCACCCCCTCTCTCAGTTGTCCTATCCAACATGTAGGTGAATTCCATGAATGATATTTTGTAGCATGATTTACATTTTGTAACGTTATGTTGAGTTAGTCTCTAGATAAGTTAAGAAGTTAGGAGTCAGAAGTCAGTAGTGTTAGTTAATTACAAAGTACAAATTCAATAGTTAGCAGTTACAACATTAAACAAAAATTATTTGTAGCATAAGCAACATATTTATGATATTCCTTTATTTAGCAATTTAACATTTTATTTTATTTTCCAGCTTTTACAGTTTCCTATACATGTGTGACCACTTATTTCATCAATATAGGGCATAGTTAGGATCCTTGAATGCACATATAGTGCCAACACTGTCACAATTTTATGAGCCTTGGTTGATAATCAAATGAAGTCTTTATGAGGGTTTGGTGAACTATTCAATTAAGAACTTGACCTCTGAATTATGCGTCCACTCATAAGCACCAAGTTGATTTAACATTAGAAATGCCTTACAATTGGGTTGAGAAGTTGGGTGCCATTTAACATGAAAAAAAAACTATTTATAAAAAGTGTAACCATGGGAAACATGTGCACAAGAGGCTCATAAGCATATTCCAAGGAAGATCATGGTCATAAAAAGATGAGAAACAAGTGTTAAGAAGAAATAAGAACGAAAATATCATTTGTGGTTATTTTTCCTTATATAGACAAATCATGTACACATAGTAGTGTGCATGTACTTGGGCTTGGTAATCATCAAGCATAAATGCATGTGTAAAAGTGGATATTGTGCATGTATAACCCTAAGTATCCCCTTTTCATAAGATGGTGATCACATTTTTACCATTTACCCATTCGTTAATATCAAAAGTGCTGTTTCTAATGTAAATAATCATATGTTCTCTTCTTTTCTCTTTGGTAGAAAGTGCCACTTGAATGATTATCTGGTCAAGTGTGTGCATTCTACACACTTAGAAGTGTGGAATAAGCACCCACATTCAAACAAAAGAATGGATTATTTCCAACTTTCATTACTAATTTTATTGTGTTTTGAATTCTTAGAAATTTATAAATTTAATATTTTTTAATTAATAGTGTATACTTGTCAACTTTGTTTGTGGTACCTTGGCAAGATAAGCCTTTTGATTCATTTGTAAAAGAAGAGTGGGAGCTTCCTATCCTTCACCCATATAATAAAATAAAGTTGAAATAAATTGACCAATCGTATATTAACTGATAGATCTATCAACCTTTTACATTATCTAAAACCTTCCATCATTTTTTAAGAGAATGAGGGTTTCCTATCCTTTAGTTATGTAATAGAATGAAGTTATTGAAAAAAAATTGATCAATTTTATAATAACTAGTACATCGATCAACCATTTAAATTCTCTAGCATAAAATATAATTTTGTTGAATAAAATTATTTTTCTAACTATATTTACTTAAAATATTAATACAATTTCAATATTGAAAATTTTCCTTCCTTTCTTATCACCTCAAAAATTACCTTTAAATTAACTTCCATTATAATATTCCCTAATTTACTTTAATTGTGTTAATTTGAAATTTTTATAAAGATAATAAAATTTTCAAATTTGCTATCTTGCTTCATATCGCAAATTAACTTTCACTTTACTCTAACTTCTTTCCTTTAAAGGAAAACTTTAACAAACATTATGATTAGTCTATTTACTTAAAAAATGAAAAACAAAAGCTAACCAATAGATATGGTGCAAACGCCATATCCATACATATTATTCCTTGGCCTACTTTCTTCTTTACATTAGGTATTATCATCACTATTAATGCCGGTCAAATTTGTCTTCATAATGTAGTTCAATTATCTTTTTCTGTCAAATCTGATTTTGTTTTGATGTGTTGATCTTTTGACTTTTACTAAATGTAGGTAATGGTGATTTTTCTCGCATATATTTATTTATTTTAGTTCGGCTAATTTCTTTTACAAGTGTGTATTTTTAATTGAAATAAGATATAAAGTTTGCATATTTTTATTGGTATTTATTTTTAAAGTGTAATTTTAATTTTATTTTTTTCCATAAAAATTAAATATCATTTTAATATTTGTTTAAATAATATTATATTTTTTCAAATTTGAATTAAAATATATAGTTAATTTTATTTCTATTTATAATTATGTGTGTTAATTAAAAATACAAAAGTATTTTATTTGATATGTGATTTTGCATTTAAAAAACAATCTTCACTTGATTTTCAAACCATCTAAATTTGATTATGACATATTAATCTTTATTTTAAAACATATAATTATTGTTTTTATGTATTTTTAAAATACATTTATTGAAAATCCGCATTATATAAAAATCTAAAATATCTTATATTTTTGAAAATGTTATCCTCAATCTTTTATCTTATGTTTCAAACTAAACAAATAAAATAGAAAACAGATCTATACAATCATACAAATAACAAATATATATATATATATATATATATATATATATATATATATATATATAAAATTACTAACATCCCTATTCAATTACTAAATTATATTTTATTATTTTATTTTTTTCATATTACATTCCCGCTCTCTTTTAAGTATATTCTGGATACTTATTATTTACGTAGGCTTTGTTCTTTCAACAATCCATCTTTAACGGTACCCAAAAAAAACAAAAAGAGAAAAGGTGGGACCCTTTTACTTACTTTTTCTTTACATAACTTGTTTGACGCGCCTCTTTTGTATTACTACCATATTTGACTCCATATTTTGTTTCAACTATCTTTTTCTTACATCTCGTTTTCTCCTTTATACATACATTAATGACCAAGTTATCTATTATTAATTTGAATAAATACCTTTTTAGGGTTTTTTTAAAGCAAAGAAAAAATACTTAGTATACTAAGATTTTCAATTAATTAAATTATTAAAGATTGTAATATTGAAATTGATAAATGGAACAAGAAGATTAGAATATGTTTAGGTATCTCAAAATGTTTTATTATCATTGATTTTGACTATTGGATTGTGATATATGCAAACTAAATATTAAATCTGACATTGAAATATTATATAAATTGCATGCACAAATATATCCCTGGATATTTGCTTTTGAGGATGAAATTGTGTGTGATCTAATCCTACTATTGTGATCATATCATGTAGACACAACTTTTTTCTTTGTAACTTTGAACTTCAAAAATATGTTTACATATAAATGATATCCAAGTTTAGATCAATATGATGATATTAAGAAATACCTTTTAGGATTTATTGTATAATTAAAATGTAAAACTTCCTTAGACCCCAATTAAACCCCTTTTTAAATTTCATAAGAACAAAAACACTAAATACAAACATTAACATTAAAGATAAATTTACTATATAATAATAAAATTAACAATTTTTAAAATCAAAATATATAAAATTTATTGTATAATTATGTATGTCCTTCTGAGCACCAAGAAAAGAATGAAAGAAAACATCTAAGTTAATCATACTAAAACTTTAAAATATAAAGGATACGAGTCCAAGGAAAATATTCAAAACTTAAACAAATTTAGCTTATTTTTTTAATACTTACACATGAAACTCTAAACTCAAGAGAAAAGATTGGAGACAGAAACAACCTAAAGCTTTACTTGTTGCAGTCATTTATAGCAATTCTTTTCTCTTGAAGATTAGGAAGATGGAAAGTAAATACAAAGTGTTGTTAGGGCAGAATTTTTTTTATATATTTTCTGAAATCATTTTTTTTAAAATAAATTAAATAATTTCAATTAACATTTTTAAATATTTTTTGAATAAATATATTTAAGATATCTATACTAATTATTTTATTTTACTTTCTAATTATTTTATTGTATTTGTAGACACCCAAAAATGTCCTTTTACAACACCTTGTCACAACATTACATCATTTAGACATCTTGTAGCATGTTTTGCCCTAGGTACCCATGTTATCATCTAATTAGTTAAATAAATTTTATTTAGTTGACTAATTTCATTTATTCCCTTCCTATACGTAATCTATCCATTCCTTAATTAAATAATTTATATTATTTAATTAATTAAATCATTTCTATTCATTCTTCTAATGTTAATTAAATAATTTATATTATTTAATTAATAAAATCTAAAAAGGATATTCTGGCTTTCTTTCTCAAATTTGAACTCATGTGTATCTAATTAATTTATTTAATTAGATAATTCATCAATTATCTTTCTCATTTTTTTTAGGATTTATTTCTTTAAAAGAGAAAATCAGAATCCTTCTATCTTTTTAAAATCTTATCTCATCTGGTTGTATTTCCTCTTTTGTCAAAAATCAAATCTTATCTCCGTCCACATCAAGCTCTATAAATATGGCCTCTGACAAGCCATTTAGGGGAGGAGCTTTTGAGTACCATTACTCTGTTGAATTAGAGAGCTTTTGAGTACCATTACTATCTGTACAATCTTTCATTATATTTCATCTATCTCCATCATATTGTTATGCTGTTGAAGTGAGCAATCAACATTCCTTCCATAATCAAATCCTTCAAAATCTTGCATTCTTATGCGAGATTGAGAAGAACAATGGAGTGAATCCTTGTTAATATGCATGTGTGTTTAGATTAGATATTTGTTTTGCATGTGTGTGTTTTATAGGTAACTTCATTGAGGATGGTGAAAATCTGAATCTTAATCTAATAAGATTTCAGAAATGCCACTTTTCAATTATTTTTTATAATTCTACTTTAAAAATCATTTATTTTCATCTAATTTATCTTCATATTTTTAAAAAATATATTTTTATTAAAAAATATTAAAAATAAAAATAATAAAATAATTTATTTTAAAATGTACTATAATTTTTTTAAAACATTTTTTAATTTTATTTATGAAATAATAGTTTAATTTTTTAAAAATAGTTTTTTCTTTTCTATAATTTTTTGTTAATTAGTTAAATTTTAAATAATAAATAATATTAATATTCTATCTAAAAATTATATTCTAATTTTATTTTATTTATTTATTTTAGTTTGGTATTTAATTATGTAGGATCTATATCTTTACTCAATCTTGTGTCCATCAATTTTGTAGTTATAATTAATAAATTATTTTTTTAATTTCAAATAAAAAATCAAAATATTTTCTTAAAACATTTTATTGATTATAATCTCAAATTAACAAATCAATTTTTTTTATTGTTCAAAGATTTATTCAATAGGATAGAAAGGTAAATAGTGTTGACAAGGACATGTCTTTGCTGTATGTACTACTTATTTTAGGAATATTATGTTTATTATTAAATAGTAAAAGGTAAGAGCTTTTTCTTAAAGACTCATGTCATAGGCATAGAGAGCGTTAATGAAGACATGTCTTTGTTTTTATATGCACTTATTTTAGGAATATTATGTTTATTATTAAAATGTAAAAGGTAATAGTTTTTTTCTAAAAGACTCATGCCATATAGAGGTTGGTGAAAACATGTTTCATTTTTATGTGCTACTTATTTTAGGAATATTATGTTTATTATTAAATAGGAAAAGATAGAGTTTTTTCTAAAATACCCATCTAATTTTACATTATCCCTCTTGCTACCATTGTAAAATACCTCTAGACACTAATTAAGAATATTAGATTAATTGTTAACTAGTTTTCGTAATTAGAAAAATTATTAATAATTGATTTAGAGCCTTGACCTCCAACATGAAAACCAATTGATCTAACCATTTGACCATACTCCTATTGACTATATTAATATAATATTAAAAAACATTATATGGCTACATTATTTTTCATCCAATGTTTTTAATGTATAATTATTGGATTAATGGCAAGAGAGATGTTGTGCATAGATGTATTGTTGTAAGCCTAGTAAATGTTGTATACCTACTTGAAACCAACAAAAAATAGGCCAAGCAATGGTGTCACTTACTTCAATTTGATGTAGTGGAAACTGCTATCGATGACCATGAAAAGTCTATATTTGGGGCTTTCTTTCAGTGGCGGGGAACAATGAAAGCAGGTCCAGGTGGGCCTCCCTCAGAAGTAGTTGTATTTAGAGGTACAATTTTTTGACCCAAAACTATTTTAGAGGACTTGACCCTAGATTTGAAGGTAGCCACTACACGCCTAGACTCTATATGTAGGGTTGATAAGGGCTTAGAATACCTTCGAAGGAGCATTCAAAGGAATGGGTCCCACAACATTTGGCTTGCAGGGCATTCATTAGGAGCTGCCATTGACTAGCTATGGCAAGGAAACTAGGGAGGGAAGAACACCATAATCTTGAAGCACATCTTTTCAATCCTCCATTTTTTTCTCCCACACTTCCCCAATTGAAAGTGTTTGAGCAGATTGGAAAGACTTTAGTTTCCATTTGTAAAGCTTCCCCTTCTCCTCACTTTACTCATTTGGACAATATTTTTAAATGTATTCAAGGCACTTTTGAGGCATCGACAATTAGCATAGGGTTGAAAGATGAGAAAAAATTGCTTGAGTTGTATGGTGACTTCCTTGCTATTAGCAATTGGATCCCCAACATGTATGTGAGTGAAAAAGATCCCATTTATCACTCTTATATTCACTATTTTGAGGTATGGAAGGGTATATATGGGAAGAAAAGTCATCTGGTCCATGAAAGCATGAAGTACCTCTTTTGTTTTGAAGTGGCCAAAAAGAAAAATCCTTGGAATTTAGTTCCCTCAAGTAAGGTAGTTATTTCAGTTAGCCATTTGTTCCACAACCATCATAGTATTCTTCAATGGTGGTCTAAGGATATTAAATTTCAAAGCACTCAATATAACCCTCTAGTTGAAGTCACTCAATGGAATGACAATGTCCTAGTTACAATCACTCAATGGAATGCCAATGCCCTTCAAAAGAGTGCAGACCCACAGTACACTATGGGAAGAAAGGGAGATGATAAAGATGGTGGTTCCACTAGTCTTTGAAGAGATGAAATTGTAAAATACAATGGAACATTAATGTATTTTTTCATATATGTATACATTTGAATGAAACACTAGCATGCATATTTGGAGAATAAATGCTATCACTATTTTTTTCCTTAAATACTTACAATTTAGAAATATTGGTACATAGTTGAATGAGGGAGACATCAAAAGAGTGTAAGGAGAGACAATGTGGATAATAGGGGGTTAGTCACTCTCATAAAATGGTATCTATCATGTGTTGTTAAATAGAGGATGATTCTATCTTATTTCAAATTTATAATGGTGAATTGGTAAAACAACTATGATGTATTATTATAAAAGGAAATCTTATGAATAAGATTATGTAGTGGTATATATTGAAAAATAGAGGGAATACTAAGAATTTTTTTATCATATGTGCATGATTTTTTAATAAAATGAATCCTTGTGTTTGAAGAATAAACACATACATCTAGTTAAATAGTCATGCATGTTTGTAGAATAACTTTTAAAATACTTACACTAGTGTCACATAAGGTTTATGTCAATTTAGAGATTTTCTAATATAAAACAACATATAACATTATTGTTATTCAAATTCAAAAAATGCATGTCTACTTGAAAGTATAGAGAAGGTTGGGTTAATTTCTACATAAGAAGCATTAATGTGACATCTATATGGACTTCCTAAACACAATAAGAACATTTTTTAAGTTGGGTGACAAACACATAGATGGTAGCAACACATAATCAAAGGAGGACTCTTGAAAGGAAAAATGCTACCCCAAAAATGGATGGTTATTGTTGATCAAGAAAAAGATCTACTCAAAGGATTAATAAGTTATCTACATGTGGGCACTATGACAAAGCATCCTATTATAAATCTCAAAGATAAATCTCTACCAAGTGTTCAAAGAGTGAATAAATGCTAATATTCTCATTATGGATTTAGTCTATTCAATTAGGATGTCAAAGGTCAATAAGGATGCTAACTAGAGTTCATACAAATATAGATGAAGACATACAAATAAATAAAATAAAAATATGGCTATAGGTGTGTGTGTGTGGGGGGGAAGTAGAGCCTATGTAGTAAGACCTATTGAGAAATAAATAGGTTCTAATAAAAATTGTTAGAAAATTCAATCTCTATCCAAATATGACTTCAATGGATGAGATACAAGGCTTGGACTACAACAACATGAAAAACTGAAACTTGTATACAAATCTGAAAATTAAGTTGCCTTAATATGGAATTACCATGATTAGATCCATTTTCTTTATGATGCCAAAAATAAGCCAACATAACATGCTTATAAACACTACCTTATCTAAACTTATAACAATGTATAAAGAATAATATGACCATAAGATAGCAGCAATGACGCACAAATCAGCAGCACAAGAGCATCACATAACACAAGATTTACATGGAGAAATATTTGCCGAAAAAACTCCACCAAGAAGAGAGGCCAAGTATGAATTATCTTCAAATAAATGAGATTGCAATACAATCACTTCCATTATCCTCTTTGCCTCCACCATGGCAGCACCTGTGAACAACCTCTTTATGCCTCAATCTGTCCTTGTACTTACAATGAAACTCTACATTCAACTATTGTCATAATTTCTACATCCAAGAAGCTAATTTTGTAGACTTTTGAGGACATCTAATGCACCAAACATGGTGCCCAAAGATGACCCTTGATTCCAAACATCCACAACCCTTGGAATACCTCCTCGGAATGTGAAAGGAGATCAATTTTGGCTCCAATACTTTCCCTCCAACTTTGGCACCCAAAATTAGGAGAGAAACATTACATTAAATGCAGTAAATGATGGAATACCAAGAGACACATGTTTCCTCATTCCAAGATCCCACATGGATAATACCAATAGTTACTCATTTTTCATTTCATTATCTTTTATTATGCTATTCTAGGCATCCACATGTGTGAAAAACAATATCAAGTATTTTACATCTACAAGTCACCTTTACCGTTGCTAGTGGAACCCACCAACCCTTATGATTATATTACAAACAATGGTGAGAATTAATATTACAAAATATTTTCCCAATTCACCCTAAGTGTCTTGGGACACTTCCCAAGGATGTTGGAACCATGCAATATGGCACAGGATTCACAAGGTAGATGACACCTGAATCCTAACAAGACCCCTTGGTATTTAGTTCCCTCATCTAAGGTAGTTATTGCAATCAGAAATTTGTTCCACAATCATCATGCTATTTGTTAGTGGTGGTCTAAGGATCTTAAAATTTAAAGCACTAAATATAACCCTCCAATTGGAATCACTCAATGGAATGCTAGTGCTCTTCAAAAGAGTGCAACCCCACAATACAATGTGGGGAAAAAAGGTGATGATAAAGATGGTGATGCCACTAGTCTTTAAAGGGATGAAATTGTATAATTCAATGGCATATTATTGTATTTTTTCATATATGTATATATTTGAATGAAACATTAACATATGTATTTGGAGAATGAATTGTATCACTATTGTTTCCCTTAAATTCTTGTTAATATATAAATATTTTTACATAGTTGAATGGGGGAAACATGGGAAGGATAGAAGGAGGTACAATGTGGGTAATAGGGGCTTTCCACTCTAATAAAATGGTATATATCATGTGTTGTTAAATATAGAGGATGATTCTATCTTATTTAAAAATTTACAATGGTATTGGTAAAAAAATGTGTTATATTAATGTAAAATAAAATTCCATGAATAAGAGTATGTAGTGGTAAATATTTAAAAATAGATGGAATATTGAGAATAATTTGATCACACATGCATGATTTTTTAATAATATGAATCCTTGTGCTTGAAGAATAAACCTATATATCTAATTAAATAGTGGCCCATGTTTGAAGAATAACTTTAAATTAATTACACTAACATCATAAGTTTTAATCAACTCATCAAGTAACCAATTTTGATCAGTGCGTGCACTCTGCAATTTAAATTTTTTTGAGGTTTCTTCGAGGTTTTTTTTGATGAGATGTTCTAGTGGGGGTCCCAATAGGGCTTCCCCATCCAAAAAAATTATTCCTCATCTTGGTACAACCATAGGGTTTGCTACCTCTTCTTCTGTGGGGGTGCCAGCCCATACCCTAGCAAGTCCCCATTGTTCCATTCTTATGGTTTGGATTCCTTTCTATCTGAAGAGGATCCTATCTCTTTTGTGGAAAAAATGGTTGATGAAGGTTTTCCATCTATGGAAAAATAGAGTATAGAGTTAGTCTCCTGTTCAATGGATGGTTTAGAGGTGGAAGTTCTTAACAAGTTGATGCATGAAGCGATTGAGAATCTAAAGTTGTCATTGGTGTATTGCTTAAATATAGACCAAGTAAAGAAATGGGTTGACTCTGTTTGGAATCTTAAAGGAAGTGTTACTATTAGTGTTATGGATAAAGGCCTTTTCCTCTTTAGTTTTTTTATACGTGAAGACCTGATTAAGATGCTTATGGGTGGGCCTTGGGATTTTGATATTAGTTTTTAAAAAAATGCCACTCTGTAAGTGGAAGCTAGGTTTTGATCCATCTGCTAATTTGGGAATGGTTGCTCCTACTTGGGTTTGCCTCCCGGGCCTTCCCTTGGAATTTTGGAACCTTGGAATTTTTAAGGGGATTGTTGATTCTTTTGGTAGCCTTTTGGCTATAGATAAGGTAACTCAACTCAAGTCCAAATTGGTTTTTGTAAGGATTTGATTTAATGTGGTGGTCAACACTATCCTTCCTACCTTTGTTACCTTGAAGTCAAAGTTTGGTAAATGGATTCAACCTTTAGAGTATGAAAATGCAAAAGCTTATTAGCAAACTTGCAAGAAATTTGGCCATTTCCACCTGCTTGTAATAGGATGAATCATGACTCTAAAAGTGGACTGATGGATTTGTAGTGTCAAAAAATGTCGTCATATACATTTTCACACTTGATTTGGGAATAATTAATGATAAATTGGACTTAATGTCGCCTTGATCTAGTGTCGTGAGGTATTTTACACATCCACATTAGGTGTTGGTCCCTTTTTATGCTAAATAAACTTAACTCTGCCTTAATTTAATGTTGTAAAATGTATTTATTTACACCTTCACATTAAATTTAAGGGGCTTATAAACTAAGGTGGACCTAATCTAGTGTTGTAATGTGTTCTACACATTCATATGGGATTTAGGGCCCTTCTAAGCTAAATATACCCAATTTTGCCTTAATTTAGTGTTATATAAAGTGTATTTATTTGTACTTTCACATTGAATTTTGGACCCTCTAGCATTTATGACCTTAATATCATCATTAATAGGCCCATATGACCCCATATTATGCATCCCAAGATATATTTCAATAAAAAACCCGATAATATCAACATATAAACTTAATTTACACACTCCCTAACACTTTAGCAACCAAAATAAGCCCTATGGGACCCATTCGCCACTTTGGGTGAATGACTCCCATCCAGGTGGGACCCATTTTCCACAGATGGCGAATGAGTCCCATTTGGCCTATTTTTGAGATTTTATGCAGGAAAATTTGGTTCTAAGTTCAAATTTCTTCTATGTCAGCCTTTAGGATCAAATAAATGGTCATTTGAGTGCATTTCCTATATAAACAAGCTTTCAAATCATTATTTCATATAAGCCTACATGTTATCAAGTCAAGCATTCAAGAGTTAAGCATTCCAAGAGTTTACAAGATCATCTAGAGAGCATTCAAGATCATTTCTTAGACATTAAAGGGAAGATTTCTTCATCAATTGTTGCAGCAATTCAAGATCCATCATCATGTCAAGCATATAAAGCATCAAGAATGTTATTGAGCTAGTGTTGTGATGTATCATTGAAGATCCAAGATCAAGCATTGTTTTACACCTATTGTCAAGATCAAGATCTACATCCTTCATGGTCATTTCATGTTGAGTTGCAGACTTACAAGACATCATTTACAAGGCATCATTCAAGGTATCATTGTTCATGATTCATGTTCTTTGTTTTTGATGTTTCATTCCTTCATTTTATTTGGTTTAATTACCTACAAGGGGTTTGACCAAGGCAAAACCCTATTCCCTAACAATCAACAAGTTTTCTCCTCTTTACATGTGTGATTGCAGATCTAGGTGTCTTAGAGCTTGAAAGATCATTGAAGATTGGGTTACAAGCTTGGGGAAAGTTGATGGAGTTGTCCCCCCATTTGCAAGGTTGTAAGCTTCATTGAAAAGTCACCTACAACTCTAAAATTAGGGTTTCAGATCTAGAAACAAAGGGGAACATAAAGAGCAAACAGTGAAGACCAGATTCAAACCTTGAAGTTCCAGAAAATATAAACTAGACTCATTCTCCACAAGTGGTGAATGAGTCCCACTATATGTTTTTTTCATAATTTTTTGCAAATTCAAATACCCTTTTGTCTAAAACCTGCTTCTGTGCAAAAATCTACAACTGGGACTGATTCACCCATAATGGTGAATGAGTCACACTAGGTAAAAAAGTTAGAATTTATAGCATTTTAGGACTCCTTGATGTCATCTCCAGATTCCCAGGTGCACACATTTCATCTTACAACTTGTTATTCTATTTTGCATGCATTTCTAGATCATTTAGTTCATGTTTGCATCATATTAGGGTTTTACATTTCATCTTGCATTTCATTGTCTTTTCCAAGTTTAAACTTGATGGTGAACCCCTCATTAACCTCTAAACATACTCTACTTTCAGATATCTCCCTCCATTCTTCATTGGATTGAGATCTCTAAGATGTCCTTGAGTGTAGCAAGTGTGAAATAGGAACCCTATCCTTGTGCTCTTTTCCTCCAAGGTGGGGAGTACTATTTCCGTTACTACAGGATCCAAATACTAACCTCTCTCTCTAGTCTAATGATAAGGCTATGAATGGGAATGTCCCTCATAACCTTTTGATTTATGTCCCTCAGAAGGAACAACCTTTGGTTGGGAAGGAGTTAATTATGGGTTCTCCTATAGAGGAGCTTAATAAGGAAGTCATTGAAGGAAAGGAATTTATGTATGCTTCTTTTGCAGAGAAAGCTACTTTTCCTCAAAAGGAAGACTTTGATGTCACGTCTGTTGATATTCCTATTGGGGAGGGAGTAAATATTGTCTTAGCAGAGCAGTCTAAAAAGGAAAAGGATAATGAAAAAGAGGAAGTGAGAAGTGTTTAGATTACAAACTCATGAAGGAAAATATTAATGAATCAATGTTGGTGTGAATGGGGTTATTTCCTAACTAGATATTAGTGAGGACCTATTCACATTATTAATAAGTTTACTTAGGAGTTAGTTTCCTAGGTGGCATTCTAGAAACTAGTATTTAATGGGACCATATCTCATTAATAGACTTGTAGTTATCTAGATATTTAATATTTCTCTTATGCATTTATAATTATGCATTAGGCATTAAATGTTTGCAACTAAGGTGGTTATCCAACTACCTCTCTCCTTTCCTATATAAGGAAGGCTCTTGTAGATTTGTAAATTATCTCATGAATTCTAGATCAATTCATCTTAGATCATCATTTGATCAAGTTCTCTTCTTGCTCATGTTGCAACACTTCTTTATTCATGTGGATGGTGCTCCTCTTGGTTGATCCTTTGAAGTGTGCATAGCTTCACATGGGTTATTGATTCATATTTCCAACAATCAGAAGTAATGATTGATTTGGAAAGACAAACTATCAAAAAACAAAGAGGATAAATCAGAAATTCTTGAGGAAGGGGAGATTGATTCTCATACAAGTCAAGGAAAGGACTTCTTTCCTTTTGCTTCTTCCCCTGGGAAATAGTTTAAGGAAGAAAAATAACATATGTCATACCAAAAGGAAGGAAAAAGCGTGATGGAATCTATGGCTCAATTGGGCATTGCTTCCTCTCTTGTAGAAGTTTTAGTTGATGATATTGGACCCAAATTAACATCAAATCCAGGAAGAAGAAGAAACCTAATGTTGGGGGAGGGAATAAAGCGGGTAGGTCATCCCATAAGGACTCCAAAAACAAAGACATTGTTTGAGAGGTTGCTTCAAGGAAGTAAAAGACTCTTGATTCCCTCTTGGGAACTAAGTCAAAAAAGAAGTAAGGGGGCACGTTTTCTCCCTCCTCGCAACATCAAGGTTGCATTGTTCTGTGCTCTATTTTTGATATGAAGCTTATCTCATGGAATATTAGGGGCCTAAATAGTCCCTACAAATAGTATTTGGTTAAGTCATGTTTGGCAGACAATAAAGTTGACATTCTTTTGATCTAAGAAATGAAAATGAAAAAGGATACCTTTGACAAGGTTGTTAAGAACTTCTGGCCTAGCGCCAATTATGTTGTTAGTGATGCAGAAGGAGCTTCTAGGGGTATAACAACTTTGTGGAATCCTACTAGATTTAAGGGCACCATATATTTTTTTAGTAAGAAGTATTTGATGATCTCTCTTTTGAAGATCTTATTACCTCTAAAAAATGGAATTTGTTGAATATTTATGGTCCTAATTCTCAAATTGACAGAGTTTCCCTATGGTACCTTTTAGAAAATAATATAAACAACAAAAAAGGGAATTTGTGGATGCTAGGTGGAGATTTCAACTCTTTGCTATTTTTGTTTGAAAATTTGGGAGGCTTGGAGGACCTTTTTGATAGCATGAAGGATCTAGCTGGGTTTTTTTAACTTTGTTGGTCTTTTTGATGTCCCCCTACAAAGTACCTTGTTTACCTGGTCTAATAGGCATTAGGGTAACCACCTTATTATTGAATGAATAAGACAATTGAGAGGGGGTTGAATCAGTTGTAGCAAATTAATTAAACATAAAAACCCTCAACAGTAATCAGATCCACATGCATTCATTAAGCCCTTATTCTGTTAAAGTGATTGATCATGAAATGAAGATAATAGAAATTGAAATAACAACATTGTACACAAGAGAACACCGGATTTATGTGGAAAACCTAATGAGGGAAAAACCGTAATGAGGATTGATGAGCCTAGTTTTTGGTCTAGTTTTGGGTGGAATCTATAGTCTATTTGCTCATAGATGTCATGGAATTTAATGCTTAAGTGTTGGTATTGGCTTAATGTTTCCCTCAAACCATTGACATTTAACATTATCTTATCTTTGCAAGCTTTAATGATATTTGGCATAATATGTGGGTCATCTATAATGATTTTGCATGTGATTAATGAATGTTTCTTTGAATGGTTATTAATGTGCAATTATTATGCATACTAACCTTGGCCTACAGATTTAATACGCTAAGGAAGACACCACCAGCTAGGCATGCACCATAACGTCCAACTGAGAAATCGCTCCAAGTCAAAGGCAGCCAACAACAAAGATTCTCAATGCAACTAAACGTAACTGCCTTGTAGTGGACCTTAATGATCGAACATGCATGGGCATTACTGTTGTGTTGGGTCTACGGCTGACTTGCATGTCTGACCGGATTCCATGCATGCGTAACCACCATCACTTCACTTTCCTCTGTTTTCCCTAAATGGTGTCCTTCCAGTCGTGGAGTTGACTACCTTGTTTAGCTATAGTATAAATAATGATTTGATGCTCCTTCTTTAGGAGATTGCACGATTTGAAATTGTACTCTCATTCTCCAATTTCAGTAATATAGATATATTACTCTTTGTATGCATGATTTACAGTGAATAAAATAAAGTTCTAAGTTCGAGTATCTGAGTTCTTGTTAGTTTAGAGGATACTTATCCAAGGGGGGCCACTTGGTGAGTAATCCATTTTCTTAGTTTAGCATTAGCTTAGTATTACTTGTTGTTTGGTACTTAGTTAGAAATCTAGCATTGACTGTTCCTGCAGCCACTAGAATTCTATTCAGTGACTGTTCTTGCAACCAAAGCAGACATAGTAGTCCCTATTTGTCGCACAAATTTTCATTCTTGCTCTACAATTCAGCTTAAGCATAGTTGTTGGTTGATGTTCAACATTTTCTTGATTTCCTTTCAGCAATTTACTTTCAGTATTGTGTTTCTTAGCTATAGAATGCAATGACTACTTGAGCCCTTAGTGCACATATAGTGCTGACCTATTTCAAGTTCACGTCCCTAGGTTGACAAGTTAAATGCACCTTCATGATGATTGAATGGCTATTCAGGTTACATGTCTAGTCTCTGAATCAAGGCTGTAAAGGCTTAGTTATGAGATCATTGTAGGAGGCCAACATTTTTGGCGTCATTGCCAGGGATGGTGTCAAGCTAGGAAGTTTTTGGAGTCATTGGTAGTTTTTGCTATAGTGTTTCTGAAAGTTGTTCTTAGCATATCCTCATTTAGGAAGTTATGACCCCCCTGATTCTTTACCAATTCTCTATGTGAGATGACTGATAGTTAGTGATACCGCATGCATAGAGGAAGGAGAAGGGATGCTTATGGGAGATTCCTTCCTAACAATCCTCATCCATTCCAGCTAGTTGAGTACCAGAACCTTCCAGAAGAAGAAGAAGAAGAAGATCCACACCCCTTTGCAGACACATATCCTGATCTAACCAGCTCTGAAGTCTCCTCGGAAGATCAAAATCAGCTTGAGAACCCCTTTGTCTTAGAACCACAACAAGAAAGCATGGGTGATGCAAATAGGAATAGACAAAATCAACCAAATTTTCCTTTCCCCATTTCTCATCAAAATGAAGTTGAAAACATCAAGAACATTCCTGCCTCAACACTCCCCAAGTTTTATGGAATTGTGACAAAAGATCTTGATACCTTCTTATTTGAGTTTGACATACTCTATAGGAGTTATGATTATACTACTAATTCCCATAGGCTTAAGCTATTCCCCACCACTTTGAAAGAGGCTACATTAAGATGGTTCATGAACCTAGGCAAAGATACTATGGAAACTTGGGAAGACATGAAGACAAAATTCCTTGAGAAGTACAAGGAATACTGCAGGGGTAGTAACATGAGAGGAGGAGACATTTTCAGGATGCAGCAGAAGGAAGATGAGAGCTTGGAAGATTACATTGCAAGGTTTTTGTTTTGATTGTAAAATATCCACACCATGCACTTAATGAGGACTCACAAAAGTTGCTTTTCCTGAGAGGAATCAATGATAGCTGCACTGATGCTTTGGTCCTCATGGAAGGGGGAGATATCTCCCAAGTTCCTTGGGAGGATATCAAGAAAATATGCCATAATTACTCTAGGGAAACTTCAAAGAAAGGGAGAGCTTATCAATCTTCCATGGGTAAGTCAACTACCAGTGGAGTTTCAAGAATGGAGATCACTCATTTGCTAGAAAACATCAAGCAAGAAATTATCAACAATCTAGTTACTCAGCTAGATACACTTTGGGCCAAAAAGAAGAGGAGGCAGAGATGATGTTGACAGAGTACTATCCCCACTGCAAACAAAAGAAGGATTGCAGATGTAAGATGGTAGCTAACCTAGAAAGCAAGTAGATTCCACCCGAGTTCAAGACAATTCAGATTAAAGAAGACCAAGTCTACTATGTTGCACAAAGGAAGCCTTGGGCTCCAAGACAAGGTATGCCACGAGACCCACTATCCTATGTTGGGCCATATTTTAACTTGTATTCATCTAGTAATGTCAATGGAAGCCCCCATATCCACCCAGTTATGGAGGGTATCCACCACAACCTTAGAGTAACCCTCAAAATGCTTGGCCTAGCCATCAGAGTCCTCCAACTCAATGGCATCAACCTCAGGGGAATTGGTAGAAATTTCATGGGAACTGGCAACCACCTCCAGGAAATTGGAAGCAAACAAATAAATGGAGAGGAGGACAACAATAGCCTACTCAGAACTCCAGCTACATGCAGCCACCTTCTCAACCCCAACAACCTACTATAATGCCTCCACCTACTAATCCAAGCTCAAATGCACCTAAACCAACTCAGCTACCAGCTCAGCCCACACCCAATCCTAATAACAAACCACAGCTACAACCTACATATTCTGCTGATTCAAATCAATTCCCTACATATACTGTGAGTGTAAGTGATATCCACTTGTGTTCAGGAACCAAGCTACCAACCCCTTCCAAGACCATCATTACTGAGCTTCCTATGGAAGAGGAGGAGGAGCCTCTGAATGATCCTATTCAGCTGAATGCACCTAAAAATTATGAACCAATCCAAGCTAAGCAGACTGAGCAAGAACCACCATTTCCTTAGAGATTGGAAGTTGCCAAGAAGAAAGAAGAAAAGGAGGATACCACTTTTGACATCCTAGATCAGCCAAAGCATATATGTGTTCAGATACCCTATTTTAGGCCATAAAAGATGTTCCAATCTATGGAAAAGCTATCAAGGTAGCTTGTCTTAAGAAGCCAGGAAGGAAGAAGAGAGACCCAACTACAATTCATGTGGTGGGCTAGTTAGCTGATATCATGTTGGAAAAAGTGACTATTCACAATTATAATGACCCAAACAATCCTGCGGTAGCATTTGTCATAAACGAGATTCAAGTGAAGAATGCTCTGATCGATTTAGGGGCAACAATCAATGTAATGACCAAATACATCCTACAACAACTAAAAATTGCAAGTATGAGATATACTATTGTCCTGCAGCTTGCTGATAGCTCTACTATTAAGCCTGATGGTGTAGTGGAGGATCTTGTGGTAGTTCTAGACTCCTGGGAATATCTAGCAGATTTTATGATTCTTTCTCCTAAGGCTTCACTAGGTGGGTATCCCATCATTCTTGGAAGGCCTTGGTTGGAAACTACAGATGCCTACATTGGATTTCGGTTAGGTTAAATGACCATTTTAGATGGAAGGAGTACTAAAAAGTTTGTTCTTTATCCACCTGCTCAACCATCTCATGATGAAGAAGATTCTGTATGGCCACAAGTTGGTGAAGAGGCCGAGGAAGTCAATTCTGTGGCACAGCTTATGATGCTAGGCAGAAGCTCTTTCATGCAACTCTAAGATGAGGATGAAGTGTTGACTAATATCATTCAGAACCATTATGAAGTGGGGGAAGCATCATCTTCTACTTCAGTCAGGACACTTCTGCCTATTCTTCCTGTAGCCACTATTCTTGCAAATGTACTTCCTGCAGCCACTCTTCTTGCAGACAATGTTCTTGCAGACAGACTTCCTGCAGCAACAAGTATGTTCCATACATTGATGTTGTATGAACTAAAGGTACCATGTGTTAATGAAGAAACCATGATAGAATTAACTACACAAGTACATGTATTAGAGGGAAAATATTTGAATGTTAATAGTAAATTGAATGAAGAGCATCAACTGTTATTGGAAAATCTATTAAGGGCCCATGAACATGCATTTGTGTGGGATTATCATGATATGAAGGGGCTGGATCCTAAACTTTGCACCCACATAATTTATATCAGAGATGATTGCACTCTAGTAAGGCAGCCCCAAAGAAGGATTAACCCCACACTAAGAGAAATTGTGAAAGGAGAACTGCAGAAATTGCTAGATGCAGGATTTATCTACCCCATTTCAGATAGTCAATGGGTGTCTCCATTAGTGATTGTGCCCAAGAAAGGAGGGAAGTGGCGAGTTTGTGTTGATTATAGGGAACTTAATGCTGCCACCAAGAAGGATCACTTTCCTTTACCCTTCATTGATCAAGTTTTGGACACACTTGCAGGAAAGCAATACTTCTCTTTTCTAGATGGATTCACCGTCTACAACCAAATTCAAATTGCACCAGAAGACTAGGAGAAGACCACATTTACCTATCCATGGGGGACCTATGCCTATTCGGTACTCCCATTTGGCTTGTGCAATGCACCTACAACTTTCCAAAGGGCAGTCATTAGTATATTTTGAGACATTTCTCATGATTGCATGGAGATTTATATGGACGACTTCACCACTTATGGTGTTGATTTTGATCAAGCATTGGAAAATATCAAGAGAGTCCTACAGAGATGCGAGGATCAAAACTTGTCCTTAAATAGTGAAAAATGCTACATGATGATGCAAGAGGGTGTAGTTCTTGGCCACTACATCTCCCACAAGGGAATTCAAGTAGATCCTACAAAAATTGAGGTAATCACAAATCTTCCTACACCTATAAAACAAAAGGATGTTAGGAGTTTCTTGGGTCATGCAGGATATTATAGGTGATTCATCAAGGATTTCAGCAAGGTACCAACACCATTGTATACTCTTCTCACTAAGGATGTTGAATTTCAGTGGACTGAAGCATGTGACAAGGCATTTTCTTCCTTGAAGGCAGCTTTGACTCATGCTCCTGTACTTAAGGGACCCAATTGGGAGCTTCATTTCCACATTCATACTGATGCATCAGATTATGTCATAGGAGCAATCTTAGGACAAAAAGAGGGAGCTGTTGAAAATGCTATTTACTTTGTCAACAAAAATTTGCAAGGAGTTGAATTCAATTATACAGTGATAGAGAAAGAGATGATGGTAGTAGTCTATGCATTGAACAAATTCAAACATTACATAACAGGCTACCAAATCTTTGTGCACACTGATCATGCAGCCATTAGATATCTCATGAATAAACCCTTGATCACAGGTAGATTGACAAGATGGTTATTTTTGATGCAGGAGTTTGATATAACCATTGTAGATAAGCCAGGGAAGGCTAATGTTGTTGCAGGTTTTCGTTCAAGGCTAACTACATTAGAAGACAATTAGGTCATAGATGACTCTTTTCCTGATGAGCATCTGTTCTCTCTCAGTGTACAAATACCCTGGTATGCTGACATAGCCAATTACTTGGTTACAAGTAGAGTTCCTTCTCACTTCTCCCCAAAAGAGAAAAGGGCACTCATTGAAAAATATTTTCCTTTCTCTTGGATTGCTGGATGTTTGTTTTATACTGGACCTGACCATGTCATAAGAAGATTTGTGAGAGAAGATGAGACATATGAAATTTTGCATGCATGTCATAATGAACCATGTGGAGGACACTTTGCAGCCAAAAGGACAACAATGAAGATTTTGAACACAGGGTATTACTGGCCAACAGTCCAAAGGGATGCAGGAAGTTATACCAGAAAATGTGATAGATGTCAAAGAATGGGAAGACCAACCAGATCTGATGAGATGCCACTGTTCCCTCTAGTAGTAATTACTTCCTTTGACAAATGGGGATTGGATTTTGTGGGACCAATTGATCCTCCATAAAATGGTAAGTCTTATATATTGGTGTGCACTGATTATGTAACAAAATGGGTAGAAGTTAAGGCCATGAAACATGCAAGAGATAACAAGGCTGCAAAATTTCTTTATGAGGAGATTTTCACAAGATATGGAGTTCCAAGAGAAATAGTGACTGATCAAGGGTCACAATTCACATGAACTCTTGTTGCAACACTAGTGAATGAGTACAATATAAGGCACAAAAATTCTACTCCTTATCACCCCCAGGCTAATGGCCAAGTTGAGGTGACATACAGAGAAATTGAAGCCATTTTGACTAAAACAGTAGCTATCCATAGGAAAGATTGCACAAACAGATTACCCGAAGCTATTTGTGCCTATAGGACAACATGGAAAACAACTATAGGCTTCACCCCATTTGATTTTTTGTATGGAAAGACAGCTATGATGCCAATTCAATTTGAGCATAAAACTCTGTGAACTACAATAGATTTAGGGATGGATATTTTTGAAGCACAGAGAGAAAGAATCATGTAGCTAAAAGATTTGGATGAAATAAGGAGAGCAACCCTACAACATACAGAAGTAGTGCAGAATCAGAGAATCAAGTGGCATGACAGATTTATCAAGGACAAGAAATTCAAACTAGGAGATTGGGCCTTGCTCTATGATTCAAGATACTAGGACAATACAAAAAAATTGCAGACAAGGTGGCTAGGACCATATGAAGTTGTTGAGGTCTTTCCCAATGGAACCGTTCAACTTACCACCATTGACCCTGTCTGGTTTAAATTACTTGTCAACGGTCATCGCCTCAGATTATATCATAAGCCAGCTTCTAAAGAAGAGTTCCTACAACAATTCACCCAACACTCAGAGCTTCCTGCAGTCGAAGGCAGTGGACCTAGTGTCCCTCCTTCAACCTAATTGAGGTACGTACTTTCCATAATAAAGACTTTCACTTATGTGGAAGTTCATTTCTTCATCATCTACCCATCCACCCATCCATCACCACCTTTCTCTCTCTTCCATCACTTCATTCGACCTCACCTCATTCCACCTCATCTTCATTTATTGCTCAATTCATTTTCCAACAAGGCGAACATTACTTTATTCGCAATCTTTGTAGTAAATCTTCCACACATTCAGGTATGTGCGCATTAATTGCTATCTTTAATCATCTTTTAAGTATGTTCATTTAATCACTGTACATTAGTAGAGGTATTCACATAAATGCCATCATTGTCTGTCAATCGCCACTCCCATCTCACATGTGTGGACACATGTCCAAATTTAGGCTGGGGGAGGGGAATGAAAAAGATGAAAATATTTTATTGTCCATGCATCAAATCATATTAGGCTACGTCAGAAATTTTAAATTGAGCTCATTTGAAATCCAAGTAAGAGAATGGATTGCATGCATGAAGTGACAATAACTGCAACTGCCATTTCTTCCTATCATAATTTCCCTTTATTACTCCTTTTCTTTCCATTATTTCCCTATCGTAATCTTGAGTTGCAAGCAAAAAGGAAAAACAAAAGAAAGGAAGTTTAATCAACGCTAGCACTAGAATTTAGCAGGCACTGCAGGGAAGTGCATTTGATTTTCAGAAGGGGAATTGCAAGAAAAGAAGTTGCAGAGCATTTGTTTGATTATAGAAAATGGGAGGTGGGTTAATTCAAAATGAACCCACAATGCATGATATTTTACTGCAGGATGCACAATGCTTGGACGAATTTCAAAACTATGGATGGATAGATTACTTTTTGAAGTTGGATGGTTTTGATGAAGGCATTTCCCTTGAATTTTCTCAGAAATTTTCAGAAGGAAAAGCCACAGTAAAAGGGTTAGAAGTTGTGGCAACAGAGGAAATAATTATAGAGGTTACAAGGTTACTTGCTGATGGTGAAAATTACCCTGTTTCCAAAGATGCCAGGTCAGCCAAGGCTGAATTCGTAGAGCCAAATGATCCCCCATTGAGCATAGACAAGGAAGGTGTAAAAATAATGTCTCTGCTCGAGCCGTGGAAGAAGATAGCTGTGTATGTCATCAAATACATCACTTGTGAGGGTTTCTAGTCAAATTTGCATTCTGTCCACTTCAATATTTTGAATCACATGAGGCACAGAAGGAGGATGAATGTGCCCAATGTGTTGTACAACCTTCTCTCAATCATGGTGGCCAAGACCCAGAAAGGTAGGGATAATTTTGTTTCCCACCATTGCTTGATTAAATTACTATTTGAAAAATCTTTGTGTGATGTTTCTGGAATGACTTGGGAAGAGATTATTAAAGTTTATCAAGATTATCACCAGGAAGAGTTTTTCAATGTTGAGCATTTTCCACCTAGGGCTATACCTCGATCCCGTAGATCTAGTAGGAGAGTAAGCACGACTGAAGCCATTCCTAGTGCTTCAACCTTTGGTGTTGGCTCTAGCATGAATCCTCCTGCAGCAGAGGAAACCATAGAAATTATTTCTTCTGAAACAAAGCACTAAGAAAAAGAAATCTCTTCCTCAGATTCATATGATGAAGTTCCACTTGAAACCATCATGAAAACTAGGGCACAACAGAGAGAGGTAGAACTAAGAAAAGGGAAGGCTAAAACACAACCTGTAGAAATAAAAGTGTCAAGTTCTAAGAGGAGGAAGGTTGATACTGTTCATCTTGCAACCAAAGGAAAACAATAAAGACCTCCCAGGAAATCAAGACCAACTAGGCCTGCAACTGATACGCCTCTGTAGGAAAGCCCTAAACCTGGTGAGACCTCACATGAGGACCCTAAAGCTCCAATGGAGTAGGAGCATGTTGAAGAAGAAGAAGACATATTTAAGAGAGCAACAAACATAACACTGGCCGATCTTGCTAGCATTGCAAAAGAATTGGAGGAAAATCAAGACTTCCTGCAGCATGAGCATGAAGTCCTGTAGCAACAGCCACATCAAGAAAAAAATCCCCTGTAGCAAAAGGAAGAAGAAACAACACCCTTACAGCTAGAAATAACCAAACAACCTGAGTCCATGCAAATAGTACCATATGAGGAGTAGCCATCAACAAAAAGACTGGTAGACATTCATAATCCTCCTAATTTTAAAATACATGCAATAATTTTGAATCTATAGAAAGAGATACAAAGAAGGGAGGAAGAATGGAAAAAGGAAAAACAAAAGTTGAAGGAGGAAATTCAAAAGAAGGATGAAGAGATTAAGGAAAAAGATGCAGAAATTGCTACCCTGAAGTAGAGGGTAGATGATATGGCAGCTTTGGTGCCAAAGATTCTAGAATGTAGAGAACCCCTGAGGGTCTATGCTTTGCTCCTGAAAGAGAAGTATCTCTCTTTTAAGATATCAAGACTTGCCTCAGGTTTGAATCCTTCTATTGATACCCCTATGGAATTTTTCAATGCTTATCGGATTTCCTCCCCTGAAATGAACAATTTACCATGTGAATTTTATTTACATAATTATGCTGTCACAAAAGACCATGATTGGAACCTGCTGCTGTATGTTGGGGATGTTCAATTGAGAGCATTCATGTCTTGGGTATAAAATGAGATTAGTTGGGGACAACAACATGGTGCTTATAAACAATTGGAGTCTGATATCCCTATGCCTGTTAGAGCTGAATCAAGCAACCCAAGGGATATTTATAGAGAATGGCATAGAATGTTGTTTATACCAAGTTATGGCAATAGGATTATTCCTTGGATTAAAGCAGTTTACACTAAGTATGAGGTAAAGACAACAAAAAAAGAGGAAACTGTGAGGAGATGTTTATCCCAGAGATGGAATAGTTTGACTGATGAGATGAAATAGGTTGAGCCTCATTCCATCCACAATTATGTTGCAACATTAAAAATAAATGAGAGACATATTCAGATTGGGAGAACTCAGGGACGACATTGGCTTCCCTTGAATTTTCAGCCACCCATGCTCATGTGGCCCATGCCAAATTTTAGATTCTACCAGTGTGATATTGCTGCAGAAAGGTAGAGATTGAATAGGTTTGATAGATTAGGAGGATTCTATTGGGATCCTGACTCACGTACTACAACCATTGATGTTGGACAACTCTTAGTTACAAATTTTAGAGCTTTAACCAGACAGAAGAACAACTCTTCCCTTGTTGGAGGACCAACAAGATGTTAGGTTGGGGGGAGTGATGAGCCTAGTTTTTGGTCTAGTTTTGGGTGGAATCTATAGTCTATTTTCTGATAGATGTCATGGAATTTAATGCTTAAGTGTTGGTATTGGCTTAATGTTTCCCTCAAACCATTAACATTTGACATTATCCTATCTCTGCAAGATTTAATGATATTTGGCATAATATGTGGGTCATCTATATTGGTTTTGCATGTGATTAATGAATGTTTCTTTGAATGGTTATTAATGTGTAGTTATTATGCGTACTAACCTTGGCTTGTAGATTTAATACGTCAAGTTAAGGAAGACACCGCTAGCTAGGCATGCACCATAATGTCCAGCTGAGAAATCGTTCCATGTCAAAGGCAACCGACAACAAAGATTCTCAATGCAACCGAACGTAACCACCTTGTAGTGGACCTTAATGATCGAGCATGAATAGGCATTACTACTATACTAGGTCTATGCCTGACTTGCATGTCTAACCGGATTCCAAGCATGCGGTACCGCCATTGCTCCACTTTCCCCTATTTTCCCTAAATGGCGTCCTCCCAGTCATGGAGTTGACTGCCTTGTTTAGCTATAGTATAAATAATGATTTGATGCTCCTTCTTCAGGAGGTTGCACAATTTGACGTTGTACTCTCATTCTCTAGTTTTAGTAATACATATACATTACTCTTTGTATGCATGATTTAGAGTGAATAAAATAAAGTTATGAGTTCAAGCATCTGAGTTCTTGTTAGTTTAGAGGATACTTATCCAAGGGGGCCCACTTGGTGAGTAAATCATTTTCTTAGTTTCGGATTAGCTTAGTATTACTTGTTTTTTGGTACTTAGTTAGAAATCTAGCATTGACTGTTCCTGCAGCCACTAGAATTCTATTCTGTGACTGTTTCTATAGGAAAAGCAGACAGAGTAGTCCCCGTTTGTCACACAGATTTTCATTCTTGCTCTGCATTTCAGCTTAAGCATAGTTGTTGGTTGATGTTCAACATTTTCTTTATTTCCTTTCAGCAATTTACTTTCAGTATTGTGTTTCTTAGTTGTAGAATGCAATGACTACTTGAGTCCCTAGTGCACATAGAGTGTTGACCCATTTCAAGTTCACGTCCCTGGGTTGACAAGTTAAATGCACCTTCATGATGATTGAATGGCTATTCAGGTTAGATGTCTAGTATCTGAATCAAGGTTGTAAAGGCTTAGTTATGAGATCATTATAGGAGGCCAACAAGGATTAGTTCACAATATAAGTAAATGGAAAACCAGTACAAGGGCTCACTGCCAGAATAAGACACTGTCTAAAAAGGCTCACATCCAGGGCTCACTGACAAAAAAATAAATATAAGAAGATAGAAGAGAAATGTTACATAGAGAAAAAATTCTCAATGCAACAGGGAGTCCACCACAAATGCTCTAACACTTTTGCAACCCTACATGAAAGATTTCAAACACCTTCAGCTCAATGTTTTCAAGAATCTAATACTTTGAAGTTCACACTACTCTGCTCAAATTCACATCACATATATCACTCACATCAATCTCACATCTATCTTTCTTCTATCTTTCATCTCACAACAACCTTATTCTTTTTTATATCAACCTCAACCTTGAAAACCTTCTCTAAGGTCGACAACTATCTGTTACACTTACAAATTCAAATTACATTGGCACCTAAACATTCCTATGGTGAATAGGAATGAAGGAAACCCATATAAATCCTTAATTAGGACCCAAATATATCCTAACACACCTCAATACGCTTTCATAAACTTCGCATGTAGTGCTAACACAAGGTCGTCCAATAAGCATACTAAACACCATAAAATATTAAGTACATGCTTCCTTAAGTCAATTTGAACCTTCTGGACAAAAAAATTATCTTGAACATGATCTAGAACAATACTCGAACCACCTGAGATCTAACAAAGACTTAATCCAAACTCACATTAAAAAATACTTCAACCCAAAACATCTGGTTAACCTTATTTGCACACTGATGCATGAAACACACACTGTACTGCACTAAGTCAAGTGAAACCTTGAATTCTAAAAGATACAAATATTATATGAAACTTCCCAAATACACAAAACCTAAGGCCAAGTTGTGAAGAAACTTCAAGCAAATACATTTATCCTAGACCATGCAGAAAATATTATTGAAAAACTAGTTCACACATTGGTGACAATATCTCCCTCTACACAGTGATCCAAAAACCCAAATTGTGGATATAGCAACTACTAACAACCTTAAAAAACATATAAGATATGCATAGGGATAACATCAACATAGAATAAATGAGGAGCACATATTGGAGTACATTTTGAACACTTGCACAACAATGTTTTCTCTATTTGTCAAAATTTCTCAAAAGCACTTGGAAACCAAGTACTAGAGACATCATCTCAGCATATTTCACCATTTTGACACATCTCTAGACACTACAACATAAAAATAGCTCCATGTAATCACAACACTTCTTCAATATCTCAACTATACATGCACAACCTGCAACAAATTGTTTAACTCTCTTTCACAATTTTCTCAATATCCTCGATGTCTTCATCATGCAACAAACTTCCTTAACACATAGTTGACATCAATGACAACAACAACCTATTGACATCTTGTTGAAATCAATGATAACACCTTCATACTTTCAACACTTATCCAATTCAAACTTGACCGGTTTCTTATTTCTTCAAATTGGAACATCCTTCCAAATCTCTCCTTGTCTGCTCTTCCAAAAATTGGCTCGGACTACAATGCCCTCCTTCTTTTTCGGGAGGATAATGTTGGCAAGGGGTTGTACCCTTTTATATTTTAAAGCATGTGGAATGACCACCCTAATTTTAAAGCTCTTTTGGAGAGATGGTGGAATTAACAGATTGTGGTGGTACTCTAATGTATTGTTTGGATAGCAAACCTAAGTTCAAGTCAAATAAAGAGTTAAAGGATGGAATAATGTTTCTTTTGGTAACATTTTGCATATTAAGAAGTTTATTGGAGGCAACATAAATGAGGTGCAAAAATTGATCCAAAGGAAGGAATCATTGATGAGGAAACTTGTAACAAGGAACAAGATCTTAGAGCTAAATGGTTCAAAGTTAACAAGCAAGAAGAGATCTTCTGGAAACAAAAATCCAAAATTCAATGGCTTTCTGAAGGTGATCTAGAAACACAAAGTTTTTTCATCAATTGGAAATGAAACATGAAAGTAGAAGTGGGATTAGATAGCTAATAAAAGAAGATGATTCTATTCTTAACTCAGAAGAGGAAATTGCTTTAGAGGTTGTTTCCTTTTTGCTAATTTTTAGGAGTCTGGAGTTGCCCCTATTGAGTTTGAAAGCCTCCTTCAGGTGATTCCCCAAGTAAGTTATGGATGCTTCTTTTTGGGGAAAAAGCTACTTTTCCTCAAAAGGAATACTTGCATGTTTCTCTTGATATTCCTGCTAGGGAGGGAGTAAATGTTGTCTCAACAAAGCAGACTCAAAAAGAAAAGGATAATGAAAAAGAGGATACTGAGAAGTGTTTAGATTACAAACTCACAGAGTAAAACATTAATGAATTAGAAGTAATGACTGATTTGGAAAGAGAAAATTGTTGAACTAGACAACTGAGAGGGGGTGAATCAGTTGTCACCAAATTAAACCCTTAAAGGATTTATTGGAACATAACCTTGACACTTCTTAGATCATTAAACATTAAGTGCAAGAGAAGAAACTGAAAACCATCACATAAACACAATAACACTAGATTTAATTGGCAAACCCAATGAGGGAAAAACCACAATGAGGATTAACTCAAACTATAGAGAATATCAAACCCGATTACAAAAAGGCTCACTACTTGAGAATCATTTCCAATAGAAGGACTCACTATCCATAGGGCTACAACCTAGAGATACAAAAGATGGCTTACTGCTAGAAGTATGAAAGTTATGGCTCATTGCCAAAAGTATGAACTGATGGAATACACCTTCCTTGTGTAGAATTCAATTCCAAATGAAGCTCAGAAAAAGTAGTACTACTTCTCCCAGTAGTCACTCAAAATTTTTGTTCTAGTCTTCAATATTTAGGCTTAGATCCTATTTTACCTTTCTTCCACACTCACACACCCACTTCTCGCTCGCACTTCACACTTCGCATCCTTCACTCTCTCTCTTCTCATTCCTCAAAACATTATATATATAAGTAGTACATCATATTAAGTCGGCTAAGATCTATACAAAACATCCCCAAGGTAGATTTAATCTTCTTAATACATAACATGTGTTATGTCGGCCAAGACTGGGACCCAAACAAAAAACAACTATACCAAATAGAGAAACAACCGTAGTGTACAAATTTAAACTCTGTCATTGATAACATTCTTCTTCCAAGACAAAACATCTCAATATCATGAATATAGTTGTCTGAGTGAATCATAATGACATAGTTAAGATATCAGAGTCATAGCTTGTCTTGCGGTAGAATTTGGACCCAAAAACTAGCACATCGGTTCATGATCAAGAAAATATTTGATAGGGAATAGATTCTGGTAAACGTCTCATACATTTGGTACTGAGTTGACATCAATAAAAACCATTTACATTAATGACAACCATTTGATGCAATCCAATTTCCAACAATCTCCCCCTTTGTCATTGATGGCAACACAAGATGTGAAAAGCCAACAATAACATCCTTTATAGTTCTCTTCATTTGATGAGCTATACATTTGATTTCCATTTTTCACATGATCTCTCTCCCCCTTTGACATCAATGGAAAAGAAAAAAAGATTTATCTCCCCCTTGCACCAATTTTTTTTTACAAAAACAGACTTGAAAAAGTGATATCAAAAATGGTTCTTTACCTCAATCCTTCTTCTCCTAAAATATCTCTTTGTATTTTAATTTTAATTTGGGAAGAAATGTCTTCCAGGAATCCACTATGAATCTGATGTTTACACAAATACTATTGTTCATCACTACCGACTCAATTGTTTCCAGAAGGGTATCTGGGATAGTGATATTTAGTTTATTTTTCTCAGCTTCCACCAAGAGACCAAAAAGTTGTTCTAATCTCAATTCAATTATCTCTTCGACTTTCCAAATTGCTTTCATAATACTATATCTTTGTACCAGAATGTCTGTAAGTTCAGACTGTATGGAACTGATCCTTTTCTTCTACACTCCATCCTTGTCATTAAGAATATTATATGTTTTTCCATTAGAATCCAACTCAAGCTCAATAGTATCAATTTTTTCTCTGTAGTTTTTGATAGCATTAGGCCACTAGAGACAATACCTATACACACTGTTTACGCTTTTGATGCATTTCTTCAATTCATTTATGCTCTCAGTCAATCTCTTTTGTGCATTTATGAATTTTTCTTCCATAGCCAATTGAATCTCATCTTTTTATTGTATTTCCCTAGGTGACAGTGTTAGCTCTCAAAAATGCAGGCAGAATGCCTCAAGAGGCTGCCAATCTCTTGATACGCTTTAGGGTAACAAACAAGGTCAAAATCTTTCAACCTTCTACTCTTTAGGTGCTACTAGACCTAGGCAGGTGTACCTATCTGAATGAAGCAGACTTGACTTATGATTATCCTTCTTGCAATGATTTGTCCACAATGGCAGATGGAAGTGAACAAATGAAATCAAAATTGGTACAAATATCAATAGCAATCTTCTAATCTAAACCCTAAAGTGTTTAATAAATAGATGTAAAGAAACTGAATGAATTCAAATGATGAAGTGCAGAGACCAGTGCCTTGTTGGGTATGCAGAGTCGAATGAAACAGAAGTGGGCAACTTATTCTGGCAGAAACTCAAATTGTTGGCATATATTTTGTTTATAACTTGTATAAACATGCAAGATTATGACTACTAAGCTCTACTTTAATAATCCAAATGAATCTCCCTGATTACTGTGATCAACTAAAAGGATTTAATCTCTCTTTGAAAGAACCAGTCAATTAATCACACAGATACAACAAATGTGCACTGATAAACTAAAAATAAACTTGTTATATCAATTTAAACAACCAGAAAGAATCAACTGGGAGACAGCTTAGCAATACTTTTCAATAAACTCAACATACAATTGACACCAAAAATAACTTGCCACACCAACTGATTTTCATTGAAATCGCCATTTGAAAACATGCATCATAGTCTCTGATATGAGAACCTTATTCTACTATAGCCATTCCTAATCTACCTACTATAATCCATCTAAAATCTAATCTCTTCATTTACAATCAAGAATGCATATTTATACACCAACATCAAGAAACACATCACTTCATATTCCAATGTCGGCCAATTGTAGTATTCGGGCTCATTTCATGTTGGCCTGCAACGGTATTTAGAAATTCGCATGTCGGCCATAGTATTTGAGTTTTTGTTAATCATCACTAGAGCAGTTGCCAAGACATATCGCAGTCATGCCAAAGGCAATTAAATTGCCACAGTCATCCCATATTTCTTTCTGTTTTGTCATGGCCGAGCCGCATTTCCTTTTCCTCATTTGCTTTTGCTGTGACCCAATGACTTTATGATATCGGGGAGACGTCATATAGGTTACATTATGTTTCACCGAAAATTCCTTCATCCATCCCGAGTCACTAAGACAATAGCATACTCTCGCCGAGATTTATCCTTCTTTCGCCTTCGCCAAGACAATGCATAGTTGGGGAGACGCTTCGTAGATTATCTTGTGTCTTACCAAAGGTTCACACTTTGTCACCGGGACATAATCACTTTCATACCGATAGAGTCACCTTTTTTCTTTATCGGCGAGACTAGACGGGTTTGTTGAGACCTTATTTCGATGCTTATGAGTCTCACCGAGATATATATTTTATCTTATCAGTCGGTAAGACAATATGATCTCATTCTAACTTCACACCGACCACCATTTTTTTGGCCGAAGCAATCCTTCAATGTGCCGCTCGGTGAGACTCTCCCCGATAACTCGTTGATGAAGACCCCCAGTCAGCAAGACCCAACAAAGTCGTTCAGACATCATTCCGAAAATGATTTCTTTCGCCGATATGCCTTTTCTGTTGTCGAAACAAAGTGAAAGTCCTGCCGAACAGAACAATAGATGAATTCCGATCGCCATGACCCAAAAATGTCTTTCCGATAGGCAACACAGACGTTTATCAGAAAAATGGATCGAGGAGAACCTGATATTGTCATGCCGATACAGACCATGATGTGAATTATGCAAGACCCGATGGATTATATGGGACAACATGGCCGAAAATAAGGAAAATGTGCACATGGCAGGACTCACTTGGAAAATTATGAATTTAAACAATAGGTAAAATCATTGGATTTTTACAGTTCCAATAGACAGTACCTTTAATCTATCTTTAATTTGTTCAATCAATACTTTTGGTAAAAAATTGTCAATTCACTCGGGTAAATATCATTATGAATTATATAAACATCCAAGGCACTTGTGATCTCATCCTATTCATATGTTGGTTGGGACAACCAAACATCTCCAATCTTCTTTAGCCCATCAGATTGCACAAGTCTTCAACACCTCTTTAGTAAAATCTTCTTCATCATCATCCATTGATACCAGATCAATTTCCTCTATAATACTTACTTCTTTTTCTTCTTTCTTCTCCTCTTTCTTCAACTTCTTTATTTTTGGAGAACATGAAATGATCCTTCTTGTTGTCCTCTTCCTAGAGGAAGATCATGTCTCAGACGTCCCAACCGGTTTGGAAACCATACCAGAGCTTCATGCATTTATTTTGTTTGCAAAGTATTATTTACAAATCTTTTCCTTCTCTGCAAGATATTATAGGTACCGGTAGACCTGCTTCCCAACTGGTACAACTGACTTCCACACAACATTATCTTTCAATGGTAACGACTTCAGAAAATACATCATCAAACATATTTCAGAGAACCAAAATGAAAAGGATAATTGTCATTCTTTGTCATAGTAATGTTCTCCATTAATTGATTCCTCAATATCTCACACAAGTCAAAATCCTCATTCTTTTCAATCATTTGATGCACAATGTAAACAACAATCACTAAAGTAGAGCCTTCCCTATTTATGAAATAAATCTTATATGAAATGTCATATGCCACATACCTTATCAAAGAATCGACTATAGTATGAATTTGAAGTTCCCTTTGGTCTCCTGTCACTCCACTTAGGGCTTCAACCTCTTTGTTCTTCACTGACTTCTTTACTCGAACGGGTCCATTATTACATAACCCTGTAATTTCTGCAATTACTTCCTTTCTAATCCTATATGGTTTGTCGAAGATCATCTGATCACCTTGAATTCTGCTTAGGACAAGCCAAACAGTTTTTACATCTAAAAAGTATGGAAACTCACTCCAAATTTCTAAACCCTTGTGCCCTAGGCTCTTGACCTTTTGTATTTGTTCAACTAAAAGTGATCCTTCAAAACTTAGAATATTTTTATGGTTAAATTCATCAGTTTGTAAATTACTTAATTTATGTAATTCGTTGCCTCATAGATCAAATACCACCATTTCCTTTGACTCCATTGTTTCAGCTTTGTTCTATGTAGTTTTGCTTGCCAACAACCCTAACTCCTTATTTCTCAGTCGCACTTTACTCCTTAGCTCATTCAATTCACAATGTGAAAAAGAATTACCACTCAACTTCCTTATTTAACTTGTCACTTTTAGGGTTTCATTGCAAAACTTAATTTATCGCTTATGACATCATCATTAGTACTTTATTCTGTCAGTATCTTCCCTTCAATTGAAGCTACCAGACCAATTTTGGATCACAAAGCCTCTGTATCGGAACCTAGTACAATAGAATCATTTCCACAATCTCCAAGTCATGGTGCTTTTCTTGAATTCATCTGATTTTTCCCTAATTCTACATTCATTGCTTTTTTTTTGTCAAAATTTTCTTTAATGCCTTCAAAATAAATATTTCCATCACTTATCCTTGTGTCATCCCATGACACCTCATATATTAGGGGCTTGTTATATTTTTCTGTGACTGCTCCCCCTGAAACCACTACTAGGTTCAGTTCTTGGAGAAGGTATCTACACCAAATGTAGATACATGATTATTTGATTCATCCTTGTTCTTAGGTTCTTCCAAGTTCTTCCTCCAAATTTTTTCCATTTCTCTCCTTACTTCTTCGGGATCTACCTTGTTCACAAGTTTGATCTTCTATTTCAAATTAGTTTTCTTCCCAACTCTGCTCCTACAAAATTTTGAGATATTTCCTGGTTTCTTGCAAGTGTAGCACACAACATACCCTTGATCAAATGAATTTGTATTCATCCTTGTCCTACACTGAATAGCCTTGTTTCTAAATATATTGCATGTGTAATATTAGCCTTGAAAAGATTGAATACTTCTATTGGTATTAAACTTGTTCATCATCATTTGGCTTCTACATTCAGTAGCTCTATGTCCAAACTTGTTGCAAACATGACATTGTCCAACAAAGAAACCAACATTCTAGCTCATTCTATTTTGGTTCATCCTACTTCTACATTTTGATGCTCTATGTTTGAACTTATTACATGAGAAACAAAAACCATTAAAAGATGGGTACCTTTGAGCATTAGGTTGTCGGATGGGAAACCTTCTGATATTGTTCCTTTGGTTCTTATTTTAATAAGTGTTGCCTTGAAATTTACTTTGATTGTCCACTTCGTTGAAAATAGGTTTAGTCTTTGAGCTTTGCCCTTCTTCAAGTCATAGAACACCTTTATCCTTTGCATGTTTCTAAGATGAAATCAACTCATCAAGCATTGTAGAAGTTGTCTTGAACCTTTCTTCATGAGCTTTTTCTTTTTCTAGATCAGCTCTTAGGGTTACTACTTCTTGTTGAAGCTTATCACATTTTTCTGTCTTTTGATTGATAATTTCTTTTAAGCATCCTTCCTCTTGTTGAAATAATGGATGCTGAATCATCCAATGAAGTTGCACACACTTCAAAGGATATTTCCAAGAGAAATTCAACCACATAGAAAGTGTTGCAACTAAGGGTATGCAAATGGAGATTACAAATGTACAAATTCCTTGAATATATAGGCATGAGAGAGATGCAAGATGCAATATGATGTTTCCATGTGTCATGATCTAACAACATGTGACAACATGTGAACCCTACTTAGGAAATGATAAAAGATTGAGATAAGTTCTAGAAGGAAAAATCATCTTCTAGAAGGAATCTTATCCCTACAAACATGGAAAGGGGAATTACCCCATTATTTAATGATTTATCTAATAATGCAACCTAGGACTTAATTAATTAAATGCAAGACCTAAGTTAAACTTATGCTAGTGTAATAAATAATTAATTACACTAACATTATGCAAAGATGATGGGTCTCGACTACGAGGCCATGTTAGGTACCCATTTACATGATGTAAATGAAAGATGCAAAAAATCTCCCACAACCGGAGAAAAGGGGAAAAACCAATGGGAACAAAACCCCTCTCCAAAAAGGAGATGAAATGCAAAAAAAGGTGAGAAAGGATGGGAAGGATGGAGGAATCCCAAATACCCCCCAAGTACACCATCTGTCACATGGATATAATACAATCAATAGCCCCCCATAGGGATGAAATAGAGAGACTATGTAGACCCCCCACAACATATGATCACCTGAAAAAATGGTAAGTGTTTGAAGACAAAACAAGATCCAATGTCGACAAACAAATTGTCTCCCTTTCGAAAGAAACAAAACCAAGTGCAAGTGTAGGGATGCTTCCCATTCTGGATAGGAATTGAAGGAAGGTAGGATGAATGTGGATGATGATATCTCTAAAAACTGCTCATGTGTCTCCTTGCTTGATGATGAAGATGCCACAATCAATGAAGAGGGTGACAAACCAGGATGATGCTAAAACTGAAGTTGAATTGGATCCAAAGATGATGATACAATGAATGTGATGGAGACTAGATTTCCCCCCCATAATGAAGTTTCCTCAAAACCACTGAAAGAAGTCTGAAGCAACATTTAAGGTGTCCAAACCACATGTCTCTCGCTAGGAAGAAGCAAATCCAATGGTAGATGTTGAAGAAACTCCAACTCCTAAATGGAATGAGAGGGAAGAAGTATCATATATGAAATCTCTGAAGAGGAATCAAGTGCCTCCAAGATAGTCTTAGGATCCCCAAAAAAGGTTGAGATAAAGGGATGTGGAGACTCAAGAAAACTCTCCAAAGTAGGATATGAATATAGGAGTGATATCCCCTCAAGCATGTCCTCCAAACTTGTAGAAGTAGCCAATTCAGTGATACCTGAAACAAAGCCATCCTGTGATGTCAAGTCTGGAAATGTCCTAATGAATGATGATGATGGAAGCCTCAATCAATGAATCTGGACAAGGAATCACTGAATGCAAAGGGATACCAATTGTCTCTGATGGAGAAGAAGCATCTGAAGAAACCTTGTCAACCTCTTCGAAAGATTTAAGGCAATCAATCTACTTCACAACAATATCATCATGGGGTACCTGATCTGAAGAATGAAATTTTGAATCATGACCATCAGGGAAGGGTGGAGTATCTGAATCTCCATATATCTCCCAAAGTTTAGTCCAAAGGATGTGAGGACAATCACAATGATCAATAGAACTCAAAACATCACAATCAACTTGCATAGCAATGATTTCCAAGACAGTGTATCTGCAACAAATCCAAGCAAATTCATGAATACCTTCACTCGGATGAGGAAATGTACCATACAAATGTGGCAACAATGCAAGTGATTGGAGATGGTGTATGATCCCATCTCTCCATTGTTTATAGTTACCCTTGTGTAACGTAACCGGAGAAAGAGTATATGCAAGCCCCATAATATACTATCAAATTTCTCCAAAAAACAAAGAAATTGACCTTCAACAGAAAATAGAGACTTTCAAGGGGATAAACAACTGAATTGATGCTACCCAAATGAAAAATCCTTTTCCCAAGCTTCAGGATATCCAAGTTATTGAACAAATGCACATCGAATTGAAACAAACCAATGCAAGAGTACCTAGAGCTAAAATTGATCGAAGAGAATGGAATGATGAAAAATCCTCTAAATTACCTTCCTGATGCCGCTGGAATCACCATATTTTGACAATCTAATGCGAAAATATGAGCTTTTATGTCCAGATTAGGGTTTTGAATTCAATTGATTGTATATTTTTTTGAAAGAAAAATTATATAGAATGGATGCCACCACTAGAAAGTAGACCAAATCCTCTTTCCGACGGTATCTTGTTTGCTGAATTTCGATACCATGGGTGAAAGTTATGATAAAACGAAAAAATGCCTAGATGAGGCACTCTGCAAGCTTATTAGGTGCAAAAATTTAGCACCCGAGCTTAAAAAAAATTGGCCCCTGGTTGCTGGTATGACCATGGGGAGAGCACTGGAAAAAAGAAAAGCATCGTCGGGCGAAGCGACAATGGGGCGATTGTCAGGTGGTTGTCGGGCGGTGGCTGGGGTGGCGCTGCTTCCCAAAGGTGGAGCTCCCGGTTTTGAATAAGACCACCGGTGGATGTTCGGGGACTGTCGGGGTTGACGGCAGTACAAACGCCAATGAATAGGATTCTAGCAAGACCAAGTGGTAGGGTTGGCAGATGGTGAACAAAGCGGGACCGACCGAAGGTACTGTGTGGGCCGGGGCGATGTGATGGCCCATCCAGAGTACGACCCTGCAAAATTTGAATTTGGCTGAAAAAAAATTTGATGCCGACCGGTAATATTATTATGCAGTTGGTTTGATTTCTTTTGCAAACTATGGAGAAAATCCCAAAATTATTTTTTTTCCAAAATAATGGAAATATAAGTCCAAATTTTTTCTGAAATAGAAAATTCTTGTGACTAAATTTTTTTTTCCTCAGAGGACAACTGACTAGGATGATTTTTTACTGCAAATTGTATGGATAGTACGGTTGATTTTGCAAACCCTAAAATACCTCTGATGGCTCCCAGGTTGATGAATCCAATTTTGATGATTGAATAGGCGATCCTAGGGTTTCGAGGCCTTCTGAAGACAATGGCGAGCTCGGATCTGGTTCAATCTACTCTAGAAATCAGCTTGGTCCCCAAGTGGAGTCAAGTAGCCTACAATGGAAACCTTCAAGCCTGTAATGAATCTCATGAGCCCAACTTTCTTGATCCTGGGATGAAATCTCATTGGAATGGCTCTGATACCATGTTGAAATAATGGATGTTGAATCATCCAATGAAGCTGTGCACACTTCAAAGGATCTTGCCTAGAGAAATTCAACCACACAGAAAGTGTTGCAACTAAGGGCATGCAAATGGAGATTTCTATTGATCTAGAAAATAAGATGATTACAAATGTACAAATGCCTTGAATATATAGGCATGAGAGAGATGCAAGATGCAATATGATGTTTCCATGTGTCATGATCTAACAACATGTGAACCCTACCTAGGAAATGATAAAAGATTGAGATAAGTTCTAGAAGGACAACTCATCTTCTAGAAGAAATCTTATCCCTACAAACATGGAAAGGGGAATTACCCCATTATTTAATGATTTATCTAATAATGCAACCTAGGACTTAATTAATTAAATGCAAGACCTAAGTTAAACTTATGCTAGTGTAATAAATAATTATTTACACTAACACCTCTATCTTGCTTTGTTCAATTGCCAATTTCAATTTCTCTTCCATCCTACTGCTTTCTTCAAGTTTCATTCTTATATTCTCAACAATCTCCTTTGCTTCCTTTAGTTCCTAGTTAACTTCTTTATGTTTCAACTTGAAATTCCAAATCTAATTCCTTAGTTTCTGAATGCATTCATCTGCTTGCTTGACATTTTCTTTTAGATCTTCACTTTCAGTATTTGTAGTCTCTATTCTTAATTCATCATCCAATTCAAATCCCTTCACCATTTTGTTCAACCTACCAAGATCTCCTTCGAGTTAAACTCATTCCAAAGGACCAAGCTCTGATACCAATTGTTGAACTGGACAATTGAGAGGGAGGGTTGAATCAGTTGTCACCAAATTAAACCCTTAAAGCATTTATCAGAAAATAACCTTAACACTTCTTAGATCATTAAACATTAAGTGCTAGAGCAGAAACTGAAAACCATCACATAAACACAATAACACCAAATTTACATGGAAAACCCAATGAGGGAAAAACCATGGTGAGGATTAACTCACACTATAGAGAATATCAAAACCGATTACAAAAGGATCACTGCCTGAGGCTCACTACCAATAGAAGGACTCACTGTCCACAGGGCTACAACCCAAAGATACAAAATATGGCTTATTGCCAGAAGTATGAAAGTTATGGCTCACTGCCAAAAGTATGAACTGATGGAATACACCTTCCTTGTGTAGAATTCAGTTCCAAATGAAGCTCAAAATAATTAGTACTGCTTCTCCCAACAGTCACTCAACAATTTTGTTCTAGTCTTCAATATTTAAGCTTAGCTCATCTTTTCCTTTCTTCCACACTCACACAACCACTTCTCGCTCGCACTTCACCCTTCACATCCTTCAATCTCTCTCTTCTCATTCCTCAAAACATCATATATATATATATATAATTAGTAAATCATATTAAGTCGGCTAAGATCTATACAAACCTTCCCCAAGGTAGATTTAATCTTCTTGATACATAACATGTGGTAGGTCGGCTGAGATTGGGACCCAAATAAAAAATAATTGTACCGAATAGAGAAACAACTATAGTGTATAGAGTTAAACTCTGTCATTGATAAATTTTTGCTTCCAACACAAAACATCTCAAGATCTCGAATATAGCTTTCTGAGTGAATCATAATAACATAGTTAAGATATTAGAGTCATAGCTTGTTTTGCGGTAGAATCTAGACCCAAAAACCAAAACACTGGTTCACGATCAAAAACATCTTTGATAGGGAATAACTTCTGGTAAATGTCTCATACATTTGGTACTAAGTTGACATTCAAATGACAACCATTTACATCAATGGAAACCATTTGATGCAATCCATTTTCCAACAAAACTATCAACAAACAAGAAGATAAATCAGAAATTCTTGAGGAAGGGGAGATTGATTCTCATACGGGTTAGGAAAAGGACTTTGTTCCTTCATCTTCATCCTCTGCAAAATAGTTTAAGGAAGAGAAAAAACATATTTCATTAAACTAAAAGGAACGAAAAAATATTATGGAAACTATGGCTCTGTTGGGCTTTGCTTCCTCTTTTGCAAAAGGTGTAGTTGATGATGATTGGGCCCAAATTAACATCAAATCTAGAAAGAAGAAGAGACCTAATGTTGGGGAAGGGAATAAAGTGGGTAGGCCATCCCAAAAGGAATATAGAAACAAAGTCACTATTCGAGATTTTGATTCAGGGAAGCAAATGACTCTTGATTCCCTCTCAGGAACTAAGTCAAAAAAGAAGGGGACATGTTTTCTCCCTCCTCACAACATCAAGGCGGTGTTGTTCTCTGCTCTATTTTTGTTATGAAGCTTATCTCATGGAATATTAGGGATCTAAGTAGTCCCTACAAAAAAATATTTATTAAGTCCTATTTGGCAAAATAATAAAGTTGACATTCTTTTGATCCAAGAAATGAAAATGAAAAAGGATAACTTTGACAAGGTTGTTAAGAATTATATTGTTAGTGATGTAGAAGGAGCTTTTGGGGGTATAGAAACTTTGTGGAATCTTACCATATTTAAGGGCACCATAGGTTTTTTTGGTAAAAACTATTTGATGGTCTCTTTTGAAGATCTTATTACCTCTGAAAATGGAATTTGTTGAATATTTATGGTCTTAATTCTCAACTTGGTAGAGCTTCCCTATGTGACCTTTTAGAAAACAATATAAAAAAACACAAAGGGAATTTGTGGATGTTGGGTGGAGACTTCAGCTCTTCGTTGTTTCTGTCTAAAAATTTGGGAGGCTTTGAGGAGTTTTCTAATAGCATGATGGATTTGGCTGAGTTTTTAAACTTTTTGGTCTCTTAAATGTCCCCCTCTAGGGTAACTTGATTACCTAGTCTAATAGGCATCAAGATAACCACCTTATACAATTCAAACTTGACTAGTTTCTTATTTTTTCAAATGGAACATCCTTCTAGAGCTCTCCTTATCTACTCTTCCAAGAACTGGCTTGAACCATAATGCCCTCCTTTTTCAGGAGGATAATGCTACCAATGGGTCGTACCCTTTTAGATTTGAAATCATGTGGACTCACCACCTTGATTTTAAAGCTCTTGTGGAGATATGGTGGAATGAACCTTGTGTTGGTACTCTAATGTATTGTTTGGCTAACAAACTTAAGAAAGCTAGAGAAAGAGTTAAAGGATGGAATAAAGTTTCTTTTTGTAACACTTTCCATATTAAGAAGTCTATTGGAGACAACATAAATGAGGTGCATAAACTAATGGAGGAAGGAGTCATTTATGAGGAAACTTGTAACGAGGAACAAGATCTGATAGCTAAATGGTTCAAAGTTAACAAGCAGGAAGAGATCTTCTAGAAACAAAAAATCCAAAATTCAATGGCTTTTTGAAGGTGATAGAAACAAAAAGTTTTTTCATCAATCGACAATGAAACATGGAAGTAGAAATGGTATTATATAGATAATAAAAGAAGATGATTCTATCCTTAAATCTAAAGAGGAAATTGCTTTAGAGGTTGTTTCCTTTTTCACTTATTTTTAGAAGTCTGGAGTTTCCCCTATTGAGTTTGAGAGCCTCCTTCAAGTGATTCCCCAAGTAATTTCAGATCAAGATCTTAAAGAGTTGTCTAAAGCTATTTCTCTCTAAGACTTATCAAGTCTATGGTTTTCTCATTTGGAGCTTATGAAGCTTCAGGGCCAGATGGGTTCCCTCCTACTTTTTTTTAGTTTTTTGGAACATTATTTCTGAGGATCTTCTAAATGTTGCTCGTGACTTATTACAATCAGGTAGACTCTTAAATCAAATTAATTCCACATTTATAGCTCTTTTCCCCAAAAAGGAAGATGCCTCTTCCATGGAAGATTTCAGGCCAATAAGTCTTTGTAATACCACATATAAGATTTTTTCTAAGATTATTGTGAACAGATTGAAGGTGGTTTTGAACAAAATTATTGTTAAAAACCAAAAAGGATTTGTTCAAGGGAGACAAGTTTTGGATGCAGTTATCTATACCCATGAAGTCTTTCACTCAATGGAGCTAAGTAAGAAACTGAGGATGGCCTTGAAATTGGATATCTCTAAAGCATATGATAGGGTATCTCGGACCTTCCTTTTTTTTTTCCTAAAATAGTTTGGGTTTAATGGAAGGTTTCTTAAGTTAATCTCTTCTTGTGTTACTACTCCTAAATGCTTGATTTTGGTGAATAGGGTCCCTAGGGAGCTTTTCTCTTGTGGCTAGGGCTTAGACAAGGTGATCCTCTTTCACCCTACCTCTTCATAATAGTGGTTGAAGTTCATGGAAGAAACATTCAAAATATTTTGGACATGAAAATGATAAAAGGGTTCAAGGTTGCTTTCGTTCTTCCTCTAACTACCCACCAGTAGTTCATGGATGACACTATTCTTTTGGGAGAAGCCTCAGTTGTTGAATCTTTCCATTGGAAATCTATCATCAATGATTATGCTAAGGCTTTAAATCAGCATATTAATTATAATAAAAGAAATATATACTTCTTTAATGTTGAACAAATTGTAAAAGATAGATTCATGTGCATCCTTGGCTGCCAGGATGTTGTTCTTCCTGCTGCTTACCTTGGCCTTCCTCTTATTTTTAAAAATCCTAGCAGTAACTACTAGAATTACATCTTGGAAATAATTAAAAAAAAAAAGAGCTGGTTGGAAGAGGAAACTCCTAAGTCAAGTTGGGAAATTGCAACTGCTTAAAGCTTCACTTCAAAACATCTGAGTTTATTACCTTTCTCTTTTCAATATTCCTATCTTTATAGCGAAAAAGATAAAATAGATACAAAAGGATATTTTTGTGGTCTAGAATTAAGGAAAGAAACAAAATCACTTTAATGGATTGGGAAAATATGTGTGCTCCAAAAAGGACAACTGGTCTTGGAATTAGGAGGTTAAAACTTTTTAATAGAGCTCTTGTTGCTAAAATGGGTTGGTGTTTTTTGGAAGGTGCAAAAGATTGGGTTAAAATCTTAAGAGAAAAATGTCTGAGAAACAAGGAGTAGGGCTATTTTTTGAGTTCCTTAGAGCTACCTTATGGTTCTATTTTCTAGAACAATCTCCTCAAAATGAGAACTATGCTAAAAATGAGGGTTAAAAAAAAGAATAGGAAATGGTAAAGATATTGATTTTTGGGATGATGTCTGGACTAATGGATCCCCCCTCTCCTCCAATAACCATTTTCTCCAAATTAAACAAAGGCATGTAATAAATTTAGGTAAGCAGGTTGATGGGTATATTACCTGGGATGGATTGAAGCCTAAATGGATAAATTTAAAAAATTAGTTAACTAGAGATTTCCTCCAAGGATAGAGACAACAAAACTAGGATACTACTTTACAATCCCTTCATCAAAAGATTGGTGAAGTTGACTTCTTTTCAAGGGATAGAAAAGATGAATGGATCTGGACTAAAATCCCATTAGGGAACCTTTCGATGAAGTTTTTCTATGAAGCTATGGATAAGGCTTTGATCACAAAGGATGATTTTCAATTGAATTTGGTCTGGATAAAAAACCTTATTACCAAAGTAAATTATTTTTGGTGGGTTGTTGTCCATGGAAAGATTCTTACCACAAATAACCTAAATAAAAGAGGGTTCCAATTTGTTAATAAATGATACCACTGTAATGAAGATGAGGAGACAATATAATGTATCTTTTCTTCTATTATCCGTACTCAAGAGAGGTTTGGTCATTCTTTCTCCCTATTTTAATGATTGAATGGGTTTTTCCTACCTCAATAAAATAGTTCTTCGATAGATGGAATATTTGTCCCTATTCCCATAACATAATTATCGACCTTTGGAGACAAGCTCCTCTTTTCATATCCTGGGGTTTATGGAAGGAGAAAAATAATAGGATCTTTAGGGAATCTGCTAGACACAACAAAGACCTCTCTTTGGCTATTAGGAATCAAATTCAAGAGAACATAAATGCTAGGATCTATGCTACTTCAAATTTCTTACCCTCTTATAAGGAAATCAAAATAATATAATTGTGGGGGTTAAATCAAGATCTCACAAATTTCAATTGGATAAAACATATTACCAGAAACAACATTATTTGGTATCCTCTTGATGTGGGTTGGATCAAATGTAATTTTTATGGGTTCTCTAATGGGAACTTGAGCTTAGTTGGAGCTAGGGGGGTTTAATAAGAAATCACCAAGGGAATCTTATAGAAGGATATGGTAAAAGCTTAGGAATCAATTCTAATAATGTTGTTGGGGCTAAAGCTATATGGGCAAGTTTACATCGTCTGAAGGAGACAGAATATTCTAAGGTGATCATTAAAGGAGACTCTAAATTAATTATAGACAACCTGAAGGGGGAAGTAGTTGTGCCATGAGAGATTAGGGATATTTTAGATGGCTATAGGAGAATTCTTAAGGACTTCCAAAACTATAAAATTTTCCACTTGTATAGAGAGGGTAATTTGGTTATAGATGCTATGGCTAATGAAGCTCTAAAACATAATAATTTGACCTACTGGGAGTTTCCTATACTACCACATCATATAAAATATATCATTAATAAGGAAAAAAATGATCTAGTGTATAACTACGAGTTGTGGGATAAGAGGTGACTTAATGGGTAATACTTCTATTATTATGTATGATAACATGACGAATAATCAAGACTACTACAAAGGGGATAGTATTAATATGATTATGATTAATCTAGGAGTTAAGGTGATTACAACCCTGAAGTTTCAAATAAATGAAAACAACAGTGTTTCCAAGTATTTAACAGTGGAGATAAAAATGATGATGAAGGAAAATATTGGCAATGATACCTTAAGGATGGAAGATTTAGGATGGTATCTTAAGGTGATAGCGGATATTATTATCTTTGATTTACTTATAATTTTAATTATCTAGTGAGCTTTGGATGTGTCCTTGGCTTAGATGTCATGGATTGTTTCTTTGTGCGACATGAGCACTTGTTAAATCTCCCTCTAAATGGTCTGCATTTAATTGTTTTCGTAACAGGCATTTTTGTCAAGAAAAACCTCTATATTTGAAATATTTCTAACCCTCTAGGGTAAAAGCACAAAGTTGTGTCACACTTTTGACCAACTAAATAGTTTTGAGAAAAATAGTTTCAATTTAAACATTTTGGTCAAACTAGTTTCACCCAAAACCATGTGGCCTATACGTGGCACATAGAGTTTCAGGTGAAACCCTTTCACCCGAAATCATCAAATTTGAATTTTTCGCTTTGCCTTATTGAAATGTGGCTTATTTTATGTGGGGGTTTTGGTAGAAATGGTTTCGGTCGAAACCCTTTCTACCGAAACTATCTATGTGACATCCTAGTTTGCAGCTAACTCAACATTTAAAAAAAAAATTTGAAACTTTCAACTTCAACTGAGTATTTCATCAGTTAGAATGATTTTAAAAAAAAAAAAATATACGCTTTTGTAGAGCTTGAATTGTGAATCCAAATATGTAATTTTTTAATATTTTGATTAGTTTTAATATATTTTATTTTTAAAATAATGCAAGTAGGTTGTTAAAGTTAAAAAAGAGGCTCATTAGAAATTAAAAAAAATAGTAATTTAACATTTTATTTTTTTTGAAAAATATATGGTGCACTAGAGGAGAGAGTCCTCTTCAAAGGGGTATAATTTATTTTTTGAAAATGATTAAAAAAAATAGACAATAGTTGACATCAAATGAAAACTATCAAATTCTGATAAGTTTGACTTTAAAATGTTATTATGAGAAAAATATACATCAAAATTTCAAAAAAAAATTCCATGCACTAGATATTGAAGTTACCTATTTGTAGAAAAAAAATTAGGGGAAAATAAATTCTTTTTCTATTTGTTTCTTGACGTCAAGTGAACATCACTTTTTCTTGAGATTTTTAGCATTCCAAAATCTGCTCTTAAATTGATAAAAAATAATCAATTTAAAAAAAATATATCTAAAAAATTACAGGAATAAACTTCATGAATATTTCTACAATTCATTAGTTTACATCATTTTGAAATTCAAAACATAAATACCACTTTTATGTTGTCAAAGTTCTTTTTTTTTTTGTTGTTGGCCGATTCCTTTATAAAGTGTGACACAACTTTGTGCTTTTACCCTCCATCTTTTCTCATAATAGATGGTGTGTAAGTGGAAGCCTATTCAAATTCATGTAGCAAGTTTCAGTTTGAACTCCAAAGAGATTACTCTGTCGGTTATCTCCCTGGTTGTCAAGAAGGGTTTTGGTGAAGATTTTATTTCACTTTGTAGGGATTGTTTGGCTGGTGAAGGTCTAATAGGGGGTTCCTAGAAAACAAACGAAACCAAGGAATTGTGATTCCCTAAAGTAGAATGAAGAGTTATGGGATCTTTTTGATAGGGCAGGAAGCACTCCCTTCTTTCAATCCATGCAGGGATACAATGACACCCTTACCTACAAGTTTATAAATTCTTAGAGCAATGGTGAGGTAATGATTGGTGGTTTGTAATTTACAGTCACAATGAAGCCAATTTCTCAAGCTATGGGTCTCAAATATGAAGGAAAAAAGGTTGTTTAAAAGAGTTCCAAAGGTAACTACCGAGATTTTATCAACAAGTTCTTTGAAGCCAAGGAGAAGGCTAAAAGATTCCAAAATGGGTATGCAAGGTTAAAAATTCCCCCTCCCTGTCATAATGTTTGTATGCATATTATGAGGTATTTCATGCTTGAAGGGCATTTTATGTTTGTACATGGATATCATTTTCCTATTTTAAACCATGTTCGACACCTTGAGAAAATAAATCTTTCATTTTTCTTGTTTTCATCTCTCCAACAACATATGGAGAATGGTGCAAACCCTCCCTTACATCAGGGGCTTATTAAGGCTATTTATAATTTTGTCTTAACTTCTACCCCCAAAGGAATATGATTGGACCAATTTTCTTGAGAATACCCCGACTCCTAAGTGCTCAATGAGGATTGAGCTAATTGATAGTCAACCCCATTCTCCTAGTAGAGCGTAAAAGTTGATTAAGAATAAGAATTCCCCTCTTCCAAATGATGAACATTCCCCTAAAGAACTCTTAAAATTTACCCCTAAAAAAGGAAAATTTCCCCCCTTTTATAGATGGTCAGGCTAAACAAAGGAAGGTGGACCCTAAGGTTGAGAAATAGAAAACCCTCACCATCACTCTCTAATGATAAAGATGTCAGTTTGGATAGTGGTTCTATTCCTTCAAGTGGAAGAAGGTTGGTAGGACTTGCAAAAGTTCCTTCCAAGGTGAAGGATGAGGATAAAAAGGGAAAAAGGCTATTGAGGCAGAGGACTTGGAAAATTTGGAGGAGTTTGTCCTTGATAGTTTGGGGAGACTGAGGGTTCAAAGGATGAGTATGTTTTGGATTATGAAGAGGAGGAGGAGTGTCAAGAACAGGAAGAGGAGTACAATGACATGGAAGGAGGTAATGAGGATACAATGGAGAAAAAATTCCAAGAAGATGATGAGGTCGAGGCAATTAATGAGAGCCCTAAAGCTAAGGGAGAGCAGGTTACCAATATTCAAAACTCTCAAATGCAAGAAAATAACAAGAATGAGGATTATAACAACCTTAGCTCCAAAATTGAACTTTTAAATGCTCGGATGGTCCAAATTGAAAGCCAGCTTGAAGAGGTTGCCAATTCTAAAAAGTCCCAGGTTATGGAATTCTTGTGTGCTAAAAGTACATATTCTTTGATTGGCCTCCACTTTTTATATTAACTATTTATCCGAGATAGAAAATAATTGTATCTATTGCAAGGTGTCACCCTTGGTCTCCTCAGCGTGGGACAGTTGGGTGCTTGGGCTTTGTGACATGGTTTAACTACCTCATGTGGATCTTGGATCTTGTATAAATCTGGCGGTTGTATCAGACATTAATAGGTTGATATTTTGGTGCAACGATAGCTTCCTATGCACCAATTGGTATCAGAGCTGAGGTCACAGGTTCAAACCCCTCACTTGCATTGGGGGGATTGTTGCAAGGTGTTTCCCTTGGTCTCCTCGATGTGGGCCAGTGCAGCTCTTGGGCTTCGTGACATGGTTTAACCGCCTCTTGTGGATCTTGGATCTTGAATAAATTTGGTAGTTGTATCGGGCATTAACAAGTTGATCTTTTGGTGCAACGACAGTCGCCTGTGCAACAATATCATCTCAAGAAATGAAATCTCTCCTCTAATGCATCATATTTTTAAATTTTTTTAATAAAATTTCATATTTTTCTTGAGAAGACAATCAACCATATATTTTGGTGTTGATCTGACCTAGTTTTAGTAAAAATAAAAATAAAATATAAACACTAATTAAAATATTAAAAATATATATTAATGAAAACTACACTTATAGATATATAAAAGGGTATTTTTAGATTTATTTAAAAATGCTAGTTATATAGTAAGAGTTTTGAGGATATTAATTTTTTCAAATATATTTGTTGGTAAATTGGAAACATATATATCTAGTGAACACTTCCAACTAGAAAATTTGTAGACCAAATCTAATTTGGTTGTCTAATGAATCTAGATAGAACATATTTTTAAGTTAAAGTTCACTTTGACTTGGAAATGCTTAAATTTAGTTGTGCCAATAAGTTGGTCTAAAGCGGGACAAAATTTTGAACTTTCACCCTCCCATTTTATTGTCTATGCTTTGCATATTAAGAACATTAGGTATTAGGACCTTTTTATCAAAATTTAGGAAGAATGTGAAACTCTTGATAAGATTCTATTAGAAGCCTTCCATTATAGTAAGAATTTGATGAACAATTGATGGATTGGTTGGCTAACTAGACTCTTGATAATCAATTTTAGGAAGAGAAAATTCTCCTTTGAGTAGATCTAGTAATTCAAGTGGAGTTTAGTAGATTACTCAAATTTCTTGATTAATGTGTAAATTAGAATTTTGAAAAAGACCAAACTCTTTTACAAGATAAAAGGAACATATATAGCAATTCACTCATCAAGATAATTGCCTACTCACAACTAGGTGAGACAAAATACTATGTATAAACAACACTAAAACATATTGTAATCCAACAACCAAATAAAATAAAAAGAACAAGAAAAAAATCCAAAGACAAAGATAATCAATTAGTACTTGGACCCCAAGCATACATAGATTTAATTACTCAAATTGATTCAGGATGATGTGCCCTACTTTATTGCTAGTCTATATTTAACAACTATTTATCTTTAGTATTCTATGACTAATTGTGTACTTTAAAATAAATACAATTTATGATCTCTCAATCTCCAACAAAACCTCTTCCTTTACATTATCAATAATTTTTTTTAATTAAAAACTAATATAATATTGGAATTTGAAAATAAAATTTATATTTCAAACAAATAGGGTTCACTAAACTCCTTCCATTACCATATTCAAAAGGAAGAATTTTGAAAAGGATGAACTAGTTGGCCTAATGTTTAAAGTTAGAAACATTGACAACATCTTACATATGTGAATGCTACTATCTTCTCAAATCAAAATTTCCAAACGCATGTATTTTCATGATAAGTATAAAGGGCTAAAAAAGTTGAGAATGATATTATAAATCTGTATTAAGGCAAATCCCATCTCCACATAATACTCACTATTTATCATTCCATGAAAAGAGAAAATGATAAAGATTCATCACGAGGAGATAAAGATTCTCAATCCATTTACAACATTAACATTAAAAATAAATTTACTATATAATATAATTAATAATTTCAAAAAATATATATAAACTTTTATTGTTTGACAATTGACCATATCTATATATAGGTCCTTGTAAACACCAAGAAAAGAATGAAAGAAGAACATCCAAGTAAATCATGTTTAAAGAGAGTCTAAGGAACCTTTGAAAGAAAAGATTCAAAACTTAAACAAATTTAGCTTATTTTGCAATACTTACGCATGAAGCAAGAAATTTGTAAAAGCTAAAGACTCTAAAAATACTAAAAGCAAAAGGAGATTTGAAAAATACAGACTATTGTATTGGTGAAAAACTACTTTTAGGTATTGAATAAAATAACATTTAAAATCATTTTCAAATCTAATTACATCTCTAATATCTTCACAACAATTCTTCTTATCTTATATACACACTGAAATGGTGACGGCAGTCAATATTCACTCCAACCTTTAAGGAATCACACCGACCCCTCTAACAAACACTACGTTGCTTTTTATCACTATAAAAATTATTTAGTATAAAGAGGAGAATTTGCATGTTCTTTTGAATGGATGAAACGTATTTATGCCATTAGATTTCATTGCTGACTACTTCGGGATTAAGATTTCGAATTGCAGGTTTCATGAATATATTCCTTGTAGATAGACATTACGGCCTTCTATTTAAGCACGTCACAGGAAGTTGATGAATTCAGCATAGCAAGTGCAATGGCTGACAAGGATGGCATCGACGTAACAGATCTTGCCCACCTCGCAATTCCAAACTGGTAACACTTTGTATACTGTGCAAAATTCAGTTTTTCTCGTTCTTCTCTTTGAGAAAATACTTCAAGTTTAGATCTTGAATTAGTTTGTCTTTCTTTGTAGAATTTAAAGATGAATTATAGTTCGTATATTAGGTTTTTGATTCTGGTTAATAGTTATTATTTTTTAAGTACACATTCTAAGTTTTGACTTGTTTAGGTGATTAATCTGAAATCACACTAATGGGTAGATTCTATTGAAGAAGCTAATGTGATTTCAGATGAACCACCTACAAAAATCAAAACTTAAATGTTTTGTTTAAATTTGTCCGTAGTCAAATCTTTCTATTTTCAGTAAGTCCAGCAATACAAAAGATTTCTGAAAATACAAATCACCTTCAATTGACAGGCACCTAACTACCAATCGATCTACTGACCACACCCTAATAGTTTAGAACTTATGATTAAACTTAAGGCCAGCTGAAATTTTCATTATTGAACCAACAGCCACTTAACTGTCAAAGCTAATCTTCCTGACTCTGAACTTTTAACAGTGATGATGGATATTCATTCGCATGCAACAGAGGATTGTAAAGAATTTATTGATTAGCTATATCTCCATTTTATTTTGAAAAAGAATGAGAATTTATTTATATATTTTTTAAAATAATAAATTAAGGGTATTTTCTGCAACGTGAATTGTGGGGTGAATTTTAGTTCGAGTGAATTTTCTTAGAGTCAAATTATAGATATATAATTTATTATTGATAAGTAGGAGGTATTTTACATAGTGTCAAATTGTGATATTGCTAGCAAGATTTTTATTCAATTACTATGCAATAATTGCTATTCAATTACTAATAGGAATATCATAATTTATTACTATTCAAGTATATTTCTATTTTTTAAAATTAATATAGATTTTTCAATACATTTATTTAAAAACAGTGTTCCACAAGGTTCACGGACGGGGATGGGGGGATGGCAGGGGACGTGTTTCAAGGACATGGGGATGGGGAGTCTATGTTTTGGGGTGGCATGGGGACGACGAGGGGCCGCAAGGTGCTGAAATACATATAGTACTTGAAAAAATAGTTATAAAAAGATGTATAAGTATAAGAATTATACATCTTGGAGACAACTAGGAGTCCCCTAGACGTCTTGAGGACACCCCGTCATCCTCAAAGTCTTAGCGGTGTCTTGGAGACAACGACACTGGTGGTGGGATGGTGGTGCTAGTGGTGAGTTGGTGGGGGGACGTCTCCCCAAGTTGCTAAGTCTCTCAGACGTTAGACGTTTAAGAAACACAAAGTTTTTTTTTGGGGGGGACGCGTCCTCATGAAACACTATTTAAAAAATACTATGAAACTATTCAATTGACTTAAAAATTATTTTATTTTATGTTAGAATTTTTTTTTATAGTATCTAGATTTTTTACTTTTAGAAAATTCAAATTATCTTTAATTATTCTAATTTAAAACTAATTTTATTTTTAATAATTTTTTTAAAATAAAATAAAATTATTAAATAATTTATTTCAATGTGTATTGATATATTTTTTTAAAAAATTAATTTTATTTATGAAATAATAGTTTTTTTTTAAAAAATATTCTTTATTTCTTTTCTATATTTCTAGTTAATTAGTTAATTTTTAAATAATAAATAAATTAATACTCTATCTAAAAAATGATTTTTTAATTTCAAATTTTTATTTTTTTTAGTTTTGATTCATTATTTAATTATGTAAGATCTATATATCTTTATTCAATATTGTGTCCATCAATTTTTCAATTATAATTAACACATCAAATTTTAATTTCAAATTAGAATATTATGTTTATTATTATATAGTAAAAGGTAAGAGGTTTTTTCTAAAAGACTCATGTCATAGAGAATGTTGATGAACATGTCTTTGTTTTTATATCTTACTTATTTTAGGAATATCATGTTTATTATAAAATACTAAAAGGTAAGAACTTTTTTCATAAAGACTTATGTTATTAATTCCATCTCTTAGTTATCATTGTAAACTATTTCTAGACATTAATTAACATTGGATTAATTGTTAATTACTTTTTGTAATTAGAATATTTATTAATAATTTACAATTGTGTTAGAATCTTGACCTGGAACGTGAAATTCAACTGGTCTAACCATTTAACCACACTCTTTGACTATATTAATGTAGTGTTAAATGAAAATTATATTGTTACATTATTTTTTTCAACGTATAATGATATAATTTATTGGATTAATGGCAGGAAAGATGTTGTGCATAGGAGATGTATTGCTGCAAGCCTGGTGAATGTTGTATACCTACTTGAAACCAACAAAAACCAGGCCAAACAATGGTGTAACTTACTTCAATTTGATGTATTGGAAACTGCTATTGATGACCATGACAAGTCTATATTTGGGGCTATTTTTCAGTGGCGGGGAACAGTGAAAGCATGTCCAGGTGGGCCCCCCTCAGAAGTAGTTGCATTTAGAGGTACAATTTTTCAACCCAAAAATATTTTAGAAGACTTGGCCCTAGATTTGAAGGTAGCCACTGCACGCCTAGACTCCATATGTAGGGTTGATAAGGGTTTACAATACACGCGAAGGAGCATTCAAAGGAATGGGTCCCAAAACATTTGGCTTGCAGGGCATTCATTAGGAGCTACCATTGCACTAGCTGTGGCAAGGAAACTAGTGAGGGAAGAACGCCATAATCTTGAAGCACATCTTTTCAATCCTCCATTTTTTTCTCCCACACTTCCTCAATTGAAAGTGTTTGAGAAGATTGGAAAGACTTTAGTTTCCATTTGTAAAGCTTCCCCTCCTCACTTTAATCACTTGGACAAGATTTTAAAATGCATTCATGACACTTCTGATGCATTAGTAGTTAGCATGGGGTTGAAAGATGAGAAGAAATTGCTTGAGTTGTATGGTGACTTCCTTGCTGTTAGCAATTGGACTCCCAACATGTATGTGAGTGAAAAAGATCCCATTTGTCGCTTTTATATTCACTATTTTGAGGTATGGAAGGGTATATATGGGAAGAAAAGTCATTTGGTCCATGAAAGCATGAAGTACCTCTTTTGTTTTGAAGTGGCCAAAAAGAAAACTCCTTGGCATTTAGTTCCCTCAGCTAAGGTAGTTATTGCAGTTAGACATTTGTTTCACAACCATCATAGTATTCGTCAATGGTGGTCTAAGGATCTTAAATTTCAGAGCACTCAATATAACCCTCCAGTTGAAGTCACTCAATGGAATGTTAATGATCCAGTTACAATCACTCAATGGAATTCCAATGCCCTTCAAAAGAGTGCAGCCCCACAATACAGTATGGGAAAAAAGGGAGATGATGAAGATGATGATGCCACTAACTAATCTTTGAAGAGATGAAATTGTAGAATACAATGGCACATTAATATACTTTTTCATATATGTATACATTTGAATGAAAAACTGGCATGCATATTTAGAGAATAAATGCTATCACTATTATTTTCCTTAAATAATTGCAATCTAGAAATATTGGTACATAGTTGAATGTGGGAGACATCAAAAGAGTATAAGGAGAGACAATGTGGATAATCTAGGTGGTTAGTCACTCTCATAAAATGGTATATATATCATGTGTTGTATAGAGGATGATTCTATCTTATTTCAAATTTTATAATGGTGAATTGGTAAAACATATGTGATGTATTATTATAAAAGGAAATTTCATGAATAAGATTATGTAGTGGTATATATTGAAAAATAGAGGGAATACTAAGAATTTTTTATCATATGTGCATGATTTTTTAATAAAATGAATCGTTGTGTTTGAATAATAAACATATACATCTAATTAAATAGTCACACATGTTTGTAGAATAACGTTTAAATTACTTACACTAGTGTCACATAATGTTTATATCTTAATTTAGATATTTTCTAATATAAAACAACATATAACATTACTCTTATTCAAATTCAAAAAATACATGTTTACCTAAAAGTATAGAGAAGGTTGGGTTAATTTCTACATAAGAAGCATTAATGGGACATCTATATGGACTTCCTAAACATAATAAGAATTTTTTTTAAGTTAGTTGACAAATACATAGATGGTAGCAACACATAATCAAAGGAGGACTCTTGAAAGGAAAAATGCTACCCAAAAAATGGATGATTATTGTTGATCAAGAAAAATATGTACTCAAAGGATTAATAAGTTATCCACATATGTGCACTATGAAAAAGAATCCTATTATATTTATCTCAAAGATAAATCTCTACCAAGTGTTCAAAGAGTGAATCCATGCTAATATTCTCATTATGAATTTAGTCTATTGGATTAGGATGTCAAAGTTCAATAAGGATTGTAGACACGCAAAATATACTAATTGACATCGTGCATTTGATCCTGACTTACTAACATCTTTTCTTCCTGAACCATCCCTCGGTCTAACCATTTAATCAAATTCCCCTATCTGATTAAATTCATCAATATTCGTCTCTAAATTAAAAAAATCATTTTGTCTAATTAAGTCACTCTCTCTTATTAATTGAATCAATCCATCTGATCTAATTATCCCTATTTAATTAAATAATCAATTTATTTGATTAAATCTCTAAGATCTATCCATTAAATTAAATAAATTAAAACATTATTTGATTTAATCTAACACCATCTCTTTTAATTAAATAAATCAAAGTCCTTATTTAATTAAATCTCTTGTCATATTCCTCTCTTATTTGATTTAAAATAAATCCATAAATTTGAGTCAAATAGGTCACATCATCTAACCTCTCATTAAATTAATTAACCCTTGATTAATTTAATCTCATCTCATGTCACATCCTCTAGATAATGTAAGTGGCACATGAAAATAGATTTAATTCATTTATTAAATCTCTATTTTCCTCACAAGGCATCTTTTGGAATATTCTCTCAATTTGAATTCAAAAATTCCAAGTCAACATGTACATCCAACAAGGCAATAAATTCATCTTACATGTCCTTTGCCTTGAGCCAAGTGGCATTTATTGCATTTTCCCTTCCTCTTACATGTCATTTCAACAAATTTGAATTTCAAATATTGGCATTTATTGGCACAAACCCCAAATCTTGCACATCCATCATCCATTCATAGCTTGACAAGTGGCATCATATCATTGGATGAATGTTAGTCCCGCATTGCTCAAATTTGGACATTCATCCATCTTGAAATCCTATAAATAAAGAGCTCATATCTTCATTTCATCATCCACAATCCAAGCAAAGTTACCATTCTCAAATATCTCTTGAATTTCATCCATTATCATTGAGTTATAGCTAGGTTTTGCAGATTTTTGGCTTGGAGTCTTCATTCTTTACCAACTAAGTGGATCAATCTCTTCAACATTCGAAGCTTGCATCATAGGAATTGGGAAAGGGCCAATTTTCACATCAAATTGGCACCAATTCCCCCATGGGATCATGAGTTTGAATATTTAAATTAGGATTCAATCTAGTTTATCATTTATATTGTGTTCTTCATTGTTTTCTTTCCTATTTTGAATTTGTAAATGGATTTCATGGGGAATCCTTGTTTTGGCTTGCAATATCTAACTTGAGGTGTTTATTTTCTTTGTTTTGCAAGTACCAAGGTTGGGGTTCGCACATTTGGCACTAGAAGGAGGGCCTGATATCATTATTTCTAATCTTTTCTTAAAAATTCTATGTTTTCATTCACACACAGGAAATTCCAACGCTGGGAGCTCAACGTCGTTGTTTTGGCACCGCAGGCTCGTCAGCGTCACTATATGGCACCACTTAAAACACAAACTACGCCACTGGACTTGTCCTGCCAAAATATTTGATTTCTAAACTCTGCCGCTGGACTCACCAACCTGCAGAAATTTTCAAAAAATACTAAACTCCAACGCTGGATGCAAACTACGACGCGGGGTGAAAAGAGCGATGCAGTTAAGCCCTCTATCCCGACACAGAGAGCCACTGATTGGTAAGCGATGCTGTGAGGGCACCACTGAGAGACCAAACTGTGACGCCATTGCAAGTTGTGATGCTGGGAGACTGTAAAAAGGAAAAAAAAGAATTTTAGCACATGCTTTTGATTTATGATTATTTTATGTTCTGTTTTCTAGTTTTTTTACTTTTGTATTTTCTAGAATTTGACTGGTTTCTCTCACTTGTAGGTTGAAAATCGAAAACAAGGGAAGAAGGAGCATGATGATATTTCATCCAATCAAAGTGTTTTTAAACACTTTAGTGTTTTTTTAACACTATTTTGAGAATTTGTTATCTTTTCATTCTTAGAACACTAATTTTCATTTGGGCTTAAAATGAACTTTTCCATTTCTTGCAAAAAGGCTAAAATGAACCTTAGGATCACAACTTACTAGATTTTGTTTCTTGGATTAACAAATTGAACAAAATGTCTTTCACTTGTGATGTGGTGCTCTAAAATGAACTCACATTTTTCTTTGGGGATTTAAAAAGAACAAGTGTAACTTTGTTTTTTGTGAGGGCTTACTTAAACTAAAGCCATTGAAAAAAGACATATGTGCTTCTCTCATGCTTTATAGTGATCTTGAGAATCAAAAGGTCTTTTTCATGACTTTAGGGTGAGACAAAGCAATCACCTCCACACTTCAATTTGGGTTTAAAATTGAACATCTTGTGCGAGTGTGAGTGGGGGAATTGTTGCGTATATTCTCTCTCCTTGTTGCCAACAAGGATTGATCGAGTTACGAATATTGTTCTTCATTCACTTTTGTTTATCCTAGAGGGCCTGCCTTGGGGAAAAAGTACTCACCCAAGGGAATGACTCAACCGGTAACACTCTAAAGCCAAGAGTATTTCCAACCGGGATATAAATGTGGATATTGGAAGAAACTCCAATATCACACGGTTGATTCCAGCAAGATGGATCCAAAAGGGGACTCTTGCCGTATGGGTCAATCTCCACGAACGAAAGTATTTACTAAAACCCATGTGCTAGAATTTTCCAAAATCCTTTAATCTATTTGTTGGTGCAAGAACGGTCATTCTCAAGCCACCCCACACTTTTACGGTCTTCTAGCATAAATGGAAAACATGCCATGGGAGTTTCATGGGTGTTGATGCTTGGCTGCCTCGTATAAGTGAGTTTCATGGAGGGGAGCCAGTGGGGTCAAGCATCTAACCATTCGCTAGAGGTAAGTGTAGCTGGACTTTTCCAAGTGGGAATCCAACAAATATTGTCTTACACATCCATAGGATTGTACTTATTCTTGGGTTACAAAATGCATTGCTTGATCGAAAACATCATGGAAACAAACACTTGATCCTCATCCAAATTTCAAACCCTTTTGAAGGCAAATACAATTGGCTCAATCCATATCTTATTGCTTTCCCTTGGGATTCACATCCTTAGAGGTTTCTAAACATTGGATTATATCTCGATATGTCTCCTTAAGTAAACAATAGGAAAACCCTTACCTTAAGTTCATTGAATTCCACTTAACATATCTTGTGGGGTTTGAAGAAATTAAGACATTGGACATCTTAGTTAGAAAAACCTAATCAAAGAAAGTGTTTTTGGTAAAATAAAGACATTAAGCAAAGCTAAGCAAAATGAACCTTCATATGTGTTGAAGACTCACAATCCCAAAAAAAAATCATTGGTTGGAAATCCGAAAATGAATGTTCAAATGAAATCATTTCTTGGTTACAAAGGTCTTTAGGAAGCATTTGCATGCTCTTCAATACCTAGGTCTAGGCAAACAAAGTGTCCTTTTTAGGTTCATCTTAGGATCAAAACATATCAAAATATTTTTCATCCATCCTCCAAAACATCAAAACAAGCATCTCACAAATCACCTTTTGGAAAATCTTGAAATCATCCTTAATACTAGGCTTTGTGGCAAAATCAAAATCATCAAAATCATTGAGACTAAATCCTTGAAAACATTATCAAAAACACCTTTGGCTGGGCATGTGTAGATGCATCCTTTTGCATATGCTTAGTCAAAGTTATCCAAATCATCTTGTCTAGCTTAGTATATGTTGATGAATCCTTCTTCATATACTTAAGTGAAACAATTATCTTGTTTGAATAGGTTTGGGTAGATGCATCCTTCTCCTCACACATACTCAAATCATCATCCTTTGAACAAAGCTATCCCTTAGATCATCATCCAACATCTTGGGGTCATTTTGTTCAAAAATCCAAATAAAAAATCAAAATAAAAATCAAAATCTGCAAATCCTAAAAGCCTAGTATCTCATTCAAGATTTATCAAAAGCCAAAAACATCTGTATCATCCATCCCTTACATCATCATCATATCATTACCTTTGATCCTCAAGGAATCCTAAAACTTTCTACTTTGGGGCATAAAATAAAGATCGATCCAAAGAATCAAGAGATTAATCTCCCATATTCTCAAAGATTGATCCTTGTTTTATGATTCTAACTACATCTCAATACAAGAAGAGTATGGAAGCCAAAAAAGAAACACCCGCTTCAAGCGATCTCAGCCAAACAGATGCAGAAATGAATCTCGCTGAATCAAGTAATCTGTTGTCCCTCTCATCATCACAAAATCTGCAAGAAGAAAACCAAGGAGAGGACCTTACTTTTGGAATGTCTCGCGAGGAAATGACTGAAATGCTCCAAAATTTGGACAACCATAGAATCATCAACATTATGATGAGACTTAACCCTTCATTATACATGATTGAGCTAGCAAAGCAAGGGGCCAAGTTACCTTTGGATTTTGATGTGAGTGCCATAGTAGAAACATCATTTCCTCCAATCTCATCCACCATCCCTATTTCATCTACACCCCCATCCCAAAACATCACACAAAACATTCCGCAAATCACAACATCGTTGGCTCCAACACAACCCAATGTTAACAAGGGAAATATATTTCTCAATGCTCTTCAAGCACATCCCCTTGTTAATAATCAAAATTTGGATGTAAATGCCACATTGGAACAAAACATACCCCAAAAAACATTATACAAAAATGTTCCTCTCACATTCCATCATGATCCATCATCATCATTTTTTCACGACACCTCAAACACCTCTTCTCACAAATTCATAGGAAGAGGGAGATATGTTCGGACCAGGGGGCATATTTGACACCACAACATTCTCGCAACAACTCACACCCCTTACATTTCCACCTCTCCCACCATTGCCATTATTATCCGCACCACTCCTTGGTTTAGGGCTTCCTCCCCTAACAAGTAACAATCAAACCACAATCCCAACCATCAATCAAAGCACTATGCCAAACACTCAAAATTTGTCGTTGATATCGCAACAACAAATGACAAACACAAAAGCAATGGAAACCTCATCAAACACCCCCTTAGCATCATAAAGCATGGTCTCTCAAGGACCAATCACATCAATAGCACCATCCATCATGCAAAACATCAACACCACCTTCACAAACACTATTCCAAATCCACCACCACCAACTTTCACCACATCAAGCCAATACGACGTGACATTGCAAGCTACTTTCCAAAGAGGATACCAACAAGTCCAGAAACAAAAAAGCCAAACAACTAGCTGCTCAGCAAGCTGCTCAAGCTGTGCAAACCATCGAAGCAACCCAAGCCACCTTACAAGTGCAACAAGCCCAAGCTTTATTACAACAATATCAACAACAAGCCGCCCAAGCTACACAAGTTGCATAAGTATTACAAGCACAAAGGGTCACTCAAGCACAAATCCTATTGCAGCAACAAGAAGCACAAGCACAAGCTACACAAGTGCAATCTCAAGCACAAGCTCAAGCGCAAGCCCAATATCAGGCACAAAAAGCTCAATATCAAGCACAACTTCTTGCACAAAGACAAGCAACGCAATTTTAGGCATATCAACAAGCATTAAAGCAATACCAAGAGCAACAAGAAGTAGTAGAATTGGTAGCCCAACAACAAGTGTTGTTGGAACAACAACAAGCACAAAAACAAGCATTGTTGGAACAACAACAAGCACAACAACAAGCACAAATCTTAGCGCAGCAACAACAAGATCAACAATAAGCGTTGTTCATACAAAAGAAAGTAGAAGCCTACCTCACTCGCCAAAACTTGTAGATACCATCAAATAACGCACCAAACAACCCACCCATCCAACCAACGATTGAAACACCCCAAAACACTTTCATCCCACCCCCTGATCCACAAAATGATGTGATGACACAACTTAGGTTGCTCTCACAACAAGTGCTCGACCTTCAATCAGGGTGAACAACCAAAACACTAAGCAACTTGTGTCCCTATCCATTTGATAGGAGCCTAGACATGAAACCATTCCCAAAGGGATTTGAAATCCCCAAATTTGACAAATATCAAGGGATGGGAAACCCTGAAGATCACATCAGGGAATTATAGGTTCATTGCATGGAGGTCACATGTGACGATACTTATCTAATGCAGCTATTTCCCAGGAGCTTGGCAGGCCCTACTATAGAATGGTTCTCTCGCTTACCTTCGGGCATTAGAACATTCCAAAAAATTAGGGATGCATTCATAAGAAATTATGCATGCAACATTGCAATGGATGTTAGTCTCGAAGAACTCTACGCTCTAAAACAAGGAAAGGGTGAGTCATTCATCTCATTCCTACAACGATGGTGATCCAAGGCCAGTCGAAGCAAGTGGACCATGCCAAAAGAACAACAAGTTTGCACCATCATAGCCAACCTTGAAGGATGCTTGGAATTTCATCTCAAGGTTCAGGGCATCACCACATATGAGCAATTGATCTCCAAAGCACGCAACATCGAAAGAGCCCTTGTGACTCAACCCACAGAATCAACATCATACCACGAACAAAAAAATAACCGCCTACCATCCAATTACAATGATAAAACTCGCACATGGGCAAGGAACAAGAACATCACTAATGATGGCGTCGTCGATGCCAAGGTGGTCATTAGTGGTCCACGCCAAAATACACCCACACCGCCAACCTAAACACAACACCAAAACAATCATCACACGACATACTATCCCAACAACAATGCAACCATCAATAATCTCAATGACCAAAGAGGACCACCACAACGCAAAAGTTACCCCAAATGAAAATACACCATTTTGGGGGAACCCCTTGAAGACATAATGAAAAAGTTGATTGACGAAAAACTCATCAAGCCTCCTACATTCGAGAATTACCAAGAACCCGATGTCAAACCTCCTTGGTATAACAAGAATCAACTTTGCAAATTTCATAAAATCAAAGGCTATACCACAAATAGCTTCATGAGACTCAAAAACATCATCCAAGATCTCATTAATAAGAAAATGATAAACGTGGAACAACCTATGGGAAATCAGGATCTTAAAATCTACATGAATCCGATGCTGAATCATGGAAACAAAGGGAATAAACATGACAAAGGGAAGGGTAGTGTAAATCATGTGTATGAAACTGTTGTTGCTTCCCTAAATGAAGACTGCATGGTCATCACCATCAGGGGCGCCCATGCCGAAGATTGTGGAGTCACCATAAGAGGCGACAAAGTCACCATTGCATGATCATCCCAACCAAATAGGGTCCCTTCAGCTAGATCCATTCCTAATGGCTACAATGTCTTAGATCAACTCAAGAGAACACCAACACACATCTCCATCATGGAGTTTTTAAAAATATCATTTGTGCATAAAAATATCCTCGAGGAAGCATTAGCCTCATCCACTATCCCTGGAGATCTCGATGTGGAGCAATTCCAAGCTATGGTCAAAAATATCATTACGCCTAACCTCCATACATTTTTTGACCAAGATTTCCCTGCCCAACCATCTCACAATTGTGCACTTCACCTGGAAGCCATTGTACATGAGAAAAATCAAAAGGGTCTTGGTGGATGGAGGTGTGGGCTTGAACATATGTTCCCTAAGCCTCATCAAGTAGTTGAAAATATCAGAAGATTCCATCGACAAAGGAAAGGGCATCACGATAAGAGCATATGATGACCAAGAAATAGTGTCTCAAGGCACGATTAAACTCCCTATTCAAGTAGGGCCAACTCTCATGGAAAGCACTTGTCAAGTCTTGGACCTTGACTTACCATACAATATCCTCTTGGGATGCCCATGGATCCATGTGATGAAAGTTGTACATCAACCTTCCACCAATGTGTGAAATTTACACATAATGGACAAGAGGTTACTGTCCATGGAGATCCTGAAGCTTTCTCATATTGCCAAAATCTTGAAGCAAAGTATTACAAAATCCCCCAAGTACCAAAGAATGATGAGGGCCTATCCACACCGTACATCGACCCCGCCACTCTCATGTCCACTTCGGCGACAGAGACACCCACCATTCCCACCATCCCCACCATCTCCGACATCAAGCTCATCATCCAGGAGGATGGTTGTGGAAGCTACAAACTCCCTAACAATGCTTTTGTGATAGGAGAGTTACCACAATCTCCTAGATCACGAGGACATCCACAAGAAAACCAAGCTTCCACATCACAAACATTTCCTGAAGATTATCCCAAATTCACAAGATGGGGAGACCTCGTCCACAAGGTTATTAAAGTAGATCCATCACACATGCTATATCAAGATGAAAGACTGACACCTGAATTACTAATGGACGAAAGAAGCAAGGGCCTACAAATGATGCTTGCAATGGGCTATGATAGAAATCAAAGACTGGGACAAAATGACAATGGCCTCATAATACCTATCATGCCAGAGATGCGACCCATAACAAATATTGGCCTTAGATGTACCCCTCTGAGAATAACCATACGTGGTCGAAGTCCTCCAATTAGAATGGTTAATATTTCTCCTCAGCCAATACTAGCAAAAGTACACTCACCAATATCCACAGGTAGAGACATACATAACTTTATAACTAACGCCTATATTAGTAGCGATGACGAGGATACCATGACCAATCTACCTAGGTTATTTGAGGATACCATCCTGTGTATGATTAGCACCCTCTCCTTTGAAATAAACCATCAAAATCATGAGATCCATTTAGTGTACCCCCAACTGATCGACTATGACCGAGGACCACCGGTTCTTGATACATTTGAAAACGACGAGGCACTCTCAGAATTCATGGGATTGCGGGATGACATTCCAGAAGGGGATCACAAAGCAGGGTTTATAATCAAGTTGGACACACATGCCTATTATGGGGAAATGATTGAATCCTTTAGTCAAAAAAGTGAGAAACTAAGAATAATATCTAAGTCCTTGAGTGAAAACCACACTGTGGCGCTCTCTAACAAGAAAATAGTAAAAAGAAAGGACGTATCCAACAGTGAAAACCTCTCTAAGGCACCTGAGGATGAAGGATTCAATCTTCCCTTAAGAGCTATTCATCAGGAGAAGTCAACAGTCTTGGCCAAAAAATGCAATCTAGTCAACCTAGGAATAGAGGAGACCCCGCATATCACATTCTATGCGGAATCACTATTATCAGGAGAGCAAGAACTGCTAGCAGCATTCCTAAGAGAAAGGAAAATAAAATTTGCATGGAGTTATGCTGACATGCCAAGGCTCGATCCAGAGACTGTGGTTCATCACTTAGTAGTGTATCCAAAAGCAAAATCATTCAAATAAAAGCTTTGAAAATTACATCCTCAAATTTCCTTATTGGTCAAAATGGAGCTCAAAAAGTTGTTAGATGTAGGATTTATCCGACCAATCAATTATCCAGAATGGGTGTCAAATTTGGTACCTGTTTCAAAACCTAACGAAGCCATAAGAATCTATACAAACTTCACAGATTTGAACAAGGCATGTCCCAAGGATGATTTCCTACTTCCCAACATCGACGTGATAGTAGACATGACAGCAGGACATGAGATGCTATCACTAATGGATGGATTCTCAGGATACAACCAGATCATGATAGCAAAAGAAGATCAACATAAGACGACCTTCACTTGTCCATGGGGGACCTACTGCCGAAACATTATGCCATTCGGCCTAAAGAACACAGGAGCAACATATCAAAGGGCCATGACGTTGATATTCCATGACATGATTCATAAAACAGTCAAATACTATGTCGACGACATTCTAGCTAAGTCAAGAAAAAGACAAGATCATATAGCAACCCTAAGTGATATCTTTGATAGACTAGAGGAATACAAAGTCAGACTAAATCCCAAGAAGTGCGTCTTCAACGTACAATCAGGTAAATTGCTAGGATACATAGTGTCCATGAGGGGCATTGAGGTGGATCCAGAAAAAGTGAAAGCAATCCTCAAGATGGAAGCACCAAGGACATTAAAACAACTAAGAGGTCTCTAAGGAAAACTTTAATCCATCTAACAATTCATAGCACAACTAGCAGACAAGAAGAACCCATATTCTCACCTACTCCACAAGGGGGTAGCATATAAATGGGACACAAAGTGAGAAGAGGCATTTAACAAAATCAAAGAATATCTACTGACACCACTAGTCTTAATGCCACCCATCCCAAAGAAGCCATTGATCTTATACGTGTCAGCAACAGCAAGAGCCCTTGAGGCTCTCTTGGCTCAACATGATGAAAACGGAACAGAGAGGGCTATCTACTATATCAGCAGGACAATGGTCAGTCATGAGCTAAACTACTCATTCATTGAGAAAGAATGTCTCGCAGTAGTGTTTGCATCCCAAAAATTCAGACTTTACATGTTGGCACAAGATAAAGCTCATCACAAAAATTGAACCCCTCAAGTATCTCTTATCAAAGGCCATGCTCACAGGAAGAATGAAAAAATGGGTAATGATATTATCAGAATATGACATTGAGTATGTGGAGAGAAAAGAAATCAAGCGTCAGGTTATTGCAGATCAACTAGCAGAAGCACCTATTTATTCTAAGAATTCTCTTGTCTCAGAGTTTCCAGATGAAGCCATTTTTAACCTCAAAGTAGCAAATCACTGGAAACTATACTTTGATGGCTCATACACACAGCATGGATCAGGAGCTGGTATCTTCTTCATCACCCCACAAGGGGATTGCATACCAAGGTCATACAAATTGGCATTTCCTTGCAATAATAATATTGCAGAATATGAAGCCTTAACCATAGGTCTCAGGATAGCAGTGCAATGGAATAACATAGCTCTCAAAGTCTACGAACACTCTCAATTGATCATAAATCAAGTCAATAATGAATATCAGACCAAGGATGATAAGCTCACTCCATAGAAGAAATTGGTGGAGACTCTCAAAGAATCTTTCATTGAAATAACATTTGAGCATATTCCTAGAACCAACAACAGAGCAACAGATGCCATGGCGACAATTGGATCCTTGCTGAATATCCCCAACAACATTCAAAAATATGAATTCTTGATTGAGCAGCTCCTCATTCCTGCATTTGAGGTACCAGAATCATAATTCATGTGTGAAATCGTTGGTCCCGATGATCCTTGGTACCATGACATCTACACATATCTTCGCATAGGATTCATACCCGCTGACCTGCCATCAAACCTAAAATGAACTTTTATTAAAAAGGCATCCAGATTTGTCATCCTAGGTGATACCTTATACCGTAGAAGAATAGAAGGTACCTTGCTATGATGCCTAAATGTTCAGGAGGAATTAACCACTCTAACTAAGGTACACAATGGTATCTGTGGTTCACACTCAAGTGGAATGACCATAACTAAGAAACTGCTGAGGATGGGGTATTATTGGCCCACAATGGAAAGAGAAGCACATGATCATGCAAGAAGATGTCTACAATGTCAGCAACATGGGGACTTCATCCATGCTCCAGCTCAAGAGCTTCACCTGATTGTCACATCGTGGCCCTTTTCACAGTGGGGACTCAATCTCATTGGGAAAATCACACCCACCTCATCCAATGGCCACAAATTCATCATAACTGCAACTAAGTACTTCACAAAATGGGTGGACGCCATACCCATGATGTATATCACTGAGAAGCAGATCTCAAAATTCATCCTAAACTATCTCATCTATCGTTACAGTGTCCCACAAGCCATTATCTCAGATAATGGGACACCATTCAAGAACCAAGAGGTTCGCGACTTGTGCGAGAAATTCAAAATTCAACATCACTTCTCCACCCCATATTATCCCCAAGGCAATGGGCAAGTAGAAGCTACAAACAAAACCATCCTCAAAATCCTCAAGAAAATAGTCAATGACGTAGGTTGTGACTAGCATCTGCAACTTAATCCCGCCCTTTGGGCTTATCAAACCAACATTCGCACACCCACCGGCGCCACCCGATTCTCCTTGGTTTACGAATCAGAAGTGGTTCTCCCTATTGAGATCGAGCTCCCATCCCTTAGGATATCACTACAAAACCTCATCACAGACGAAAAGTATCAGGTATCAAGACTAAATGAGTTGGAGTTACTAGATGAGAGACAAATACATGCTTTAAATCATTTGCAAGTCTATCAGAATACACTCAAACGGATCTATAATAAGAAAATCAGAAGTAAGAATTTCTAAGTCAGAGAACTGGTCTTAAAAAAAATTAGAAGAATGTTCCAAACCCAAGCAGCAAAGGCAAGTTCAAACATAATTGGTTAGGACCGTTTGTCATAATAGCCAGTTACAAATCAGGGGCATATCGGTTATCAACACCTGAAGGGGAACCTCTATAGGAGCCCATGAATAGCTCCCATCTCAAAAAGTTTTATGCCTAAATCTCCCAAGGTGTAGAACCAAAAAGTCCAAAAAAATTAGAAAATGTCCTAAAAAATGGTTACTTAGGCAAAAACCTGGCAAACAGGCATGTTGATGGTGTTTTCTGCACAACAACTCAGACAGAATACAATATTCTATCTCTCTTGAAAGGTAATCTTCAACAATAAATTACTGAAAATCACCCCAAGGTCTCTCGGGTGTCAGGTCATGACAATGCATAAACAACTCAGATAATATGTGAAAATGCTGGTAATCACAAAGGGACCTTACTACAAGCAAACTATATCTTTCTAATTTATCAGATCTTGCAATATGATGATCTTAAATCCTAAAACTCACAGGATAATAAAGAAATAGCAAAAGATGAGGGTGCAAAGATGTGATGAAATCTGAACTATTCCTAAGATAAACAATGCAAATGATAGATATCTGGAATGGACCAACCTCAAACAACTAATTCCTGCTTAACCCACAATGCAATATCACAGAAATGGTGCAATCTTCTAAGGTGTTTAGATTTTCAAATCGTAGACATTCATCTACAATCGAACTTAAGCACATCAAATGTATGGTCCAGGTTGACTTCACCAGCCTACTACAATCAGATAGTTACTAGGAGTATAGACCAGAGATCGCTACAAACATTCCAAATATGAAATCAATAAACATCATTCATCAAGCTAAAACTATTTTAATTCTGAACATTAAACCCTAAATCTCCAAGCAATTTGAAAGATAGAACAAGAGAACAATGTGAGACAAGATAACACAAGAGATTCGACCAGAAAACCACAATGTCATCAGTTGTATTAAATCATCAACATGCTGCAACAATTCCACTGTTCAGAATATAATGTTTGCTTCAGGAAACATAATTTTAATCCTACTACCAAGTATTCTAACTCTTGCTCTTACTTGCCTTTATTACTATCTAGCTAACCCTTACAATGAGGCAAGAATGCCTATTTATAGCAAGTTCCAAGATATGTCGGCCTAGCCAAACATTTTTACAAAATAATAAAAACCGCCAAAACAAGTTGGCAACGAAGAATCAAACTAAGGCACACATTAAATGCTATCATCTAGGTCGGCCTTGACACAATCTTCAATGCAGCCTCGTCCAATGCATGCCCTATGATAATAGGGAAGCACAAATCTCAAAATGGGTATTAACTGCCACTTCCCTTATCCTTTCCTCGAGCTGATGATCCCTGGACCCTCAAGAACGCTCCATCCAACTCGATGATAGGTGGCAAAGGAAATATCCTAAGCCGACATTTAATAGCATCAATCTCCTCCTTGGACCGATCAACAACCTTATTCCAATCTTCCCTGCTGGCCAGATACCTATCCACCACTGCCAAGTAGGTGGCTGCATCATCAAGCTGAGTGGCAGTTACAACACTTTCAGCATCCGGAGCATAAACTTCATGCCACCATTCCTTAAGTTGCTCCAGGCTCAGATATTTCGGGGCTATCTTCCTCCTGCCGTTCATCACCTCAAAGAATGCAATGCATCCATCATACATTGCAGTGAGGTCCCCATCAATCTCTTTATTTCTTTTCAGGATCTTCTTCATGACCTTCTGGAGGAAGGAAGGATTCCATCCACAGCTAGCTATTCCTTACCATGTCCCTGGATGACCCTAGACTTCTGCAGCAAGAGATCAATGTCTTCCTTATCCCGGGACATCACACTCTCCAACAGCTCCTTGGCTTGGACTACATCCTTGCCAACTGACAGAATCTCCTTGATGGTATCATTTCCCTTCGTTTGTACACTCATCAGCCAATCCATTGTAGCTTGAGCTGAGGTTTTCATCTTCTCAATTCCGGAGATTGTTTCTTTGGGCAGAAAGCCGGGAGTGGTAGAAGAAGAAGGCTGGAGGGATTGCAAAGGTCTCATTACCTCCTCCAAGCATTTCCTTAATCTTTCATTTTCTTTTTTTAGCTCATGCTTGGTTTGGGTTTCCTTCCTCAACCTGCCAACGATCACCGCACTAGACCCTTCAAACTCTTCTATATCCTGTTCCATGGATGCCGACCCAAGGTTGATCGTTTGCACATTATAGTCCTGACCGGTGACATCCTCTCTTGTTTTGTCCGTGGCAGGGGTGGCAATATGGATAACCCTATTGTTTGTTTCATCTCTTTCCACCCTTAATATTACCCTAGTTTTCTTCCTTTTCTTTCCTTTACCGATCTTTGACAGCATTTCATCCCAGTCTAAGGGAGTATCCTCGACAACCACCTGTTTCTTTCTTGCTAGCTCCTTTCTAACCAGTCTGGGGCCACAGGCTCTACCCGGATTTCTTTTGTTTTGGCTTCCTCCAGCTGTTCTGTCATTTTATCTTCTTCCTCTGCATCTTCTGCAATCACTTTATCATCCTCCTTCTCCGGAAGCTATTTACCTTGGTCAACTTCTTCAAGTTCCAACTCTGGATACACCGGTGATGGGGTCTTAGCAGGGATATCTTCCTCTGGCTTAGGTGATCCGCATCCTCTGTCACTTTCTGTGGAATCCTCATACTGCACCAAAGGAAAAGTATACCTTTCCTCCTCTTCAACCTCCAGCCCTGCTACTTCACTAAAAAGTGCCCCTTCCTTGAATGGTTCTGCCTCTCTGCTAGTTTCATGTTCCTCCAGAATTTTCGGCTCAGGTGTGCTTGGTGGAGGGGAAGCAACCTTAGGAGACTCAGCAACTGGTGGCCTCGAAGGAGAATCCTTCTTCTACACAGTATCCTTGGGAGAGGGAGTCCTTGATTTCCTCATGTAAACTTTAGTCTTCTCTCCTCCCGAGCTCTCCACATCTGCAATCGAAGGCTCATCTTTAGGTGCCTCTTGGACCTTCTTCTTAGAGACCCTAGTTGTTCTGGTTTTCTTTGGTGGTGGAGGGGCATCCTCTTCTTCTGCCCTTTCTGACCCCTCCTCATCAGAGGACCTACTAATCGTTAAAGTCTTCCATCTCCTCTTTCCTTTTGGTTTCCTCTTTATTTCAGGCCCACCTTCCTTGGGTCCTCTGATTTTTATCTTAAACGGTGAGGTCTTGGCAGCTTTCCCTTTGGGGTCATCTTCCCCGGATTCCTCTGAAGTCGACATGGGATTGAGATCTCCCATCAAGTCGAAGGTACAATCTACCTTCTCGCTCTCCAACTCCCAGATTTTGTGTTTCAACCAAGAAGAGGTGAATTTCATGACCAGGGCCATTAGGTCTTCCAACTCCATGACCTCTCCCTCATCCCAATTGATTTCTCCGATGGACCTGTCCTTCACAGCTTCATAGGCATGGTCCTGTACCAGGTTTACATCATCCTCTAGTTGATCCGGGATCAACTTGACATTATATTGTCAGACTGCCTCCATAGGGAGCGTGGAGTACCTCTTCTTTCTGGCCTCAAGATCATCTTTGATGTTGGCCCAATAATCTTCTAGGTCATCCTTATGGCGGTATTCCCTTGTGGACTTCTTCTGTGCCTCCCTTGTGATGTCAAAGTTCATTCTTTTGGAATGGAAGGAGAAACCATATGCTGCCAACTCCTCTCCCACAATGTGGGCTGATTGGATGGAAGGGCACATTTCTGCCACGCCAATCCTGAGAGGGAAGTCCCCACCAAAGCCTGTCTTATGCTTCTCCCTCTTCACAACATCATCAAATTCACAAATCTGTCGAACAACCTCCAATAGCATGATGTAGTCAGTAGGATACCGAGGTAACCTATATGGAGCGACCGGGCATCCATCAATCCTGAGGTAGGTGAAAGTGGGAAATTGGATGAACCAAGCCCCATAGTTCTTAATCAAACCTTTTGCTCCATCTGATAGCCTCGTGCTCAGCATTCTGCAACATCCGGGTAATATGCATTGTGAAGGCATCGTTGGCTCTCCTGTAGTCTTTATGTCCAAGATGAAACTCCAGATAGACCTCATAGATGATATCCTGTCCAAGTGTCCCTCTCGGATTCAGACCCTTGTATGGGTAAGATATGGCTAACACATACATTACATAAGAGGACATAGTGAACCTCTTTGTCTCTAGGACACTCCTTAATTGTTTGTCAATTTTAGCGCTGATAAGCCCTGCCCAATGATAATTGGTCCATTGTCGAATTTTGGTGATCACATGGACCATCCAACTCTCCAACACCCCGGCAGTCTTCAAACCAGCCACTCTGCTCAAGAATGTAATTGCATCATAAATATCCGACCTGAACTTAACCCTGTGCAACTGCTTGGGCAATTTGGAATGGTGGGACTTTGGTTTCTCTAGCCATGAATTGATCATCTGTTGAGCCTTGACTAGCTCGTTCTCATAGTATGTTCTAGCCGTTTCTATGTTCAGAGCACATACCGAAGGTAGATTAGGCATGTCGAAGGCTTGTGCAATAGAGGCAGGACTGAAGTTAGCCAAGACCTTTCCCTCTGTGCTGACCATCCTTTGTGCATCAAAATAATACTGCCAGGCACATTCAAGTATCAGTTCATAACATTGGATTGCTGGAGGAAACCCAACCACATGCACAAGTCTGGAGTTCATCATTCCATTTCTCAAGGCTGGTAGATCTTTCTCAGCCGTCCGCTGCTTGAACTCTTCATACCTCCAGGCCCCCACATTTGTATCAGACACCTCAGACCATACGAAAGATATCTTGCTCTCAGGGAGCTGGCTTTTGATGTCTAATCTCAATCGTTCTGTCTCAGAAATGGATGAGCCCCCTGTGCCACCCTTAGATTTCCCGGCAGCAGCCTTGCTTGATTTAGCCTGCACTCACAAAAGACCTCATTAGTATTCAATTATTATGCACATTCCAACCCAAAGATTAGCATTAAATCATATAAAACAATTGAAATCTATCACAAACTGCTAATCCTTGAAAGTCGGGAAGAATAAAGCAGTCCGGGAAAATATCGTCAACCGGGAAAATCCCGTCGGGGCAGAATTTCGAGGAAATCTGACCCAGACGGATTCCTGCTGCCAAAACATCATTAGCCACATAAATCGTTAGTTCAACCGAAAAAACATCAGATTATCATGCAATTTTTTCATTGACAACAAGAAATAAGCATTTAGCACTTGTTCCCTCAATCCTATCTTCAAAAAAATCAAACAAGGATAAAGCCAGACAAGGAATCCGGAAAAATCTGGATAGGACGGATTCTCACGGACTGTCAAAAATGTTTCGGAAATAACTCCAGTCCGCGGAATTAGCCTAAACCGGGAAAATCCAGGTGCGCAGAAATTTCGCGGACACCACGGGAACCTGACGAAGGACAACCCGCAAACTGGTGATTAAGCAATCACGCAATCCCCTCTACTTGGATTCTAATGGTCCAGAAATTGACGCCATTCAACAAGACTTAGAATGTAGAGGATTTCAAAGTTTCCTACACCCTCAAATGGTGAATTCCTATAGCAGAACGATGATGCCCTAATTTTGATAACCAGACCTCCGCCATTAAAACCTAGGTAAGCTCAAGGTTTGGAGAACTATCCCTAAAGATGAATCCAGATTCCCTTTGACTCCTTACGAGGTAGGGGGGAGGTTAATTCAATACAGGAGGCCAATTGACAAATCACGAAAAACTCACTATTCTGGGCCGAACACTGAAAAACCTACAATATGGCAAAATACGCACTTAAGGGGGACATAAAAACTGACCCAAGACATCATCCAAATGGATTCACCCATCATTGATGAATAGAAATGAGCAAACACCAAAGGCACGAGTGATGAGGTCTCACGGAAAGATGGGCCAAACCCTAATTTGATAAAACAAACCCGTAGCCATGTACGGGCCGACCCTAGAACGACCACCATTCAGCACAGAAAACTCAATCATCATGCAAAATAAAAGGGAAGGCCAATGACAACCTACCATGGATCAATGCAGATGAAATTCGAGCTCGAGAAAGAAACCACAAAGCAGGCGCGTCCAAGCAACAAAAACCTTAACCAGCAGTGCTCCAATCAATCCACACACTAGCAATCTGAATGAATCCTCAAAGCTCAGATGAAACTCTTAATCGCCAGAGCAATCATCAAGTGAACAAAGAAGTCGAAATGATGTTCAAAATGCCCTAAATCTACTCATATACTTGTCTAGGCAAAGGTACTTAAGCATTAATGAGTGACAAGACATTTCTAACAAAGCCGGAAACATTAGCCCAGGACGGAATGTCAGAGAATCTCAGGGTGCGCGGAAATCTAGATTTTGCAGAAATACAGAAATCGGGGAAATGACTGAGTTCGGGATTTTTATACAAACCGAGAAAATCCGCAAGAACCAAAAAATCCCGGGATCAGGCAAAAACCCAGATTCGGAGAATCCAGCCAGAAACGGACAAGGGACCAGGGCCCGGGAAAATCCGCCAAAGCTGGGAAAATCCCGGAGTCAGGTGAAAACCCAAATTTTGCTTAAAACTCAATTTCGATCAATTCAAGCCTCAAGGCAAGGTTAAAGCTAACAAGACCAACATGTACAGACCTCAAAATGATAAATCCATTAAAACCAAAAGGTTGAAAGACACCAGAAAAGAGGGTCCCTACTCCAAGTGGGGCGTGTGTGCAAAAACTGCACAACAAATGGCGACTCTGCTGGGAAAATGCTCCTGAGCATTTCGATGACAAACTGGAATCAAGAATCCAGAACTTATGGTTTCAACTCAGATATCCAGTCACCACCTCCATGTTGAAACAAAGAAACCCCTAGCCATCCAAACATTCCTATACCAGGGTCCAAGTGTGTGCACATGCATTCATTACCATCCCTTAGTTGCAACAAGAACCAGACTTGGTATGAACAAGCTACGTAAAGATTCATACTCTAAAAGTAACCTGGATAGAGCCTCGCTGCCAGTCAGGCGTCCATAGCCCCAACGAGGTTATTGCTGTGATCCTCCTGAACATAGCTCTACTGCCAGCCAGGCGTCTATAGCCTTGATAGAGATATTCAGATCCTCCTGATCATTTGAATTCGAACCTTTTTAATTTTCAATATTTTTTATTTTCCCTCTTTTGACATATCTTTTCCTTTTCACTCATTTCATTCAACCTGTGAATAGTGAAGTCCACACTCAGGGCTGAGAATCACAGTGGCACTAGAGCAGAAAAAGGATTTTTCACCTGTTTAGACCTTTTAAGAACCTTCTACAAGTTAGGGATTTTAAGAATCAAAAGTATAAGGCCCCAATATATTCCTGTTTAAACTGACTATAAAACCCTTCGCCTCAACATAAGGGTAAATGACCTAGGGTAAAGAGTTCATACCAGGGTGTCCTGGAAGGATGATCAGAGTTTGTAAAGGAAATACCAGAACATCAGACCGGCCTTGTAACCATTAGCATACAGATGCACCCAAAGATCCCCAAAAGAAGAAAGAACCAAGAGCAAGAGCAACACAACAAAAACAAAGAAACCAAAGCAAACCTACTCTAACCAAAGCAAAGCAAGCAAACCAAAAGGGAAACCTACACTAACCAAAAAAAACAAGCAAGGCAACCTAAAATAACTATGTACAAGCAGGGAGCTAAAAAAATCTCAGGATTGGAAATAATGTTTCAAATACTGCTCATTGACAGGCAGTGGGATATCCTCTCCCGTGAGAGTCTTCAGGCAAAAGGCATTATCTCCAAGTATTTCAACGATCTGATATGGGCCAAGCCATAGTTTATCAAACTTCCCATGGTTCCCTTTCTGATCATGAGGTTTGTCCCAGTAACTTTCCTTCTGTTACTCCGAAAATGCACTTCTTGGGATTTAGGGATATGCCAAATTCTCTGCACTTTTGAAAGACTTTCCGTAAATCTGAGATGTGATCCCCTCTGTTCTTTGAAAAAATAGTCAGGTCATCCATATAAATTATGATGCATTTGCCTATGATATCTTTAAAGGCGATATCCATTGCTCTCTGAAATGTGGCCCTTGCATTAATGAGTCCAAATGGCATCCTCCTGTAGGCAAAGGTACCCCACTTAGTTGTGAAAGCAGTCTTGTGCATGTCTTCATACTAGACCATTACCTAATTGTATCCAGAATATCCGTCTAGAAAAGACATCATCTGAGAACCATTGACCACCTGAAGTACTTCATCCAAAGAGGGAACTGGATAGTTGTCTTTTTCAGATGATTTGTTTAAATTCCTAAAATCCATGCAGAGCCTGATTTCTCCATTCTTTTTCCTCACTGGAACCAGGTTCGCCACCCATGTTGAATGCCTAACAGGAAATATGATTCGAGTAGACAGTAATTTCTGGACTTCTTTCTGTATGAGTGGTTCCAACAGTGCGTTGATAGGTCTTTGTCTCTGTCTGAAAGGCTTAGCATCTGGCTTAAGGGGTATAGTGTGAGTTATTATTGATGTATCATAGGTTTTCAAGTCCTCATAACCCCAGGCTACTATATCTGGAAAGTTGTGTAAGGCTTTGATTATACCTTGTCTTTCTTCTGAAGTGCATACCTTGCCAATGAAAATATTCTTAACATTGTCTTCAGTTCCCAGATTGTGAGTGTCACACTATCCACTGATTGATTCTTTCTTCGACTCTTGTTCCTGATCCCTGATCTTGTCCATATCAAAAATTCGCTCCAACTGTACCATTCCCCTTGGAATGGTGTTAGACTTTAGATTCAGCACACCTTCTAAATCTAGTTCTGCTTCCTGAGGTTCCACTTGATCAATGATTTGGGAAGCAAAAAAATTGTATTTGTGATAAAATCAAGAATGTTCTTATCGTCCTCAAACACCTGAAAGTTAGTCACATTATCTAGGACCGATGGCACAGGAGTCAGTTCAACAGTAAACTTCTTCAATCCTGACAGAGATAAAGGCTGCAGGGTGCTTGCTGCCTGAGCCAAAGAATCAGCAGTTTGATTCTTCTGTCGTGGTACCAATTGGATATTAAAAGCATCAAATCCCTCAATGAGATCCCACACTCTATGTCTATAGTTGGTCATTCTTCTATCATGGAATGAATATTGTTTCCTCACTTGCTTTACTACTAACTCAGAATCACCAAAAACTTGCAGAGTCTTGACCTTTTTCTTAAGTGCCATAAGAAGTCCATGAATTAATGCTTCATACTCTACTACATTATTCGTGCAATGAAATTGAAGCCTATGGGCTGCAAAGAAATTTTTACCCTTTGGGCTAATCAATTCGAACCCTGCTCCAGCTCCATGCTTAGATTTGGATCCATCAAATTTGAGAGTCCAACATTCTGCCGTGGTAGCTTTCTTCATTTTATCTTCTGGCTTATCGGCACTCGAAGATCCTTCAATCACTCTAGGTGGTTCATCCTCTTGATATTTTTCTTGAGGGCTATGCACCTTTGTCTTCACACCTTGAACCAGACTTAGGCATTTATGTACTTGCTCTACTGCTGTCTGACATAAACAACACTCCAACTCTGAATGGGAAGCATTATGGACTCTACACCAGTTAGGTAGAAGTAATTCCTCAAAGCTTGTCTTCTTTCCCAGGTGAGTCTGATTCTCAACACACTGCTTGATGAATTCCTGAAAAACTGCTTAACAGGCTGATCTGATTATCTTCAGGTTCTTCTTCCTTAACTGACTCTGTCAACACATCAACATAGCTGGACCCCATCTCAGCATTGAAGGGCACCATATGTAGCATCAACACCTCTGAGTCTGACTCTTCATACTGAGTTGATAATATATAATTTCCCATACCTACTTCTGATATCAAAACTTTTGTTGAAGTCTTTTGGTATTTTGTAATCATGTACTTCATTCTGGGTTCTCTCTCAATTCTTATCTAATTAGGCACTCCTTTCCAGGGAAGCCACATGTGAGAGTGATCAGTAGACACATAACCATTCAGAGCCTTTGTAAAATCTCTTCCCAAAATCAAACTATATGCATCAGGGATATCAGCCACCTGTATGTTGATAACCTGTTGAATTCTTGGGTCAGAGGCTATCTGCATATGAATCATATTTAGTTCTCCTACCACGTTGACTTCAGTTCTATCCAACTGAGTCACCTTCTTCTGAGAATCAACAGGTGTAATTCCTAGAGCTCTACAAACTCCAAATGGCATCACATTGGTGGAAGCACCAGAATCTAATAGGCAATTGTGCAGATTCTTACCAAATATTCAGACAAAGATTAGAAATGGTGGGGTTTCTATCTTTCCTTGAAACAAAGTAGGCTGAGTATCTACCTGGGCCACTTGAGTCTTGTCCTTTTCCTTTCCTTTATCTCCATGGGGCAAGTTAGTCTGATTTTGTACCTGGTTTTGTGTCCTCGCGGGCTGGGAACTGGAAGTCTGGCTGATATTCTCACCAGAAAGCTTACCCAAAGACATTGACTGTGCATCATAAGTACCTAAAACAGCCTTTCTAATTGTAGGGAACCTTAATAATTCAAATGCTGAAAGGTTTACCTTTAATTTCTTGAATTCTTCAGCAACATATGAGGCCATTTGCTCCTCACTCATATCAGCAGAGACCTCTCTAGAAGGTTCCTCGACCTTATCCTTGCTTGCTTGAACAATCTTTTCCTTTTGTGAATCAGTCTGAGCTTGCCTATCCTTCAAAAAATATTGCTTGGAAACATGTGGATAAGACGGATTATTGCTAGCATTAGGATCTGGAGGGGTATTGAAGTTGTTAGGAGGGATGGAAGTGGTAAAAGTTCCACCAAGTTGTGGACGCCTATGAGGCATATCTCTCAAACCCTGCCTCTGAAACATCTGTACCTCTTCAACATAATTTTCTTCATTATCAAGGGGACCATTATCATTCATTGCTTCCTCATTAAACAACCGAGCCACTTCATCCCCAGTGCATATCTGATCCGCTCTTTCTTCCTAAAAATCAGAATCTGCCTCTGGTGCATTTTCCTCACTTGTTGGGAAGGGAGCATGGTTTAACACCAACACAGGAGTCGTACGATGTAGAGGGAACAATCTCCTGTCCATTTGCATTGTTTTCTACCTCATATTGGAAGATAGAGGCAGTTTGGAACTCTGGACACTCCAACTCTGAATGCTGACTTGTCTTATGGAGCCTGCACCATCCTGATATGGCTGCTTCTACCAGATATACACCACTGGGAGGCTTTTCTTGACTGACAGGCTGATTTACAGATTGGTCGACAATGTGATTAGCAGGTTGATCTAATGGGGTAGGAACTCCTCCATTATTAGGCCCTGTATTCCAAGTCCTATTCTGTCCCTGTGATGGCCTCTTATCAAATCTTGATCCACTACCTTGGCCTCTATCAAAATTCTGCCTCCTATCACCATTAAATCCTCTATCATTATTGTAACCCCTGTCCTGATTATATCCCCTATCATTGTGAAATCCTCTTTCATTGTGCTATCCTCTATCAAAACTATTCCCTTGTGGAAATTCCCTATTCTGATTGGATTGCATACTCTTCTGGGCAGCTTGTAACTAATTGTTCTGATTTCTTAGGTAAGTCACTTCCAGATTTAGCTTCTTTATCTGCTCAGCCATTTCATCCATCCTCTCCCTATTTGGATCTCGGTAAGGGATCTGGTTTTGGCTATTCTGAGGAGGGATAGGCATTGTAGTAGATCCCATGGACTGGTGTAATACCTCAGAATTCTGCAAATAAACAGGAAAACTATTCAACTATGACTGATACATGGGTTGGTTAACCTGTTGTTGAGGGAAGTTTGTCATTGGGGAAGCCTGGTTCATGGGATGACCAGGGTGTGGTACCAAAGGTAACTGAGGAACTGGATTCATGATTGGAGTGTGATTGGTAAGTGCCTGATTTACTGCCTGAATCTAATTGGGATGTGCAACTGGTCCTAGAGAAGGTAATGGTCCTGTTAAGTGTTGTCTCAGATCTGTGTTGAGCTTAACGGCCTCGGTATAAGCATCAGTTAGGGTACCGGGAGGATTGGGTCTCCACTTCAGAAAAGTTGCTGTTAGACTATCTAGAGCCTCATAATAGACTCCCAGGGCGGTACCATCATCTAAAACATATGGATCTTGAAGTCTAGTGAAAGCACAGTGGAACCTATTATTGAAACTAGATATTGGTTCATTAACTTCTCTCTTGACTTTGATGAATTGCAGATATAACTCATTGGCACTGATGGGTATTCTGAACTTTTATAAAAAGGCCTTTTCAAGATCATTCCAATTGAGAATTGAACCAGCGGGGAGATGGTTATACCAGTAAAAGGCCTCCTCTCCTAGTGAATAAGGAAATAACCTACATGCAACATCCTCATGAACTATCCCTCTGTCTTTGAGACAGGTTTGGAAAATCCTTATGTGTTCCTCTGCAGTTCTATTTGGGTCATTAACTTGGAATTTCGAATAGAAATGCTCAGGGTTTTTGGGCATTACATTGTAGGCCTAGAAGAACAAGGGCGATGGATTATTAGCGAGGAAAGCTATTGGTAAGAGTGGGGGTGGTGGTTGTGGTTTGTTAATCACAGGCTGAGGCTGTTGGATGGGAACCATTTCAGGGATGGGTACAGCCTCAACCTCAGGGTGTGAAGATGTGGATGATGCTGGTGAAGGGATGGGTGATGATGATTCTCCCCTTTCTCGGGTCATTCTTAACCTAGTGGGGAACTGTAATTCCTGTAAGTCCTCCTCTCCTGTGGTAGATCTGGTATTTCTCCTATATCTTTTGGGAGATATGGCATTCAAGAAAAAATCTAGTGTGCTCATTCAGGCCCTCCTTCTAGTGCCAATCTGTTGAGGGTGTTTTATGCACAACAACAACTCAGACAGAATACAATATTCTATCTCTCTTGAAAGGTAATCTTCAACAATAAATTACTGAAAATCACCCCAAGGTCTCTTGGGTGTCAGGTCATGACAATGCATAAACAACTCAGATAATATGTGAAAATGCTGGTAATCACAAAGGGACCATACTACAAGAAAAATGTATCTTTCTAATTATCAGATCTTGCAATATGATGATCTTAAATCCTAAATCTAATAGGATAATAAAGAAATAGAAAAAGATGAGGGTGCAAAGATGTGATGAAATCTAAACTATTCCTAAGATAAACAATGCAAATGATAGATATCTGGAATGGACCAACCTCAAACAACCAATTCCTGCTTAACCCACAATGCAATATCACAGAAATGGTGCAATCTTCTAAGGTGTTTAGATTTTCAAATCGTAGACATTCATCTACAATCGAACTTAAGCACATCAAATGTATGGTCCAGGTTGACTTCACCAGCCTACTACAATCAGATAGTTACTGGGAGTATAGACCAGAGATCGCTACAAAAATTCCAAATATGAAATCAATAAACATCAGTCATCAAGCTAAAACTATTTTAATTCTGAACATTAAACCCTAAATCTCCAAGCAATTTGAAAGATAGAACAAGAGAACCATGCGAGACAAGATAACACAAGAGATTCCACCAGAAAACCACAATGTCATCAATTGTATTAAATCATCAACATGCTACAACAATTCCACTGTTCTGAATATAATGTTTGCTTCAGGAAACAGAATTTTAATCCTACTACCAAGTATTCTAACTCTTGCTCTTACTTTCCTTTATTACTGTCTAGCTAACCCTTACAATGAGGCAAGAATGCCTATTTATAGCAAGTTCCAAGATATGTCGGCCCAGCCAAACATTTTTACAAAATAATAAAACCGCCAAAAGAAGTTGGCCAAGGAAGAATCAAACTAAGGCACACATTAAATGCTATCATCCAGGTCGGCCTTGACACAATCTTCAATGCAGCCCCGTCCAATGCATGCCCTATGATAATAGGGAAGCACAAATCTCAAAATGGGTACTAACTACCACTTCCCTTATCCTTTCCCTGAGCTGATGACCCCTGGACCCTCAAGAACGCTCCATCCAACTCGGTGACAGGTGGCAAAGGAAATATCCTAAGCCGACATTTAATAGCATCAATCTCCTCCTTGGACCGATCAACGACCTTATTCCAATCTTCCCTGCTGGCCAGATACCTATCCACCACTACCAAGTAGGTGGATGCATCATCAAGTTGAGTGGCAGTTACAACACTTTCAGCATCCGGAGCATAAACTTCATGCCACCATTCCTTAAGTTGCTCTAGGCTCAGATATTTCAGAGCTATCTTCCTCCTACCAGTCATCACCTCAAAGAATGCAATGCATCCATCATACACTGCAATGAGGTCCCCATCAATCTGTTTCTTTCTTTCCAGGATCTTCTACATGACCTTCTACCTAATCTGTAGAGCCTCGAACCATTCCCAGGGTTCATCCAATCTGGAGGAAGGAAGGATTCCATCCACAGCTAGCTGTTCCTTACCATGTCCCATGATGACCCTAGACTTCTGTAGCAAGAGATCAATGTCTTCCTTATCCTAGGATAGCACACTCTCCAACAGCTCCTTGGCTTGGACTGCATCCTTGCCAACTGACAGAATGTCCTTGATGGTATCATCTCCCTTCGTTTGTACACTCATCAGCCAATCCATTGCAGCTTGAGTTGAGGTTTTCATCTTCTCAATTCTGGAGATTGTTTCTTTGGGCAGAAAGCCAGGAGTGGTATAAGAAGAAGGCTGGAGGGACTGCAAAGGTCTCATTACCTCCTCCAAGCATTTCCTTAATCTTTCGTTTTCTTTTTTTAGCTCATGCTTGGTTTGGGTTTCCTTTCTCAACCTACCAACGATCAGCGCACTAGACCCTTCAAACTCTTCTATATCCTGTTCCATGGATGCCGGCCCAAGGTTGATCATTTTCACATTATAGTCCTGACCAGTGACATCCTCTCTTGTTTTGTCCGTGGCAGGGGTGGCAATATGGATAACCCTGTTGTTTGTTTCATCTCTTTCCACCCTTGAGATTACCCTAGCTATCTTCCTTTTCTTTCCTTTACCGATCTTTGACAGTATTTCATCCCAGTCTAAGGGAGTATCTTCGACAACCACCTATTTCTTTCTTGCCAGCTCCTTTTCTAACCAGTCCGAGGCCACAGGCTCTACCCAGATTTCTTCTGTTCTGGCTTCCTCCGGCTGTTCTGTCATTTTCTCTTCTTCCTTTGCATCTTCTATAGTCACTTTATCATCCTCCTTCTCCAGAAGTTGTTTACCTTGGTCAGCTTCTTCAAGTTCCACCTCTGGATACACTGGTGATGGGGTCTTAGTAGGGATATCTTCCTCTAGCTCAGGCGATCTGCATCCTCTGTCACTTTCTGGGGAATCCTCATACTGCACCAAAGGAGAAGTATACATTTCCTCCTCTTCAACCTCCAGCCCTGCTGCTTCACTGAAAAGTGCCCCTTCCTTGAACGGTTCTGCCTCTCCGCTAGTTTCATGTTCCTCCAGAATTTTTGGCTCAGGTGCGCTTGGTGGAGGGGAAGCAACCTTAGGAGACTCGGCAATTGGTGGCCTCGGAGGAGAATCCTTCTTCTGCACAGTATCCTTGGGAGAGGGAGTCCTTGATTTCCTCGTGTAAACTTTAGTCTTCTCTTCTCCCGAGCTCTCCACATCTACAATCGGAGGCTCATCTTTAGGTGCCTCTTGGACCTTCTTCTTAGAGACCCTAGTTGTTCTGGTTTTCTTTGGTGGTGGAGGGGCATCCTCTTCTTCTGCCCTTTCCGACCCCTCCTCATCAGAGGACCTACTGATCATTAAAGTCTTCCATCTCCTCTTTCCTTTTGGTTTCCTCTTTGTTTCAGGCCCACCTTCCTTGGGTCCTCTAATTTTTATCTTAAACGGTGAGGTCTTGGCAGCTTTCCCTTTGGGGTTATCTTCCCCGGATTCCTCTGAAGTCGACATGGGATTGAGATCTCCCATCTAGTCGAAGGTACAATCTACCTTCTCGCTCTCCAACTCCCAAATTTTGTGTTTCAACTAAGAAGAGGTGAATTTCATGACCAGGGCCATTAGGTCTTCCAACTCTGTGACCTCTCCCTCATCCCAATTGATTTCTCTGATGGACCTGTCCTTCACAGCTTCATAGGTGTGGTCCTGTACTAGGTTTCCATCATCCTCTAGTTGATCCAGGATCAACTTGACATTATATTGTCAGACTACCTCCGCAGGGAGCCTAGAGTACCTCTTCTTTATGGCCTCAAGATCATCTTTGATGTTGGCCCAATAATCTTCCAGGTCATCCTTATGGCAGTATTCCCTTGTGGCCTTCTTCTGTGCCTCCCCTGTGATGTCAAAGTTCATTCTTTTGGAATGGAAGGAGAAACCATATGATGCCAAATCCCCTCCCACAATGTGGGCTGATTGGATGGAAGGGCACATTTCTGCCATGCCAATCTGAGAGGGAAGTCCCCACCAAAGCCTGTCTTATGCTTCTCCCTCTTCACAACAGCATCAAATTCACAAATCTGTCTAACAACCTCCAATAGCATGATGTGGTCAGTAGGATACCGAGGTAACCTATATGGAGCGACCGGGCATCCATCAATCCTGAGGTAGGTGAAAGTGAGAAATTGGATGAACCAAGCCCCATAGTTCTTAATCAAACCTTTTGCCCCATCCGATAGCCTCATGTGCTCAGCATTCTGCAACATTCGGGTAATATGCATTAAGAAGGCATCATTGGCTCTCCTATAGTCTTTATGTCCAAGATGCAACTCTGGATAGACCTCATAGATGATATCCTGTCCAAGTGTCCCTCTCAGATTCAGACCCTTGTATGGGTAAGATATGGCTAACACATACATTACATAAGAGGACATAGTGAAACTCTTTGTCTCTAGGACACTCCTTAATTGTTTGTCAATTTCAGCGTTGATAAGCCCTGCCCAGTGATAATTGGTGCCTTGTCCAATTTTGGTGATCACATGGACCATCCAACTCTCCAACACCCCGGCAGTCTTCAAACTAGGCACTCTGCTCAAGAATGTAATTGCATCATAAACATCCGACCTGAAATTAACCCTGTGCAACTGCTTGGGCAATTTGGAATGGTGGGACTTTGGTTTCTCTTGCCATGAGTTGATCATCTATTGAGCCTTGACTGGCTCATTCTCATAGTATGTTCTAGCCGTTTCTATGTTCAGAGCACATACCGAAGGTAGATCAAGCATGCCGAAGGCTTGTGCAATAGAGGCAGGACTGAAGTTAGCCAAGACCCTTCCCTCGGTGCTGACCACCCTTTGTGCATCAAAATCGTACTGCCGGGCACATTCAAGTATCAGTTCATAACATTGGATTGTTGGAGGAAACCCAACCACATGCACAAGTCTGGAGTTCATCATTCCATTTCTCAAGGCTGGTAGATCTTTCTCAGCCGTCCGCTGCTTGAACTCTTCATACCTCTAGGCCCCCACATTAGTATCAGACACCTCATACCATACAGAAGATATCCTGCTCTCAGGGAGCTGGCTTTTGATGTCTAATCTCAATCGTTCTATCTCAGAAATGGATGAGCCCCCTGTGCCACCCTTAGATTTCCCGGCAGTAGCCTTGCTTGATTCAGCCTGCACTCAAAAAAGACCTCATTAATATTCAATTATTATGCACATTCCAACCCAAATATTAGCATTAAATCATATAAAACAATTGAAATCTATCGCAAACTGCTAATCCTTGAAAGTCCGGAAGAATAAAGCAATCCGGGAAAATATCGTCAACCGGGAAAATCCCGTCGGGGCGAAATTTCTGGGAAATCCGACCCAGACGGATTCCTGCTGCCAAAACATCATTAGCGACATAAATCGTTAGTTCAACCAAAAAAACATCAGATTATCATGCAATTTTTTCATTGACAACAAGAAATAAGCATTTAGCACTTGTTCCCTCAATCCTATCTTCAAAAAAATCAAACAAGGATAAAGCCAGACAGGGAAACCGGAAAAATCTGGATAGGATGGATTCTCACGGACTACCGGAAATGTTTCAGAAATAACTCCAGTCCGCGGAATTAGCCTAAACCGAGAAAATCCGGGTGCGCGGAAATTCCGCGAACACCACAGGAACCCGACGAAGGACAACCCGCAAACTGGTGATTAAGCAATCACGCAATCCCCTCTATTTGGATTCTAATGGTCCAAAAATCGACGCCATTCAACAAGACTTAGAATGTAGAGGATTTCAAAGTTTCCTACACCCTCAAATGGTGAATTCCTATAGTAGAATGATGATGCCCTAATTTTGATAACCAGACCTCCGCCATTAAAACCTAGGTAAGCTCAAGTTTTGGAGAACTATCCCTAAAGATGAATCTGGATTCCATTTGACTCCTTACGAGGTAGGGGGGAGGTTAATTCAATACAGGCGGCCAATTGACAAATCACAAAAAAATCACTATTCTGGGCCGAACACCAAAAACCCTACAATATGGCAAAATATGCACTTAAGGGGGACATAAAAACCGACCCAGGACATCATCCAAACGGATTCACCCATCATTGTTGAATAGAAACGAGCAAACACCAAAGGCACGGGTGATGAGGTCTCACGAAAAGATGGGCCAAACCCTAATTTGATAAAACAAACCCGTAGCCATGTACGGGCCGACCCTAGAACGACCACCATTCAGCACAGAAAACTCAATCATCATGCAAAATAAAAGGGAAGGCCAATGACAACCTACCATGGATCAATGCAGATGAAATTCGAGCTCGAGAAAGAAACCACGAAGCAGGCGTGTCCAAGCAATGAAAACCTTAACCAACAGTGCTCCAATCAATCCACACACTAGCAATCTGAATCAATCCTCAAAGCTCAGATGAAACTCTTAATCGCCAGAGCAATCATCAAGTGAACAAAGAAGTCAAAATGATGTTCAAAATGCCCTAAATCCACTCATATACTTGTCTAGGAAAAGGTACTTAAGCATTAATGAGTGACAAGACATTTCTGAAAAATCCAGAAACCCGAGCCCAGGACAGAATGTCGGAGAATCTCAGGGTGTGCGAAAATCCAAATTTCACGGAAATACAGAAACTGGGGAAATGACTGAGTTCGGGATTTTAATACAGACCGGGAAAATCTGCAAGAATCGGAAAATCTTGGGATCAGGAAAAAACCCGGATTCGAAGAATCTAGCCAAAAACGGACAAGGGACCAGGGCCCAGGAAAATCTGCCAAAGCTGGGAAAATCTCGGAGTCAGGTGAAAACCTGGATTTTGCTTAAAATTCAATTTCAATCAATTCAAGCCTCAGGGAAAGGTTAAAGCTAGCAATACCAACATGTCCAGACCTCAAAATGATAAATCTATTAAAACCAAAAGGTCGAAAGACACCAGAAAAGAGGGTCCCTACTCCAAGTGGGGCATGTGTGCAAAAACTGCACAACAAGGCAGCTTAGTGACAACAAAAAAATAAAAAAATAAAAAATAAAAAATCCAAAAAAATCAGAAAAAGGATTGAAAACAGTAAAGAGAAAAAAATCATCCTTTAGTGAAAACCACTTTGGTGGCACTTTGGGCAAGTACCTTGATGAAAACCTGGCAAACAGGCGCCTTGCGTAAATAACCACTCTCCAACCACTAGGATCTTTACAGCTTGTTTGGCATCATCCATCCATTTCACTTCCATCATCCATCGCATTCGGGCCTCCATCCATCACTCATCCACTCGCATCCACACCTAGCTTGGACCTATTTTCATATCATGATCCCTCCCAGTACTACTCGGCCCATACTCAAGGTTAGTTTGCCCCGCCTTTATCGAAGTAGTCTATTGCATCACGCTGGGGGCATGTTCTTATCGGATCGGATTCATGTATGTTCTTAAAATTCTCAGACTATCAGAAAATCCAAAAACATCAGAAAATCAGAAAATTAGAAAATCCAAAAACATCAAAAAATTAGAAAATCAGAAAATCCAAAAACAACAAAACATATCAAAATCCAAAACAGGTCAAAAAGTCAAAAACAGAGTCGTCTTGTTGAACTACGTCGTCTCTGAGCTTGAACATAGGCAAGGTTGATCTTTGATCATCCCCCAAGACATTTAGGTTAGTCCTATAAGATTCTATCATAATAAACTGACATCTCATCATGTATATCATCATCTGTAAATCTGTCAAGTGGTCAGTCAAACTACATGGTCTATGCGTATATAACATAGGTAAGGCTAATCTGTTGATCAGCCCTCGATACCCCTAGGATAGGTCTTTAGGTTAGTCTCTTGGTCAAAATCTCAAAAAATCCCAATAACATTGGAAAATAAAAAAAAATCAAAACATTTGAAAACCTCAAAAAAATACCAAAAACAGCCTCAAAACATTGCAAAACATCAAAAACATCCAAGTATTTAAAAAAAATCCATCTGTCTCATCTCACTTGAACCCACAATAACACCACTCATAATAAAATGATCGTCATCATCAACCTTTGGTAAAATAGTTAAAAGCAAGTCTAGCAGATTACAAGTAGAACTCCAAACGTCAAGTCTTAGGCCTAAGTCAGTGCATAAGCAAATTGGTCATCTCTTTATATCGGTAACGCATCATCCAATCAGTCCCATATCAATCATCCCTTAGAGCATTTTAGATAAACAAAATGACGTGTCACCATCCACTAACATGTCCTAGGGTGAATCCTTCCTACAATGGGCATTATCTTTTGGCAATAAGTTTTAGTTCTTATCCTTAGAAAACGCATCCTTTTTCCATTAACGGTATTGATGAGCATCAGTTTTCTTGTTTACTTGGTCTTTATCTTTTGACTTATCTTATTTTGCACTCATTCCAAGGACATCTCGATGATATCCAAACAGAGGATTTAGAGAAATAGGAATGGGGCAATGATCATTATCTTTTGTTTACTATGCTTGCTGGACATTCTTGTAATATAACCTTGGCGAATACTTGCTTTGTTAGGTATGTATGGAAGAGGTCTAGGGAAACTTGTTGACTATTGCAGGGATAGGTTTACCTTTCTGTGTTTTGGTCTGAGGTGTCTGAAACTTCTGAAGTGCATCCTAGCAAGGTTTCTGTATATCAGGTGTGAACAAGAATACTCTTATCTACTTGTCAAGTCAAAGTTCATCTCACTAGGTACAACGCCATCCTAGTTTTCTATACGTTGATGCATTATACCACATGTGTTATCAAACATAAGAAAATTTGGCCCTTTGAAAATCCCAATTCCTCGGCAAGTAATCATCATCATCATTATCATTTACATCATCTTGTGTCTTGTTGAAATGACTTCTTCTTTTCTTACTAACCACACTAACAAAGTACTATTGCAGCCGTTCATCATTGCCATCATCGTCACTGATTCTACATCCACAAATCATTAGCATATCACATAAACATATCACATAGGAATCATAAACACATTTGCATAAACATATCATATAGGAAGCATATGCATTGCATTTTTCATCATCATCATATAAACAGGTTATCATAGATAGATACATCCATGTCATTTCATTTCACCCAGTACATTGCATCTCATGGTATTATATCAATAAACATTCATTTGCATTTTATAACCATTTCATATCACCATCTATCATCTAAATCATTGCATAACATCTACAGAAGCATTTCATAATCCTTTTTAGCATAATCAATAAGTATATATAAACATTTAATTCATTAGGCATACATACTTGCATAACATCATGACATCATCTCACCACTTTACGTTCACATCACGTTCACTTCACACATCAGCATATCACTTTCCATTAACATATCATTGCACCACATACATCATCATTAATTACATTTAGGATAATAACATTTGTTATTCTACGCATCTCATAAAACCATCTCATCATGCATTAACACCATTTCATTAACATCATATTATGATCATCGCATTCATATTACATCCATCCATAAATCATCTCATATATAATCATTTTTCACACATCATTTTATATACCATAGATCATATCATCTTACATATTAAAATCCATATCGCATATCACATTGGCATAAAATAAATCATATAGATAACATCATTGCACATCATATCATAGGTTAACATAATATAGATCTGTTAGCCATAATCATTGCATAAACATCATTAGAAATAAATGCATCCATAACATATAGAAATAAACCATCCATGCATAAAATGGGAACACAATGCATCACATCAAAATCATCATCAGCTCATATATATCATCAATAATGTCACTGTCATAGTACAAGGAATAAATCGGATCACTATACATATATGTCAATCAGTACAAAACACCCATCGGGCTATAAAAAATGAGCCCATATGACACAAAAAGTATGTATCATCTCGATCAAGCTTGATCTTGGTGGATGCTGCCCTTGCCCTTATCACCGTGACCCTCTGGTGGTCTATGGCTGGCCCACTCTGAATACTCTGGCACCCACTCTGCTCTAGGTATGGCCTCATGATAAGGCTGTCGATAGTACTCTACCTCTCAGATGGAATCCATGTAGGATCGCATTGGCACTGTACCTTGGGAGGAGGAGGCTGTCATACTCTCGATTTGTTGTCTACAACCTAGCTCTGTAGCTACCTATAGCTCTGCAGCCTATCTCTGTTGCACAGCCTGATCCCTCTCGGCCCTGAGCTGCTCTCTCTCAGCCCTGGCCTAGTCTCTCTCCACTGTCACCACCTGAACCTGGGCCTATTGCTGCAAAATAAGGGTATCCCAAGTGTCTACCTATCCCTATGGTTGCACATGTGGCTGCACTTGAGGTTGATCCTTGTCTCATGGTGGCTCCTACTGTTGGTCCTGCATGTGAACATCCCCCTGACCTAGCGGGATTGGGGGCACAACTAGTGGATCCTGTCAAATCTCAACCCTCAGTCCTCGCCCCTGTCCTCTCCCTCTACCTCTAACTCTACGCGAATCTAGATCCTCACCTAGAATGGTCAATCGAAGTGGAGGTCTGAACCAGTCCCTGTAGGCCTGAGTAGTGCTTGGATCTGCTAAACCCTAATCATAAGACCATGGGCGGGCTACCAAGTGTCTGAAGCTATCAACTACCTCTGAAGTGGGAATGCCATGTCCCCATGATATCTGTGTCATGTTGCGAGCAAAAATGGCTATATAGCCATCATCAAGTTGATCCTGCGGCTCTCCGAACTAACGTTGTACGTGCCCTGGCAAGTACCTCTTGATCATCGTGTGCTCTTGCCCCTACATGTATCAGTCCTGGTGGCAATAAAAGAGCCGATCAGCATCATCAGCCCATTCGGGCCGACGAAGGTACGGTCTCCAAGTGAAAACAAGCATCTCATCTGAGACCCGCCTCCAGTAGGGGATCTCATGCTCTCTAGTGTGTGTAAAGAGCACACCACCTCTGTATCATGCCACAAGGGCATCCTCTGCCCCCATCAGAACTGGAATGACATGTGGCCACAACACATAAATGTGCTCGCACGCCTAGACATGAAGTAATGTCACTCCAGCCCCCAACGCTCTGCCATCCATGTAAACGTACTTGTGCAAGTCTCTATAGAGTGAAGCTAGAAGTATAGGCCCCCATGCGAAGTGAACTGGCCTGTCTCAGACCATCCACTCCTAGCAATACCCCTAGTCAAGACTGAAATATCGCCCTTGTCGGTTTGGGGCAACAAGACCTGAAATAATGGCTATAACTGCCCAGCGGAAGGGAGGTGCTATGACCTGGTATATCTCCAGCTCAATCTATCTCTCACAGTAGATGATGTCTCATGTGGTAAGGACTCACATCCCTCATCCTTATCAAATATTGCTCGTCGATCATGAATAGGCAATCGTAAAATGCACCAAACATCCTCCAGAGTGACGGTGGCCTTGCTAGTAGGGAGATGAAACGACGACATCTCGTTGTGCCACCTCTCAACCAACGCTGATAACATCTCTAGGTGGGTGCACACAGGTGCCGCGTACGCAATGTGCCATACTCTTGTAGCTCCCAGTCGATCCTGGTCCCAGTCGCTCAAATCTCATAGAATGCTCGCCAAGTCTCGCGACCGGTGCTCCTGAGAGTAGAGCTCCCTCGTCGCATCATGTATCAAAGAAGGTCAACATGTTAAAATTTTTCAAAAAATTCTTGATCGAATGCTCCAAGCTCATCCCCAACGGCGTAGTTTGTAATGGCATCACAGTTTGATTTTACTCAAACTCTGACACTCGAGCCCTATAAAGAGCAAAAGTGCACCATCATGGCACACTTTCCCTCCCAACGTCGCAATTTGGGTGAAAAGGGTGCCCCTGTGGTGCACTTTACCCAAATCAGACTGCCCAGCCCGAGCCCAGCGTCGAAGTTTATAAACTCTGAATTGCACTGGGGCGGCGCAAAATGACACTGCGCGGTGTAGTTTAAATGCCGAGTGGCGCTATATAGTGCCGCTGGAGGTGAGCTCCCCTTTTAAAGCATTAATTACGACACTAAATGAAAAAACTAAGCTTGGGTAAGGGTAACATACCAGAGCCCTGATGTCAGGTGGCCGCTGGTATTTCCGAACTCGATCAGTGATGTGCAGGGGAAGCTGTCATTGCGCCATATCACCAGAGGGTCAGAGCTCAAATCTCAAGATTGCTAGCGGAGGTGTGTGAAAATGACTTGAAAGTGACACCTTAGGCCCCTTTTAAGCCTAAAAATTAGAGTTTTTTAACCCTAAATGGCTATCCTGCTAGGGTTTTGGACCCCTGAACCTGTTTTTGTTTGTTTGAGGCTTGTTTTTCATCGTTTATTGTGTTTAGACACGTTTTTAGCCTCCCGGACCCCTTTCGGACCTGCTAGGTACTTTGTCACTCCTTTTTTTGCGAGATCACCCAAAAAATTAAAATTTTCGTCCAATCTCTCGAGGGGGCATTATAATGGCATGTTTCCTCTCGCCATGCAGCAATGGGGAAAGTTTTTAAATATAAAAAAAATTGGCTTTGATCGAGATCGGTTATTCTTTGAACCAACACAACGATTGCATTGCTTCAAAGAGGGAAAAAATGTAGACATGTAAAATATACTGATTGGCATCATGCATTTGATCCTGACTTACTAACATAGTTTCTTCCTGAATCATCCCTCAGTCTAACCATTTAATCAAATTCCCCTATCTGATTAAATTCATCAATATTCATCTCTAAATTAAAAAAATCATTTTGTCTAATTAAGTCACTCTCTCTTGTTAATTGAATGAATCCATCTGATCTAATTATCCCTATTTAATTAAATAATCAATTTATTTGATGAAATCTCTAACATCTATCCATTAAATTAAATAAATTAAAACATTATTTGATTTAATCTAACACCATCTCTTTTAATTAAATAAATCAAAGTCCTTATTTAATTAAATCTCTTGTCATATTCCTCTCTTATTTGATTTAAAATAAATCCATAAATTTGAGTCAAATAGGTCACATCATCTAACCTCTCATTAAATTAATTAACCCTTGATTAATTTAATCTCATCTCATGTCACATCCTCTAGATAATGCAAGTGGCACATGAAAATAGATTTAATTCATTTATTAAATCTCTATTTTCCTCACAAGGCATCTTTTGGAATATTCTCTCAATTTGAATTCAAAAATTCCAAGTTAACATGTACATCCAACAAGGCAATAAATCTTACATGTCCTTTGCCTTGAGCCAAGTGGCATTTATTGCATTTTCCCTTCCCTCTTACATGTCATTTCAACAAATTTGAATTTCAAATATTGGCATTTATTGGCACAAACCCCAAATCTTGCACATCCATCATCCATTCATAGCTTGACAAGTGGCATCATATCATTGGATGAATGTTAGTCCCGCATTGCTCAAATTTGGACATTCATCCATCTTGAAATCCTATAAATAAAGAGCTCATATCTTCATTTCATCATCCACAATCCAAGCAAAGTTACTATGCTCAAATATCTCTTGAATTTCATCCATTATCATTGAGTTATAGCTACGTTTTGGAGATTTTTGGCTTGGAGTCTTCATTCTTCACCAACTAAGTGGATCAATCTCTTCAACATTCGAAGCTTGCATCATAGGAATTGGGAAAGGGCCAATTTTCACATCAAATTGGCACCAATTCCCCCATGGTATCATGGGTTTGCATATTTAAATTAGGATTCAATCTAGTTTATCATTTATATTGTGTTCTTCATTGTTTTCTTTTCTATTTTGAATTTGTAAATGGATTTCATGGGGAATCCTTGTTTTGGCTTGCAATATCTAACTTGAGGTGTTTATTCTCTTTGTTTTGCAGGTACCAAGGTTGGGGTTCGCACAAGGATGCTAACTAGAGTTCATACAAATATAGATGAAGGTACATAAAGACAAATAAAATAAAAATATGATTATAGGTGTGTGTGTGTGTGTGTTTGTGTAGGAAGTAGAGCCCATGTAGTAAGACCTATTGATAAATAAATAGGCTCTAACAAAAATTGTTGGAAAATTCAATCTATATCCTCTATCAAAATATGACTTCAATGGATGACATACAAGGCTTGGACTATTAAAAAATGAAAAAATTAAACTTGTATGGAAATCTGAAAATTAAGTTGCCTTAGTATGGAATTACCATGATTAGATCCATTTTCTTTATGATGTCAAAAATAAGCCAACATAACATGATTATAAACACTACCTTATATGAACTTATAACAACAATATATAAAGAAAAACTTCACTTCCATTATCCTCCTTTCCTCCACCATGGAAGCACATGTGAACAACCTCTTTATGCCTCAACCTATCCTTGTACCTACAATGAAACTCTACATTCAACTATTGATAATATTTTCTACATCTGAGAAGCTAATTTTGTAGACTTTTGAAGACATCTAATGCACCAAACATGGTGCCCAAAGATAACCCTTCATTCCAAACATCCCAAACCCTTGGAATACCTCCTCAAAATGTGAAAGGACATCATTTTTGGCTCCAATACTTTCCCTCTAACTTGGGCACCCAAAATTGGGAGATAAACATTACATTAAATGTAATAAATGATGGAATACCAAGAGACACATGTTGCCTCATTCCAAGCTCCCACATGGTGAATACAAACAATCACTTATTTTTTATTTCCTTATCTTTTATTATCCTATTCTAGGTTTCCACATGTGGGAAAAACAATATTAAATATTTATGTCCACAAGTCACCTTTATCGTTGCTAGTGGAACCCATCACCCCTTATGAATATATTACAAACAATTGTGAGAATTAATATTACAAAATATTTTCCCAATTCACCCACACTGTCTAAGGACACTTCCCAAGGATGTTTGAACCATGTAATAGGACATATGATTTACAAGATAGATGACACCTGAATCCTAACAAGACCCCTTGGTATGTAGTTACCTTGTCTAAGGTAGTTATTGCAATCAAAAATTTGTTCCACAATCATCATGCTATTCGTTAGTGGTGGTGTAAGGATCTTAAAATTTGAAGCACTAATTATAACCCTTGAATTGAAATCACTCAATGGAATGTTAGCACTCTTCAAAAAAGTGCAACCCCCCAATATAATGTGAGGAAAAAAGTAGATGATAATGATGGTGATGCCACTAGTCTATAAAGAGATGAAATTGTATAATTCAATGACATATTAATGTATTTTTCCATATATGTGAATATTTGAATGAAACATTAACATGTGTGCATTTGGAGAATGAATTGTATCACTATTATTTCCCTTAAATTCTTGCAATATATAAATATTATTACATAGTTGAATGGGGAGACATGGGAAGGGTATAAGGAGGTACAATGTGAGTAATAGGGGTTTTCCACTTTATAAAGTGGTATATATCATGTGTTGTTATATAGAGGATGATTCTATCTTATTTCAAAATGTATATTGGTACTGGTAAAAAATGTGTTATATTAATGTAAAAGAAAATTCCATGAATAAGAGTATGCAGTGGTAAATAATTAAAAATAGATGGAATATTAAGAATAATTTGATCACACCTACATGATTTTTTAATAATATGAATCCTTTTATTTGAAGAATAAACCTATATATCTAATTAAATAGTGGCCCATGTTTGAAGAATAACTTTTAAATTAATTGCACTAACATCATAAGGTTTAATCAACTCATCAAGTAACCAATTTTGACTTGCACATACACTTTGCAATTCAAAATTTTCTAAGCTTTTTTCAAGGGTTTTTCTGATGAGACATTCTAGTGGGGGAGCCAACAAGGCTCCCTCATCCAAAAATGATGTCCCCTTCTTATGGTCTAAATTCCTTTTTACCTGAAGAGGATCATATCTCTTTTATGGATAAATTGGTTGGTGAAGGTTCACCAACTATGGCAAAACAGAGTATGGAGTTAGTCTCATACTAAGTGGATGGTTTAGAAGTGGAAGTTCTTGATGATCTGATGCATGAAGTGATTGAGGAACTAAAGCTGACATTGGTGGGAAATTTCTTGGCGTATCGCCTGAATATGGACTAGGTAAAGAAATGGGATAATTTAATTTGGAATATTAAAGGAAATGTTACTATTAGTGCTATGGTTAAAGGCCTTTTCCTTTTTAGTTTTTTTATGCATGAAGACCTGATTAAGGTGCTTATGGGTGGGCCTTGGGCTTTTGATATTGGTTTTAAAAAAATTATGTCACTTTGTAAGTGGAAGCTAGGCTTTGACCCATCTTCTAATCTGGTTATGGTTGCTCCTACCTGGGTTCACCTCCCAGACGTTCCCTTGGAATTTTGGAACCTTGGAATTTTTAAGGGGATTGTTGATTCTTTTGGAATCCTTTTGGCTATAGACAAGGTAACTCAACTCAAGTCTAGATTAGTTTTTGCAAGGATTTTTGTTAATATGACAATCAACACTATCCTTCCTACCTTTGTTACCTTGAAGTCAAACTTTGGTTAATGGATTCAAACTTTAGAGTATGAAAATGCAAAAGCTTATTTTCAAACTTGCAAGAAATTTTACCATTTCCAAGATACTTGTAATAGGATGAATCGAGACTCTAAAAGTGGGTTGATGGGTCCAAATTCTAACCTCTCTCTAGTCTAATGATAAGGTTGTTAATGGGAATGATCCTCAGAACCTTTTGAGTTTTGTCCCTCAAAAGGAATAGCCTTCAGTTGGGAAGGAGTTAATTATTGGTTCTCCTATGGAGGAGCTTAATAAGGAAGTCATTGGAGGAAAGGAAGTTATGGATGCTTCTTTTTGGGAAAAAGATGCTTTTCCTCAAAAGGAAGACTTGGATGTGTCTCTTGATATTCTTGTTGGGGAGGGATTAAATGTTATCTTAGCATAGAAATCTCAAAAAGAAAAGGATAATGAAAAAGAGGAAAGTGAGAAGTGTTTAGATTACAAAATCACGGAGGAAAATATTAATGAATCAAAAGTAATGACTAATTTGGAAAGAGAAACTATCAACAAACAAGAAGATAAATCAGAACTTCTTGAAGAAGGGGATATTGATTCTCATATGAGTCAAGGAAAGGACTCCTTTCCTTCAGCTTCTTCCCTTGGTAAAAAATCTAAGGAAGAAAAATAACATATGTCATTAAACCAAAAGGAAGGAAAAAATATGACAAAAGTTATGGCCTAGTTGGGATTTGCTTGCTTTCCTACAAAACGTGTAGTTGATGATGATTGGACCCAACCAAATCCATAAATAAGAAGAAACCTAATGTTGGGGAAGGGAAAAAAGTGGGTAGGTCATCCTAGAAGGAATCTAGAAACAAAGATACTATTCAAGATGTTTCTTCAGGTAAGCAAAAGACTCTTGATTCCCTCTCAGGAACTAAGTCAAAAAAGAAGGGAACATGTTTGCTCCCTCCTCACAACATCAAGGTGGAATTGTTCTTTGCTCTCTTTTTTATATAAAGATTATCTCATGGAATATTAGGGGCCTAAACAGTCCCTGCAAATAGTATTTGGTTTTTTTCCTTTGGAAGACAATAAATTTGGCATTCTTTTGATCTAAGAAATGAAAATAAAAAAGGATACCTTTGACAAGGTTGTTAAGAATTTCTGGCCTAGCATCAATTATGTTGTTAGTGATGCAGAAGGAGCTTCTGGGGGTATAGCAACTTTGTGGAACTGTGCCATATTTAAGGGAACCATAGATATTTTTAGTAAGAACTATTTGATGGTCTCTTTTGAATATCTTGTTAGCTTTGAAAATTGGAATTTGTTGAATATTTATGGTCCTAATTCTTGACTTGGAAAAATTTCCCTATGGGACCTTTTAGAAAATAACATAAACAACAACAAAGGGGATTTGTGGATGCTAAGTGGAGACTTCAACTCTCCTCTATTTCCGTCTAAAAATATGGAAGGCTTGGAGGACTTTTCTAACTGCATGATGGATCTAGCTAGGTTTTTTAACTTTGTTGGTCTCTTTGATGTCCCCCTTCAAGGTACCTTGATTACTTGGTCTAATAGGCATTAGAGTAACCACCGTATCCAAGTCAAACTCGACCAATTTCTTATTTATTAAAATTGGAACATCCTTTCAGAGCTCTCCTTATCTTCTCTTCTAAGAACTGGCTTGGACCACAATACCCTCCTTCTTTGTTGGGAGGATAATGCTACCAAGGGGTCGTACCCTTTTAGATTTGAAATCATGTGGACTCACCACCCTAATTTTAAATCTCTTATGGAGAGATAGTGGAATGAACCTTTTGGTGGTACTCCAATGTACTGTTTGGCTAACAAACTTAAGAAATTCAAAGAAATAGTTAAAGGATGGAATAATGTTTCTTTTGGTAATGTTTTCCATATTAAGAATTCTATTGGAGACAACATAAATGAGGTGCAAAAATTTATGGAGGAAGGAGTTGTTGATGAGGAAACTTGTAGCAAGGAATTGGATCTTAGAGCTAAATGGTTTAAAGTTAACAAGAAAGAAGAGATCTTCTTGAATTAAAAATCCAGAATTCAATGTCTTTTTGAAGGTGATAGAAACACAAAGTTTTTTCATCAATTGACAATGAAACACAAAAGAAAAAATAGGATTAGAGAGCTAATAAAATAAGATGGTTCTATTTGTCACTTGAAAGAGGAAATCACTTTAGAGGCTATTTCATTTTTCTCTAATTTTTAGGAGTCATGAGTTGCCCCTATTGAGTTTGAAAGCCTCCTTTAGGTGATTCCCCAAGTAATTTTAGTGTAGTTTCAAAAAAAGTAGCTCTTTTTCACACTTAATTTGGGAATTATTGACATTGAATTAACCTAATAATGTCTTGGTTTAGTGTTGTAACGTGTTATACACATTCGCATTAATCTAGGGTCCTTTTTAATAAAATGTACTTAAATGGTACCTTATTTATGGTGTTGTAAAGTGTTTTAGTACACTTTCACACTTATCTAGGGTTTCATTTATTAATTGAGCCTAATGGGCCCCTTTAATTCAAATTGAAGCCCTCTTAATTGCATTTTTTGAGAAATCTATCCTAACACCCATAAATCAAATTGCATAACATTTAATTTGGAAAATTCAAGGTCCTAAAAAATGTTGCTAGGACCTATTCAAATTTAGTGGTGAATGGTTCCTCTCAACATAGGACACCCCTTTCTATGCATTTTTGAGGTAGTTTTTTGATGTACTTTCAACGTCCCGAGACATGGTCCTAGGAAGTTGTGTTAGGACTCATTCACCCTAGGTGGCGAATGGGTCCTCCTCACATAGGACACCCCTTTTTTAAATTTAATTCTAGTAGGATTTTAATGATTTTCAATCCTAGATCTAAGGTCGGCTTGAATTATTTGAATTTTGAGGTTAATCAACTAGTAGAATTTGGAAAATAAATGACTAGGTGACTAAAAATGACTAAATTCTACTCATTTTTTGCAACTCAACAATAAATGAGTAAATAAATGACTACTCTAGTCGTTGACTAAAAAATTATTTAGTCACATAAATAAAAATGACTAAATAGTTAGTCATCAAATCTAAATTAGATAAAACATTTAAAAAACAAATCAGCCAATTATTGGTGCAATGTATTCATGCGCACGATGTATTGGCACGATTATTCATGTTCATTGTAGATTCATTCATCTCTTGCAAACCTTGCTTTATTCGTTCATTGTAAATCTTGCTTCATTTGTTCATTGTAGAACTCACTTCATTTGTTAGCCTGGCATGAGTCAGCTTGATCAGTTATAGCAGCTACTTGCATGGGCGATAAGGATTTGGAGAGAGCCTGGAGACTTCTTAAAAGGAGAGCAAGGGCAAGGAATTCAGATTTTTTTGCAACAAATTTGATTTTTTCAAAGCCATCTATAGAAAATTTGGATTTGGAGACACCTTGTACAGTGAATTTAGAGGTAAATCAAAACCCTCATTACATTAAACACAAAATTGAAACACTCATTACAATCTATTGCTCTTAGTATGTTCTACTACTCTTAATAATGTTCTTTTGCAATCTTGCCACTATTTTTCTTCATAATGTGTTTGAGCTAAATATAATAAAATTTGGGTGTCAGTGCCAAAATGGAATTTCCTCAAACAAATTTTATACATTTTCACTACAAGTGCAAATTGTCCTTGTGCAAAGTAAACATGTCCTAGATTTACCCACACATCAAGCATCTGAACAAAGATGTTTCCTGCAACAACTTCTTGTACCTGTGTAAAGATTTCCTTTGCAATATCAAATTGACCCCTTTTAGCTAGCACAATGGCTGCCCCATTTGCAACATAAACATGTTCACTGTAAGCACAAACTATACTTGTGCAAAGTAAATATGTGCTAGATTTACCCACACATCAGGCATTTAAACAAAGATGTTTCTTGCAGCGGCTTTGTGTACCTGTGTAAATATTTCCTTTGCAATATCAAATTGACTTCTATCAGCTAGCACAATGGCTTCCCCATTTGCAACATAAACATTTCCTGGTCTCTATGCCAACACTTTACAATGGCTTCCCAATTTGCAACATAAAAGAATTCACTACAAGTGCAAACTATACTTGTGCAAAGTAAACATGTGCTAAATTTACCCACACATCAGGCATCTAAACAAAGATGTTTCCTGCAACAACTTCTTGTACCTGTGTAAAAATTTCCTTTGCAATATCAAATTGACCCCTTTCAACTAGCACAATGGCTGCCCCATTTGCAACATAAACATTTCCTGGTGTTTGTGCCAACACTTAAGTGGCCCCTTTTATGACATTAAGATCCTCTTGAGTTATTATTATACTCCTATTTTCCAAGAGAGAAATCCATTTTCAATCATAGGTTCTTTTAATCTGGAATATGATATAAAGATAAAGCATAATACATTGAAGGACACATAAAATGTTCTAAAATAAAGACTAAAATAGGTTTCCTGTGAAAAACGAGAAAGAGGAAAAATAAAAAGATAATATACAAATGATTCATTTGAGGTTTTTGATAAGATCTCATTTAACTATGTCAAATGGATTTGGAAGGGACAAAGCATATTTGGTTGAATAAAATTTTGAGGTAGCTTATCCATCATCATTGTATGCATCATCTTCTCTTGGAATCTATTTCTACAATGCACCAATCCTAGAATTGATTGGGAATGCAATTAAGGTGGATAAAAACTCATAAAAATGCTTTATGCATGCTTGGAAACTTGGAACTGAAAACAAATGACTAGCTTAAAGCAAAAGAAATAATTAAAGTAGCATGCCAACTTGTCTTGGCTGATGAAGCAAAACGAAAAGCTAATGAAGAACGAAGGATTCAGATGGAAAGGAGAAAGCAAGAGGAAGAACTTCAGCAGGTGATGCAACAAGAGGATCAATTTGAACATGTGAAGGAATTATGGAAGAGTAAGTATAAGGACAAGGATGATAACCATGATGAGGTTGGTCAATTTGAGAAAAAACAAAATAAGGAAAAGAAGAAAAAGAAGAAGGATAAGGACCACAAGGCTTATGATTCTTATATGGAGGAGCTTGATCTTTCCATGGAAGATGAGGCAAATCATAAGATCTCATTTAACTATTCTAAATGGATTTGGAAGGAACAAAGCATATTTGATTGAATAAAATTTTGAGGTAGCTTATCCATCATCATTGTATGCATTATCTTCTCTTGGAATCTATTTCTATGATGCACCAAGCCTAGAATTGATTGGGGATGCACTTAAGGTGGATAAAAACTCATCAAATGCTTTATGTATGCTTGGAAACATGGAATTGAAAAAAGATGACTGGCTTAAAGCAAAAGAAATAATTGAAGTAGCATGCCAACTTGTCTTGGCTGATGAAGCAAAATGAAAATTTGATGAAGAACAGAGGATTTAGATGGAATGGAGAAAGTAAGCGGAAGAACTTTGGCGGGTGATGCAACAAGGGGAGAAATTTGAACGTGAAGGAATTATGGAAGAGTAATTGTAAGGACAAGGATGATGATGATGATGAGGCTGGTTGGTCTAAGAAGAAACAAAAGAAGGAAAAGAAGAAAAAGAAGAAAGATAAGGACCACAAGGCTTATGATTCTTATATGGAGGAACCTAATTTTTCTATGGAAGATGAGGAAAATTATATGAGTGATAAGGCACAAGATGATGCATAAAATTCCCAAGATCTTCTTGCAACTGCGGGTCTAGAAGACTCTAATGATGGCAAGAAAAATTATCCAGTTTCAACAAAATCATGGAGACATGCATACTCTGATTCTAAAGATGATGAACCATTGCAAAAATAGATTTTGAGAGAAGATGATCCATATGATGATGATGTCTAGGATTATTGAGCTTTAACCAAACCTAGCTCCTATTTTCCAATAGAAAAATCCCCAACACCCATGGGAAATGAATGATGAGCATTTGAGTTTCAACAGATTCCAAGATAAGATGATGCATAAAATGACGATGGATAGGCTACCTCAAAATTTTAGTCAATCAAATATGCTTTGTCCCTTCCAAATCCATTTTACATAGTTAAATGAGATCTTATCAAAAACCTCAAATGAATCATCTGTATTTTATCTTTTCATTTTTTCTCTTTCTTGTTTTTTATGGGCAACCTATTTTAGTCTGTTGAAACTCAAATGCTCATCATTCATTTCCAATGGGCCTTGGGGATTTTTTTTTGGAAAATAGGAGCTAGGTTTGGTTAAAGCTCAAGAAGCCTAGACATCATCATCATATGGATCATCTTCTCTGAGACTCTATTTTTGCAATGGTTCATCATCTTCAAAATTAGAGTATGCATGTCTCCTTCATGACTTTTTTGAAACTAGAGAATTTGTCTTGCCATCATCAAAGTTTTCTAGACCCATAGTTGCAAGAAGATCTTGGGAATTTTCTGCATCATCTTGTGCCTTATCTCTCATATAATCTTCCTCATCTTCCATGGCAACATCAGGTTCGTCCATATAATAATCATAAGCTTTGTGGTCCTTATCCTTCTTCTTTTTATTCTTTTCCTTTTTTTGCTTCTTCGTAGATTGACCAACCTCATCATCGTCATCATCCTTGTCCTTACGCTTACTCTTCCATAATTCTTTCACACATTTAAATTTATCCTCTTGTTGCATCACCCACTAAAGTTCTTCCTCTTTCTTTCTCCTTTCCATCTAAATCATTCGTTCTTCATCAAATTTTTGTTTTGCTTCATTAGCCAAGATAAGTTGCCGTGCTACTTTAATTGTTTCTTTTGCTTTAAGCTAGTCATTTATTTTCAATTCCATGTTTCCAAGCACACATAAAGCATTTGATGAATTTTTATCCACCTTAAGTGCACCCCCAATCAATTCTAGGCTTAGTTGGATCTTATTTCGAGCCTAATACATGGTTGCAAGATGTAGATATCCATCCATATAATTAGAAACTTGAATAATTTTGGCCTTTATGAAAGATTTTCTTTTTTAGTATCATGTAGTTGTTCAAACAACCTAGCAAGATTAAATAGTGTTGTGACTCTATCCCATGGTAACTCAAGTGAAACACCACCTTCTTCTAGTTGATGGAAGAATTCCATATCCTTAAAGTGTACAAAAAAAATTGCATAATTGGCACTAGGGATTTTATTTATGAATTCAACCCAAATTCCATTTCCTAATGCCTCCATAAAATTTTGTTGAGCCAACTCTAGTTCATCACACTCAAAATGAAGAACCCCAATGTTGTTTAACAATTCAATGGGTATTTCTTCTCTGCTCTTCTTCAGAAGAGACTTTATTTCCTTAAAAGAATCTAAGGTTGTATTGGGTTCTGTCGATATTAATAACTCACCCATCTTGATAAATTTATGGGCATCACATGGATCTATGTGAGTTTCCTTTCTTATAATTTCCAAATCCTTCTCTGCCTACCCTTGCTGAGCATATATATGGCCTGCAACTTTGGTAGACATGTATGAAAAGTGTGGTGGCATAGACAAGGCAAGGAACTTTGGAAAAAATTCCTCAAATAAATGTGGTCTCATGGTCATGGAATGCCATGGCGAATTCCATGACAAGCTAATTGTTATGGGTTGTCATGGAATTCCATCACCATGAGACCACATTTCTTTGAGGAAATTTTCAACCAGTTCACTACCTTGTCTATGCCATTGCTTACTATTATGCTTTGATATACTTTTTCCAAGCATCCATAGTTTGTTTGAAAGCACTTGTTTTAGGCTTTTAGCCATAGCAACAAGGCAGTGAACTATTTGATAAAATGCTTTGGTAAACAATATGTATGAAAAATTTGGTAGCATAGACAAGGTAGTGAACTATTTGAAAAAATGCCTCAAATAAATTGATCTCATGGAATTCCATGACAAGCAAATGTAATTGGCAGCTAATCCTAGTTATTAGTTATGCAATGTGAAGTAATTGCATAACTGCTTAGGTTGACTTTGTAAAAGCTATATTGTAATTGAAATTTTTTCATCTATTAGCATCTAGTTATTAGTTATGCAATGCGAAGTAATGCTTTGAGTTTGCAAGATGTGCAATGCAATGTAATCAATAATACAAATGATTATGAACAAATAATTGATACCAATTCATAATATACCTCTATATTCCAACCTAAAATATATAAAAAAATCTAATCATACACAATATTATCAACAAATAATTGAGACCAGGATTTGAGCACTAAATTAAATATTTTTTTCCATTGATTGCTTCAAATAGATATTACAATATAACATAAGTCTCCTCATATATGTTTCTATAAATTCCTATGATGATGATATCAAAATTTGGTCTTGGTTTCTCTTTTATAAGAGAAGCAACAAGCTTCAAACCATTAAAAAATATGGCATATTTTCAAAATTCATGCCTCTTCATATAAACTAGACTAAACATTAGTTTTTCTTAAAACATAAAATAGAGAAAGTAGATAACTAATGAAGTCTGTGACACTTGTGACACCATAGTCTGTTAATCTTCGTAAGGCACCCATGATCACTAAAGATCTATTCAAGGTCCTTTCTCTATATTAGTGTATATGAATGTGTGATTCTTCCACTATGACAGCCCTAATCCTACTATTTGGGGGGAGGACCCATATACCTCTGCTCCCACTCATACAGTGTATAATCGTGTGGCCATTTGTATTCTTGAATTTTCAATATATTTGCAAGGTGAATCTTCCATCAACTTTCTAGTAGTGCCCTACCATCCATGATAAATTTAGAATATCCAAAATCTAATGCTATTACTCCATCCATGATTAAGTCAAACCTATCAAGACTCAACTCACCATCCTTTTGTATGCAAGTGATGCACTGTGGAACAATATGGCCAAATTCACTCTTCCATTTGTTGAGGTCCTTCAAGTGGTCATCATCTTTCAATAGTTTTGGCACAAACCACTAATTCATAGTATGAAATGAATCTATCCTTGTTCTGATCTTTTGGTCCTCTCCTTGCATATATTGGAATTCATCTATAACTATTTTGGCCATCTACTCTATAGGTTTTAATGCTACAGGAGCCTCAGTACTCCTCTGTAAGATTCTACACAAGGTTACCGATGTGTGGTGTATCGCCTGCTAGTTCTTAAAAATGGGATCCAATATGGGTAGATGTGTTTTCATCTGATCAATTGCCTATGTCACTAAGCTATAGAAATCATACACACTTTCCAACTTATCCACAATTAGCTTTATCCTATGCTCGAAGACCTTTTCTAAAACATTGTAGATATATGTATTTTCTCCTTCCTTATTCTCATTGTTGGATTTATTTAACTCTTCAATATCCTATCTAAGAATGCTCACTTGTTCAGTAGAAGCACTTTCTATATCAACTGGTGGAGCAGGAGGACATTGGTATAACATTATTTCCTTGTTCTATGAGGGGCCTGCTCCTTTCAATTGTTCCTTCAACTTCACATTTTCCATGAACAATTTACTGGCTTCATCATTTAAAAACTTCTATTCCTTTTCATACTCTTCCAATCTAGCTTTTGTCTCCTTAACTGCAACTCGGGTGAACATAGCTGAATGCATTTTCATGGCTGCAACTTCTAGAGGATTTAATGTTTTCACCATAGCTGTCCCTTTCATTTCTTGCACTACATATAGTAACCTTGGTTTTTGTGTACTCTTTTGTTTGACCTAGAATGCCAAGGTTTCAATCTTAGGGTTATACCCTATACCACTTACCCCTTCATCTGATTCAAACTCAACAATCAACATTGTGTCCTCCTATGTTCTCACTTGATCAAGTAAAAACATTTTCTTTAATTCCATACCAGGGACAATAAGTATATTACTTTTCAAAATCATCTCTCTAGCCTCTTGTGGGCTGACATCAATATTATCAATCCTTAATTCATTAAAAGTTTTGGCTACTATCTAGTCATCATGTTGGGATTCCTCAACTCCCATCTTATTTATTTCAACCCTCACTTCAAACTCTCTCATTTTCATCTTAACCCAAAAGTATTTATATTGAGGGGTTTTGATAAATTCATCATCTTCTAAGAACTTATGAGCTACAACTACCTTGTCATCCTCATGCATTTCTCTTTCTCCTTGTACCTCAATATCAACTCTAGCTTCAAGCATGTGGGATTTAGTTTCAAGCATAGTTTGGTCCACTTCAACATCATCCTTGAAATATTTTAATGCATTAATGGCTTCTTTTGTATCTCCAACCTCCTCACTTATTTCATAAGAAAAAAGTGGCTCTATCTCTTGTGTCTTTTGTTTTTTAGAAGGTGGTTGTTCAGGAGGTGATCTTGGAGAAGCATGACATACTAAAATAGTATCTAGAGTTGGTTCTATAATTACAATATCACTCAGCCTTTTAGAATATAATTTTTCAAGGTCACTCGTAGTTGTTGCAGTCTTAATTAATTCATGAAAATTATCAATTATCATATCAATCCTCTTGACAAGATCTTCTTCCTCTATAAAATAACCCAAGAAATCACTGTGTTTCATCTTTCTTTCTTCCTCAAGATTTTTCTTAAGTTCCCATTTTCTCCTCTTATCAAATACCTATTGAGGAGTGAAACAATTTCTAATTACATCTTCTTCATAGTCAACCTAGTGAGTAACCATAGCCTTGGTAAGGATGGTGTGTCTTACAAAATTCATGTGACCCTCAGGGTCAAAAGCTCTTTCCTTTCTAGATTGTAAAGAGTACCTTGATTTTAGATAGTTCTACAACTCTTCAAGTGTATCAAATCCCACTGATAGTTCCCAACATGTCAAATCAGGTAGAAATGTACCCTTCATTTGTTTACTCATGACGTCCTTTTCCATCCATAGCATCTACCACATGAACTCTAAAAATGCTAATCGAAGGGGGACAAAATTTGGCGGTATATGTGGGGCCCATCCATAAATCCTGATTATTGTGGTATCTGGTAGAAAAAACCAATCACCAAAGTTATGAGTATGGCCTTGCTCAGGTTTCAAAGCCAAATGTCTTAACAATTGTAGCACAAGTGTATGTAGTCTTTGTGGTTGGTGGCCAAGAACTCTCATAATTTTGTACACAAACTCATCATAGAATATCACATAATTTGAATTCTTACATATGTTGTCCCATATCTAACACCATAGTTGCACTGGCTGCAAATTCCCCTGCTTGTCAATCTGAACCAAACACATCCTTTTGCTCCATCTATCTTTATTTTGGTATAATATCAGATGGCACAACAAAGAATATTACCTGAATGTTATGTAGGCTCTATTTTCCCTAACTTATAGAACTACTTCATGCAATGCTTTCTCAATATATGAGGCAAAATCATATTCAATGTTTGTCTTAGGGTTTTGGATCCTCATAGCCATCATCATTAAACTAAATGAAATTCACTCTTTTGCATCTATCCCAAGTACTTGACAGAGAGAAAAGTAGGTTTTCTTGAAATAGAATTGGAAATCTGAGACTTCAAATGGTTCAGTGCCAAAAGGGAATATAGGAATCACCTATTATTCACACCCCTTTTCATGTAAATGAGGACTTCATCACTTCTATGGGTTTTCCTCAATCTAGTATATTCTTCTTTACTTCTTTGCAAATCAATTTTAGTTAGGGCTTGTTTGTTTAGGTCAGAACATTCAATGATGGTTTCTTTAGTCAACACAACTAATGGTGAATTGTCTAGCAATCTCACAAACCTAGTAGTAGGATGATAACTCCAAGCCAATACTCTGATGAACTCTAAATCTATAAAAAAAATTGGGACAATTAACTTGGCCAAATCTAATGCCCATGGATTTAACACCAAATTATTTCCCTCCCTTTTGTCATAAAAGTACCAGAACAGTTCCCACTCGAAGATAAGGATAAGGGCATCTCTACAACCGTGAACCACATCATTAAAAACTTTCTTAAATCCTCTCTCAATTGATTCAAGGAGTATATCCATGATAGACTGGTGTAAGGACCTCTTTTTAACATTAGATTCTTCATTTTTTAGTTTGAGGTTCTTTCTTCTTGGGCAACATGATGTTTAACTATCTTACTTCTCCTAGTGTATCTGAAATGTAGAATTCCAAACAATCTTGTACTTGTAAAACTTAATTCACAATTTAACTATCTTACTTCTCCTATACTTCTGAAATGTAGAGTTCCAAATAATCTTGTACTCATAAAACTTAATTCACAAGAGTTTTGTACACTTACCCGAGTTACGATGGTTATAGAGATTAACCTCCTCGAACTCCTGGCTCCCCACATATTTTTTTTTTTAAATGAGTGATAAGAGAATGCCAAATTCTTGGTTTAATGGCCTTTCAGCTCAGTCATGTCAACATTAATATCAACCTTACGCCAAATATTTTTCTCGTAGTTTGAGTTTGAATATGCACCATTTATTTTACAAGATCAAATAGTTGATGTGATTTGTGCATTTAATACCACTTTATCACCACCACTTTTTATAACTACCACAAGATAGAGGGGTATAAACTATTATACTGCATGCTTCTTTGCATTTCACCATGGTGTAGCGGGAACCTTACCTCTATACCACAACCTTGACTTTTTTAACCCGTGGTACTACAATTTACATTAACGGTTACCACCATACCACATGCTTCATCACATCCTTTCATGGTATAGCGGTTCATACCACCCTACTACATGCCTTTATGATCTTCCTCATGAGATGGTGGATTATTCCCCACTATATCGCACCCTTCATTTTTCCTTCTCACAATATGGCGGTAAACATCTTCATGTTGTCTAGCACACACCGCCAGCTCGCCAAGGGTTCAAAATATTAGTATGAGATCATGATAAGAGATTGTTAAAGGATTAGGAATGTTTTTAGTTGGACATGTTTTTTCATAAGTATATATATGATGAATTTTTGGCTTTGTATAGGTCTTTCATTGTCAGTTAAACCTAAAAAAATGATATGTTCAATAAAAAATAAAAAGGAATATAATGGTCAAGGCTCGGGTCATGGAGCTCTAGTTTAATTGTGATGATGGAACTAGATAAATTTTTAAGGTTCTAACACACCTCATGATCAACTAGACTATGTTTTTCCTTCATCCTACTTGTGTTATGTTTTTATGAGTTCTCGTGTGAATATATCCCTAAGGAATTTTTTTTTTATACCTATAATTGTATACATTTTCTTGGTTTTTGACAACAAATTATTTTTAATATGTAAACTCAATTCTATTTTAAGTTTGCATTTGCAGTTATCAGCGGATTGGAAAGTCAACAATTATCAACTTATGAACTCAATAATTTTTTACTGATTCAAGTTGTTAATTTATACATTATTGTTAATTTGGACTTCAGGAAATGAAGAAAAGGACTGTAAGGTGCAAATTAGATGATAGTGATCATAATGCTCAAATTCCAAAGACAAAATATGAGGGTGTGCGCATTGAAAAAGTGACCAAGAATAATGAATATTTTTTGAGTCTTCATTTGAAAAGGAAAGTTGTAAATCCACTAAGTAGTATATTATTTTTTTAATAGTGCTTAATCAAATTTTATAGGCAAGAGCTTTATGCATATAAGACATAATATGATATTTTTTTGTTTTATAGGCAACAAAAAGAGTGCAAAGAAAATTTGGAGAAAAAATAAAAGGAAAAAAAAGATACAGTGTCACCATCTCGTAGAATCCAACGCTTTTGTGATTCAACAACTGCAGTTGGTGAAAATGATAGTTGTGATGATATGCAACATGGTATAGCACATGGTGATGTGTAGCCTAATATAGCACATTGTGATGTGCAGCCTGATATAACACATGTTGATGTCCAACCTGATTTAGCACATGGCGATGTATAGCCTGACATAGCACATGGTGATGTGCAATGTTGTGATGATCTCTTAGGACTAAGTCTAAGAGACATTATTGAAAAACATTAGGGCAAAGGAATAGGAGGTCTGCAGATGCTTTTTTCAACATTAAAGGATGTGTTTAATAATGTGGAATCCATGAAGAATGGTATTGATCTACCTACTTATGCCACACCTGATTTGGCCAAGGAGCATGAAGTTCTGGTTAATGAAAGTCATGAAGAAAGATTGCTTGCATCTATTGTGCCTCAAAGTGCACCTGTTGCATCTAGAAATTTTGATGGAAGTAGTGGATCAGCCAGAAATACTGGTAGTGGTAATTTAATAGATGTGGATGCTTTTGTCAAAAGACAAATATTGAGTCAAGATTTATACAAATCTACTAAGAGGAATACAAAAGAAAAAAAATTAGAAGGAAAGAATCCATTCTTGCTTGAGGTATCCAGAGATGGTGAGCCCATTGGGCCAAATATTGCAAGGTGGGCCACTAAGTTGGGTGTAAGATGTAGGCCATTTGGATATTTGTAAATCATTTTTTGCAGATCAAGATCCATGAGCTATGGAAAATTTTATACAAAAAATGGAAAATGCTTTTGAGACTATTGGTGGACAAATCTCTAGAAAATATTACAAATAAAGGATGAGAGTTTCGATGAACAATTATAGATACATGTGTAGAAAAAAAATCATGTTGGGAAAAGAGAGGTTCGACTCTAGTCTATCTCCCAAAGAGTGGGAGACATTGAGAGAGAGTTTGCATTCCAAAGACTATTTGGTAAAGAGGAATAGAGGCAAGAGAGAAAGAGATAATGTGAGGGCTGGATATACATTTGGCTGAGGTGGGTTGCATGCCAAAATGGAAAAATTTGTAGTAAGTGTATGGCTTTTTGGTTCAATTTACATTGTGTTATTTTTTATTTTTTTATTGAACTGACTATAGGTTGAAATTGACATTGTATTTAAGGTGGAAAAAAATAATAGAGAAGTAGGTGCATAAGATATTGTCAATTATATGGTAGCACTAGATGCTAGTAAATCTAAGAGTAGGATTTTTACCTCAAAATTTGAGCTTGAAAATTTTCAAATTTTAGTGGATTCCTCTTGTATACTCTTGAACCTGCAAAAATAATTATTTTTGAAAATCTATAAAAGTTGGTGAAAAATCCTCTTGTATGTTTAATCCTAACCTCATATTACCTAATCTAGTCAGTTTTTGTGTTTGAACACCTTTGTCATTTGAGAAATTTTAATGCTTCACATTTTTCGTCAGTGATTTGTAAATACAGTTAAATTTCAGTTTTCTGGTTATTGTAGGCTAAAAATTTTCTAAGTTTTCCTCGAAGGGGTATGATCATCATTTAGTCCAAATTTCGTGCAAAATGGATTCATTTTGTAGCATATATGGTGCTTTTTATTTAGCGGTCTCAAGTTTTGGTTGGAGTATAGTGAATTTTAATATATTACTCCAAAGTTAGAAAAGATGAAGCAAAAAGGATGACATGTTATGAAGTCCCATGACTTTATTAAAATTCAAATTCTTACAGTGACCTTAAAGGCTCTATGAAGAATTCCTATTATGAAGTTCATGTAGTAGGCCATTTTATGAGTTTTGCAACCTCCAACATCTCCAACTCCATATAGTCAAGAGTTTTGTAAGTTCCCGAACTTTGTTTATCATTGAATCCATGGTTCTAAAGTTCCCAATATGCGTGAATTCTCGACTCCTCTGCTAGCATACTCTTTTTGTCAATTTTTTTGGAGGTTTTAGAATTCAAATCTTCTCTAATGTCAAACTCTTTGAGGAGTTGGGATATGAAGACTTGCCTAGATATGCATAAAATGAAACCATAATTCCATTATTATTGCCAACATCCTCTAAGCTTGATTGACAAAATGAGAAAAATAGGAAGCGTCCATTCCATAGATTGTGTTCGGATGAGTTTTAAAGTACTTAGAAACAATAATGGTGGCATTAAATGGATCTTCTTTGTTGTCTAGAGATTATATCATTACATTGCCAAAATCATGACTGGCACATGAATTTGCAAATATGTTGCAATAGTTTCATGGAACCTATGAGATCTTTCCATCAATTGATTTAACCATTCACAGTATCCATGAGCGTAGAACAAAGCATGTGGCTATGAAGAATAATGTAAAGGGAATATATAGGCATCAAATGCCTTAATGTCAAATTCTCAGATGTGTCGATCAATCCTAATGTTGAGGTCCATTTTATTCTATCATTTTCCATCAACTATTCCTACAATAGGAGTACCTTTGTCAAACAAATTCTCAGCTACTTCAAGACTCAATCCTCTAATTACAAGAGTGGGAAAATTTTGAGTAGCTTCTCAGTAGATGATACTTCAGATGGGCTCAAATTAGAGAATGGATTATTTGATGCATGTGGAGAATTGAAGAAATTAAGGAAACTCAAGGGCATATTTATCTGGCTTCAAACAAAAACATGGACTCATCTTCAAAGCATGATTTAGAAAGTAGATGTATACCATTTGGGACAACTGTAATGCTCTAGTAAGGAATATATATGAACACAAAATCTTATGAAAAGTTGCGGCCCTAAGTTATGAGAATAGAAATGTTTTCTCACAATATAGAGATTACAGGATATGCATGAGTTTGGATCCGTTTATAAAGCAGTTACTAAAATGGTGTTGATGTTGCTCTAAATATACACACAAATATGTGGCTTGTACAATGAATCCAGAGGATAAGCCCATCCACTGGGAAGCTTGGGTGTAAAGTGTGGAGAAGAGTTAGTTTTTGATCCAAGCCATATTACTACCATGACAGATGAATTTGATGATAATATAGGTATTGATGTGATTGATGATGATATTCATGAAGCAGAAATTGTTGCAGTCTTGTGATCCATGGGTTAGAAAGAGGAGGATTCAGAACAAAAATTATCTATGCTTGGGGCCAGTTGATATTTTGAAAAGGGTACTAGGTATTCAACACAACCTGTAGTAGATGCAGCTTCCAATCCTTACCCTAGTAGAGTTGCTTTACAGCAAGAAGTGTTATCCCATAAGAGATAAACTCTCGCACTAAAGTGTGCAGGTAATGTTGTTGAGGCAATGGAATAGTTTTGGAAATCCAAGGTACTTAAAAAAAGAGTTGCAAAACATAACATCATAACACTCAATGCATGACACTGATATAAAGTTTACCTGGATCAGGAAATGTAGGTAAAAAGTCATATTTAGCAAAAAAAATGTAAGTTTAATGAATTTACATGATGAAGATGGTATACAAAGGAATCCTTTCAGTTGCCTGTCAAAGATATTCTTAATCCAAAATATGGCATGTTTGTTTCAATAAGGAAACTCATTGATTCTGGTTCAATTGTCACAGTGGTTTGCAAAAAGAATGATCTATAATTTTGAGATTAAGAAGTTTAGAAGCTAACAACTCTATAAAGAAGTGTCAAGCTTGCTGGATAAGGAAAGTATTTATACCCTGAGCCATAAACTAGTCCTATACAATAGAGGATGATTTAGTAGATATTGTGTTGAAAAAGGACTCTCTAAACTTGGCACAAACTACAAGGGGTGAATTTAGTATTTCTAAGGTATCTTAAGGACAATGTTCTTTCTTAAAGTTACAAACTTGCATTTGCTTCTGATAAGAAGGTAATTATTTTATCTCTTGAGTGAGTAGCTTCGGAGGAAACAGTTGGCTTTGATCGAGTCTCTCATTTCTACATAATAATAGGTTACTCTTAAAAGTGAATTTGTGAATTGTTTTACAAGGAGAAAAGAAGAGTTTATTTATGGTAAAGGGAGAGTTATGAATGAAAAGAGATTCTTTTATTTACCATTATTTCAAGAATTGGTTATGGGAAGAAGAAAAAAGAGATCTTCATTGCTTTCTAAGAAGTTGTTGTGTTGGTACTTAAATTTTCTATCCACTTGAATCCTAAAGGGCTACCAAGCCTTATGGTGAAGTGAGTTTCCTAAGGAGTGCATCTGTGTAAGGAAATGATCTTGACTAAATTTTAGATATTATGACCTCGCATGCATAGGATTATCCTCTTGGGTCTCACAGAGCCTGAAGAGAAGAAGTGAGGTATTAAGTACTTTACTTAAGTGTTAGCCAATCCTCAACCTTGTTGATAATTGAATTGTGTAAAATTCATAGGTAAGGACTAAGATTAAGTTTGGTTCTTAAAAAAATAACAAACAAAAATGGTGACTCCATTGGGGAGAACTTTGAATCTACAGTACAAATTTGTTGAAGTCCATTTGGAAAGAGTTAGAAAGAATAAATGACTAGTTCAGAAGTTGAAGTTCTAGATCTACAAATTGATTCGTAGTAGCCCCAAATTAAAAATACTGTGAAGTGACTCTACTGGAAGAACTCAGAGAAAGATATCCTTGCTTTAAAGTTTTTCCTCTTGTTGAAGAGGTGGTGACTCTGCTCTATAATTTATACACATGAAGGGTTGTTTTTTGTTATTGTAACCTGAAAGTTCTCTATTCAAAGTTTTAGCAACTGGAGGTGTGAAGGTACATGGTTCTCTGCATATTTTCATTTGTTGAACCTGTCATATTGAATGCAATTGTTTTTCCTTTTAAATTTTTTGTCTAAGTATTCACAAATTTGCTAGTATGGATGGTTAGAATGAATTTGTATACCCTAGGGATTTCTATCCATTTGCATTATTATATGTTTCAAGCCCTAGTTACCACCATATTAGCAATTACCCTAGTGATTCTTCATTTGGTCATGGTTATGATTATGCACAATTAGTTAAACCACATTCACATACATCTATGGATTATCAAAGGGAAATAACCATGCCCATAGAAACCTTAATATAGATTGTCAAGAAGCTTCTAAAGTGTGATAATCCTCAAACACTTGACACCCTAAAGTACAGGAACCCAAGTGTGAACAAGCCTAGGTTGATTATGGAATGGAAAGTTGTGTTTAAAAGGGGAATTGAAGAGATGAACAAAAGGCACTTGATGGCTATACACGCCTAGTTAAGAGATAATCATACTAGATCTACTAGCCAAATTGTTGCACCTTTTGTCAATTCTTTTTATCCATTGTATGACCAATTAGACTTGTCATGGATTGATTATAAGGTTAAGAGTATGCCATATCGAGTCTATAAGAAAATGTCATGATTTAATGGATACAATGTGTGTGAAGGAGATGCACATGTCCAAAGTTTTTATAGCTTCATCGTGAAGCATTCATTTGGAGATCAGGATATGTGGATGATATTTTTTGTCAGATATCTTGAAACTAGAGCTAGGGACTGGTACTTAAGTTTTCTTGAGAAGTCTTTTTTTTGTTTTAGTTACAAACAAGTGCATACTTGAGAAGGAAGAAGTTAAGAGTGATGCAATGTCTACCACAAATGTTCATGATAGTGAGAATGTTTGTCTCTATCCTCAAGAAGATGTAAATGACCAACTCAATGATGATACCAAGTCTAATGCCAAAATGTAGAAAGATGTAGATTGCTATCATGACAGCCCAAAAGTAAGCAAGAATGAACAAATGGGCAACACGTTCTCTGTGACAAATTGTGACCATGCTTTTGACAAGGTTGTTAGCAATTCAATCTCCTATGATTGGGAAAACCTAGTTTGTGATCAGTCCATTGAGTTTTCAGACTTTTATGATGGTGATATCATGGTATACCCTAATTTACAACTTGGTAATGCATGCAATTCTAGTAGAAGTCAAGAAGAGGAAGTGGTTGAAAGAATGTATCAGAACAATGATCTATTAACCAGTGAACAAAATTAAAAAAATTTGACCATTGAATATAAAAAAATATGCACATGTGAGTAACCCTCAACTATTGTGTATTGCTCATATTGATTTTGATAGTGATGATAATCTTCACTATGTAAGATATCATGCATGGGTATTTGATCTTCCTTCCAGTTATGAACCAGTTGGTCAGCATGATGATAATATGGGTAATGACAAGTAGGGATTTAATTGTATGCATTGTATGATGAGTGTGAAAGTGTGCATGTTGATGTAAGTTTAGAAATATGTTTTGATGAGTTAGAAACAACAAATAACCATGAAGTTTGTATATTTGATCAGCCAAATTTTGAGAATTTTAATGCAGATTTGGATAAGTATCTGTTTCTTGATATAGATGAGTATAGTTATGAGTCTTTTCATGTGGATATGGAGGTTGATTTCAAAGAAAAAATAAATTATCTTTTTGAACCAAAATTGCTCACTTTTGAACAAGTTTTAGATGTTGAAGATTTTGATATGTTATTTTCAAAGGATGTCAAAGTGAGTGAGAATGAGGATAAGTTAGAGATTCTTGATGATTCTCTATACTAGCATGTCGAGGCACAGTTATAGTGTGTGCCAATGTATGAGTGTATTTCTTTACATTCACTCGGAGATAGTTTGCATGATGTGCATAATCTTTTGATTAGTTCCTATGACTATTTCACCTTTGACATGCAAACTAATAATCAGATTGAACTTGATAGTACCAGCCATATGCCAGAATATGAAGGCCATTTTTTTCAGCTAGATGAAGTTTTCTTATAGTGTGGTAATGTGAAAAACATTGAAGAATGTTGTTTCCAACTTGAAAATGATTCATATGATAAATACCATAAGTTGTTGCCACATGAAAATTAGTATTTTAAGAGTATGCCTGAATTTCAAATGCTTGGTAATTGTGAATTTTTTGATAATGTTGTATATAATGGGATTTTGAGAGATGTTGGGATTTTTAATTAGGTAGATTGTAGTGATATTTTCATATTGGTTTCAATGAAAAGTGATGAGAACTTTTTCTATGACAGAGGTAAGAAGAGACCTACAGTTATTGGTGGCTTTGGGCCATCAGATATGGTTTGAATTGTCAAACTAGAGTAGTAGGGGGTAGAGATGACCTTTTGACTCTGTCACCCAATGAAGTAGGCACTTGGTCAACTTCTCCAGAGGATTTGAATTCTTGCTATTCCCACAAGGGGCATACATCCCTAGTTGGAGCCACTAATGGAACCCTAAAAAAAAAGTTGTTCCATCTCAAACCTTTGTCATATTTGGATGTAGGGCTAATATCTGAGGGTTTAGGGTTTTGTTCATTATAAATGCTTGTAACGTTCTATTTGGTCATTAACTTCTTATTTCCTATTTCTGATCACTTAAAAACATCTTATGTCATTCACTATCATCAGGTAACTAGTCCCTCAAGTCTAGGTCTAAGTCTCATAATTTTTATAAGGTTAAGAAGAGGGCCTTTTTGGCCTTTACATCCTTTGCATTCCATGACTTAGAAGTTTTTGAGCCCCTTCTCTCACATCATCCTAGAGGGTCCCCTCCTCAGAACAACTTAAGTGCACGTGCTTAAAGTTTTCACTTAAGTCCTACCGACCATCATATCTTTATCGCCCATCGCTGATCTCTTTAAAAGTGTATGTCTCAAATTAGCGATGAGCGATGAGAGGAATTTATTTGTTTTTGCTCATCACAAATAGTTGTTGGAGCTCTTGGAACAATCAGTGATGAGAAATGTTCTATGTATTGTTAAGGAATTTCTTATCGCTAATGGCTTTTGAGCCTTGAGCATTGTAATAGTGATAAGCGATGTCCTTCGGCCTTACGTTGTTATTGCTCATCGCGGATGGTCATAAAATGATAAATTTAAGATCAGCAATGAGCGATATGATGGAATTCCCTTGCATCATGTATCGTGGATATGTTTTATGTGCTAAAGTTCTGTATTAGTGATACATGATACGCATTGTCACAATGTAAATCCTCTCATCACTAATTGCTTGCAAACTGTATGAGGAGAATTAGTGATGATCAATGGAGTTCTCTATCTAAAAGTTTCTTTCACTAATTTGGATGTCTTATGTGTGATGTCTTTTGTACCATTGATTTTCATGCAGGTGTACGTGTCTAAATCTGATTTCTTCACTGCATCTCCCATCATTGATAGGAGCGAAGGTGCAAAGTTTGAATCAATAATGCGCAATGGAAGGATGAACGTGATCAAAGATGGTCCATATCCAAGGGCTGAAATTCTATAGTGGAGATGTTGACATTGCTGACGAGGCTGATGAAGGACAAGATGCATCTGCGATAGGCAATGGCTATTGTTGGAACAAGCAACATGGTAGAATCCTAAGGACATTGTATAAAGGAAAGTAGCGAGATGACTGGAGAACCATTGATGTGGTTTTAAACTGGGATGATCCAACAGACTAAACTTCATCGTGGCAATACTTTCATCGCTGATCGCACCCTAAAATTTGGGGAAGATCAACGATTAGTGATGAAGTGTATAAGGAAATATTCTCTCTAAAAAACACTGGTCTTATGTACTTCATCGATATTAATGAAGGAGCATGAATTAGGTTGGAAATACATGCTAATTGTCAGATTGCATATGATTAATTAAGATTAAAGGAAAACGTGGCAACATTTGAGATGGCATTGTTGTTTTCTAGGAACAAGTTTCGAATGGTCAAAAAACTATGCTCATGGTCACCATAGATGAAGTTTTAATTGTTTTAAGATCAATGGCCTAGATTCAAAGCCAAGTTGTTAAGTTATCAACTCGCTCGCACAAGGAGTTCTTGGATCATTAATTCTACATGCTCTAAATTCTCTATTTGATGCAAGTTGATCATTGTTCATTTTCACCATCTTTCCATTATGTAGGGAATGTAAGGCGTAGTGTGAAGAAGAGTGAGAGGCTATTTGTTTTTCCTGAGTTGAAAATTGAGTGTTCTTGTCCTGAGTAAGTTGGTTTTAAATTGGGTTTTCTAGTCTGGTTAGGAGTTTCTTTGTTGGGTTGGTTACAATTTTATAGGCTTGTAGGTGTGTCTCCCTATAGCTTTGTCTTAAATTGTTAAGCTATGCTTGTTCTGGAGATGGGGAAAAATGGTGTGACAATTCAGCCTATTAGAAGGTCTAGCCAACTCAATGTATTTGAGTGTCATGAGGATATAACTAAGCAAGAATCCCAGGCTTCTCCTGAGGTTTCAAAGGGTAAAAGGAGGGCTAAAGAGCATAAGAAGAAATCAATTGTGTGGAGTATGTACAACTTGAGAAATAGGACCATTCCCAAAGAAATGTTCAAGTTCAAAGGAAAGGACCTAGCTTAGCCAGTGAAGAAGGGTGGGAAAAAGGATAAAAGTCATAGTGCCTACCTAGGAAAACATAATTCTCCTATTGTGCTCTTTGATAGTCCTTCAGATGCTAAAGGTGACACTAACTCAAGATATGGCCAATACCTTCTTTCTCTGGTGCCATATGGGAGCTCTAATGACAATGTGGTGATGGTCCCTCCAATTTCATTGAGGACAAGGAGTAGTTGGGCATTCTTAGATGCTGACAACTCTAAATAGGGTCACCTCATTTTATTTTTTATGAAACCATGGTCTTTGCATAGGAGGTATTTGTTTCAATATGTCTGTGATTTGTCTTTTGTTCTTTCATGTTGATGTGGAGGTCCTCTGAATAATATGATATGGAATATTTTTTGTTCAACATGGACACGGTGACAATGACTAATGGTATCTTGCACATGCATTTTGTTTTTTGTCCTCTTTTTCCAAATGATTGCATAAAAACTGCCTGGGGAGTTCTTTGAGGAATCAATTGAAATTATTTTTTAAATAAAATTAAATTAAATTGCAACTCAGCTAGATGCTTGTTGCTCCCCTATTCATAAAGGGGATTTCATGATTGAAGTTAAGAGAGTTCAGAAATTTTGAGTCTAGAATAGGTCAAGGTGAATGCTATGCTCTTGGAGCAAATATAATGTAAATAGATACATTAGTAAATATATCAGAAGCCAATCCAGGGCGAAAGTTATACTATATGAAGATCTTAAATATAGTTTTACAAAGTAATATCAGTAATGAAGGAGAATATTACTTCTAAAATGTTGCTCTCCTGTGTATTTTTCTTCCAAATTATGAATGAATTTGTTAATTATAATTCCATTTGTCTTCTGTCATTTGCACTGAATGAATGAGCTTCTTCTATGCTTCAGTTCAATAAGTTGATTGAAAATGCTAAAATAAGGCCATTAGTTTGTGGGAAAGGGATATAGGATTTGGTAAGGAAGCAATATTTTAAAACATAGCGAGTTAGATGCTACAAAGTGGCATGCTAATAGTCCATTAATTTCTGATGTTCAACCATAATTGTATTACTGATTGATTGCAAGTTATGACTTTTTTTTCCCTTAGTTAGGGCACTGGTTGTTTTATTAGTTTATCTCATGGCCAACTAAGCTAGTAATGAATTTGGCCTAAGATTCAAGATGAAGACAAATTCATAGCATACTCTAAACTACACTGGCCCAACTTTTAGTATATAAATGCATTCCCTAAAACAAATAAAACTTTCACCTAAGGTTTTTCAAGCCTTTTATGAAGTGATTTTCTTGAGTGCATCTGTGTGAGGAAATGATCTTGACCAAATTTGAGATATTATGAGCATGCATAAGATTACCCTCCTGGGTCTCACAAAGCTCGAAGAGAAGAAGTGAGGTATTAAGTACTTTACTTAAGTGTTGGCCAATCCTCAACCTTGTTGATAATTGAGTTGTGGAAAATTCATAGGTAAGGACTGAGATTAATTTTGGTTCTTAAAAAAAAAACCAACAGGTTGTTGGGAACTGAAAAGTCTCACGGGGAAAACATATAAATATGTGATTGGTAGTCATTTGAAGAGAGCTATCTTTTTCATCTTTTTAGCTATTTGGTAATAGGGGAGCAACAAATTTTTCCTTTCAAATACATTTTGCTATATAGTGATGTGTAGGCTTTGAACTCACATTTTGTTTTAGAGAAATAAGGAATATATTTCTGAATATGTGAATTTATGAAAGTTTCCTTTCATTATAGGTGTCATGTGTGTCTCTGTAATCTTTTCCAATGCATTCTCTGTTATATAAAATTATGTGGGTGTTTGTTTCTAAATATTTGAATTCAATTTAATTCATCTATTGAATTTAATCATTTATTTGCACACTTTATTCAAAATTAATCAATCACATCTACTTTCATGATTATGGGTAGTTGTTAGTCATTCCTTTTCTACTTTCAAGTTAAAAGCATACCCTACTTTCATTCATTGTAAATCATCTGAAAGTAGTTGTGCCTTGTAAAATAAGTAGAGAGTACTTTCAGCTATCATTGCAAGTGACTCAACTATTGGTCAGGTTTTCATCGTTGTGGGAAAAAGGAGTATAAACTAAGGTGACAAATCTATTAACCAATAGATTTTTGGTGAATCTGTTGGGGAAAGAATCAAAGTACCGGTGTCTTATTTTCTTAGAAATTTAAAGGTGTCTCCCCAAGGACAAAGGCTAGTAGCTCTGTGAAGTGAAATGTACCCAAAAGCATTGCATTCTAGCAAAAAAAATTGTCTGGTTTATTTTTCAGAATTGCATTATGCCATTGATTTCTTCCCAACCATGGGGGAATAATTTTGGGCCTCTTTCTTTGCCACTCTATTCTTCTCTACCTAAAGGATCAAGAAAGAATTTTTCAAAGTTCTGTGGAGAAGTCTCTCAAGATGCAAAAGACCACATTATGGAATTCATGGTTGTGTGTGGAATTTTGGGGGAAGTGAAGAAAGTGTTTTTGTGTGATTATTTATTGAATCTCTCATTGGACCTGCAGCAAATTGGTTTTGTTATTTGGAAAATAAGTGTATTACCAATTGGGATTCATTAAAGACTAAGTTCTTGGGAAGATACAAAAGCCCTATTGATGAAGCTACTTTATTAAGTCAATTTTTCAATATTCAAAAACAAGAGAGAGCCAATCAGAGATTGCGGGGATAGGTTAAACCGGTTGCTCAAAAAAATTCCTGCCCACATTCAGCCAAGTAAGCAACTTTAGCTTTGCATTTTTATTTCCTCTCTGCATCTAAATGTTCAATTTGATTTAAAAAGAAGTAAATGACATAAAGGCTGCACAACAAGAGGTTTTAAAGATTGAGGATGACTTGATACTAAGGGGTTTATGAAAATTAAATCAAGTTGTGAGTAATTTGAGTAGTCAACTTGTGAAAAATTCCATGATGTATAAACAAATTTTTTCAGCCTCTATGTTCCCAAAATACACATTCTCCTTCTACTGAATTCCTTAATCCCACTATTTCTTATCCAAAAAAATTTGGTAGAAGCAAAGTAAGTGTTGCAGAAACTAAACCTCATATAGATAGGAGATTTGAAGCATATTATTTGCATTATGAAAAAGATAATGATGGATCTATAAGCCCCTCAATCGATGGAGAAAATGAACAATTCTCTTACAATGTTAAAAATGAAAAAGGTAATGCAAATGAAGTTGTTTCAACCCCCTTTTCTACAAAAAAAAATGCAATCATTCACTTTTACGAGTGAAGAAGAGCAACTTGGGGATGCACAACATAAAGATAAGGTATTGAATATCCTTCCACTAGAATGCATCTAAACTAACTATGAAGTCTTCAATTTTTTTAAGCTAGATGATACTGAAGTAAGGCTACAAGAAGAGGTCATGAATGATTTTTCATTTGAATCTTTTCATTTTGGAAATTTGAATGATCAAATTTTTAAACAAGAATTGGAAGATTGTGTCATAAATAGTCATAATAGTTTTGATAGAAGTGGTCAAGTGACTGAATGTGATGAGCCTCATATTGTGTATATCCTGAATTGGTGTCTTAATGCCTATGAAGATGATTTTTTGTGTGGAGAAGAGGTGGTCATGTCTGATTTGCAGGCTATAGAAAAAAATGATGAAATGTAGCATGAAAATGTTGAGTCTAATCTTACAGAGAAAGAGGAGATTGTTCCAATTGGGGGTGATTTTAAGTCACATGAAAATGTTATTTGTAATGAAAATTTTCAACTTGATCCAATTCTGATTTTGCATGAGATAGGTATGGTTGATGATTGGTCTTCCAATAATTCAACTAATTGTTTTTAGGCATGGGATATCAGTTTGTCTACTACATAGAAGAGTGATTCTACAAGTTGGGGCCCAATTTTTTTTAAAAATGCAATCACTTCCACATACAACACCATAGAAGGGTTTTTATCTCATGGTTTGTCTATGGGTTGTCCAATCCAAGGGTTGGTCTCTCCTTACTTGCAAAATCAAGTGCATTTTGATATTACACATGAGGTTGTACATGAAAATGCTGGTAGTTACATATTGGGCCATACTAACATGAGTCATCTAATTGAAGAAGCATACGATGAAGAATGGATTTTTTAGCAGAAAATCATATCTAGAGAGTTTTTATATGATGCCATTTTGATCACAGTGGTCACAAGTTGGTGGTTGGATGCATGAGGGCTCCTCATTCACCAACCATTGTTTTGCACTTGTTGCTACTTCTCCTAGCCTATCAACGGATTTACATGATCACCCTGGACTCACTTGAGATAGGGTCTTCCTACCATGTACATATTAGGAGTTTTTGTTATGTTGGTAGCTTTCTTGTTTTTCCCTATTTTTGGTTTCCTTTGGCTCCTTTGTCCCTTGTGCTCTATGACTCTATTGCCCAATGGATTTATGCACTAGTCCATGCTTGAGATTCTAGGTCCCTTTCTTTTTCCTTATCAATCCTCATCCCCAATCAAAGCTTATTGTTACCCCAAAATTTGAGCTTGAAAATTTTCAAATTTTATTTCATTCCTCCTATATACCCTTGAACCTGCAAAAACAATTATTTCCAAAAATCTATAAAAGTTGGTGAAAATTCCTCTTGTATTTTTAATCCTAACCTCATATCGCCTAATCTTGTCATTTTTCATGTCTGAGCACCATGTCATTTGAGAAATCTTAATGCTTCACATTTTTTGTCGGTTATTTGCAAATACAGTTAAATTTTAGTTTTTTGGTTGTTGGAGGCTAAAATTTTTCTAGGTTTTGCTCAGAGGGGTATGACCATCATTCTATCCAATTTTTTTGCAAAATGGATTTATTTTGTAGAGGATATGGCATTGTCCATTTAAGGGTCTCGAGTTTTGGTTGGAGTATAGTGAATTTTAATATATTACTCCAAAGTTAGAAAAGGTGAAGTAAAAAGGATGACACGTTATAAGGTCCCATGACTTTATTAAAATTCAAATACTTACGATGACCTTAAAGGCTCTATGAAGAATCACTATTATGAAGTTCATGTAGTCGGCCATTTTATGAGTTTTGAAACCTCCAACATCTCCAACTCCATATAATTGAGAGTTTTGTATGTTCCCGAACTTTGTCTATCATCAACTCCATGGTTTTAAAGTTCTCAATACATGCAACTTCTCGACTCCTCTGCTAGCATGCTCTTTCTGTAAAAAAATTTGGGGGTTTTAAAATTCAAATCTTCTCTAATGCTGAACTCTTTGAGGAGTTGGGATACAAAGACCTGGCCAAATATGCATAAAATGAAACCATAATTCCATTATTGTTGCCAGGATCCTCTAATCTTGACTAACAAAATGAGAAAAATAGGAAGCGTCCATTCCATAGATTGTGTTTGAATTAATTTTAAAGTAATCGGAAACAATAATGGTGGCATCGAATGGATCTTCTTTGTTATCTAAATATTATATTGTTGCATCACCAAAATCGTGACTGGCACAAGAATTTGCAAATATATTGTAGCAGTTTCATGGAACCTATGAGATCTTTCCAATAAAACTAATTCAACCATCCACAGTATCCATGAGCATAGAACAAATCATGTGGCCATGAAAAATATTGTAAAGGAAATATATAGGCATTAAAGGCCTTAACGTCAAATTCTCAGATGTGTCAATTAATTCAAATGTTGAGGTCCATTTTATTCTATCATTTTCCATCAACTATTCCTATGATAGGAGTACCTCTGTCAAACTATTTCTCAGCTACTTCGATGCTCAAGCCTCTAATTACAAGAGCAAGAAATTTTTGAGCAACTTCTCAATAGATGATACTTCAAATGGGATCAAATAAGAGAATGGATTCTTTGATGTGTGTAAAGAATTGAAGAAATGAAGGAACTCGAGGGAATATTTATTTGGCTTCAAATGAGAATGTGGAACCATCTTCAAAGCCTAATTTAGAAAGTAGATGTATACCAGTTGGGATAGCTACAATGCTCTAGTAAGGCATATATATGAACAAAAAAGCTTATGAAAAGTCACGGCCCTAAGTTATGAGAATAGAAATGTTTTCTCACAATGCAAAGATTATAGGATATGCACGAGTTTGGATATGTTTATAAAGGAGTTACTAAAATGGTGTTGATGCTGCTATAAATATACACAAAGATATGTGGCTTGGATAGTGAGTCCAAAGGATAAGCCCATCCATTAGGAGGCCTGGGTGTAAAGTGTGGAGAAGAGTCAAGATTTGATCCAATCCATATTACAACCATGGCAGGTGAATTTGATGATAATATAGGTATTGATGTGACTGATGATGATATTCATGAACCAACAAATTTTCCAACCTTGTGATCCATGGGCCGGCAAGAGGAGGATTCAGAACAACCATTGTCTATGCCTAGGGCTAGTTTATATTTTGAAAAGGGTACTAGGTATTCAACATAACCTCTTGTAGATGCAGCTTCCAATCCTTACCATGGTAGAGCTTCTTTACAGCAAGAAGTGTTGTCCCATAAGAGAGAAACTCTCACGCTAAAGTAAGTAGGTAATGTTGCTAAGGAAATGGAACAATTCTGGAAATCCAAGGTGCTTAAAAAAGGAGCTACAAAACATAACATCACAACACTCAATGCATGACACTGATATAAAGTTTATCTGGTTTAGGAAATGTAGGTAAAAAGTCATATTTAGCAAAAAAATGTAAGTTTAATGAATTTACATGATAAAGATGGTATACAAAGGAATCCTTTCAATTGCTTGTCAGAGATATTCTTAATCCAAAATATGGCATGTATGTTTCAATAAGGAAACTCATTTATTCTAGTTTAGTTTTCACAGTGGTCTACAAAAATAATGATCTATAATTTTGAGATTAAGCATTTCAGAAGCTAACAACTCTATAAAGAAGTGTCAAGCTTGTAGGATAAGGAAATTCTTTATACCCTGAGCCATAAAATAGTCCAATACAATAGAGGATGATTTATTAGATATTGTGTTAAAAAAGGACTCTAAACTTGGCACAAACTACAAGGGGTGAATTTAGTATTTCTAAGGCATATTAAGGACAGTGTTCCTTCTTAAAGTTTCAAACTTGCATTTCCCTATGATAAGAAGGTGCTTATTTTATCTCTTGAGTGAGTACCTTTGGAGGAAATAGTTGGCTTTGACCAAGTCTCTCATTTCTGCATTATAAGAGGTTACTCTTAAAAGTGAATTTGTGACTTTTTTTACAAGGAAAAAATAAGAATTTCTTTATGGTAAATGGAGGGTTATGAATGAAAAGAGATTATTTTATTTACCACTATCTCAAGAATTAGTTATGGGAAGAAGAAAAAGAATATTTTCGTTGCTTTCTAAGAAGCGATTGCTGGGAACCAAAAAGTCTCATTTGGAAAACATATATATGTGATTGGTAGTCATTTGAATAGAGCTATCTTTTTCATATTTTTAGCTATTTGGGAACAGGAGAGCAACAGAGTTTTTCTTTCAAACACATTTGTTTGTACAGTGATGTGTAGGCTTTGAACTCACATTTTTTATTGGAGAAATAAGGAATTTTTTTTGAATCTGTGAATTTATGAAAGTTTCCTTTGATTATATGTGTCATGTGTGTTTCTGTAATCTTTTCCAATGCATTCTTTGTTATATCAAATTGTCTGGGTGTTTGTTTCTGAATCTTTGAATTCAGTTTAATTCATCTATTGAAAGGGAATTTATTGTTCGTTTCTCTTCTTGGGTATTGTTTGTGGATGTAGAATAGGTGGGTTGTGTGCCATTTATTTGCATTCACTTTATTTGGAATTAATCAATCACATATACTTTCATGGTTATGGGTAGGTGTTAGTCATTCCTTTTATGCTTTCAGGTTAAAAGCATACCCTACTTTCATTCATTGTAAATCATCCAAAGGTAGTTGTGCCAGCTTGTAAAATAAGCAGAGAGCACTTGCATCTATCATTGCAAGTGACTCAACTATTGGTCAGGTTTTCATCGTTGTAGGAAAAAGGAGTATAAACTTAGGTGACAAATCTATTAACCAATAAGGATGAAGTTGAAATCTAGTTTTTCAAAAGATATTTCACAGCCATATGTTCAATTCCTAGTAGGAGCCTCTATAGATGGTATCAACTCATATGAAAAAGGGTACCAAAAGGTAATGAATTGCATATTAGGTCTCAATCACCAAGTTTTGCAGTTGTTTGAAACCGTTAACCCTATGGTTTTTGCATGGAATGAGCATAAATCCATGGATTCAAATGAGGTAAGAGGCTCTATTGATGTCATTTCTTCTTGTTTGGAAGTTCTATACAAATGCTCTTAATATGTAGATTATTGAAATCTAAGCATAAGAGAATTTAACCCAGTTTCTTTATTATTGGAGTGATCCAAAAAATGTTCATTTGGAAAAATTTATAGCTTGCATTCTTTACTTGACTATTGAATGCTTTGTATATTTTTTTCACAATGGTTAAACCACGTGCAGGGAAATTTTTTCAAAGCAACAGGAAAACAAAAATGCCTTTAGGGTGTCAACAGAGCTGTCGATATTGATAGTGATGAAGTGGACAAGAATGTGTAGCACAGTCATCTTATTTGTCCTAAAGTTGAGGTAATTAATATAATAGTTGTCATTTATCTGTCCCAATGTTTTTTCATTCTTCATGCTTAAAATGTTCTTTTAGAAAAAAAATTATAGCTTTTGCATTCTTTACTTGACTTATATTAGTTTTTGCATGATGATTAAACCACATGATGTAGAGAAATTATATGAAAGAAGGAAAAAAAGAAAAAGGACCTATCAATATAACTCTCCACAAAGATGTATAACTTAATGTCTACGATGATGTTGATGTGGTTATGATGATGAACTTGATGAGAATGCACATGATATTCATAGTGGTAGTCATGTTGAACTTGAGGTGAGTGCTATGAAACCATATGCAAGTAAGTACTATTCAAGTAAGTAATGTTTGCTTTATTACGTAAATAAGGGTAATCATTACCTATTTGATAGAAGCTAGACATTAGAATAGTATTGACGTGTAATTAGCTAGTGTACATAGATAATGGAATTAAGGGAGAACATATAAGTTACATATGGAAGCTTAGAGCTTAGTTGTAATAGAGAGTTTTATAAAAGCACATACAGAAATTGATTTGTTCCAAGACATAAGACATTACATATAGTTGTCAAAAACAATATAATGTGTGTTTTATATCTCAATATAATGTGTATTTTTTTTGTTTTTGCAAACATTTATTGATAAACTCTAAGAAGGGGATATAGTTGAGGTGTTTGATTCACATGATGGTGTTGATGCGGGAATTAGGAGGATTCACTTACTATCTATTATACATGGAGTCACATTAAAAGGAACAGGAGATGCAAATGTATGTATTTTACAGGTCTTAAGTAACATAACCCTTCCTCATCGAGACAAAATAGATGGAGTTGACCCTCTAAAAGAGAAAATAGGGACCTTCATATGATGGCCACTAAAATATTTTAAAAAAATCACAGAGAGTTAGCCATAAGTGCAAAAGAGAAAAAGAAGGGTTAGCGGCAACAGAGTGTGGAGAGTAAAGTTGCAAACAGAGAATGTACTAAGCCTAAATAAGTTGAACCCAAAAAAGAACTAGGAAATCTAATTTGGGTGTACATTCTATGAGTAGAATAGAGAATGTTCTATCTTACTGCACCTATAATGTAAAACCCCTTGATTATGTTTTTCTCTTTTTTTTGGGTTCCACTCATTCAAAATGGTGCATTATAGAAGAGGGGATATGTTGTTGTGTAAGCAATAGACATAGAGAACAGGGGTGTAGAAAAAGAAGTAAATGTAGAGTAGATAAAGAGGTGTAGATAAGAGGAAAATTTGCAAAGAGTGCAACATACATGTATGTGCAGTTGCAAATAAGTTGCAACATAGAATTGTCATCAAAATTGTAATATCTTGCATAACCAAAAAAAAGGCATTGTAACTCAGTTTTCTCAGTCAAAACACTGAGAAAAACACTTTGTAATAGTACATTTTTCAAAGAAAAGACACATTTTTGTCTTGTATCTGATGTAAGAACATGTTTTCTCAATAAAATTTTAGTATTTTTCCTTCTTAATAGTTGTTTCATTATGTGCAAATGAATGATTGATTATTTTTTCTGTGTTTTTATCTGTTTAAACCTTAATTAAAGCATTGTCTCATTTCCAACACTTATAGGCAGAAATTAGTGAACAAAAACAATTAAATAAACTACCAATTGACTAAATATACTACCAACTGACAGAAATTGGTGTTAATAAATATGACTAAATATAATGATTATGTAATTAATAAACAATGTATCAATATGCCTATAAGTTGACAAAAATCAATGAGAAAAAATAATTAAATAAACTACCAAATTAATCAAAATGACGATTAAAATTAATGAATAAATACACTACGAATGAATGGAAATCAGCGAATAAAAATGACTAAATAAGTGAGCATTTAACATAAATCAATGACTAAATTAATGAAAAAATATACCAGTGAATAAAAAAATGACTGAATAAGTGACCAGTTTAAAACATTCAATGACTAAATTACACATTTCCAAATCAATCAAGTTAACGACTACATCAATGACCAATTCAATCAATCAGATGACTAAATTAATGAGTAAGTCGATCACTCAGATGACTAAACCAATGACCAAATGATCAATTGAGTGACTAAATTAACAACCAAATCGATCAACCGAATGACTCAAAATAGTTTAGTCATCAATTTAGTCACATTATAAATGACTGGCAATAAACTACTACTGGTCACGCGACCATGTTCAATCATTTGTAAGTAGTTTTTAGTAGTTTTTTCAGTAGTTTATTATTGTTTCTATACTAGTGATCTCTATATTTAGTATAAATATAAGGTTAATTCACATATTTTCACCTAGCAACTTCAAGTATTCATGCATGATAACAAGTTTGATTTCAAAAGAGCATTATAAGAGATTTTTCAAAGCAATTCAAGGGCAAATTATCAAGAGTTTATTATAGCAATTCAAGATCATTTCATCATGTCAAAGGCATAGTGCATTCATACATGTTGAGCTAAGATAGTTGATGTAGCATTGGAGATCTACTTGCAAGCATTGTTTCACATCCTATTCAAGATCAAGATCTGCATTCTTTATGGCCACTTCATGTTAGTTTGTAGATTTATACTCCAAGACAACTTCCAAGGTATCAACATTTCATTGTTTCATGTTCATGCTTCAATTTCATTATTTCATCATTTGGTTTAATTACCTAAAAGGGTTTTTACCAAGGAAAACCTCTATTCACTAAAAATCAACAAGTTTTTCTTCTCTTGAATGTGCATTTGCAGATTTACAGGTTGAAGATCAAGTGGAGAACAAATTTGAAGAAAATTTGTCAAAGTTGTCAAGTTGCAAAGTTGTCATTCACAGTGCAAGAACACATAAAGAAGGCTACAAAATTTGCTATAGACTTTCAAGAGCTGATAACCAAGGATCTATGAGTGTAGGAATAAAGGAATAGAACCCAAATCTCAGTTTCAAAAAACCTAATAGGGACCCATTTGCCACTAAAGGAGAATGAGTCCTTTGTGCCCTAAAAACAACCTTCTTACAACAAGGTACACATCATTTTAAGCTCTCAAAACTCCCCTCATAGTTGCTATAAAAAATAGGGTTAGTTTCTAATTGTTATTTACATCATATCACACACAAAATCACATGTTTTATGGTGAGAACTATAGTTTTTTATCATCTTGTTGACTCATGGTGGTAAACCCTACCTTTTCACCATTAAACATTTTGGTTAACCTGATGTATTGAATATTGCATTTTTCTAATTTTGAAGTCTATCATTGCATCCTAGGTTAGATCTTGTATTCATTTGCATTGAATTTGATCTCATTTAGGGTTTCTTACATTACATTTAAACTTGCATCTCATTTATTGTTTAGAATTGCATTGTTTTGCATTTCTTAAATCTAAAAAATACAAAAATAAATCATCATTTTGCATACCATTTAGATCTCATATATTTGCATTTGAAAATCAAAACAACATTGCATTTCAAATTAGTTCTTTGCATTCATAATTTCATTACATTTTCACATTGCATTTTTGTAAAATATGAAACTAAAAGTTATTGTCTCAGACCTGGAAATAAAAGACATTACATAAAACTTGAAAATCATTCAAAAATAGTTTAAAACCCCTAATCAAGGACCCATTCACCTTTACTAGTGAATGAGTCCCTGGTCAAGAAGAGCCTCTACCTTTTGGCATTTGAAAAGCATTAAAAATCACTTAGAAATCAATCAAAACATCTAAAAAAATCCTTAACCAAGACCCATTCGCCCTTACTGGAAAATGAGTCCCTAGTAGATCCTAATTTGTATTTTCTAGAAATTGAAATCTCAGTTTTAGGCTCCTGTTTGTTGCTGTTACTTTCCTATTTCAGTTTCCTGATTTGTTGTTTCATCAAAATCATTACATATAGCTTAATTTATTTCATTTAGTCAAAATTCAAAATTTGCATTCACAACATCTCATTTTTAGTTTATTGCATTGTGTAGAATCTGAAATTTGCATTTCATTCTAGGCCATTGCATTTCCCCTTTCCATTTAGGGTTTGCACACTAAGTTTGCAAAACTTGTTTGAGCTTTACAGCTTGGTGTCCTATTACTAATACTATTATAAGATGAAGTTCGAGGCTCATGTCATCTTGCGATATTTCACTCATCATGGATCTTGAGTTTTCTAGCTCTCTTTCTGATAGTGTTGATAATCAACTCTCATGGCTCATAGTTTGCATACTTCATTTCCCATGACTTCACTTCCTACAACCAATGTGCTTAATGTCAACAACACCATCCCTACCATCCCTAGTTCCACTCAAGATTTAAGGTCTAAAAAAATCCAAGGTGGAATTCCAATTCCATATTTCACAATACTAATGTCCATTCCAACATACACTAGTTCTCAACCTACCACAACTTTCCAACCTACCAAAACCTTTCAACCAACCACAACAACAATACCCACTAGCACTGTGTACACCTAGGTATTTCTAAAGGAATTCCTTCTACCTTTGTGTATTCAAATACAATAACTCCTCAAGAATCCACCTTCACCAACTTGCAATTCACTAGCCCTTCACATACATACACCACTCCACCTTATTCCCCTCAACCTTATTGAAGCAATAGGAAATAGGATGGGGCCTACTTTTAAGTAGATAGGGTTCCTATTTCACACTAAAGTTTCACTCAAGGAAACCCTAGAGATCTCAATCCAAGGATACAATGGGGAAAGAGATCTGCAATAGGGATGTCATAGGGTCTAATTAATGATTAAAGAGGGGTTCACCACCAAGCTAGGGCTTGGAAAGATAAGAAATGTAAATTACATGCAAAGTACTATGCAAAACCTAACTAAATGACCGAGGAAATGAAACTGAAATACAAAATGACAAATTGAGAATGAACAGAGGTGCACCTGGAAGAAGGATGAGATCAAAGAAAGCTCCAAAACCCTAGAAACTTTTTCTTTGATTCCCACAGGGACTCATACGCCAATCTAGGAGATTTAGTCCCAAACTAGGGTTTCTATACCAAAACTAGAATCTGACAGTGTGTGATCTAAAAAAACTAAAATCTAAAAAATTCCCTGTATTGGAACTCATACGCCACAAGTAGCATATTAGTACCACTCATATTTTTCAAAGGGTTAAGATCTGAATCAAGTCTCCAATCTCTGCTCTTTCTTCCACACTTTGTTTCTAGATCTGAAACCTTGATTTGCAACCTATAGGTGACTTTTTGTGAAGATATCAACCTTGTGACAACTTGATGACTTTCTCCAACCTTGTAACCTAATCTTCAAAGGATATTCAAGCTCCAAGATACCTATATCTATAATCACACATGTAGAAAGAGAGAAAAACTTGTGGATTTTTAGGGAATAGGGGTTTTCCTTGGTCAAACCCCATTTAGGTAATTAAACCAAATGATGAGATAATGAAATAAGAACATGAAACATGAACAATGATACCTTGAATGATGTCTTGTAAATCTACAATCTAACATGAAGTGGCCATGAAGGATGTAGATCTTGATCTTGAATATGGATATGAAACAATGCTCACAAATGGATCTTCAATGCTACATCATAATACTAGCTCAACAACATGCTTGATGCTTGGTGATCTTGACATGATGATGGATCTTGAATTGTTGCCACAATTGATGAATAAATCCACCCTTAAATGCTTTAGGAATGCTCTTTAATTCTCTTATGAAGTCTTGTAAACTCTTGTAATCATAAACTTGCTATTAAGAATAATCTCTTGAAAGTATTAGGTGAAAATGAGTGAAATAACCTTGTATTTATACTTGTTTATGCCAAATTTCCTGAAATTACAACACTACAAGCTGACATTAGATCTAGAAGGATAAAATCCCACCAATAATTTGAATTAAATTTGATTTTGGGCCACACGGAACTCATATTCCAAAAGTGGCGTATGAGACCCACTAGGCATTAGTTATGGGACACATTTTCAAAAATGCTTAGAATTATGTAAAATCAAGATCGGGTCCCAAAAACCTAGGTGGAACTCATACACCCAAGGTGGCATAAGAGTCCCAGATCACTAAATCTAGATCTAGGCCACACAACCTAAAAACACCTAAATTATGATTGGACATTGGTTTATGTCAAGATTATCCTTAGAAAGATGCATTTAATAAGGCACGTGGATGCAAAATAGGGCCAATTAAGGCATAGATAATCCCAATTAGTATGAAAACCCTTCATTAGTGTGAAATTGTGGTAAAACACTTTACAACACCCTAAATAAGGCATAATTAAGTTCATTTAGTTTACAAGGGTTCTAAACTTAATGTGAAGGTGCAAATAAATACACTTTACAACATTAAATTAAGGCATAGTTAGGTCAATTTAGCTTAAAAAGGGTCCAAGACCTAATGTGATTGTGTTAAACACATTAAAACACTAGATCAAGGTGACATTAAGTTCATTTGAACATTAATCATTCCCAAATAAAATAAGGAAAAGGGATTATTTTTTCGTTGCCACACTTTTGCAATCCATGACATCCCTACAACAAAAAGATGCAACCTTACAACAAAACAATAACGGTCAACCTTTGCAATACATCAAATCCAATCCGCTATCCTTGGACATATTAAGAGCACAAATGCCACAAGGTATAGAAATCCCTCAATTTGAGAAATATGGTGGAAAAGGAGATCTTTTAATCCACGTTTCCACTTTTATGGCTTTGTGTAGTGATTTCATATTTGAGGATAATCTCTTGGCTAAGTTATTCCCTAGGTCCTTGATGGATACTACTTTAGAGTGGTTCTCTTCTTTGTCGAATTATTCAATTAGTTTATTCAATGAACTTGTTGATGCCTTTTACAACCACTTCCACATTCACCCAAGATGACCCTTGTTGGTTTAATGACATGCAAAAAAAAAGAGGGTGAGAAAGTGACCGATTTCATAGCAAGATACCAAACACTTTATTCACAAGTCAACATTAAGATTCATGACGTTGACCTTCAATCAATGTTTAACGCCAACTTACAAAGCAAACTTGAAATTTTGAGATTTCCATCCTTTACACAATTAGGTATAGCCCTTCGTGATTATCAAAATTTTACTTGTGGTCATGATGTGAAAAATCACCCTAGTAATCCTGAAAAAAATTGAATCCACAACTCAAAATGGCTATCAACCTTTCAATGAGTAGAATAAGGAATTTTTACAACTAAATTCCCCTCAAACAAGTCAAAAAACTAATAATCAAGTGGCTTCTATAAAGACAACAACTCCTTTTGGGGGAAGGGATAGAGAGTTCACTCCTTTTCCTGATACCCTTCATAATATCATGTTGCAACTTATTGAGAAGAACATACTTACCTTACCTCATGTTAGAGAGTGTGATCCTAATATACCATTGCCTAAAGGCTTTTGATGAAATCCTTATTGTCATCATCAACAAAATAGACATGGTATAGAACATTGTAAGCGTCTTAAAAATCTTGTGCAAGACCTTATTGACAATAATCAACTTCAAATCAAAGGTGTGAATGATCAAGGTAATAAGTCCATATCCCCACCAAACCAAAACTTACAAATATCTACCAATCCCATGCCTAAGCACACTATTTCATTTGTCAAGGCTAGTGAAATGAAGAATGATGTGATGAAAGTTGACACGGATGATGAAAACACAAAAGATTACAATGAAAAACAACTGATTAAAATGGTAGGATTTATTGAAGCTAGACCTTGTAAGGGCTCAACTAAAAATCCTCTTGACATTGCTTTCTCACAAAATGAAATACTTAAATGTGCACCTGATGGTCCTCTTTACATTTGGCTAAATCAATGACAAGCCCACTAATGGGATATTGATTGATCCCGTCTGTGGAGAGAATGTGATCATAGAAGAATTCCTATATGTGCATGAACTATATCAAGAAACATATGACAAATAGAAGCATGGATCAAGATGCATAATGGTTTTTCTTGTCCTACGATTGGCTCAATAGATCTCCCTTTAAAACTTGGACCGAAAAAATTAAATGTCTCATTTTCCATCATCCCACAATCAGGATCAATTTCATGTGAAGCTAATCTATTCATGGCTTCACTCCATGAATTTTGTCCCTTTTATTGTGTATAAATTTCTAAATTTTCTAGTTGGAAATGATACCTTTATTGTGCATCATAGTGGATTTAATCCTACGTCGGCCCAAGGGAACTTTTCATTAGTTTTCTTTTTTCCCGAGCCTATGGAACCTATTAAACCTCGTGAGGATTGATGAGTCCAGTTTATGACTCAATTTTGATAGAAGTTTATTGTATATTTTCTATAGTTGTCATAGACTTTGATACTTGGATGCTAACCTTTTTATGATATTTCCTCGAAACCATAAACATTGGGCATAAGTTTATTTTTGTGATCTCTAATGACATTGACATGCTATATGAACTATCTGTGTTGATTTTACATGTGGATTAATGAATGCTACTTTAAGATAGTTACAAATACACAATTGTTGTGCATACTAATATTGTTATGGAGATATAATTAGCAACCTAAAAAATTGAAGAAAATTCTGCCAACTAGTCATTCGTCATAATGGTCAACAAGGTGATCATTTGAAGGTCATTGGAGGGAAGACTCTCGATGGTGGGAGATTCCTCATTTAAATAAAAATTATAACCACCTTGTAAATGGTATTAATTGTCTACTGATCGAATATAGGCATTACTATTGTGCTAAATTTGTGTTAAGGGAAACATGCTTGACCAGATTTTGCACATGTGTAACCGCCTCTCCACTTTTCATTCTTTCCCTAAAGTGGCATCCTCCTAATCTGTTGGAGTTGACCGCCTTGCTAGGTGATTAGTTAGTATATTTTCTTCCTATAAATAATACTCGAATGCTCCTTCAAAAGAGGTTGATTAATCTAATGATGTACTCACATTCTTAGTTTTTCTGTAATACAATTATGCTGCTTATTGTACTTGTGTTTTCCAATGAATAAAATGAAATTATAAGTATGTGCATGTGATTTTATATTTGTCTTAAGGAATACTCATCCAAGGGGGCCCACTTGGTGAGCATTCCATTCTTTAGCTTAGTCATTACTTTCTATTCAGTAATTAGTTAATAATCTAACACTGACTGTTCCTGCAACCACTAGAATTCCATTTTGTGACTGTTCTTGCAGCCAAAGCAGACAAAGTAGTTTCCTATTTGTTCGCTCAAATTTTCATTTCTATCATGCATTTCAGCTTAGTATATTTTTTGGTTGATGCTCAACACTTATGTTATTTCTTTCCAAGCAATTTACTTTCAACATTGTGTCTTTCTTAGGTGTAGGATGAATATGGTTACTTTGGATCCTTAGTGCACATACTATGCTGACCCATTTCAAGTTCATGTCCCTAGGTTGAAAAGTTAAATGCACCTTCATGATTATTTAGATAGCTATTTAGGTTAGATTTCCAATCTCTAAATCACAGTTGTAAGGGCTTAGTTATTAGATCATTGTAGGAGGCCAACATTTTTGGCGATGTTGTTGGGGATGGTGTCAAACTAGGGAGCTCTTTGGAGTCATTGATATTTTTTATTGCTGTATTGTTTCTGAGAGTTTGTTCTTAGTATACCCCTCATTTAGGAAAGTAATGATCCACCATTCTTTTTCCAATTCTTTGTGTGAGTTGGCTGATAGTGAGTTGATACCGTATGCATAGAGGAAGGAGAGAGATGATCATGGGATACTCCTTCCTAATAATCCTCATCCATTATAGCTAGTTGAGTATCAAAACCTACCAAGAGAAGAAGAATAAGATCCAAACCCCTTTGCTGATACATTTCTTCATCTGGCTAGCTCTGAAATCTCCTCTAAAGACCAAAATCAACTTGAAAATCATTTTTCTTTGGAACTACACCAGACAAGAATCGGTGATGCAAATAGAAATAGAGCTAACCAACCAGAATTTCCTTTCCCCATTTCTCATCAGAATGAAGTTCAAAAACTCAAAAATATTCCTACTTTAGTCCTTCCTAATTTTTATGGACTTGTCATAGAAGATCCTAATAATTTCTTGTTCGAGTTTGATATACTCGACAGGAGTTATGACTATACCATTGATTCCCATAGGCTCAAGCTATTTCCTACCACCCTGAAAGAAGTTGTATTAAGATGGTTCATGAGCCTAGATAGAAATACTATGGAGACTTGGGAGGACATGAAGACAAAGTTCCTTGAGAAATACAAGGAGTATTGTAGGGGCAGTGACATGAGAGGAGATGAAATTTTTAGGATGCAACAAAAGGAAGATGAGAGCCTCGAGGATTACATTGCAAGGTTTATATTTTGTCTGCAGAAATCTCCACACCATACACTCAATGAAGAATCACAAAAGTTGTTTTTCCTAAGAGAAATTAATGACAACTGAACTGATGCCTTGGACCTGACGGGAGGAGGAGATATATCCAAAGTTCTTTGGGAGGATATCAAGAAGATATGTCAGAACTACTCTAGGGGAGCTTCAAAGAAAGGGAGAGCTTACCAATCTTCTATGGGTAAGTCATCTACTAGTGGAGTTTCAAGAATGGAGATTACTCACTTGCTGGTAGACTTCAAGCAAGACATTATAAACAATCTAGCTACTCAGCTAGATACACTTCAAGCCAAAAAGAAACAAGAGGAGGCAGAGGCAACGTTGGCCAAATATTTCCCTCATTGCAGGTAAAAGAAGGATTGTAGAAGAAAGATGGTAGCTAATATTGAAAGTAAGCAGATTCCACCTGAGTTCAAGCCAATCTAGGTTGAAGAAGATCAAGTCTACTATGTTGCACAAAGGAGGCCATGGGCTCCAAGACAAGTTATGCCACCAGATCCACTCTCTTTTTTTGGGCCATATTTCATTTCTTATTCATCTGGTAACCAATGGTAGCTCCCATATCCATCCAATTATGGAGTATATCCACCATAGCCTTGGAGTAACCCTCCAAATACCTAGCCTGATCACCAAAACTCTCCACCCCAGTGGCAGCAACCTCAAGGGAATTGGAAGAAAACAAATCAATGGAGGGGAGGACAACAATGGCCAATCAAGTTCAAATGCACCTAAACCTACTCAACTACCAGCTTAGCCCACACCCAACCCAAATAAAAAATCACAACAGTAGCCAATATACTCCACTGATCCAAATCAATTCCCTACATATGTTGTGAGTGTAAGTGATATCACCTTATGTTCAGGGACTACTTTGCTAGCTCCTTCCACACCCATTATCACTAAGCTTCCTATAGAAGAAGAGGAGCCTCTGAATACCCCCATTCAACCAAGTGTACCTAAGAATCCTGAACCATCTCTAGTCAAGCAGACTGAACATGAAGCACCATTTCCCCAGAGGTTGGAAATTGTGAAATAGAATGAAGAGGAGGAACCAGCCTTTGAAATTTTAGATCAGTTGAAGCATATATGTGTCTAGATACCTCTATTTCAAGCCATAAAAGATGTTCCTATATATGGAAAAGAAATCAAGGAAGTGTTCCTTAAGAAGCCAGGTAGGAAGAAGAAAGACCCCACTATAGTTTATGTGGTGGGACAGCTAGCTAACATCATGCTTGGGAAAGTGATTGTTCCCAAATATAGTGACCTAGGGAGCCCTGTGGTAGGAGTTGTCATAAATGGGTTTCAAATAAGAATTTCTTTGATTGATTTGGGAGCAGAAATAAATGTGATGACCAAGGATATCTTGCAGCAACTAAATGTTGCAAGCATGAGACCTACTCCTACTATGTTGTAGCTTGCTGATAGGTCAACTATTAAACCTGATGGGATAGTACAGGACCTTATGGTAACTCTAGATTCTCGGGAGTACTCAGTAGACTTCATGGTTCTTTCTCCTAAAGCCACACTAAATGGGTACCCCATTATCCTAGGAAGGCCATGGTTAGCAACAACAGATGCCTATATTGGATGTAGGATAGGAGACATGACCATTTCTAATGGAAAGAGCACTATAAAGCTTGTTCTCTACCCTCCAGCTCAGCCATCCCATGACATGGATGATCCTATATGGCCACATGTTGGTGAAGAGGTTGAGGAAATTAATTTTGTGGCAAAACTAATGATGTTGGGCCGAAGATCTTTCATGCAGCTTCAAGAGGAAGATGAAGTATTGTCTAACATAATTCAGAATCATTGTGAAATAGAGGAGGCATCATCCTCTCATTCTATTGATCCAGTAAAGAAACTTCTACCTACTCTTCCTGTAGTAGAACTTCCTGCAACAACAGGTATGTCTCATACATTGCTGCCACATGAACTCAAGGTACCAAGCATTAGTGAAACAGCTATGGTAGAGATAACTACACAAGTGCAAGTGTTAAAAGGAAAATATCTAAATATTAAGAGAAAATTGAGTAAAGAACAACAATTGTCATTAACAAACTTACTGAGAACCCACTAGCATGCATTCGCATGGGACTATCATGATATGAAGGGCATGGAACCTAAGCTTTGCACTCATAGGATTTACATCAGAGATGATTGTACCCCAATGAGATAGCCATAAAGAAGAATTAACCCTACACTAAGAGAAATTGTAAAAGGGGAACTACAGAAATTGTTAGACGTAGGATTTATCTAACCCATTTCAAATAGCCAATGGTGTCTCCATTGGTGATTATACTCAAAAAGGGAGGGAAGCGGTGAGTTTGTGTTGGTTACAGGAAACTCAATGTTGTCACCAAAAAAGACCATTTCCCCTTACCTTTCATAGATCAAGTTTTGGACTCACTTGCAAGAAAGCAATAATTTTCTTTTCTAGATGGATGCAGTGGGTATAACCAAATCCAAATTGCACTTGAGGACCAGGAGAATACCACCTTTACCTTTCCATGGAGGACCTATGCCTACTCAGTACTTCCATTTGGCTTATGCAATTCACCTGCAACTTTTTAGAGGGAAATCATTAGCATATTTTTAGACACCTTTCATGATTGCATGGAAATTTATATGGATGACTTTACAACCTATGGTGCTGATTTCAATGAAGCATTGGAGAATCTTAGAAGATTCTTAAAGAGATGTGAAGAATAAAATCTATCTCTAAAAAGTGAAAAGTGCTTCATGATGATGCAAGAAGTTGTAGTCCTTGGCCACTACATCTCTCACAAAGGAATTCAAGTAGATCCTGAAAATATTGAAGTGATTACAAATCTTCCCATACCTACAAAACAAAAAGATGCTAGGAGTTTCTTGGTCCATGTAGGCTACTATAGGCATTTCATCAAGGATTTCAGCAAAATAGCAACACCATTATATACTCTTCTCACTAAGGATGATGAATTCTAGTGGACAGAAGACTGTGACAAGGCATTTTCTGATTTAAAGGCAGCTTTGACTCATGATCCTATACTCGAAGGTCCTAGTTGGGAGCTTCCTTTCCACATCCATACAGATGTATCAAACTATTCATAAGAGTAGTCCTGGAGCAGAAAGAAGGAGTTATTGAAAATGCTATTGAAAAAGAAATGTTGGAAGTGATCTATGCCCTAAACAAATTCAGACACTACATAATAGGCTACCAAATCTTTGTGCACACTGACCATGTAGCCATTAGGTATCTCATGAATAAACCCCTGATATCAGGTAGGTTAGCCAAATGGTTATTGCTGATGTAGAAGTTTGACATAACCATTGTAGATAAACCAAGGAAGGCCAATATTGTTGCAAACTTTCTTTCAAGGCTGACTACATTAGAGGAAAATAAGGTCATAGATGACTCTTTCCCTGATGAGCACTTATTTTCCATTAGTGTGCAAACACCCTGGTATGCTGAAATAGCTAAGTATCTAGTGGTCACAGGGAGAGTTCCTCCCCACTTCCCTCTAAAAGAGATAAGTGTGCTTATTGAAAAGTCACTTCCTTTTTCATGGATTTCAGGATGTTTGTTTTACACTAGGCCAAACCATGTCATGAGGAGATGTGTGAGGGAAGATGAGAAATATGATATTTTGCATGCATGCCACAATGAACCATGTGGAGGAAATTTTTTAGCTAAGAGGACAACAATGTAGATTCTGAATACAGGATATTACTGACCAACACTCCACAAGGATGCAGGGAGATATACAACAAAGTGTGATAGATGCCAGAGGATGGGTAGGCCAACCAAATCTGATGAGATGCCCCTTTACCCTTAGGTAGTAATCACTCCATTTAACAAGTGGGGATTAGATTTTGTAGGACCCATTGATCCTCCATCCAATGGTAAATCCTATATCTTAGTATGCACTGATTATGTAACCAAATGGGTAGAAGTTAAGGCCATGAATCATGCAAGAGATAATAAGGTTGTTGAATTTCTTTCTGAGGAGATTTTCACACAGTATGGGGTTCCAAGAGAGATAGTGACTGATCAAGGGGCTCAATTCACCTCAACCCTTGTTGCAGCACTGGTCAATGAGTACAACATAAGGCACAGGAAGTCCACTCCTTATCACCCTTAGGCCAATGGCCAAGTTGAGGTGACTAACAGGGAAATTGAAGCAATTTTGACCAAAACAGTGGTTGTTCATAAGAACGATTGGGAAAACATGCTGCCAGAAGTTGTTTGGCCCTATAGGACAACCTCAAAAACAACTACAGGCTTCGCTCCATTTGAGCTATTGTATGGAAAGACAGCTATGATGCCCATTGAATTTGAGCATAAGACTCTTAGGACTGCAATAGACTTGGGGATGGATATCTTTGAAGCACAAAGAGACAAAATCATGTAGCTCAATGCATTGGATGAAATTGGGTAGGCAGCCTTGCATCATATAGAAGTAGTGCAAAATCAGAGAATAAAGTGGCATGACAAGTTCATCAAGGACAAGAAATTCCAGCCAGGAGATTGGGACCTACTCTACAACTCAAGGTATTAGGATAATATAGGAAAATTGCAGACACAGTGGCTTGGACCATATGAGGTTGTTGAAGTCTTCCCCAATGGTGTTGTTCAACTCACCACTATTAACCCTATCAAATTTAGGTTGCTTGTCAATGGTCATTGCCTCAAATTGTATCACAAGCCAACTTCCAAGGATGAATTCCTACAACAAATCACTCAACATGCAACACCCAAACTTCCTATAGCTGAAGCAAACAAACCTAGTGTCCCTCCTTCTAGCTATCTAAGGTACGTAACTTGTCATAATAAAGACTTCCACTTTTGTGGGGGTCCACTTCTTCACCCATCCCCCCATCCATCTCCACCTTTCTCTCTCTTTCATCACACCTCCATGACTTCACTTCATTCCATCATCACTTCACTCCATTCCACTCCACTTTCATTAATTGCTCAAATGACCTCTTAAAAGGTGACCAGTACTTTCTCCATAATCTTTGTAATAGATCTTCTAAGAATCCAAGTACGTGCACATCATGTTGTTATCTCTTAATTATCTTTTAGTACATTTATTTAATTGTTGTAAATTAATACAGATATTCCCCATAACATGTCATTATTCCCTGCCCTATCAAATTGTCATAACTATCGTGCATGTGAGGACACATGCTCAAATTTAGGTTGGGGGGGAAGTGTGAATACTATGTCCACGTGTCTTTCCATATTGGTTCACATCAACAAAGTTTAAATTGAGCCAATTTGAATTTTGAGTGAGATGACGGCTTGCATGTGTGAGGTGATATCAATCACCGCCATTTTTCTTGATCATAGCCTTCATTTATTACTCCTTTATTGCCTCTATTGCTTCTATCATAATCTTAAGCCAAAAAAGGTAAAATTTAGATGATGCTAGTGTTGGAAATTTCACAGTGTTGCAGGAAGGAGAACTGTAGCTTTTAGACAAATATTGTAGGAAGAGAAACTTTGCAAGGTGATTGTTTGATTGCAGAAAGTTGAACAATGGGAGCTGGGTTAATTTAAAATGAACCCACGGTTCATGACGCATTACTACAGGATGCACCTAGCCTAGTCAAGTTCAGAAATTCTAGATGGTTAGATTATTTCCTATAGCTAAATGGTTTTAATGAAGATGTGTTGTAATTTTCCCAGATAATGTCTGAAGGAAAGGCCATGATAAAAGGGTTAGAAGTAATGGCTACTGAAGAAAGAATTGTAGAAGTTACAGGGTTGCCTACCGATAGTGAAAATTACCCTACTTCTAGAGATGTCAGGTCAACTAGGGATGAATTTACATAACTTGGTGACCCTCCATTGAGTGTGGACAAAAAGGGTGCAAAAAGAACCTCTTTGTCTGAGCTATGGAAGCAAGTAGCTATTCATGTTGTGAAGTACATTACCTGCGAGGGTTGTCAATCGAATCTACATTCTCTACACTTCAAACTACTGAATCATATGAGGCATAGGAGAAGAATGAATGTGTCAAATGCACGATACTACCTTCTCTCAATCATGGCGGCTGAGACCCAAAAAGGTAGGGATAATTTTGTTTCCCACCATTGTCTAATCAAATTGTTAGTTGAAAAATCTATGCATGATGTGTCTGAAATGACCTGGGAAGAATTCTTAAATATTGATCAAATTAGACCTAAGCATTTGTGACTTAGGGTTTTGCCTCAACCTCATAGGGCTAGCAGAATATTGGGCATGGCTAAAGCCACTCCTAGTTCCTCAAAATTCTGGCACATGCCTTAGTGTAAACCCTCCTACAGTTGAAAAAACCATAGAAATTAGCTCTTCTCAGGCAGAGCATTCAGACAAAGAAATTTCCTCTTCATATTTTGATGATGATGTTCCTCTTATCATCCTGATTCAAACTAGGGCACAGAAGAAAGAGGTAGAAATAAGGAAGGGTAAAGCTAAAAATAAAATTGTAGGAAAGAAAGTACCAAGCTCTAAAAAATGGAAGGTTGACACTATTCTTCCTACAATCGAAGAAGAACATGAGAGCCCTCCTAGAAAATCAAGACCAGTTGGGCCAGCCTTCGGTGTGTATCTACATTAAATCCCTAGGAATAGAGAAATGTCACAAGAGTACACAAAGGCCCCAATGGGGTAGGTGAATTTTGAGGAAGGGGACATATTTGAGGAAGTAGCAAATGTAACGTTGGCAGACCTTGTTGCCATCACTAAGCAAGTTTAGAGTCAAGAGTATGAGGAAAATCAGGAGCTCCTACAACAAGAGCAAAAGCAAGATTTCTTGCAGCAAAAACAAGAGCAATAAAAACAACGAGAATAAGAGGTCCTGTAGCCAAAACTAGGAGAGTAGTTAGCACCCCTACAGCCAGAATTGGTTGAACATTCAAAAACCCTACAGCCAGTGCTACATGAAGGGCAAGTAGTAGTGCCAGGAAAATTTTTGGTAGGAATACATAGGCCCTTTAATTTTTCAATGCATATGGTAGTTATGAATTTATGGAAAGAGGAGAAATGTAGGTTGAAGAAGGAAATTCAAAAGTGAGATGAAGAAATTGAAGATAAGAATGCATAAATTGTTGCTTTAAAGGAGAAAGTGGATAATATGGCAACCCTAGTACCTTAGATATTAGAGTGCAGGACTCCTCCAAGATTCTATGCTCTATATTTGAAGGAGAGGCATCTTTATTTTAAACTAGCAAGGATATTTTTAGGTTTGAATCCTTCCATTAAGACTCCTCTTGAATTTTTCAATGCTTATCGGATTGCTCCCCCTAAAATGAAGAATTTGTTGTGTGAATTCTATTTGCATAATTATGTTGTGACCCAAGACCATGATTGGAATCCACTGTTGTATGTTGGGAATGTCCAATTAAGGGAATTCATGTCTTGGATACAGAATGAGATTAGTTGGGGACAATAGTTTAGAGAATATAGTCAAATAGAATCCAACACTCCTTTGTCGATCAAGGCTGAGTCTAGAAATCCAGGGGACATTTTCATGGATTGGCATAGAATTCTTTACAGACCAAGCTATGGCAGTAGGATCCTTCTTAAGAGAGGCAGTTTATAAAGAATATGAGGAGGTAGAAAAAATCAAAGGGGAATCTATGATGGGATACTTGTCACAAAGGTGGAACAGCCTAATTGATGAGTTAAAACAAGTTGAGCCTCACTCTATTTAGAACTACGTTGCAACACTTAAGAGAGTTAATAGATACATACAAATTGGAAGGACAAAGGGACAATGTTGGCTCCCGCTAACTTTTTAGCCACCTACCTATTGTGTCCAGTACCAAATTTCATATATCACCAGTATGATATAGTTGTAGAAAGACAGAGATGGAGCAGATTGGACAGAAAAAAGGGGTTCTATTGGGATCCTAATTCACGCACAACAAGAATTGATGTAGGGCAACTGGAAGTTGCAAATTTTAGGGCATTAACCAGGTAAAAGAACAACCCTTCCTCTATTAGAGGACCCAAAAAGCCTTAGGTTGGGGGCAGTGATTAGTCCAGTTTATGACTCAATTTTGATAGAAGTTTATTGTCCATTTTCTATAGTTTTCATAGACTTTGATGCTTGAATGCTAACCTTTTTATAATATTTCCTCAAAACCATAGACATTGGGCATAAGCTTATTTTTGTTATCTTTAATGACATTGACATGGTATATGAACTATTTGTGTTGATTTTACATGTGGATTAATGAATGATACTTTAAGATAGTTACAGATATGCAATTGTTGTGCATACTAATATTGTTACGCAGATATAATTCGCAACCTACAAAATTGAAGAAGATTTTTCCAGTTGGTCATTCATCATAATAGTCAACAAGGTGATCATTCGAAGGTCAATGGAGGGAAGACTCTCGACGGTGGGAGATTCCTCATTTAAATTGAAATTGTAATTTCCTTGTAAATGGTCTTAATTTTTTGTTGAGTGAATATATGTGTTATTATTGTGCTAAATTTGTGTTAAGGAAAACATGTTTGACCAGATTCTACGCATGCATAACCACCTCTCCACTTTTCATGCTTTCCCCAAAGTGGCATCCTCCTAATCTATTACAGTTGACCACCTTGCTAGGTGATTAGTTAGTATCTTTTCTTCCTATAAATAGGACTCAGATGCTCCTTCAAAAGAGGTTGATTAATCTAATGATGTATTCACATTCTTAGTTTTTTTGTAATATAGTTATGTTGATCTATTGTACTTGTGTTTTCCAATGAATAAAATGAAGTTATAAGTTCATGCATCTAATTTTACATTTGTCTTAAGGAATACTCATCCAAGGGGGGCCACTTGGTAAGAATTTCATCCTTTAGCTTAGTCGTTACTTTATGTTCAATAATTAGTTAAGAATTTGGCACTGATTGTTCCTGTAGCCACTAGAATTCCATTCTATGACCGTTCTTGTAGCCAAAGCAGATAGAGTATTTTCCTGTTTGTTTGCTCATATTTTCATTTATGTCATGCATTTCAGCTTAGTATAGTTGTTGGTTGATGCTCAATACTTATGTTATTTCTTTCCATGCAATTTACTTTCAGCATTATGTATTTCTTAGGTGTAGGATGAATATGGCTACTTTGGATCCTTAGTGCACATACTGTGCTGACCCATTTCAAGTTCATGTCCCTAGGTTGACAAGTTAAATGCACCTTCATGATGATTGAGATAGCTATTCAAGTTATATTTCCAATCTCTAAGTCACAGGTGTGAGGGCTTAGTTATTAGATCATTATAGGAGGCCAACAAGGATTACTTTTTAAAATTATATAAAAAGTTCAAGGAAAAGAAAATAGCAGAATTATCCCTTTGAAACATAACTCAACCTATGAATGAAACACCTATCCTTGAAAAAAAGATGATTGAATTGAAATCCCTTCCAAACATTCAAGAGAAACCTATAGCAAAACCTCGTACCATTTCCTACAAGAGACCATGAGATAACACAAATGATCCCACTGTCCCTCCTAGAATCAAACAAGTTTACAAAGTCAAAGAGAAAGAGGTTGAAGAAGCTACTGTCGTTTCTTCCATTCCTCCCAAGGAAGAGAAGGAACCTATGATTGAAAAACCTATTCTTACACAAACACAAATTGACAATAGATTGAAACAAAATAGAAGTGCTAGAGAGAATATGTATAGATGGTGTGCTATTGCTCGAAAGTTACAAACACAAGAAGACAAGAACAACATAGAAAATATAAATCTTAACTTACCTAAAGCAATGCATGGAGACTCTATACCCCCACCACAACATAAACAATAACATTCCATGGACATTGTCATTTGACCTCCTGTTGTGATTAATCTAGATGATGGCATTGACATTATAAAGATTGATGAACAAGTGCATGATGAGTTGAATACATTGTTTTCTTCTTCTCCGAGCTTATATGAAAAATATCCTAAAAAGAGTGTTGAACCTAGTGCTTCCCCTAGTTTGACACTTGCTCTTGTCCCTTTAGCTAGTTTTCTGCCTTCCATTTATACCAATCGAGATTAGGATGTGGATGACCTACTTTAGGTTGACTCATATGTGCCTTACTAGAATTTTTCTTTTTCATGCTTCATTATGTGATTGCATGTGCGTAATGTGATCCCCTATGATGTTTTGTTTGATGTATCTCTCTCTTTTTGTCCATTCCTCTATATGTCCCTACATTCTTCTCTATTTCGTAAGCATTTTTCATTTGTCTTGTGTTTTCCTTTTGGGGATGACACAAGGCATCAAGACATCCATGTCTCTTCCATGTTGACCCAAAAGCTTTTCCTTTATTCTTTTCTTTGTCTTGCATTTTCCTTTTGGGGATGATGCAAGGTGTCGAGACATTTAGGTCTCTTCCATGTTGACTTGAAAGTATTTTTCTTTTCTTTTCGCTCTCTTTGTGTCATTCTTCTAGTTCTATGAGTTTTTGGGGAATGATGACATTTTTGAGCTCTTAAAACAACATTGTAGCAAAGACATACCTCGAATCCATAGATCCCTTATGTATTTTTGGGGGAAACCCTTCCTATTTCATGGCATAGCTTTATTTCAGAAACATATGACTTGGCATAGGGTTTTTTGAGGAAAGTTCTCATGTCTTAGGACAAAACATTAGCTACTTTAAAGAAATGTCTCATAGTAATGGTGTTAGCAACCTCTTTAAAGTGGGGGCATACATCAATGGTATCCTTTCGACATATGTCATGGCATGATTCTCTATTTTTCTTGTGACTTGTCATTTTTTGGGTGGTGTAATTGGGTTTGATGTCCTCCAAGAGTGTGATATTTATAAGCATACAATCTCCCTTCTTAGCATGATGTGAAACAAGAGGCATCCCATAAGTGGTGATTTGATATTCTTGAATTGTCCTCTCTTGGACAAAATTAGGCACAATGTTCCCTAAGAAGAAGACCTTACATGAACAAAGAAAAATCCCCTTTAACAAAAACTTACAAACATGACATTCAAAAGCATTTACAAAAGCATTACATTGTGGTGCCTTATTGAAGTTATTAGGAGGATCACTTTGGTATGGTTAGTATGATGAGAAGCAGACACAATGGCATGACTTTCTCATTATATGGTGAGAAGATGACACACTAGCATGACTTTCTCACTAAACCACTTTGTTGGGATAACTCAACTAGTGGACAGACTGACGTTCCACTACCCTAGAGTGAGCACACATAATTGAAACAATTCGCCTAGTGGACAGACTAAGGTTCCACTACCCTTGAGTGAGCATACATGATTGGGACAACTTATCTAGTGGATAGAATAAGGTTCAACTACCCCAAATTGAGCAATATATGTTACAAACAAATGGCCCCATTCCACATCGTGTTGGAACAGTTGTGCTTGATTCTTTGTTTTCCATTATTTTTTCTTGGCCTTTGATAGAGTATGATTATGTATCTTTGTTATTGTTGCATACAAAAGTGTCTTGAATGTCTACTTAGTGTGAGTTTGACATGGGGTCATACTCTCACTAAAGTGGGGGGAAAATGTAGTGTCAAAAAAAGTAGCTATTTTCACACTTAATTTGGGAATAATTGACATTGAATTAACCTAATAATGCCTTGGTTTAGTGTTGTAATGTGTTGTACACATTCACATTAATCTAGGGCCCTTTTTAATAAAATGTACTTAAATGGTACCTTATTTATGGTGTTTTAAAGTGTTGTAGTACACTTTCACACTTATCTAGGGTTTCATTAATTAATTGAGCCTAATGGGCCCCTTTAATTCAAATTCAAGCCCTCTTAATTGCATTTTTTGAGAAATCTATCCCAACACCCACAAATCAAATTGCATAACATTTAATTTGGAAAAATCAAGGTCCTAGAAAATGGTGCTTGGACCCATTTTCCTTTAGTGGAAAATGGGTCCTCTCCACATAGGACACCCCTTTCTTTGCATTTTTTAGGTGAGTTTTTGATGTACTTTCAACCCCTGAGGCATCGTCCTAGGAATTTGTGCTAGGACCCATTCACCCTAGGTGGTGAATGGGTCCTCACATAGGAACCCCCTTTTTTTAATTTAATTCTAGTGGGATTTTAATGATTTTCAATACTAAATCTGAGGTTGGCTTGAATTATTTGAATTTTGGGGTTACTCTCTAGATTTAGGATAAATATAAGGTTAATTCACGTAGTTTCACCTAGCAACTTCAATTATTCATGTATGATATCAAGTTTGAGTTCACAAGAGAATTACAAGAGCATTTTCAAAGGCATTCAAGGGTAGATTATCAAGAGTTTATTGTAGCAATTTGAGATTATTTCATCATGTCAAAGGCATAGTGCATTCATACATGTTGAGCTAAGATACTTTATGTAGCATTGGATATCTACTTGTAAGTGGTGTTTCACATCCTATTCAATATCAAGATCTACATTCTTCATGGCCACTTCATGTTAGTTTGTAGATTCATACTCCAAGACAACTTCCAAGGTATCAACATTTCATTGTTTCATGTTCATGCTTCAATTTCATTATTTCATCATTTGATTTAATTACCTAAAAGGGGTTTGATTGAGGAAAACCCCTATTCACTAAAAATCAACAAGTTTTTCTTCCCTTGAATGTGCATTTGCAATTTACAGGTTGAAGATCAAGTGGAGAAGAAATTTGAAGCAAACTTGTCGAATTTTTCAAGTTGCAAAGTTATCATTCATAGTGCAAGAACACAAAAAGAAGGCTACAAAATTTGCTACAGAATTTCAAGAGTTGATAACTGAGGATCTAAGAATATAGGAAAAAAGGGATAGAAGCCAAATCTCAGTTTCAAAAAACCTAACAGGGACCCATTCACCACTAAAGGCGAATGAGTCATTTGTGCCCTAAAAACATCCTTCTTGCAACAACGTACACATCGTTTTAAGCTCTCAAAACTCCCCTCATAGTTGCTATAATATTTAGGGTTAGTTTCTAATTGTTATTTGCATTATATCACACACACAAATCACATATTTTATGGTGAGATCTATAGTGGTTTATCATCTTGTTGACTCATGGTGGTAAACCCTACCTTTTCGCCATTAAACATTTAGATCAAGATCTTAAAGAGTTTTATAAAGCTATTTCTCTCCAAGAAGTCAAGTCTTTGATTTTCTCCTTTGGAACTTATAAGCTCTGAGGTCAAATAGGTTCCCTCTTGCTTTTATTCATTTTTTTTTGGAACATTATTTTTGAAGATCTTCTAAATGCTACTCACAACTTATCTTGATAAGGTACTCTTATATCAACTTAATTCCACATTTATAGCTCTTATCCCCAAACAATAAGATGCCTCTTCCATGCAACAATTCAGGACAATAAGTCTTTGTAATACCAAATATAAGATTTTTCTAAGATTATTGTGAATAGATTGAAGGAGGTTTTGAACAAAATGATTGTTGAAAACCAAAAATGATTTGTTCAAGGGAGACAAATTTTGGATGCAGCTATCTATACCCATGAAGTCTTCCACTCATTGGAGCTAAGTAAGAAATCAAGGATGGCCTTGAAATTGGATATCTCTAAATCATATGATAAGGTGTCTTGGACCTTCCTTTTTGCTATCCTAAAATGGTTTGGGTTTAATGGAAGGTTTCTTAAGTTAATCTCTTCTTGTATTATTGCTCCTAAATGCTCTGGTGAATGGGGTGCCCAGGGGGTTTTTCTCTTTTGATCGGGGCTTAAGAAAAGGAAATCCTCTTTCCCCCTACCTTTTCATAATAGTGGTTGAAGTTCTTGGAAGAAACATGCAAAATCTTTTGGACATGAAAATGCTAAAAGGGTTCAAGGTTGTTTTTTCTCTAACTCCAACTACCCACCAGTAGTTCATGGATGACACCATTCTTTTGGGAGAATCCTCAGGAAGCTAGCCACTAGAAATCTATCGTCAATGATTATGCTAAGTCTTCTAGTTAGCATATTAATTATAATAAAAGAAAGATATAATTCTTCAATGTTGAACAAATTGTAAAAGATAGTCATGTGGATCCTTGGCTACCAGGATGGTGTTCTTCATGTTACTTACCTTGGAATTCCTCTTATTTATAAAAAACCTAGTAGTAACTAATGGAATTAAATCATAAAAAAAAAAATTAATAAATAGCTAGTTGGATGGGGAAACTCCTAAGTCAAGCAAGGAAATTGCAACTACTCTTGAAGCTTCGCTTCAAAACATCTCGGTTTATTACCTTTCTCTTTCCAATATTCCTATCTTTAAAACAGAAAAGATAGAACATATACAAAGGATATTTTTTTGGTCTATAACTAAGGAGAGAAATAGAATGGCTTTAGAGGGTTGGGAAAAGGTGTGTGCTCTAAAAAGGACATGCGGTCTTGGAATTAGGAGGCTAAAACTTTTTAATAGAGATCTTGTTGCTAAAATGGGCTGGTGTTTTTTGGAAGGTGTAAAAGATTGGGTTAAAATATTAAGAGCAAACTATCTGAGAAACAAGGAGCAGGGTTGCTTTCTAAGTTCCTTAGAGCTACCTTATGGTTCCATTTTTTGGAACAATCTCCTCAAAATAAGCATTGTGTTAAAAATGAGGGTTAAAAAAAAAAGGGAAATGGTAAAGATATTGATTTTTGGGATGACGCTTGCATTAATGGATCCCCCCTCTCCTCCAAAAACCAATTTCTCCAAATTAAACAAATGCTTGTAAGAAATTTAGGTAAGTAGGTTTTTAGGTATAATACCTTGGATGGATTGAAGCCTAAATGGATAAATTTCAAAAATCAATTAATTGGAGCTTTCCTTTAGGGAGGGACACAAAAAAACTAGGATGTTGCTTTACAATCCCTTCATCACAAGATTGGTGAGACTGAATTTTTTTCAAAGGACAAAAATGATGAATGGATCTAGACTAAAAGACCATTAGGGAACCTTTCAATGAAGTTTTCTACGAAGCTATGGAGAAGAATTTGATCACAAAGGATGATTTTCAGTGGAATTTGGTTTGGATAAAAAACTTGATTACCAAAGTGAATTATTTTTGTTGGGTTGTTGTCCATGGAAAGATTCTTACCAAAAATAACCTAAATAAAAGAGGGTTCCTAAAACATAGAAAAATAGGATAGGGGAATTTCCCAAAATGGGAAAGTGGATCCAAAGAGGGAGAAGGGGTCCTACTTCTCTAATTTCATTAGGAAATGAGATCCACACCATGAAACGACTATCAAACTTTAGGTGAATCAAGTCAAATTGTAAATCTACTAATTTCCATTTTTTGCAAGGATGGGGGGTATGAGTCAAATAGCACTTTCGGGAGAAAGATTAAAATGAACTCCAAATTGTGATATATAAAGTGCATTTAGAAGCTTAAACATAAAACTAATGGAACCTACAAACTTTAGGGAGAATCTGGAAGAGATAAATCTTTTGTACCTCTCACAAAAAGTGATTTTTTAAGGCTAACGGAGGACTCATTCACCCTATGGCGAATGGGTCTTGGCAAGGGCTCCTAAACATCTATTTTTGGGTTTTGTTCTCCTATGTCTGCACTCCCAGATTCTTGAATCTCGTAGTCAAAAAGCCGAAACTAAATTTCGTGGGTCAATTTCCGTAATTTTTCAAGAATGGTAACAACAAATGCAATTTTGACATTTGAAAACTTCGCAATTTTTTTTCTTCAATAGATCTTCCATCTAATATCTGCAAACACACATTAAGAGGGGAAGATGTTGTTTGTTAGGTGAATGGGAGTTTACCTTGGTCAAACCCCATTTTGGTAATTAAACCTTGAAATGAATAAAAGCGTGAAAGGAATGATAAATGAACAAATGTATGCCACAACTCACCAAACCCTTGGATGAACCTTTGGTAATGGAGGTCTACAACTTGCATGAAATGGATTCAATGAATGTGGGTCTTGACTTTGAATCTTTGCTTGAAATGATACTTTGAATGCTTGATTAAATCATAAAACCTACATCAACATATTAGCTCCAAAAACATGTATGACTCCACATAACTTTGGCATAATGCTTGGATCTTGATTGCTGCAACAAATGATGAAAAAATCCTCTCTTGAATTCTCTTGACAATAATCTTGGCTCTTATAATTGATTATCAAAAATCTAATCTTGAAAACTTCTCTAGAAAACTTAGACTTGATTTGATGAAATAGCCTTGTATTTATAGTAATTTATCCTTAATTCAAATTTCACAAGCCGACATTGGAATATAGATTTGAAATCATTAAAATACCACCAAAAACATAATTTAAATTAGGGTCCTAAGTCACTTATCTAGGACACATATTGTTTAATGATAAGTGTTATTTTATGGTATTAATGAATGTTGAGTTTTCCTCTTCAGAAATTGCAATTAATTAGGTTTGGATTTGAATTAAAGGGGCCAATTAAGGAAAATTAACCTCAATTAATTAATAAATCCCTAGATGAGTGTGAAAATGTAAATAAATACACTTATAACACTGTGCATTAAGGCACAATTAAGTCTATTTTAATTAATAAGGCCCTAAACTCAATGTGAGTATGTAAAATACATATTACAACACTAAATTAAGGCATAATTAAGTTCATTTTATTTAATAAGTCCCTAAACTTAATATGAATATATAAAATACATATTACAACACTAAATTAAGGTATCATTTAGCTCATTTGATTATTAATTCCCAAATTAAGTGTGAAAAAGGGATACTTTTTTCCACACTACATTTAGCCCCCACGTTAGTGAGAGGAGGAAATTGTGTCAAACTCACACTAAAGTAGTCAAGAGGGGTCCAAGTGTACCAATGTGGATGGTACAAGATTAAAAAGATTAAGGAGGGTGATCAAGCCCCCAGGATCCAATATCCCATGTCAAACCAACATGAGCACAAAGGGATACACACAAGGGGATACTTTTTCCCACACTACATTTAGTCCCCACTTTAGTGAGAGGTGGAAATTGCATCAAACTCACACTAAAGTAGTCAAGAGGAGTCCAAGTGTACCAATGTGGATGATACAGGATTACAAAGATCAAGGAGGGTGATCAAGCCCCAGGATCCAAGATCCCATGTCAAACCAACATGAGCACAAAGGGACACACACAAGGGGATACTTTTTCTCACACTACATTTAGCCCCCACTTTAGTGAGAGAGGAAATTGCATCAAACTCACACTAAAGTAGTCAAGAGGAGTCCAAGTGTACCAATGTGGATGGTACAGGATTACAAAGATCAAGGAGGGTGATCAAGCCCCTAAGATTCAAGAGCCCATGTCAAACCAACGTGAGCACAAAGGGACACACACAAGGTGTATGATATGTGGCTATAAGACAAGATACACAAATATACAATGTCAAAGATTGAAGGAAAGAAATAAAATAAAATAAAAAGGGTGGATCAAGCCTCGACTATTTGTCCAACTTTATGTGGATCAAGCCTCAGCTGCTTGTCCAACACGTTCACAAGTAGAACTCGATGTCCAATATGCAAAAAATGCACACGTTCACTCTGAGCTAACAGAACCTAAAGTCGTCCACTAGGTGATCCCCTAACCATAACAAAGCTATCCTCTTGACAACTTCAATAAGGCATCACAACATGAAACTTTGAGCTTCACAAGGCCTAACAAGCTATGTTATGCTAAGCACTTATGAACAATATATATATATAGGTGTAGCGCTTGAAAAATTAAGAGTGTTTTCAATCCATTTAAATCAGCATTAAAGAGAAATTAAGAGTATTAAATTTATTCCAAACCATTATAAAAAGGTTTCCAAGAAGTCAACATTGTTCATAACACTTTCAAATGATATTAATAAAGAGAATTTAAGTTGCATTGCATATATATAATAAATACATCAATGTAATGTATCAGGATTATATAAAACATAAGTATTTCAAATGTATTCAACCTTACTTGGAAGAATCAACAATTCTAACTAGAAACATCTTTTCTATGCTGAGTTATAAAAACTTTAACTCCTCAAAACAATGTTACATTTCAAATCATACTTCTATTTCAAAGTTACAACAGAGAATGTCAATTACATATACATTAAAAATGGGCTTCACAAGCCAATGCTGAATAATACACAAGTACATTAATAGCAAATAAAACTTGGAACCACCAACCGTCGTGACACTTTCGGTCTTCTTGCGAGCTGGGGCCAAGAATGTGATTCAGGCGCCTTTTCCGCCCAACCACGAAGTCCATGACTTCCCCGGGTCCCTTCCTAACTCGAAGGAATCCCCGGCCCTGCATAAAGGAGCCTAGCAACCCGAAACAGTAAAACAGGAGGGAACTCTCGATGCGTGCCTGATGCCTATATGCATTTCTAACATGAGAAATAAACACATTTCTTGCAACAGGAGGTGGCAGAGACTCAAATACATAAATGTTTCTAGGCTTTTAAAAAAAATATCCATCTATTTCAATGGTACAGTGCTTGGCCAAGCATAAATAATACAAGTAAATGGTAGTTTAGAAAAGGTAATACTACCGTCTCTGTTTGCCCACCTTCGGCACCCTGTCCCGGAAGTTACCATAGTGAAGTATAAATAAATACTAAAGCAAAAAATTATGCATTTTCGTACATGTTTTCAAGCATTCAATTATTTCTAAAAGAATTTTCAAATATGCAATTCAGAACCTCCTTTGTAATTTCAGTAGTAAAATGTCATTTGATTTGGATAAAGGCTCTGTTTTTAAAGATGAACATATCTATCATAATGCTTTTCAATGCACTAATAGAAAGTAAGAACAGTGTTTTCTGTTTTCAGCATGCATTTCTATTCCTTCCAAGCTCAGGCTGACTGACAGTTTAATTCCTAATTTCAATACAGGTTACAGAGTAATAATAATATACTGAAACAGTGCAATTTATTCATAAATTCTGAGGTTTGAAAGATAATCTTTCGTTCAAAATTTGATGTTGTATTCTACTCAGGATTGTTCTGCTGTAAGTAAGTATATGTTTAAGCAATTAAGATGCTTACTAGTTTACATGGTTTCTTCAGAACATTTCTATTCTTGTTTCAGGTTTAACAATTCTGAGATCTTTGTGTATAATTAACAAGTTCATACTACTTTCTGGAAATGATTTTCCCTGTTTTCAACTTGTATTTTGGCACATATAAGCATGGATATCAAGATGCTTTCCAGTTTACATGGTTTCTCAAGACATTTCTGTTCTTGTTTCAGGTTTGACAACTCTGAGATATCTGTGTATAATTACAGAATTCATACTAATTTCTGGAAATGATTTTCCTGTTTTAACTTGTATTTTGGCACATATATGCATGGATATCAATATATGTATGTATATATATAAATATATATATATATGTATGTATATACAGCCAAATGTATATGTATACATACATATATATATATATATGTGTATTAAAATTCATGTACAGCTGTGTGTAATTTGAAGAAAGAATTTCTGGTTTTTAACACTATTTAAAGGATTCACTGGCCGTGCTCACAGAACAGGGCATTTTACAGGGTTTCCTTACTGGCATTGAGCATTGTAAGGGCTTAGGGGAAGCCCTTGCCCCTCCCATGGGGAGGGGACGAGCTGTGAGGGGCTCGCGCCTCCTCCACAGGCCGCGGCCTGTGGAGGGCGCGAGCCTCTCACAGGTCGCGTCCTTCTCATGGGAGGACAAGGGAATTACTCCCTTCCTCTTCCTATGGATTGAAATTTCAAAACTCAGAAAAAAATAAAACACTTTGCCCAGTTTAAACTACATTCGAATTTATCTCAAAAGACATTTTGAAATGGCAGAGTTTTTATGTAGACATTATGAGCAGAGATAGATAGAGATATATATGCACGGAAATTCATTTTTCTGTGCATATATATATGTATATGTATATATGATTACATATATAATTCCAATTACTCTTCAGAACAGTTTAATAAATTGCAGAATTTGCAACAAAAATAAAACCCTAATTCTGAAGAAAAGAATGTGTATTCTATATTGCAACAGAAGAAGTAAGCAATTTCCCAGATTTAAAAATGAAAATTGGAAAGAATTCTCAGTTGTTTGTAAATCACTACATTCCATCCATTTCCTTACTACCATTTGAATTAAAAGAAGGCAAAGTATGAAAAGAACCTGGCAAATTTTGCTTCCAGTGCAGAAAACCCAGCAATACCTTCTTTGCCTCTGTTCCAGAACTCTCGGATATGACTCAATCGAAGTCCTCGTTTCTTTCTTAAATTTGTCTTCCTCTTCTCGAGGATCATGCATAAAATTCCCAGATGACAGATATAATTCTCATGCAATCTCTAAGGTTTGCCACATGCCAACTGCATTGTTGGTTTTAAGACAGAATTTCCAGAGCCCAATGTTCTCTCGGGCTGTTCATTCTTCATTCTTTTGGAAAATTAACCATATACCAAAACAGAAATATATATCCCTTTTTATGCAAATCTATGATTTTATTTATGCAAAACTCAATATTTATTTTTTATTTATCTTGTTTTATTTTTTAATTATATTTCTATTAAAACAGATTTTTCCTTTTGTTGCTCAAATATAAATGAGGAATAATTAAAATAGGATAAGTCATATTATTTTCACAATTTCTAAGGTTAATTAAACCGTAATTTAAATTTTCTATGCTATCATTTTCACGCAATCACATTGAGAAAACAAACATGACCTAATGCAGCTACATGCTTTAAGTGGTGTGTGCGTAATCGAGAGCTTCTCCTCTTTTACCCTATCGGGAAGCTAACCTTCTTTTCCTCAATCACACTCTTGGCCTTCGATCGCCCTGGGCCTTCGATCACCTGAAACTCAAATGCACTCAGGCGTGCAAAAACGAAAGTGTATTAGTAACCATTGTAGAAACATAAATTTAAACAATAATTAATCAACATTCCTATTTTATATAAATGCACTCATAATTCTTGAAAGAAAACAATTTTTTTTTTTCTACATTCCCATACATCAAAGCATTGTAGTATATTATATTTCTCTAACACGTATCATAATTCGTATATTAAATCCCATAAAGTCATGGTCAAACATTATCAAAATAAGTCATGGTCAAAATAGCATCAAAGTAAGTCATGGTCAAAATAGCATCAAAGTATGAGACGTGACATCCTTCCCCTCTTGGGAAGAGACATCGTCTCGATGTCTAAAAGCAAATTACATAACAAAATTGAGATATTAGTACTTCGTAAGTCTCCATAAAAGAAAATATAAATATGCTAAGGTCTCAAATGAGGAAAGATTCTATTTATATCCTCAGCATTTTCCCAGGTGGCATTATCCACCGAATACTGGTCCCATTGTACCCTGTATTGCATAATGTCTCTATTACGCAACTTAACGTTGCGCTCTTCCAGAATCCTGATGGGTTCCACCTGTATCACCCCTGGGTCCTGGACCTGCAATGCACGCCAGTCAAGGATATGAGCAATATCTGGATGGTAAGGCTTAAGTACTAAAACATGAAATACATTATGTATTCGGGATAGAGCTGGTGGCATAGCAAGCCTGTAAGCAACTGGATTCACCACCTCCAAAACATCAAAAGGGCCAACAAACCTAGGAGCCAACTTAGAGTTCTTGCCGAAAGAGATTGAACTCTTATGCGGCCGAATCCTCAAAAAGACCTTATCTCCTGCAGAGAACTGCCTAAAGCTCTGGTTCTTATCTGCTAGACTTTTCTGTCTATCTGCAGCCTGCTTCAACTTTTCCTTAATGATTTTCATTTGGTCTTCCATTTCTCTGAGCATCTCAGGGCCAATCACCACCCTGTCTTCTGCTCTGTCCCAACTAATGGGTGTCCGACATTTACGTCCATAAAGGGCTTCAAAAGGTGCCATGCCCAAGGAAGCATGGTAGGAGTTGTTGTAGGCAAACTCCACCAAAGGCAAATACTCCTCCCACTTATATTGTTGCTCCATATAGTACATGCGGAGGAGATCTTCTACTACCTGGTTCACTCTCTCTGTCTGACCATCGGTCTGAGGATGATATGCAGAACTGAAATTTAATTTAGTTCCCAAGGAAGAGTTTAATGTAATCCAAAACCTAGAAGTCATTCGAGTGTCTCAATTTGAGATGACCGTCTCTGGCACTCCATGCAACCAGAAGATTTCCTGAACAAATTTTCTTGCTAAAACCATTGATCCATCCTTGAGATTTCTAGGAATGAAATGAGCAACCTTTGTCAATTTATCCACCACAACCAAGATGGTATCATGTCAGTTTTTAGACATTGGTAACCCCTGTATAAAATCCATAGTGATAACCTACCATTTATACTCTGGTACCCTGTGAGGATATAAGAGTCCTGCCGGATGTACATGCTCAGCTTTGACTTGCTGACACTCCAAGCATCGGGCTACATGGGACGTAATATCCCTTTTAAGTCCCGACCAGAAGTACAGTGGCCTAAGTCCTTCCATCATTTTTGTAATACCAGGATGTCCTGAGTATGGAGCATTGTGGAACTCTTCTAGCACCAACTCTCTCAAATTTGCAGAACTAGGAATGTACATTCGTCCCTGGTATCTCAATAGTCCATCTGATTCTAATATATAACCCTCATATCGACGATCGGAGGGATTTACCCCAAGGGCTTGTTTCACCTTTTCATAATATTCATCCCCAAAGGAGGATTGCACTACTTGTTGCCTGAAATCTGATTTTATGGTAACCATGGCTGCAAGGTGCCTCCTTCTACTCAGCGCATCAGCCACTCTATTTTCCTTACCTTTAATATATTCAATCCCAAAATCATACTCACTCAGGAATTCTAGCCATCGCCTTTATCGAGCATTGAGATTAGGTTGAGTGAAGATATATCTCAATCCTGCATGGTCTATTTTAAGTTCGAAAGGCTTTCCCAAGAGATAATGTCTCCACATTTGTAAAGCATGGACTATGGCTGCCAATTCTAAGTCATGTGGTGCATAATTTAATTCATGTTGTTTTAACTTCCTTGATTCATAAGCTACCACTTTCCCTTCTTGCATAAGAACTGCTCCTACCCCTTCCCCTGATGCATCAGTAATAACTATAAAATGGCCATTTGGATCTAGCACAACTAGGATGGGTGCGGTAGTGAGTTTCTTCTTAAGCAGCTGAAAAGCTTTCTCACATTTATCGCTCCATTCAAACTTCTTTTCCTTCTTCTGTAGTGCTGTGATGGGTGCTGCAATTGTTGAGAACCCCTGAACAAACTTCCTATAGTATCCTGCAAGTCCCATGAAACTTCGAACTTCAGGGACATTTTGCGGTGCTGGCCAATCCATAATTGCCTTAATCTTCTCTGGGTCCACTCTTACCCCTTCCGCTGAAATCACATGACCTAAATAATGCACTTCGGATTGGAAGAAGGTACATTTAGACATTTTTCCATACAGCTTATGTTCCCTTAGACGCTACAACACAATCCTCAAATGCTTCTCATGTTCTTCCTCTGACTTAGAATAGATCAAAATATCGTCAAGAAAAATTAGGACAAAATTATCCAAACAATCTCGGAAGACACTATTCATCAGGTTCATGAAAGTTGCAGGAGCATTACTTAGCCCAAATGGTAGCACAGTAAACTCATAGTGCCCATACCTGGTTCTGAAAGCAGTTTTGTGAATGTCTTCTTCCTTCAGTCTCAACTGGTGGTATCCTGATCTTAAATCAATTTTTGAGAATACCTTGGCATCTTTCAACTGATCAAATAAATCATCGATGCAAGGAAGCATATATTTATTCTTGATAGTGACCTTGTTAAGCATTCTATAATCAATGCACAACCTCAAGGTACCATCCTTCTTTTTCACGAAGATGACGGGTGCTCCCCAAGGTGACACGCTTGGCCTAATAAGACCTTGCTTCAGTATTTCTTCTAGTTGGGCCTTGAGCTCAAATAATTCCGTTGTATTCATCCTGTAAGGAGCCTTAGACTGAGGTTCTGCTCCTGGAATCAGATCAATAGAAAAATCAAACACACGCTTAGGCGGGAGCTCAGTCAATTCTGTAGGAAAAACATCCTCAAATTCTTTCAGAATGGGATGATCATTAATTGAGGATTCTTTCTCATCAAGGTCCTTGACTTTTATTGCAAAGATAGAGCATCCCTTCCGACTTGCCTTTTTCAACTGCATGGCGGAAACTTGCCTAAGCTCTAATGGCTTTTTAATGCCACAAAGCTCCACTTGGTTTCCTCGGTCATCAAGACACTTAATTGACTTCTCTTCACAATCCACAAGAGCTTTATGTTCAGAGAGCCAATTTATCCCTAATATCACATTGTAAGACCCTAATGGTGCAACATACAAGTTCACCTGCGTCTGAAGGTTAGGGAGTTCAAGTTTGCTGAAATACATGCATTGCTCTACCTTCTTCTCTACCCGGTTTCCATACTGAACTTTCCAAGAATTTGCCATAAAACTTGGTCTAACTGATAATTTAGTCAAAACATGAGGATCTATAAAACTATCAGTAGCACCTGTATCAATCAGAACAGAAACAGGGCATCCAAATAATTTACCCGATAACTGGATGGGAGTTGCTTGATAATCTGCCTGGCGATTGTCAACCGCTGCATGAATATGATGTTGATTTATGTTATTTTGCTTGTTATTTCTCTGAGGGCACATACTGGCGTAATGCTCGCCACCACAGGTATAACATCCTCCATGAGGTGCTTTGGGCTTGTCAGAAAAATCTCTCCTGTTATTATCATTCCTCTTATTGTAGTTGCCCCTCTTGTTGTTATTGTTCCTGTTTCCTTCATTGCGGTCCTGAGGACTACCATCCCTCTTCAAATTTCTGATTTGCGTATTTTCATTCCCTTGACTGTCCTGTTTGCTCTGACCACCCTGATTGATATTACCTTGACGATTCCCTTGGAATTTATTATTGCCATACTTGGCTTCCCTGCTCTTCTTATAGTTAGCAGCTTGTTGCAACTTGTGTTCCTGTTTGATTGCTAAATCAAAAACTTCATCCATGGTGGTTGGATTATGCAGATCTATTTCATTTCCAATTTGAGGTCTAAGCCCCAAAATAAATTTTCGAACTCGGAATCTCTCATCATGCTGGTATTGGGGTGCATACTTAAGCAAGTGAGAGAATTTCTCCCAATATTGAGTCACTGTCATGCCACCCTGTACAAGTACCTCGAATTCTGTCATTTTCTTATCAAAATGAGATTGTGGTAACCACCTCTTCCTAAATAGTTGTAGGAACTTATCCCAAGTTACCTTTCCATGCATAAACTGCTTATCCGCCCTTTCATTTTCCCACCAAGTAGCAGCCTCACCGGTGAGTTGATATGAACCCCATTCAGCCTTTGTTTCATCTGATAGATTTCGTAGGGCGAAATACCTTTCCATTTCTATAACCCAAGCTTCTGCCCCATCTCCAAAGGTTCTCCCATCAAACTTCGGAGGAGCGACCTTCTTTAGGTCTTTTCCCAGCTCCTCAGCCACCCTATTTAGTTTTTCCTCCTTTCTAGGTGGTTCAATATTAGCTTCTCCTTCAGTTTCATTTGCGTTTAATCCTTGATGGCCATCTCTCCTCCCTTGTTCTAATTCCTCAATTCTAGCCCCCTGGCTTTGCAAAAAGGCCAAAATTTGATCTAGTTTATCATTGGGACCTCCACAAGATCCACCAATTCATTGGTACACTCTATTTTCCATTTTAGGTCCCCCTGATTAAGACACAACGTCATACGTAGTTAGGCATAGGTCCTAGAGTTGAACCAAGCTGCTCTGATACCAAGATGTAGCGCTTGAAAAATTAAGAGTGTTTTCAATCCATTTAAATCAGCATTAAAGAGAAATTAAGAGTATTAAATTTATTCCAAACCATTATAAAAAGGTTTCCAAGAAGTCAACATTGTTCATAACACTTTCAAATGATATTAATAAAGAGAATTTAAGTTGCATTTCATATATATAATAAATACATCAATGTAATGTATCAGGATTATATAAAACATAAGTATTTCAAATGTATTCAACCTTACTTGGAAGAATCAACAATTCTAACTAGAAACATCTTTTCTATGCGGAGTTATAAAAACTTCAACTCCTCAAAACAATGTTACATTTCAAATCATACTTCTATTTCAAAGTTACAACAGAGAATGTCAATTACATATACATTAAAAATGGGCTTCACAAGCCAATGCTGAATAAGACACAAGTACATTAATAGCAAATAAAACTTGGAACCACCAACCGTCGTGACACCTTCAGTCTTCTTGCGAGCTGGGGCCAAGAATGTGATTCAGGCGCCTTTTCCGCCCAACCACAAAGTCCATGACTTCCCCGGGTCCCTTCCTAACTCGAAGGAATCCCCGGCCCTGCATAAAAGAGCCTAGCAACCCGAAATAGTAAAACAGGAGGGAACTCTCGATGCGTGCCTGATGCCTATATGCATTTCTAACATGAGAAATAAACACATTTCTTGCAACAGGAGGTGGCAGAGACTCAAATACATAAATGTTTCTAGGCTTTTAAAAAAAATATCCATCTATTTCAATGGTACAGTGCTTGGCCAAGCATAAATAATACAAGTAAATGGTAGTTTAGAAAAGGTAATACTACCGTCTCTGTTTGCCCACCTTCGGCACCCTGTCCCGGAAGTTACCATAGTGAAGTATAAATAAATACTAAAGCAGAAAATTATGCATTTTCGTACATGTTTTCAAGCATTCAATTATTTCTATAAGAATTTTCAAATATGCAATTCAGAACCTCCTTTGTAATTTCAGTAGTAAAATGTCATTTGATTTGGATAAAGGCTCTGTTTTGAAAGATGAACATATCTATCATAATGCTTTTCAATGCACTAATAGAAAGTAAGAACAGTGTTTTCTGTTTTCAGTATGCATTTCTATTCCTTCCAAGCTCAGGCTGACTGACAGTTTAATTCCTAATTTCAATACAGGTTACAGAGTAATAATAATATACTGAAATAGTGCAATTTATTCATAAATTCTGAGGTTTGAAAGATAATCTTTCGTTCAAAATTTGATGTTGTATTCCTTTACTCAGGATTGTTCTGCTGTAAGTAAGTATATGTTTAAGCAATTAAGATGCTTTCCAGTTTACATGGTTTCTTCAGAACATTTCTATTCTTGTTTCAGGTTTAACAATTCTGAGATCTTTGTGTATAATTAACAAGTTCATACTACTTTCTGGAAATGATTTTCCCTGTTTTCAACTTGTATTTTGGCACATATAATGCATGGATATCAAGATGCTTTCCAGTTTACATGGTTTCTCAAGACATTTCTGTTCTTGTTTTAGGTTTGACAACTCTGAGATATCTGTGTATAATTACAGAATTCATACTAATTTCTGGAAATGATTTTCCTGTTTTAACTTGTATTTTGGCACATATATGCATGGATATCAATATATGTATGTATATATATAAATATATATATATGTATGTATATACAGCCAAATGTATATGTATACATACATACACACACACACACACATATATATATATATATATGTGTGTGTGTGTGTGTGTGTGTGTGTGTGTGTGTGTGTGTGTGTATTAAAAATTCATGTACAGCTGTGTGTAATTTGAAGAAAGAATTTCTAGTTTTTAACACTATTTAAAGGATTCACTGGCCGTGCTCACAGAACAGGGCATTTTACAGGGTTTCCTTACTGGCATTGAGCATTGTAAGGGCTTAGGGGAAGCCCTTGCCCCTCCCATGGGGAGGGGACGAGCTGTGAGGGGCTCGCGCCTCCTCCACAGGCTGCGCGAGCCTCTCACAGGTCGCGTCCTTATGGGAGGACAAGGGAATTACTCCCTTCCTCTTCCTATGGATTGAAATTTCAAAACTCAGAAAAAAATAAAACACTTTGCCCAGTTTAAACTGCATTCGAATTTATCTCAAAAGACATTTTGAAATGACAGAGTTTTTATGCAGACATTATGAGCAGAGATATATATATATATATATGCACGGAAATTCATTTTCCTGTGCATATATATATGTATATGTATATATGATTACATATATAATTCCAATTACTCTTCAGAACAGTTTAATAAATTGCAGAATTTGCAACAGAAATAAAACCCTAATTCTGAAGAAAAGAATGTGTATTCTATATTGCAACAGAAGAAGTAAGCAATTTCCCAGATTTAAAAATGAAAATTGGAAAGAATTCTCAGTTGTTTGTAAAGCATTACATTCCATCCATTTCCTTACTGCCATTTGAATTAAAAGAAGGCAAAGTATGAAAAGAACCTGGCAAATTTTGCTTCCAGTGCAGAAAACCCAGCAATACCTTCTTTGCCTCTGTTCCAGAACTCTCGGATATGACTCAATCGAAGTCCTCTTTTCTTTCTTAAAGTTGTCTTCCTCTTTTCGAGGATCATGCATAAAATTCCCAGATGACAGATATAATTCTCATGCAATCTCTAAGGTTTGCCACATGCCAACTGCATTGTTGGTTTTAAGACAGAATTTCCAGAGCCCAATGTTCTCTCGGGCTGTTCATTCTTCATTCTTTTGGAAAATTAACCATATACCAAAACAGAAATATATATCCCTTTTTATGCAAATCTATGATTTTATTTATGCAAAACTCAATATTTATTCTTTTATTTATCTTGTTTTATTTTTTTAATTATATTTCTATTAAAACAGATTTTTCCTTTTGTTGCTCAAATATAAATGAGGAATAATTAAAATAGGATAAGTCATATTATTTTCACAATTTCTAAGGTTAATTAAACCGTAATTTAAATTTTCTATGCTATCATTTTCACGCAATCACATTGAGAAAACAAACATGACCTAATGCAGCTACATGCTTTAAGTGGTGTGTGCGTAATCGAGAGCTTCTCCTCTTTTACCCTGTCGGGAAGCTAACCTTCTTTTCCTCAATCACACTCTTGGCCTTCGATCGCCCTGGGCCTTCGATCACCTGAAACTCAAATGCACTCAGGCGTGCAAAAATGAAAGTGTATTAGTAACCATTGTAGAAACATAAATTTAAACAATAATTAATCAACATTCCTATTTTATATAAATGCATTCATAATTCTAGAAAGAAAACAATTATTTGTTTCTACATTCCCATACATCAAAGCATTGTAGTATATTATATTGCTTTAACACGTATCATAATTTGTATATTAAATCTCATAAAGTCATGGTCAAACATTATCAAAATAAGTCATGGTCAAAAAAGTCATGGCCAAAATAAGTCAAAGTAAGTCATGGTCAAAGTATCATCAAAGTATGAGACGGACAATAGGTTTGTTCAAAGGAAATTTTCTTAATTCATGTAAGATGTCTTCTTAGGGACCAGCATGCCTAATGTCTCCAAAAGATGAAAATTAAAATAAATATCATGCTTTTGGAGGACATCAAACCCAATGACACCACCAAGAAAAGGACACATTACAAGAATAAAGAAAACCATACAATGAAACATGAGTGTCGATGTATGCCCCCACTTTAAAGCAATTGCTAACACCATTGATGTGAGCAATCTACTTTATAGTAGAAGAATACATGAGATCTTATTTGAAAATCCCTATGCCAAGTCAAATGTTTCCAAATGAAGCTACATCAAGAAAGGAAGAGGGAGGAAAGGAGTTTCCCCAAAAATGCAATTCTAAAGATAACATAGAAATAAAGTATGTCAAATACAAGCCAAATTAAGGCATGCCATCCACATCCCAAGCTTTCTCTTATATATATGTTACCCAATTTTCACCTACGGGCTCAATCAAGGGAAATTATGTTTCAAATTCACACATGGATTAAATTTGGCTCCCATAAGGGTTGAGCCCAGCGTGCAGGTGCTCGGTTTTCATTTGGAAGGTCCTTATCTGGTGCTACCTCACAAGGAATTCTATTGGAAGGCCTCGCCTCAATCAGATTTGGCATAAAATTCATTAGAGAAGAAAGTTGGCAAGACCCTCATGTTGTCTTGCCGACTGGCAGTGCATTCTACTTGGTTCAATACACCCATCGCTAGGACATTCGAGTCGCCATGAGTCTTCATGTATCTCTTCAATTGAGATGTCTTACCGACACGGTGAGGTCCCGACGACAAGGAAAAGGTGGAGCTCACTGAGATGTCCGGACGACTACTGATGGTATCGCCAAAGGTTTTTCCTTCAGCATAAATTCTTGCCGACATAGCGATGTCTCCCTAACAAATGAAGGAGCTCGAGGAGAATGAAGACCTCGATAAGAGGTCTCACCAACCAAGCGATGTCTCCCCAAAATGAGGTATGCTCTCAGTGAAAGAAAGGAGTTCGCCATGATGTCTCGGCAACCAAGCAGAGGTCTCAGCAAAAATTTTGAGCTCGATATGAGGTCTCGCCGACCAGGTAGGGTCTTGCCGAGATAAAGCAAGCTTGCTAAGATAGTTTAACATCGGTATATTGTCTAGTCGACAGGGCGATGTCTTACTGAGGAGGTTGCACTCGCTGACAGAACGCTCAGTCAGTGTAATGTCTCACCTACCTGACAGGGTCTTGCCAAAAGAATATGAGCTCGGTGCAAAGGAAAGGAAGTCACCATGATGTCTTGGCAAAAGCATGAGATCCTTCCGAAGAATCAAGGGGCTCGGTATAGTGTTTTTCCTTCAGTAAGAGGTCTCACCAAAAGGATAGGGTCTTGCCAACAGCGATGTTTTTGCTAATGAAAGGGGATATCAGTGTGACCGATGGGAGCTCACCATGACCTCTAGCCGATAATGATTTTCTTGCTGATGTTTTTCTGAGGGATCAATATAACTTTTGCATTCGACATGAGGTCCCGCCGACAGTCCTGATCTATGCCAATAGCCACTAAAAGGAATAATCGCATCGAGGAGACATGATTAGTGTCTCACTGACATGCAATTTTTTCTGAACAACCTTTGAGCGTCTGACAATTCCATGTAACATTTGTTCAACCAATCAGAGGAAGCTACAGGAGAGCCATGGCAGTTTGACCCCTGTGAAGAAGATCAACAGAATGTAAGCAACGTGTACCTACTCTGAGAATCAAGCGATGAATCAGTTCGATATCCAGGAGGTGTCATTGGTAAGCAGAAGAACCATGAGTCATGGTGACAACTGAGATTGCTATTGGCAAGGGCAAATAGACATTAATGATAAGAGCTTCAAAGCATTCAAGCAGCTCTTCATGGAGGCCATAAGTAAATGTGTTGCAAAAGATCAAGGAGGTCATTCCTGGAGTGACTCTTCACTAACAAGGACAGCGAGGATACGCTTGAGGGAAGCATTAACTTCCTCTGAAAAGATCTAAGGGTGGATCTTTCGGAGGATTGATATTTTTGTAAGCCCTAGGGGGCCGACATCTTTTGTATATAAGGCGTTTGTGCCTCTTTGTAAAGGGGTTCAGATTATGCATTCTCAAGAGTTAGTGATTTTTAACAATCCTTTCTCAACTGATGTATGCTTTGTAACTCATTTCGATTCTAGAATACAAAACACAGAGTTTACCTTGAAAGCCAGTGCTAGTGTTTAGACTACTCTCATTTTTGTATTTTAGACTATGTAATTTTTTCAATTGTGCTTTTCTAAGTCTGCATTCATACCTTAAAGTTGTGAAATTCAACCTTCCTTGTTAAAAAATGTGTGTAGATCAAGCCTCTTGAGAATGATGCATAAGTTCAAAAGGGTTATGTTGAGAAAAATGAAATAGCTACCACTAGTTTTTCCAGTGTATGTTCATCTTGTTTATATTTCATGATTTCTTATCATTTCGGTGTATCACCATAGTATTTAGTTTTATTTTATGCACTCTTTCTCCTTTTTCCTTTACAAAAAATCAATAGTTTAGGTGACACCAAAGGAAGTCGGCCTTCTCCAGAGGTTGACCTCTGTCTATAGGTGACCCATAGCTTTGGAGGTCTTCCCATGTTTCACTGAGCTATTGAACATCAATTTCAATGAGGGTGCAACTTCAGATTGATAACAATATACATGGAAGGAAATCAAATAGCCAAAAGATATAATGACAAGTACCATATGAGGGCAAGGTTACCTAACTCCCTGCCCCCACTTAGTGCAAGACAAGGGTGAGCCGAGATGATTGATGAAAATTAGTATCAATTAGAGGAATTAGGTGCTTCAACACAAGGAAGAGCACCACAATCCTTAAGATGTTGAATTTTATTACCCAAAGCCTTACATCCATTATTAGAATGACCATGAACTCTACATGATATTCACAAAATGAAATCTTCTAAAATTTCTTTCTTGTTCTTGGAGGGAGAGATATCAAACGATCTTGGAGGAGTCTTGACAAGATACTCTCTTAATCAATAGTAGAACATGTTCCTTTATTTTGCAACCAAGATATCTCTTGCTTAGTACAAGGTGTCATACTTACACAAGACTCTTTAGATCGTGATATTTTGTACTCTCCTTGAAAGTAGGGTGTAAATCTAATGAACTCCAATCGTTAGTGTTTTGCATGATGACATTGATATTAAGTGAAGATTCTTTCATTTCTTTCAAGGGGGAATAACCAAGACCACTAGTTTCAATTAGTTCAGGATGCACCAAGGTTAAATTTGGCTTAGAATAATCCTTTGTAAGAGTGTTTATATTGAGCGAAAGCCTTTTTGATGTTTTTTTTTCTTCTTGTGATGGACAATAACCAAGACCCTTAGTTGTTTTTTGTGTGTTAGGCTCTAAAGGGATAGAGATACTTTGTTCTCTAGCACCACATCCTTTTCCACTATAACTAGGTTTTTTCAAAAGCTCATAACCTCTTCCATAAATATTTTCCATTTCTTATGGATTTGGTGGTTTTTCATAATCAACTTCATCAAAGTTTTTTGTGTAGTTTGCTTCTTCTTCTAAAGTGGTTCAAGTGGATGCTTTTGAATTTTATGTTGACATTACCACTTTTTTTTTCCCTTTTTAGACTCTTTTATTATGATCTTTTATTCTCCCATAAATGTAGGTGTGAAATCTAAGGAACCCCAATCATCTTCCAATAAATTTGTGACATTTTCAATATTACTCTATTTTTATTTTTCTTGTACATATTCCACTTGTGTAATTGGTGTCAATGTTTTCAAAGGATTTTCATTGTTTTTCTCAATATGTAAAGCATTGTAAGGCTTAGAATCAGCTTTGATTGTGTGCACTTTATTGTTATAAACATACTTCATTTTACAATGAAGAGTAGAAGGCACCACATTCATCTCATGAATCCATGGTCTACCTAAGAGGAGATTATACAAAAGATCGTGAAGCATAACATGGAATAGAGTTTGCAATGTAACCTTTCCAAATATAATAGGTATTGTGATCACACCAAACTATTCTTTTCCTACGTTATCAAACCCATTAATAGATAAATAATATGGTTGCATTTGGATTTTTTCTACTTCAATCTTATCCAAAAGGTTTATGCTACACATGTTAAGGGTTGAGCCATTTTCAATAAGGATTCTCTTTATCCCCATCCTATTAACAAGGGCTAATATCATGAAATCTTCATTTTATTTTTATGTTTCTAATAGATGTAACTCATCTTGATGGAAAGTAATGTCCAAGTTGACTGAATTCATACATTGAATTTGGTCCACCACATCATTTGGTTGCACATTAGGAGGGGTACGAACTTATTGTAAAGAACTTTGAAGAATGTTATGATAACTAGGTGAGGCTTAAATAAGGTCCCATAAGGATATCTTAGCAAGAGTATTTTTAAGTTGTTCAACAAGATCATACTTCTTTCCACTATGTAAAGGAAAACAAGGAGCACTAGGCAAGATAGGTTGAGGTAATGGGAGGGATGTTGGAGTTATTTTTCATGGTTGCAGATTGTTTCTAGTGTTATATATATGAGAAATGATATTGTAACTCGGTTGTTGTGAAAATTTATCATTATCAATTTTCCTTATAGGTGGTTCTAAGATAAGCACGGGTTTATTTTGAACTTGTGGTTGTTGTGAGGGTGGATAGAGGATAATTTTAGGCTTAGGCGGTCCAATAATTAAAGTATTTGTAGGAAGTCCATAAATTAGAGGACTTGAGGGAGTTCTAATGTTCATAACCTCAACAAACTTATCCTTATTTTCATAATCTCTTAGTGAAGGGGAGTCTAATATTTTCACTTCATCATCTTCATCTAAGGAATCCATATTTCTATTGTTTGAAAAACATGTGTCAATGTTGTCATTTTCTTGCACCATGATATCTTCCCTAGTAGGAGAGTTTTTAGGAGAACAACAAACTAGATGTTCATGACATTCAATGGTTGGTTCTTCCAAAATAACTTCATCACAAGTAGGGGATTCATCAATGGTTGGATTATCTTGCTTATCAATGATGGCATTCTCATTAATGTTTTCCCTAGTAGGGGAAGAGAAACAAATAGGATTTTCATAACTCTCATTGATTGGATATTCTAACACCAAAATATCTTCTTCACAAATAGGAGAGACATTGGGAGAAGACCAAATTTGATTGTCATGATTATCCACCATTGTATTCTATTTCACTAAAGCATTCTCATAAGTGTGAGGGATGAACTTTTTCTTGGCATGCTTAGAAAGATACGATACTAACATTGTGTGACCAAAATTGAAAAGTACTTTTATCCATCTTATGCAATGCTTCATGAATATAAACAATGTATACCCAAAAATGAAAAGTAATTTTATCCAACTTATGCAAAGCTTCATGAATATAAACATTGTGTATGCAAAAGTGAAAAGTAATTTTATTCATATTATGCAAAGCTTCAAGAATGTAAACATTTTCAGATCTAATGATTTTGGAATGATTTAAAATGGCTACACTAAATGGATGATTTGATCTAGACGCATAAAACAAAAATTCCTAAAACTTTCTACACTGATATAGTAGGTTACCAGCAAGCCTAGGAATTGCAAAAAAGCTCAAAAAACTTGGTTTTTGTAGGCCTCCAAGGACTCATTTGGCCAAGGGTGAATGGGTCTTTGTACAAGTTTTTTTAAAATTGAAAAATGCAATTTCCAAGTGATTAGATGTGTTTTCTATTTCAGATCTCAGATTGTAACTTCTATAATAGAATTTTCCAAAATTTGATGTGTAAATGCAAGTAAAACTAATGACAAATGATAAACTATATGAAACATTTTGAAATGAAATTTTGATCCAATTTTTTAATATAAATGATGAAAACTACACTAATATGCAAACACTACAAAATTAATATAATATGCATGCAAATTTTATAATTTTCCTATTTAAACAATGCAAAAATGCAAATTTAAACCCCTATATGCAATGCAAGCTAATGCAAGATTTAAAAAACCCTAAATGTAACGCAACTAATGCAAACCTAATGCAATCTATTGCAAAACTTAGATCTAGGGTTAAAAGGAATCCAATTTTCAGAAATGTTGTTGTACAAGGTCGGGTTCACCAAAATTAAACATAGAAAAATAGGATAGGGGAATTTCCCAAAATGGAAAAGTGGATCCAAAGAGGGAAAATGGGTCCTAATTCTCTAATTTCATTAGGAAATGAGATCCACACTATGAAATGACTTTCAACCGTGAGGTGAATCAAGTCAAAGTGTGAATCTACTAATTTCCCTTTTTGCAAGGATGGGGGTATGAGTCAAACAACACTTTGGGGAGAAATATTAAAAATAGAAAATCAACTCCAAATTGTGATCTATAAAGTGCATTTAGAAGCTCAAACATAAAACTGATGGAAACTACAAACTTTAGGGAGAATCTAGAAGGGATAAATCTTGTGTACCTCTCACAAAAGTGTTTTTTTAAGGCTAACTGATGACTCGTTCACCCTATGGTGAATGGGTCCTATTTAGGGCTCCTAAAAATCTATTTTTGGGTTTTGTTCTCTTGTGTTTATACTCTCAGATTCCTGAATCTCACATTTAGAAACCCAGAAATAAATTTTGTAGGTCAATTTTGTAATTTTGCAAGAATAGTGACAACAAATGCAACTTTGACAACTTTTCAATTTTTGTTCTTCAATAGATCTTCCACCTAAAATCTACAAGCACACATCAAGAGTGAAAGATTATTGTTAGGTGAATGGGGGTTTGCCTTGGTCAAACCCGATTTTGGTAATTAAACCTTGAAATGAATAAAAGCATGAAAGGAATGATGAATAATCAACTCTATGTCACAACTCACCAAACCCTTTGATGAACCATTGGTAATGGAGGTCAGAAACTTGCATGAAATGGCTTCAATGGATGTGTATTTTGACTTTGAATCTCTACTTGAAATCATGATACTTTGAATGCTTGATTGAATCATGAAACCTACATCAACATATTATCACCAAAAACATGTATGACTCCACATAACTTTGAAATAAGGCTTGGATCTTTATTGATGCAAAAAATGATGAACAAAATCCTCTCTTGAATTCTCTTAACAATAATCTTGGATCTTGTAATTTTTCTCTCAAAAATATAATCTTGAAAATTTCTCTAGAAAATTTAGACTTGATTTGATGAAATAGCCTTGTATTTATAGTAATTTATCCTTAATTCAACTTTCACAAGCTGACATTGAAGTATAGATTTTAAATCATTAAACTATTTCCAAAAACATAATTTAAATTAGGGTCCTAGGCCACTTACCTAGGACACACATTGTTCAATGATAAGTGTTATGTTATGGCATTAATGAATGTTGGGTTTTCCTCTTCAGAAATTGCAATTAATTAGGCTTGGATTTGAATTAAAGGGGCCAATTAAGGAAAATTAACCTCAATTAATTAATAAATCCCTAGATGAGTGTGAAAATGTAAATAAATACACTTATAACATTGTGTATTAAGGCACAATTAAGTCCATTTTAATTAATAAGGCCCTAAACTCAATGTGAGTATGTAAAATACATATTACAACACTAAATTAAGGCATAATTAAGTTCATTTTATTTAATAACACCCTAAACTTAATGTGAATATGTAAAATACATATTACAACACTAAATTAAGACATCATTTAGCTCATTTTATTATTAATTCTCAAATTAAGTGTGAAAAGGGGATACTTTTTCCTACACTACATTTAGCCCCCACTTTAGTGAGAGGAGGAACTTACATCAAACTCACACTAAAGTAGTCAAGAGAGGTCCAAGTGTACCAATGTGGATGGTACAGGATTACAAAGATCAAGGAGGGTGATCAAGCCCCTAGGATCCAACATCCCATGTCAAACCAGCATGAGCACAAAGGGACACACAAGGTGCATGATATGTAGTAGCAAGATGAGGAGACAAAGATGAGGAGACAATAATTCATTTGTTCTTCCATTGCTCCTACTCAAGAGAGGTTTGGTCATTCTTCATCCCTCCTTTAATGACTAAATGGGTCTTTCCTACCTCAGTAAACTAGTTATTGGATAGTTGGAATATATGTCCCTTTTCCTATAACATAATTGTTGATCTTTGGAGACATGCTCCTCCTTTCATAGCTTGGCGTTTATGGAAGGAGCGAAATAATAGGATCTTCAAGGAATCTGCTAGACACAACAAAGACCTCTCTTTGGCTATTAGGCATCAAATTCAAGAGAACATAAATGTTGGGATCTATGTTGCTTCAAAGTTGTTACCCTCTTATAAGGAGATTAAAATAAAACAATTGTGGGGGTTAAATCAAGATCTCACAAATTTCAATTGGATAAAACATATTACCAGAGACAACACTATTTGGTCTCCTCCTAATGTGGGTTGGATCAAATGCAATTTTGATGGTTGCTCTAAGGGGAACTTGAGCTTAGTTGGAGTTGGGGGTAATAATAAATTACCAAAGGAATCTTATAGAAGGTGAACTGTAGGAAATAGGGTTCCACCTTTTGGGAGATGGAACAACTAGTAAGGTATAGGACCTCCTATTTCACTATAGTTCATCCAAGGAAACCCTGGAGATCTCAATATAGAGATGGAATTAGGGAAAGAGATTTGTAATAGGGTGTCCTAGGGTGTGATTAAATACAAAAGGGGAGTTCACCACTAATCAAAGGCTTAGAAAGAAAAGAAGTGAAAGTAACATGCAAAACCTAATTCTATGACCTAGAAAATGAACTCAGATTAGAATAGAAAACTGGAGATAAACAAAGGTGCACTCAGAAAGCTGAAGGTGCTTGAAAAAAGGCCTGCAATCCCAAAATTTTGAATTTTGAAGCACACTAGGACTCATATACTAATATGGGTGATTTAGTCCCAGTTTAGGGTTTCAAGTTGAAACTAAAATCTACAACTATTAAACCAAGATCTACATAAAATATCAAAAAATTGGTATACTAGGACTCATATGCCACAAGTGGAAATTTAGTCCCAATATTATGGTTGATTTGAAACTATGGCATCCTCTAGTGATCTTTTGTAGCTTCTCTCCCTTTCGATCTCTGATTTTGAAACACTGATTTTGACCTGTAGGTGAATTTTTGTGATCTTGCAAGAAAGATGACAACTTTGAAAACTTTCTCCAATCTTGTTCTTCAATGTATCTTCAACCTAAATCTATAAATCACACATCAAATAGGGGAAAATGTTGTTTTGTTAGTGGACAGGGGTTTTCCTTGGTCAAACCTCATTTTTTAAATCAAACTTTGAAATAAATAGAAATAGAAAGAAGGAATGATGAATGAACAAAATGCTATGTTACAACTCACCAAACCCTTGGAACAAAGGTTGCATCTTATATGAGATGGCTAGCATGAATGTAAATCTTGAATCTTGATTGTATGTTGTGGATCTTAACTTGAAAGCTTGCTTGAATATTGAAATACCTACATCACAAATGTTAGCTCAAAAAAAACATGATGCATGATGACTTTCACATGATGCTTGAATCTTGAATAATGCTCCAAAGTGTTTGATAATCAGTTGTTGAAAGCTCTTGAATGCTCTTGTAAACTCTCTTGATCATAAATTTTCTATAATGCTTGAATACTTGAAATATTAGCTTGATATTGAAATGACGAAAATAGGGCACCCTAATCCTCCCTTAGGGCATGGGCTAGGGTTTCTAGGACCTAGACCTATTTCCCTCAAGTTTTACTCAAGGAAACCCTAGAGATCTCAATCCAAATGCTAGGATTAGGGAAAGATATCTGCTAGAAGGGTGTCCTAGGGTGTGATTAATGACTAAGGATGGGTTCACCACTAAGCTAGGGATTGGAAAGACAAGAAATGAATGCAAGATGAAAAGTACCATGCAAAACCTAACCAAATGAACTAGGAAATGAAACTAAAAATCAGGATATCAAATTGGAAAAGTATAGAGGGGCACCTAGAAACCTTTTGAAGCTTGAATGGAGATCTGAAATGCTAAAATTATTGAATTTAACATAGAATGGGACTCATATGCTAGTCTAGGCGATTTAGTCCCAAATTAGGGTTTCTAGCAAAGAACAAAAATCTGGTAGGGATGTTTCTAGAACTCTTGAAAACTACAAATTTCACTATACTGGGACTCATACACTAGAATTTCTATAACAATCCACTTTGGTCTTTTCAAAAATTCAAAGTTTGAACCTTCTCTTCAACCTCTACTCTATCTTCTCCACTTGATTTTGGTTCTAAAACTTTGATTTGCAACCTGTAGATGTCTTTTAATGATCTTCAAAGCAAGGTGACAACTTTGCAAACTTGATAAATTTTCTCCAATCTTGTTCTTCAATTTTTCTTCAACCTGGATCTGTAAATCACACACTAAAGAGAGGGTAAAATGTTGATTTGTTAGTAGAAAGGGGTTTTCCTTGGTCAAACCCCGTTTTGGTAATCAAACCTTGAAATGAAATGAAATAGGAAAGGAGAATGATGAATGAACAAAATGTAATGTTGCAACTCACCAAAACCTAGCAATAAAGTGTTGCAAACATGTGTGAAATGGCTCCAATGGATTGATATCTTGATTCTTGCTTGAATGATATGGGTCTTGACTTGAATGCTTGCTTGAAATACAAAACCCTACATCACAAATGTTAGCTCAAAAAAAAAAATGATACATGAAGACTTTGATATGATGTTTGATGCTTGAATAATGCTCCAAAATGCTTGATAATTAGATCTTGAAGGCTCTTGAATTCTCTTATAAACACTTGAATGCTCTCTAGATCACAAATTTTCTATAATGAATGAACACTTGAAATCTTGGGGTCAAAATGTGTGAAATAACCTTATATTTATACTTGTTTATGCCAAATTCCTCGAAATTACAACACTACAAGCTGACATCAAATCTAGGAGAATAAAGTTGTGCCAAGAATTTGAATTAAATTTGATTTTGAGCCACACAAGACTCATATGCCAAAAGTGGCGTATGAGTCCCATTAGGCTAGGCTTGCAACACATTTTTAAAAAAATGCTTAGAATGATGTAAAATCATGATCGGGGCCCCAAAACTTAGGTGGGACTCATATTCCCAATGTGGTGTATGAGTCCTAGATCACTAAATTTGGGCCACACAATCCAAAACACCTAAATTATGATTGGATTTTGGTTATTGTCGGGATAATCCTCAAAAATATGCATGAATTAAGGCTTGTGGATACAAAATAAGGCCAATTAAAGCATAAAGAAGCCCAATTATTTAATAAAACCCTAAATTAGTGTGAAAGTGTGGTAAAAAACTTTACAAAACCATAAATAAGGCATAATTAAGGCCATTTAATTCACAAGGGCCCAAGACCTAATGTGAATTTGTTAAACACATTACAACAATAAATCAAGGCAACATTAAGCTCAATTTAACAAGGAGGGCCCAAACAAATGCAAAAATGTAAGGGTATCCATTTTTTTGTTATTACATTTAGCCCCCACTTTAGTGAGAGGAGGAACTTGCTTCAAACTCGCATCAAGAGGGGTCCAAGTGTATCAATGCAGATGATATAGGCTAACAAGGATCAAAGGAGATGTCCAAGCCCCTAGGATCAAGATCCTATAGTGGACCAACATAGGCACAAGAGGACACACACAAAAATAATGTAGGAGCAGCATCAAAGAAAATCATACACTACCAAAAACATAAAGAAAGAAAAAACAAAAACAAAAGAAAGGATGGATCAAGCTTTAACCGTTTGTCCAATATGATGTGGATCAGATCTAAGTTGTTTTCCAAAAATGTTTACAAGTGGAACGTGATTTCCACTATGCAAACCAACACACACTCATAAGGGCTAATGGAATGTGGTATCCACTAGGTGAGCCCCAGCGAGACACATACACACGCAAAAGTATACACTCACACGGACAAGCAAGTGACTATGGGAAAGTCACACCTAAGTTTGGCTCCCATACACTAACCATACCAAAGTTATACCTAGTGATAACTTTTATAAGGTACCACACAATAATGAACTTCGAGCTCCATGAGGAAAGAAAAGCTTTGTATGCTTGACACCCATGAACAAACAGGATGGCACCATAGGCAAGCAAAGTGTGTTATGCAAGGTGGTCATATAACAAACATTGTAAATGAAAAATATTGTAAGGTATGTTCAAAGGATTTTTTCTTAGTTCATGTAAGGTCTTAACTTAGGGAACATCATGCCTAATATCTTCAAGAGATGACCAATCAAAGAATAGAAGATTCACAACTTAGGGGATGCAGTGTGTCACATCAAGCCACTAAGAGGAATAAAATATGCTAAGAGAGATCACACTCTTGAAGGACATCACACCCAATGTCACCATAAAGTGAAAGATGCATCGCATGAAGTAAGAAGACTAAATAATGAAACATGAAATGAAAATGCAAATGAAAAAGGGTTGCCCCCACAAAATCACACGAGGGATCTATGGATTCGAGGTCAGTATTTTCTTTCCTACAATGTTGTTTTTAGAGAGATTGGAACTATCATCATTCCAAAAATATGCATAGAACTAAAAGAACGACACAAAGAGAGTGAAAACAAAGAAAAGCCTTTCAAGTCAACATGGAAGAGACCTAAATGTCTTGACGCCTTGTGTCATCCCCAAAAGGAAAATACAAGACAAATAAAAGATAAAGGTAAAGTATTTACAACATAGAAAGGAATATAGGTACAAATAGAGGAATGCACAAAGAGAGAGATACATCAAATAGAATAGTACGAGGATCACATTACACACATCCAACCACATCTAAGAACATGCACAAGAAAAAAACATACAAGACTAGTAAGGAATGTGTGAATCAACCTATTAGCAAGTCATCTGCATCCCAATCTCGGTCAGTATAAATGGAAGGTGGACAACTAGCCAAAGGGACAATGACAAATGCATTACTAGGACAAGGCTATCTAATTCTTTTCCCATTGAGTGCAAGACAAGAATGAGCCAAGGTAGGTGATGAGAGGGAGCTTCTTGCATCTTGAAATGATTTATAATAAATGTAAGACATGTAATAGTGAGAATGTTATGATCCTACAACCATTACATGGAAAGGAGCGGGAGGGTCCCATTTTAAGGGAACATTTCTATGATATTAAACCTTTTAAATATTTGTTTTAAAGCATGGCACTAATTAGTACTATGCCCGAAGATTCTATGATATCTATAATGAGATGTGTTTTTGTTCTTAGGATTTGGAAATCATATTTTTGGCATGGGTGGTAATGTAATAAGTCCTTGACTTAGAAATATGTGTAAATTTCTTTTAGATGCAGATGGTGGACAAGGGAATTGCAATTTCTTTAGTTTGTAAGGCCTTTGTTGCTTACTAGATTCACCAACAAGTTATCTAGGAGGAATTAAGGAAGGACTTGAAATGACCTTGTCATCTTTATCCTCATCACAAGTAATTGATTTCTCTTCAAGAAGGACACTTATGTCAAGAGGAGGATCTTGATATCCTAACCTTTTAGTATCTTTGGTTGGAATTTTCTCTAGGAGTTGATGAATTTCATGTTCACTTGTTGTATCACATCCTTGTTTGCTCAAGATTGTGAATCCTTTTCCATATGTCTCTTCTAGGTTGATTGATGTGTTGGTTACTTTATTTACATAGGATGGTTGGATGTTTGCTTGACTAGAGGAACTAGGTTCACCTATTCTAAGGAAATTTATACACCCAACTTGTGTTTCAACTTCAGGATGCAAGAGACCAAACATGTCAAGTGATGGGATAGTAGGGGGTGTTGGTTGTTTCATAGAAGGATGAAAGGGTGCATTATTCTCAAGTTTGTTAAGGCAATAATTTATGAATTCATTCATGCTAGCATCATCTTCTCCAATTATGTTAACATCACAAGGAGGACATGCATTAGGATTTGAGTGAGCATGTGTAAGTTCAATTTCATTAAGATCATTTCCAAAAGCACAACTCAACACATCCACTAATGATTTCAAGGACACCCAAAGTTTACCAAAGCACACATCCATGATGAAATGCAATGTAATGACCTAAAATGAGTTGTGAATGCAAGTTTCATATTATAAACAAGGTAATTTACTAATTCCACTATGCACAACAATCTAAAGGGTGATCCAATAGTGGTTTACAATTTTGGCCAAACTAGACACGCAATTATTATTTTTAACTAAATCTTCACATTCGGAAGCTATAGCGCTAAACCATGAAGAATTTGAAGATAATGCAAACTAGAGTCTCATCACATTTTGTCTATAGATTCTAAAAATTTTTTTTCAAAATTTTTGGAATCAGTTTACACTTCTTTTTCCATCTCCCATGAAAGCGGTTTTCAAAAACAACATTTTAAAAGTGACGAGGAATTATAATGCATAACTTTTTGTCATTTTTCCTCATCCAAGTAATAAGATTTCTCTTTTGAAGGACACTTATGTTAAATCAAATCTTGATATCCTAACCTATATAATCTTTTTTTGCTTTTCAAGATAAGATATGAATTTATGTTACTTTTGTATCACATTTTTTTTTTGGAAATTGTTTTTTTTCTCCATCTGTATTTTTAGGTTTTTGATGTGTGGTTATTTATGTTGAATAAATATTTTTGATACTAAATAAAAAACATATTAAAAAAAAAACAAATTATACACCCAACTTGAGTTTCAACTTCGGAGCAATTCCCAAAGATTCAATGATTCCATCATAGGGGGTGTTCTTCTTCATAGAATTCATCAAAATTGCATTTTCTCAAGTTTGTGAGGAAAAATTGTGAAGGATTCATGGAGAACATCTTCTCTAATTAGTCAACATCACAAGGAGGAATGCATTCCACCCTTTATAACTTTTGTTCAATTGATAAGCCACTATTGTGGCTTCACTTTCAAGTAGTCCTAAAATGAAATCCTCTAAATGCAATTTTGAATTTAAGCAATGCACAAAATGAATCAATTTAAGCTAAATGCAATGAATTGAATGAAATAGAAATTATGTAAACTAAAAAAAAAAGTTACCAACAACAAATAGAGACACAAAAACTAAGTTTTAAATGTTGGAAAAAGCAGTTCAAAATCTGAAACAGGGGTAAATCTCCCAGAGGGGTGTATGAGTCCCACTTTAGGAATTTTGCACAATTTTTCATAAAATTTCAAGTGAATACTATGCTTTCTAGGTTGGATGATGTCTAAAATAAATGTAAATGCAGATCTCATATGAAATTCAACTATGTAAGACACAAAAATGCAACCTATATGCACTTTCACTAATTTGCAAGATTTAGAAAACCCTAGATGCAAATTAACTAATGCAAAACCCTAATGCAAAGTTAATGCAAGCTAGATCTAGGACTATGATGCACTCCAAATCTAAAAAGATGTGTTCACATTGAGTTCACCAAAAATGAAATGATGGAAACAGGGTGCGCTAATCCTCCCTTAGGGTATGGGCTAGGATTTCTAGGACCTAGACCTATTTCCCTCAAGTTTCACTCAAGGAAACCCTAGAGATGTCAATCCAATTGCTAGGATGAGGGAAAGAGATTTGCTAGAAGGGTGTCCTAGGGTGTGATTAATGACTAAGGAGGGGTTCACCACCAAGCTAGGGCTTGGAAAGACAAGAAATGAATGCAAGATGCAAAGTACCATGCAAAACCTAACCAAATGACCTAGAAAATAAAAATAAAAAATTAGGATATCAAACTAGAGAAGTACAGAGGGGCACCTGGAAACCTATTGAAGCTTGAATGGAGATCTAAAATGCTAAAAATACTGGGACTCATATGCCAAAAGTGGCATATCAGTTCAGTTTGGTCTTTTCAAAAAGTCAAAGTTTGAACTTGCTCTTCAACCTCTACTCTATCTTCTCCACCTGATTTTCGGGTCTGAAACTCTGATTTCCAACCTATAGATGTCTTTTAATGATCTTCAAAGCAAGGTGAAAACTTTGAAAACTTTGCAAACCTGAAAATTTTTCTTCAATATTTCTCTTCAATGTGTCTTCAACCTAGATCTACAAATCACACACTAAAGAGATGGAAAAATGTTTATTTTTTAGTAGAAAGTGGTTTTCCTTGGTCAAACCCTATTTTGGTAATCAAACCTTGAAATGATGATTTGTTAGTTGAAAAAAAATGTAATGTTGCAACTCACAAAACCCTAGCAATAAAGTGTTGCAAACATGTGTGAAATGACTCCAATGGATGTAGATCTTGGTTCTTGCTTGGATGATGTGGATCTTGACTTGAATGTTTGCTTGAAATACAAAACCCTACATTACAAATGTTAGCTCAAAAACAAACATGATGCATGAAGACTTTGACATGATGCTTGATGCTTGAATAATGCTCCAAAATGCTTGATAATCAGCTCTTGAAGGCTCTAGAATGCCCTTGTAAACATTTGAATGCTCTCTAGATCACAAATTTTCTATAATGCATGAACATTTGAAAGCTTAGGGTGAAAGTGAGTGAAATAACCTTGTATTTATACTTGTTTATGCCAAATTCCTCAAAATTACAACACTACAAGCCGACATTAGATCTAGGAGAATAAAGTCCAGTCAAGAATTTGAATTAAATTTGATTTTGGGCCACATGGGAATCATATGCCAGAAGTGGCATATGAGTCCCATTAAGCTAGGGTTGGGACACATTTTTCAAGAAATTCTTAGAATGATGTAATATCATGATCGAGGCCCCAAAACTTAGGTGGGACTCATACACCCAAGGTGGTGTATGAGTCCTAGATCACTAAATTTGGGCCACACAATCTAAAAACACCTAAATTATGATTGGATTTTGGTTATTGTCAAGATTATCCTTGAAAAGATACGTTAATTAAGGCTTGTGGGTGCAAAATAAGGCCAATTAGAGCATAAAGAAGCCCAATTATTTAATGAAACCATAGATTAGTGTGAAAGTGTGGTACAACACTTTGAAACACCCTAAATAAGGCATAATTAATTCCATTTAGTTCACAAGGGCCCGAGACCTAATGTGAATGTGTTAGACACATTACAACACTAAATCAAGGCAGCATTAAGCTCAATTTAACAAGGAGGGCCCAAAAAAATTAAAAAATGTAAGGGTATCCATTTTTTGTCATTACAAATATTATGATTGCTTAGGTGAAATTATGTGAAATAACCTTGTATTTATACTTGTTTATGCCAAATTTCTTGAAATTAGAACACTACAAGCCAACATCAAATCTAGGAGAATAAAATCTCACCAAGAATTTGAATTTAAAATAGGTCCAAGCTAAGTGGGACTCATATGCCAATTGGGGTGTATGAGCATCAATAGCCTAGGCTTGGGACAAAAATTTCAAGAAATGTTAAGTTCAATGTCATATTTAAGATCAGGCCCTGAAACTTAGGTGGGACCCATATGCCCAAGATGGCATATGAATCCCAGATCACTAAATTTGGGACACCTAACCCAAAATCACATGAATTGTGATTGGTCATTGATAAGTGTTGAGATTATCCTTAGAAAAATGCATTAAATATGGCTTATGGGTGCAAAATATGTCCAATTAAAGCATAAAGAAGGCAAATTAATTAATGAAGCCCTAGATTAGTGTGAAAGTGTAAAGGTACACTTTATAACACCCTAAATAAGGCAAAATTAGGTCCATTTAGTTTACAAGGTCCCCAAACTTAATGTGAATGTGTAAAACACACTACAAAACTAAGTCAAGGAAACATTAGGCTCAATTTAATATTAATTACTCCCAAATTAAGTGTGAAAAAGGGATACTTTTTTCTTCACTACAAAAGGATATGGTAAAAGCTTAGGAATCAGTTCTAATAATGTTGTTGAGGCTATGGTTGTCTGGGTAGGTTTACATCGTTTGAAGGAGAAAGGATATTCTAAGGTGATCATTAAAGGCTCGACACTAAATTAATTATAGACAACCTAAAGGGGGATGTGGTTGTGTCCTGGGAGACTAGGGATGTTTTAGATGACTACATGAGAATTCTTAAGAACTTCCAAAACTATAAAAAATTTCCACTTGTATAGAGAGGGTAATTTTATTGTGGATGTTATGGCTAATGAAGCTCTAAAACATAATAATCAGACCTAATGGGAGTTTCCTATACTACCACATCATATAAAAGATATCATTAATAAGGAAAAAAATGATCCAGTGTATAACTATGAGTTGTGGGATAAGAGGTGACTTAATGGGTGATACTTCTATTATTATGTATGACAAAATGATGAATAATCAAGACTGTTGCAAAAGGGATAGTATTTATCTGATTATGATTAATTTGGGAGATAAGGTGAGTATGACCCTAAAGTTCAAATAAATGAAAACACCAGTGTTTCCAAGTATTTAATGATAGAGATAAAAATGATGATGAAGGAAATATTAGTAATGACACCTTGAGGATGAAGGATTTAGGGTGTTATTTTAAGGTGATAGGGGATATTATTATCTTTGATAAGACTTATAAGTTTAATTATTTGGTGATCTTTGGACTTACCCGTGGCTTAGCTATCATGGCTCATTTCTTTGTGTGGCCTGAGCACTTGTTAAATCTCCCTCTAAATGATCTACATTTAATCATTTATGCAATGGTAATTTGTGTCACGCAAAACCTCTATCTTTGAGATCCTTCTAACCCTCCTTCTTTTCTCATAATTAATGGTGAGTTTAAGTGGAAGCTTGTTCAAATACATTCAACAATTTTTAGTTTGAACTCTAAAGAGATTACTCTGTCGATTATCTCCATGGTTGTTGGGAAGGGCTTTGGTGAAGATTTTATTTCACTTCATAGCGACTATTTGGCTAGTGAGGATCTGATGTGGGGTCCTAGAAAATGAATAGAACTAGGGAATTATGATTCCCTAAAGAAGAATGAAGAGTTGTGGGGTCTTTTTGACAGGGAAAGAATCACTACCTTCTTTCAATCTAGATGCAAGGTTATAATGATGCCCTTAGGTCTACAAGTTTAGAAATTATTGGAGTGATGATGAGGTAAATATTGGTGGTCTGCAATTTATAGTCATGGTGAAGCTAATTGCTCTAGCTACGGGTCTCAAATATGAAGGAGAAAAGGTTGTGAACCATCAATTTTGGGGGTGGCTATGGACTTCTCTTGCACTCTTAGGATCTTTCACCTAAAATGAGAGAGATAGAACCCTAAAATTAAGATGGTTCACTCAAATAAAGGAATGCAAGATGTAATTATGACTAAATGTAATTATCTAAATGCAACTAAGCTATGCAATTGATTGATTATGAGTGCAAAATTAATGAAATGTGAAATGTTTGAAAACATAGTGAGGCATGCAAGAATGAACTAAAACATGAAAAAACACAAACAAAACTGAAAGAGGTTGAACAGAGTGCACCTGGGAATTGGATGTTGAATCTTGAAGGCTCTGAAAACTGGCAGAAATCACTATAAATCACCAGTGGGACTCATTCGGCATTGATGGTTCCTGAATTAGTCCTGCTACTACAAAAACACCTAAAACTACTTTCTGATAGTCAGGAACTGGATTATGACAAAATCAACTTTTTCAATCCTTGGGTGGGACTCATTCGCCATTGATGACGAATCAGTCCTCCTCCAAAAATCTACAAAATCAAAGGTCAATTTTGTAGCTCCAGATCTGCACTTGTCTTCTTGTTTGGTTGATGGAGTCAAATTTGTAGAAAACTAACTGTAGGTTGTATCCAAGCTTGAAATAGGGTTTAGTTGACTTGAAACACTTTGCTGACTACTTGTCCACTTTTTAACACCTAATTGCTTGACAAATTTGCATACAAAAGTCAAAAACCTTCTTGAAAAAGTTTGAAGATATGTCAATGGATGCTACAAGATGTTTGATGTTTGCTTGATTGAATTATGCTTGAATGTAATTGAATGAATTAGTGAATGAGTGAACTTGATGAATACTTGAATGTATGGGGGTTGAAATGAGAAGAAAAACACTTATTTATACACTTATGCCCTAATAACCCAATAATACCTCATCACAGGCTGACATAAGGTCTTTTTGAATAAAAACCCGAAAGAATTTTGAATTATTTTGAATTTGGAGCTAAGAGGGACTCATTCGCCACCCATGGTGAATGGGTCCCACCTTGGGCTTGTAAGTGGGTGTTGGGAATTAACTTGCATTTAATGTTGTTTGTCAGGTTTACATTCAAAAATACACTTAATTAAGTCTTATGAGTGCATAAAGGGTCAAATAAAGCATAAGAAAGGTGTAATTAGTGATAACAAGCCTAGAAAAGCATGAAATCTTGTTACAAGACTTTACAACACTTTAGGATAGGACTTGATAAGGGATGAAAAGGTGATTTTTAGGTGAATTATAATGAAAAGAGTCTAGAAAAGTGTAGAAATGTGTTACAAAACTTCACAATGCCTTCACAAGACATCATAATTTGAATGTTTAGGACCTAATGTGAATGTTTAAGTTACATTACAACATTAAATCAAAGCAAGATAGGTCAAGCATCACAAGAGAAAGACCAAAAAGACCATGAAAATGTCAATGATCCATTTTTCTATGGTATACGATGTTTAAAAGAGTTTTGGTAACTACCAGGAGTTTATCGACAAGTTCTTCGAAGCCAAGGAGAAGGCTAAAAGATTCCAAAATGGGTATGCAAGGTTAAAAATTCTCCCTCCCTGCCATAATGTTTGTATGCATATTATGAGGTATTTTACGCTTGAAGGGCATTTTATGTTTGTACATGGATATCATTCTCCTATTTAAACCATGTTTGACACCTTGAGAAGATAAATGTTCCATTTTTCTTGTTTTCATCTCTCCAACAAAATATGGAGAATGGTGTAAACCATCCCTTACATCAGGGGCTTATTAGGGCTATTTATAAGTTTTTCTTAGCTTCTACCCCCCAAAGGAATCTAATTTTCAATCTACTTAAGAATACCTCAACCCCTAAGAGCTCAATGAGGATTGAGCTAATTGATAGTCAACCCCATTCTCTTGGTAGAGTTCCAAAGTTGATTAAGAATAATAATTCCCCTCTTCTCAATCATGAACCTTCCCTAAAGACCTCTTAAAAGTCACCCCTGAAAAAAGGAAAATTTCCCCCCTTTTATCTGGTTAGGGTAAACAAAGGAAGGTGGATCCTAAGTTTGAGAAATATAAACCTCATCATCACTATCTCTAATAATAAAGATGCTAGTCCAGATAGTGTTTTTACTAATTCTAAGTTTGAGAAATAGAAAAACCTCATCATCACTATCTCTAATAATAAAGATGCCAATCCAGATAGTGGTTTTTCTCCTTGAAGTGGAAGAAGGTTGGTAAGACTTGCAAAAGCTACTTCCAAGGTGAAGGATGAGGATAAAAAGGAAAAAAGGTTGTTGAGGTGGAGGACATGGGAAATTTAGAGGAGGAGTTTATCCCTCAAAGTTTGTGGGAGACTGAGGGTTCAGAGGATGAGGATGTTTCATATTATGAAGAGGAGGAGGACTGTTAAGAATAGGAAGATGAGTACAATGACATTGAACGAGGTTACAATGAGGATACAATGGAGAAAATTTTCCAAGAAGATGATGAGTCGAGGCAATTAATGAGAGCCCTGAAGCTAAGTGAGAGCAGGTTACTGATATTTAGAACTCTCAAATGCAGGAAAATAACAAGAATAAGGATTATAACAACCTTGGCTCCAAAATTGAACTTTTAAATGCTTGGATGGTCCAAATTGAAAGCTAGCTTGAAGAGGTCACTAGCTCTAAAAAGTCACAAGTTATGGAATTATTGTGTGCTAAAAATACATATGCTTAGAAAGGCTTCTGCTTTTTATATATTAACTATTTATCTAAGACAGAAAATAATTATATCATCTTGACATGGAATCTCTCCTCTAATGCATCAAATTTTAAAAAAAAATTAATAAACTTCATATTTTTCTTAAGAAGACAATCAACCTTATATTTTAGTGTTGATAACCTAATTTTAGTAAAAATAAAAATAAAATATTTCTTTTTAAACACTAATTAAAATATTATATTAATGAAAACTACACTTATAGATATACAAAAGGGTATTTTTGGATTTATTTAAAGGTATTAGTTATATAAGTAAGAGTTTTGAGGATATTAATTTTTTCAAATATATTTGTTGGTAAATTGGCAACATATATATATCTAGTGAACATTTTGAGCTAGAAAAGTTGTAGACCAAATCTAATTTGGTTATCCAATACATCTAGATAGAACATATTTTGAAGTTAAAGTTCACTTTCACTTGGAAATGAATCTAATTTGTATTAAAGTAAATCACATCTCCACATGGTGCTCACTATTTATTATTTCCTGAAAAGAGAAAATGATAAAGATTCATCACAATGAAAGTGTGATTGTGAAGAAAAAACCCTTAATTAAGATTCTCAATCCATTTACAACATTGACATTAAAAATAATTCTTTTATATAATATAATTAATAATTTCAAAAAATATATATATAAACTTTATTGTATGATAATTGACCATATCTATATATATAGGTCCTTGTGAGCACCAAGAAAAGAATGAAAGAAGAACATCCAAGTAAATCATATTTAAAGACGAGTCTAAGGAACCTTTGAAAGAAAAGATTCAAAACTTAAACAAATTTAAGCTTATTTTGCAATACTTACGCATGAAGCAAGAAATTTGTAAAAGCTAAAGACTCTAAAAATACTAAAAGCAAAAGGAGATTTGAAAAATACAGACTATTGTATTGGTGAAAAACTACTTTTAGGTATTGAATAAAATAACATTTAAAATCATTTTCAAATCTAAATACATCTCTGATATCTTCACAACAATTCTTCTTATCTTATATACACACTGAAATGGTGACGGCAGTCAATATTCACTCCAACCTTTAAGGAATCACACCGTCCCCTATAACAAACACTACGTTGCTTTTTATCACTATACAAATTATTTAGTATAAAGAGGAGAATTTGCATGTTCTTTTGAATGGATGAAACGTATTTATGCCATTAGATTTCATTGCTGACTACTTCGGGATTAAGATTTCGACTTACAGGTTTCATGTAAGAATATTCCTTCTGGATGGACATTGTGGCTTTCTATTTAAGCACGTCACAGGAAGTTGATGAATGCATACCAAGTGCAGTGGCTGGCAAGGATGGCATCGACGTAACAGATCTTGCCCACCTCGCAGTTCCAAACTGGTAACACTTCGTATACTGTGCAAAATTCAGTTTCTTTGCTTCTTCTCTTTGGGAAAAGACTTCTTTGTTTTGATTAGTTTACTTGTGTTTTCTTTTTCAGAATTAAAAAAATCGTGTTAATGGCGTCGTAATATATTAGGTTTTTTATTTTTGTTAGTAGTTATTATTTTGGTATGGAGAGTTCATTTTAAGCTTTGACTTGCTTAAATGGTTCATCTGAAATCATACTAATAATAGATGGGTTTGTTGAAGAAGCTAGTGTGATTTCATATGAGCCACTTAAACAAATCAAAGCTTAGAGTGTGTTATTTAAGCTTGTCTTGTATCAATCTCTCTTTTTAGTGAGTCCAACAATGAAGGAGACTTTCGAGAGTGCAAGATTAGAACTGTCAATCTTTGAAGATTATTTGTTTTACTTGGTTTAGTGATGTAGATCTTGTCTTTCTTTCAACATTTCAAAAAGTGAATGGTAGTTTAGGAAAAAAAATCAGTCTAATGACGTAATAATATACTAGATTTCTGATTTTGGATCTCTCTTTTTTCAATAAATCTAAGAATGACGGAGATTTCTGAAAATACAAGATTAAAAATGTCAACCTTCAACTGACAAACACTTAGCGACTGCCAATTTCTAATTAAACTTAAAGGCAGCTGAAATTTTCATTATAAAACTAACCACCACTTAACTGTCAAAGCTAATCTCCCTGGCTCTGAGCTTTTCATGATTGAAGCAAACAGCCACTTAACAGTCAATCTAATCTCCCTTTCTTTAAATTGCTTTTTAGTTGTGAAGTTCAATAAAATTTGCCGCTTCTATATTTGTTTTCTTGGCCTTGAATATAAAAAGATATTGTGAACATTTTAGGAGCTCTAAACTCAAGAGAAAAGATTGGAGACAGAGAAAGAAGCTGAAGCTTTATTTGTTACAATCATTTATAGCATTTTTTTTCTCTTGAAGGTCGGGATGATGGAAAGTAAATACAAAGTGTTGTTAGGGCAGAATTTTTTTTTATACACTTTCTGAAATCATTCTTTGTGAGAGTGAATATAATAACTTTGAACACGTGTTTTGAGCTTTGAGCACGTGATCTGTCTGTCATAGGGAAGACAACAGTGATGATGATATTCATTCGCATGCAACAGAGGATTGTAAAAAAGAAAGATAATTTATTTATATTTTTTTTTTAATAAATTATAAATATTTTATATAATTTATTACTATTCAATTATATTTCTTATTTTTGAAATTAGTATAGATTTTTAAATTCATTTATTTAAAAAATATCTTGCAACTATTTAATTTATTTAGAATTATTTTAGGTATTGTACTTATAGAAAATCCACATTTCATTATTTTTTATTATTCTAGTTTAAAAATAATTTATTTTCATCTCATTTTTATATTTATATTTTAAATAAATATATCAAAAATAAAATAATTTATTTTAATGTGTATGATAAATTTTTTTTAAATATTTTTAATTTTGTTTATAAAATAAGTATTAATTAATTAATTTTATATATATATATATATACTCTATCTCAAAAATTATATTTTAATTTCAAATTTTTATTTGTTTTAGTTTTGGTTAATTATTTATTATGTAAGATTTATATCTTTACTCAATCTTGTGTCCATCACTTTTTCAATTATAATGAACATATCAAATATTTAATTTCCAATTAAAAAATCAAAATATTTTCTTAAAAATTTTAATTGATTACAAATTTTATGTCAAAGTAACAAATCAATTTTTTTAATGTTTGAAGATTTATTCAAATATGATGGAAAGGTAAATAGTGTTGATGAGGGCATGCCTTTGTTGTTATGTGATAATTATTTTAGGAATATTATGTTTATTATTAAATAGTAAAATATAAGAGCTATTTTCTAAAAGACTCATGTCATAGATAGTGTTGATGAACATGCCTTAGTTTTATATATGCTATTTATTTTAAGAATATCATGTTTATTATAAAATAATAAAAGATAAGAACTTTTTTTCATAAAGACTTGTTGCATTACATTCCATCTCTTATTACTATTGTAAATTATTTCTAAACATTAATTAAGAACATTAGATTATTATTAATTACTTTTTGTAATTAGAAATATTAATAATTTATAGATGTGTTAGAACCTTGACCTGAAACGTGAAACGACTGGTCTAACCATATAACCATACTCTTTGACTATATTAATGTGGTGTTAAATGAAATTTATATTGTTACATTATTTTTTTCAGTGTATAACGATATAATTTATTGGATTAATGGCAGGAAAGATGTTGTGCACAGGAGATGTATTGCTGCAAGCCTGGTGAATGTTGTATACCTACTTGAAACCAACAAAAACCAAGCCAAGCAATGGTGCAGCTTACTTCAATTTGATGTGGTGGAAACTGCTATCGATGACCATGACAAGTCAATATTTGGGGCTATTTTTCTGTGGCAGGGAATAGAGAAAGCAGGTCCAGCGGGGCCCCCCTCAGAAGTAGTTGCATTTAGAGGTACAATTTTTCGATCCAAAACTATTTTAGAAGACTTGGCCCTAGATTTCAAGGTAGCCACTGCACGCCTAGACTCTATATGTAGGGTTGATAAGGGTTTACAATACCTGCGAAGGAGCATTCAAAGGAATGGGTCCCACAATATTTGGCTTGCAGGACATTCATTAGGATCTGCCATTGCACTAGCTGTGGCAAGGAAACTAGCGAGGGAAGAACGCCATAATCTTGAAGCACATCTTTTCAATCCTCCATTTTTTTCGCCCACACTCCCTCAGTTGAAATTGTTTGAGAAGATTGGAAAGACTTTATTTTCCATTCGTAAAGCTTCCCCTCCTCATATTAAATGCATTCATGACACTTCTGAGGCATTGGCAATTAGCATGGGGTTGAGAGATGAGAAGAAATTGCTTGAGTTGTATGGTGACTTCCTTGCTATTAGCAATTGGACTCCCAACATGTATGTGAGTGAAAAAGATCCCATTTGTCGCTCTTATATTCACTATTTTGAGATATGGAAGGGTATATATGGGAAGAAAAGTCATTTGGTCCATGAAAGTATGAAGTACCTCTTCTGTTTTGAAGTGGCCAGAAAGAAAACTCCTTGGCATTTAGTTCCCTCAGCTAAGGTAGTTATTGCAGTTAGACATTTGTTCCACAACCATCATAGTATTAGTCAATGGTGGTCTAAGGATCTTAAAATTCAAAGTACTCAATATAACCCTCCAATTGAAGTCACTCAATGGAATGCCAATGCTCCAATTGCAATCACTCGATTGAATGCCAATGCCCTTCAAAAGAGTGCAGCCCCACAGTACGATGATAAAGATGATGATGCCACTAGTCTTTGAAGAGATGAAATTGTGGAATAAAATGACATGTTAATGTATTTTTTCGTATATGTATACATTTCAATGAAACATTAGCATGCATATTTGGAGAATAAATGTTATCACTATTTTTTTCCTTAAATACTTGCAATATAGAAATATTGGTACATAGTTGAATGCAAGAGACATCAAAAGAGTATAAGAAGAGACAATGCAGATAATAGGGGGTTAGTCACTCTCATAAAATGGTATATATCATGTGTTGTTGTATGGAGGATGATTCTATCTTATTTCAAATTTTATTATTGTGAATTGGTAAAACAAATGTGATGTATTACTATAAAAGGAAATTTCATGAATAAGAGTGTGTAGTGGTATATATTTAAAAATAGAGAGAATACTAAGAAATTTTTTATCATATGTGCATGATTTTTTAATAAAATGAATCCTTGTGTTTGAATAATAAACATATACATCTAGTTAAATAGTCACACATGTTTGTAGAATAACTTTTAAATTAATTACACTAATGTCACATAAGGTTTATATCTTAATTTAGAGATTTTCTAATATAAAACAACATATAATATTAGTGTTATTCAAATTTAAAAAACACTTGTTTACTTGAAAGTATAGAGAAGGCTAAGTTAATTTCTAAATAAGAAACATTAATGAAACATCTATATGGACTTCCTAAACATAATAAGAACATTTTTTAGGCTGGGTGACAAACACATAGATGGTAGCAACACATAATCAAAGGAGGATTCTTGAAAGGAAAATTGTTACCCCAAAAAAGGATGGTTTTTGTTGACCAAGAAAAAGATCTACTCAAAGGATTAATAAGTTATCCACATGTGGGAAATATGGCAAAGCATCCTATTATAAGTCTTAAAGACAAATCTCTACCAAGTGTTCAAAGAATGAATCCATGCTAATATTTTCATAATGAATTTAGTCTATTTGATTAGGAGGTCAAAGGTCAATAAGGAGGCTAACTAGAATTCGTACAAATGTAGATGAAGACATATAAACAAATAAAATAAGAATATGGTTATGGGGTGTGTATGTTTTTATGTAGGAAGTAGAAATTAGGTAGTAAAACCCATTGACATTTAGTTCCCTCATCTAAGGTAGTTATTGCAATCATAATTTTGTTCTATAATCATCATGTTATTCATCAGTGGTGGTATAAGGATCTCAAAGTTTGAAGCACTAAATATAACCCTCCAATTGAAATCATTCATTAGAATGTCAATGTCCTAGTTTCAATCACTCAATGGAATGTCAGTGCTCTTTACAAGATTGCAACCCCCCAATACATTGTGAGAAAAAAAGGAGATGATAAAGATGGTGGTGCCACTAGTGTTTAAAGGGATGAAATTGTATAATTCAATTGTATATTAAATTTTTTTTCATATATGCATATATTTGAATGAAACACTAGCATGTGTATTTGGAGAATAAATTGTACCACTATTGTTTCCCTTAAATTCTTGCAATCTAGAAATATTGTTACATAGTTGAATGGAGGAAACATGGGAAGGGTATAAGGAGATACAATGTAGCTAATAGTGGTTTTCCACTTTAATAAAATGGTATATATCATGTGTTGCTAGATATATAGAGGATGATTCTATCTTATTTCAAAATTTATAATGGTGTATTGGTAAAAAAAAAATGTGTTATATTAATGTAAAGTAAAATTTCATGAATAAGAGTATGTAGTGGTAGATATTTAAAAATAGATTGAATACTAAGAATAATTTGATCACACATGCATGATTTTTTAATAAGATGAATCATTGTGTTTGAAGAATAAACCTGTATATCTAATTAAATAGTGGCCCATGTTTGAAGAATAACTTTAAAATTAATTACACCAACATCGTAAAGTTTATACCTTAATTTAGAGATTTTTTTATATAAAATAAATATACTATTTTTGTCATTCAAATTCAAAAAATGCATGTTTACTTGAAAATATGGAGAAGGCTAGGTTAATTTCTACACAAAAACCATTAGGGGACTATTATGCCTTGCATACACACCTCATCATTTTACTTAAGACAATTTGGGGACCCCCTCTATTTGTTATCATTTCTTCTTTCATGCTTGTTGTTTTTCATTGTTAGTTGCACATTAGAAATTTTTTGTTGTTCCTCTTAATTTTTTGTTGTGTTTTATTACTGAGTTTTGAGGTCTTGAAAAATCCTAGTATTTGTATGCCCTACATACTCACCTCATCATTTTACTTAAGAAATTTTGGGGACCCCCTCTTTTTGTTATCATCTATTCTTTCATTCATGTCTTTTTTCTTTCTTAGTTCTATTAGGGTTCTTTTGTTCTTTCCTCTTAGTTTTTGTGTTTTAGTAAGTTTTTGTTATGTTTTATTACCAAGTTCTGGGGTCTTGACAAATCCTAGCACCCATATCAGTTTCATGGTCTTGATAAATCTTGGCACATGTATCAATTTTGAGATCTTAATAAATCCTGGCACACGCATTTGTTCTGAGGTCCCTTATATTTTTGGTACCTATAGTAGTTCTAGGGTCTTGAACAATCCTGGAACCTTTGCTTGTTTGGTTCATGGATCATCATTCTAAGTTTGTTGGAAAGTAAAATTAGGGTTTTCTATGTTTAAATTTTAGTGCAAGGGTTTTGTGGTGTTTTGGCTCATTGAAGTTCATACCAAGGTTCAAACTTTAGACTTCTCAGTTTCAGGTTTTTGTCCTAACTCAACCCCTAACCATAAATCTTCTTTAAATAAAAGGTTGAAAATCTCTTACCTAGGTTTTGGACCCCATCAAGAGTTTCATTTTAAGTCCAAATTCTTAGTAGATATCCTCTCTCCTCATTCCACAACCAAAAATGTGGAACTTTCTTTAGGAGTTTCGTATGTCGAGTCATTCCAAAGATGGAACTCTTCCAAGTTCTTTTTTTTTTACTGTGATCTCAAAATTTGTAATTAAAAAATGTCCTTATATTTTGGCTTCACTATAAAACTAAAATTTTTGAACGTCTATCCAAGTTTTCACAAATTTTAAAAGTTTGAGAAAAAATTAATTTTCACCATCCAAATTTTCTTAAGAAAATCTTTGAATTGTTTTTGGACTTCAGACCTCATTTTGGACTTGGAACTTTAAATTACATGTTCCAAATTCGTCCGACCCTCACAATCTGCCATTTAATATTTAAGTTATTTTCCTCGTGACGATTCAGACCCAAATGCAGACTTTGAACTTTATTGTTCAAGTCCTCAATTTGCTCTGTAACCTGAAACCTGCCAAATAAAAGAAACTAGAACTTTAAGTCCCGTTGGAACCAAAAGTTCCAGCATTGTTAAAACCGTAGATCGTAAGTCTGCAAAATTTAAAATTCCCCAAAAAATTTAAAACCTCAAAATTATATGAAAAAAAAAACTACAATATAAATGTTCCTGGGGTTCGTAAAAAACCTGGGATCCTACCATAGGTACAACTCGGCCTCTGTTGAGAGGAAAAAGAAAAAACACTAACAATAATAACGAGACCTAGCACATCACAGGTCACGAGTTCGAATTAGTGTTATTGGCAAAGCTTGTTACAAACTCTAAATCCATGGCCAGAAGGTCGAAGAATATACAGAGAAATCACTGTAACCTTTTTTTTTAAAACTACCTGAATGTCTGTAGGAAGCTGAATTGCAGTAGCAATTGAGACTCGAACCAACGATGTGGTTGAAGATGAAACTAGTAAGAGTAAGAGTGAAATCGGATAGTTTTATATGGATATATGCAAAGAACATATTTTGTGTGTGCATGGGAATTCATTGGTTTTATGAAACTCACAGGATTTAAATCATGGTTGAAGGCTGAGTAAAAGTTGAAGATTTTCATGCTTTAAAGGTGCAAAGGGGGGAAATGTGAGTGTATATTTTGTACATGAAGTTGCTTGTGTATTTTCAAGATCATAAGTTGCGGTAACAAATAGGTTATAAGTCGTTCAAGGACATGGGTGGTTTGAAGGATTTAGGAGAGTAGGGCAAAGTGGAAGAAGAAGCACATGAGGTGTTTTTAAAGGGAAAGGTGACGTACTGATTTGAGATCTTGGAGAAGAGCAAGATTCAAGATGATGTGCATGCTTTGTTGGGCTCTTATGGTAATCTTTGACAGGTTGAAACTATGTGGGAGAAACTCTCTAGGGCTATGCATTTACATAGAGAAGGATTCTTAGTTCCTTCAAATGTCCACTTTTTTTTTGGGAAAGAGAAATTGATTCAAATTCGAAAGAGACTAAGAATTTCATGATATTTTCCTTATTAAATAGAATCTAAAGAAGAATATTCAGGATGTTGGAAAAATTCAGTCAAAGAAAAAAAATAGATTGCTTTACATATATTAAAGAAGGAGATCAAAATGATACATATGAGGATGCATTGATGCCCAGGTTAAGGCAAAGGATATAGTAATAATATTGGAGCAAAATACAGAGCACAGTGACATTATAAATATAATCTCTTGTGCAAAACCTACTCTATCTAATTTTAAGAATGATTTTTTTATTTTTTTAGACTGTAGGAATTGGGTAGCCCCCCTATAAACTGTAATGCGTCTGGTAAACTTTTTTCATGTGATCGGTAACGCTAGCATGACACACTCTCCGGTACCATGGGGCTGGGAGGGAGACTAGAGCTCATGACCTCTTGCCTGCAATAGGCCCCTCATCCCAAAATGTTTTGATCAACTCTTTCCCTCTGTCATGAGAAACCCCTCTATGCTTTTTTTTTATCTAATTCTAAGAATGATTATTCAAATGGTGGTTGTAGAAATAGTCCATGGGAAGGTATGTAGGTTAATGATAGACATGGTTTGGAATGTACACACCAACATTCAAGTAGGCATTATGTGGGTGGTTCCTAAAATTTTATATCAAATAAATATGATCACATGCATGCTACCTTTGGGAAAAGAGTAGTATTTGCGCTCTTAACACAATTGTTGTGTAGCTTATCATCCACTTTGTGCCCATGCATTGGGACTTTGTGTTGAGGTCCTTGAAGATAAAATGGTTAGATATATAGGGTACACTCATGAGGAATATGAACAATTGTGATTGTTGTCATTTTGCAGGAAGCATAGGCAATTGAAAGATGAGCGGAGTACAACAAATCAAGAAGGATCCTTAGCCATGGGAGATTGTTTGCATATGTTCCTCCTTCCAATTGTTATGTCTGAATCCCTATAGTTTGTATAGTGTTATGAGTAGTCAGCTTGTGGCTACCTTAACTCTTAATTCAGTCATATTGTCATCATTATATTGTTATTTAGCTATTTAGGTTGGCCTTAGCCTTATATAGGATTATCTAGGTCAGCTTGGGTGATATCCTAGGCATAAATATGGTATATAGAGGAGGTATAGGTAGGTTATTATGATCATGTTTAACATTGTGTTCTTATTGAAGACTATTGAAAGTATCCCCTGAAAGTGACATATTATTATCAAGTATTTGTTTCATATTCAAATTATTATTTTTTTATCAGTTCAAACAGCCTAAGGGGGCTGTACCCATGTATTAACCATCAAAAAAATATAAACATTACAATTTTAGCAGAGAAAGACCATTTTTTTAGGCCTTCAGTATTGTTCATCCTACACTGCCCCAACATGAGATCCCATAATCGAGATGCAACATGAAGGGCCACACTTAATCTACAACTGAAGGCATTGCTTCGCTTTTAGATTGGGAGCGCAGCAGCATGCTGAAATTTACCTCATTTTTCTTCTTCTTCCTTTGCATCATTGTCCAATTTTCTTCTAACTCCCGTGAACTTTTGGTTTCTTATAATTTCTTTGTGGATTTCTCCATCTCAGGATAGGTGATATCTTAGCACATTGAAGAAATTTTCAGTGCCTTCCCAGGCGGCAGAAACTTTGATGCCTTAACACACTCTCTTCTTGATAGAACATGATCATCACTATCCATTGGTGGGATCACATCCTTTCTGGGAATGACTTGAATTGTGTGAAAATCCCGGTTGCTTTTCTCTTTTAGATTTTCAACAGAGCATGCATCAACCGTGTGGACTTGAGAAAGCTCGAAATTGCCAAATTTTGAGATTGGAGAAGCAATCAAAACATCCAAATTAGTGTTACCTACTTGAGATTTCTCATCAGAGGGTTTTGGAGCGCTTTAAGGCCTAAGAGGTGGAGGAATTGTGTCGTCCATAGGAGATGCCTCCCCAAGGTTGCCATCATTCTCTGCTCTGGGGGAAATGATGTAATGTTGGGATTCTACCCCCACCCACTAGGAGGGTTTGTCCTTAGTTGTCCCCAAACCCTTACCCGGCCCTTGTAGCTTCTGATAATGAGGTGTAGAATGATCTATAGAGTAGCATTTTCTGCATCTGGAGGCGATTTTCTCATAGTCCACTGGCTGCTTCCAACATCGATCTCCCACAAGCAAAAATATCTCCACAAGGAGACCAATGGAAAGATCCATTTCCACACAAAAGCGTGCGAATGTGGTATTTTGGCAATTGAACATTTCCTCTGAGCTGCAATGATCCATACCTAAACAGTTGCCTATGCCCTGCAAACAATCAAACTCGCAGAATTGAAAGGGAAGATAAGGAAGACGGACCCAAAAGAAGGTTGAGGATAAAGTCTCAATTCGGGGGTCAAATGAGGGGAACTAGGGTTCCATGCATAAAAAGTCACCTTGGCAAATCTACGGGCCATTCTCAAGCACCCACTTCTTGTCTACGAGGGATTCGAATTCGAGAATAAAGAACCCCTTGGCACATGGGAAAATGAAGATTTCATCCTCCATAGATTTCCAATTTTCCATTATCCATGCATGGAGATCGCTTAAGTTGGGCCACGGTTTTGAGAATCTAAAGATGAGTGCATTCCTTTGTAGGAACTTCTCCCTATCACGAACCAGACCACCCATGCGAGCTTTAGAGGTTGCAAAAGATCGGCGAAGAGGTAATGGACAACCAGAATGAGCCGAGCTGCCTGTCATAGAGACGACCTTGGAGTGAAGAGGTTGTTGCCCCATAAGATCAGGAGCAGAGACCCAAGCGCCTCCGCCCAGGGGCCATTTGGAAGGGATTTGTGGGTGAACCGGGTGAAGAAGAGTCTAAGGGGATTGATGTCTAACCCTCGCTCCACATAGGGCTTCTTTAAAGTTTTGATTGGTGCCGCCATGTAGCCCCTCCGACCCACGACCCTTCACCACAGCACCCAAAACGCCTGCATTCAGAGAATCGCCACACCCACGGGAGTTGTTTGCAGTAGGGGTAGTCGCGATGCGGGGAGAGAGAAGAGAGATTATAGAGTGTCACATATCGGCAGGCAATTTATTATATATTTCATGTTTTTTATTATTATGCAAGTTGTTTCATTACACCAATCTTTTTGGATGTGCTCGTTGCTAACCATAGATTTCTTTGAAATGTAGGAATGGATTTGGACTTGGAACATTAAACTCCAAATCCCAATTCATTCCCATGAACTGATTCCCCATCAAATGTTATTTATAAAGCAAAACATTAAAGCGAACTTTGAACGCTAGAGAACTTGGGACCAAGTCCCAATTCCATAGAACCATTATTTTTGTCATTTGTAATAAAATAAATTTATATTTTAATCTTTGTAGGATCGGATGAATTTTATCATTTATGATGATATTTGTACTTATTATTATTTATGGAGAACATCCTTGGAAAAGTTAAATATAATTAGTTGGAGATGTGAGATGAATACTCTAATGTAAGTGAGGTGCATTTATCTTCCACAAAAGAGAAAATATTATAGGTATCAAATGACATTCATTGTCATAATAAGTAGATGGCTAAATCCATGTATGGGCCCACCTACAAATAGTGTGAAAATGGTAGTATTTTTTTACAATGAAAAGGGAAATTGAAAGGTGAATTGAAAGTGAGGCAATTTATTTGCTACTTTGAGTAGTTAAATGTGGGAGATATTATTTCAAACTAGGGTTTTGAATTTTACTTTTAAAAATACCAGTTCATTTCTAACTTGCAAATTAAAAGGGATAAATATAGATGAAAAATAAAAATACATGTCAATATTGGTTGTATGTGGTAGATTAATCTTGGCCATTGGTTTTTTTACATGTGTATACCTTCTCTTATAAAGAAAGATTCATTATACTTGAAAAGGTTGGGGGAGAAATAGTTGGTTTTCTACAACAATAAATATTTTGAAAAGTTTTCATGATTTCTCTTCGTTAGTGAAATTTATCTAATGGATATGCATGCATGTGCTTTTATTTGCATATTTTAGTTTATTCATGACAAAATAATAGTTAGATTTGTACCATAATTGGATGCTTTAATGATGTTTTTATAATTTTAAGTAATTTAGGTTCCTTAAGAAATTGCATTAACTTTTTGGCTATGTGATTTAATCTGGTTAAACAAAATTTAAATTATTATCAGATTAATTCATTCATGCATATTATCATTCTAACATAATTTCAAAGTTAGGATTATTCTTATTTCCCTTTCTTTTGATCTTCTTTTTAAACTCTTTAGAATTAGGAAAAATAATAGCAAAATATTAAAAATTAGCTTTCTCATGGTATTCCCATAACTCATTGTATATCATATTCAAGATCAAGGAAAACTACTTTCATGGTTTTCAACTTTTTCAATTGATTTACCGTCAAGATCTATGTTACACCCATCTTTGAATTACAATTTACTTTTTACCTTATGTTAAAAGCATGGATGATTTGTGTAATTATGAAGTTTTGAAAGATGAATGTTATGAAGAATTAAATGCAATGCAATGGTTTTATGTATTTAATGGAAATATTAATGAATATGCAATGAAATGGATTCAATATAAATGATATGGCTAACTACATGTTTGTTTTCCAAGTGGATACACAGGGAGGATTTTGCACCTCCAAAAGAAGAGGGGGAGTATCACCCGAGAGAAGGGTATGGATAAGGACTAAATAATAAAGCCATCTAAGTTTGTTGTTGTGTATAGATCAAGTTTTGGATACTATCATAAATGAGTAAGTTTGATCTTGAGTTGTGTCAGTCAAGGTTATGTTAACCAAGGTTGAGTCAAGTTTGGTTTCCTTATAGTAGGCTATAGGATTATTGATATTTATTTATTAACATGTGTGTGTGTGTGTGTGTCATTATTGTTGAAGTTAAATTAGTATTGATTTTGTCATTATGATATTGGTATATGGAAGTGATCATGTATATATTATAGTATGTGTGTATGCATTAAGATTAAATAGTTTTATCATTATGATATGAATATATATATATATATATATATATATATATATATGCGTGCACACATATATATTTATATGTAAAGGTAAATGAGCATGTATATATATGACTCGATGATAATTGACAATCAATATATACTCATGCACGTATAAATACATATATACGAGAAAAATATATATATGATATTAAATAACAAGTATTTTTAAATCCTTTAAAAATTGGAAGAAAAGGTAATAAGAATTAATGATTTTGACACAGTCATGAGGCTTGAAAAGCCAAAATTATAGGTCATTCTAGAAGGCCACATTATAGCTAGATAATACCTAATTGAAATGCAAATTAATGGCAAGATTAATAAGCCACGAGCTGGTTGTAACTGAAGCTTAAATGAGGCATGGAAAAATCTATCGTGTGGGCAATGTTTGAGGTGTGAGCCTTGGTAAAACCAGCTACAATTTATAACTATAAATATATATACTAGCACTTGCACTAGGGAGGGTGCAAGGGTTACGCCGATAGGAAAATATATAAAATTAATCATAAAGTACAATTATAGTGTAAAATATATACAATAGTGTTTGAATTATATAGAAATTGTTTGTAATATACATTTGGAGTTTGGAAATTGAATGAAAGATTTGAAACAAGTTTAATTTCGATTTGCAAATTTGAAAAGTTGTATGACATAGGGGAGAGGACCGAGTACCTGAGCATGTTTCAATAGTTGTGATAGTAGTTGTTTATATAATGCCCAATATTTTTATCAATATTGGACCAATAGTTGTGACTTTGAAGTTGTTAGTGTTGATGATGACTACCCATAATTAAACAAAATGTATTCCTTTAATCTAAAAAGCAACCAATCATGTGATTCCACATCAGCGCTCAATAAAACATGTTGTGAATGCACAAGTATTGGTCTCACTTTTTTTTGGGCCTTTTTGGACACCTTGATAAAAAGCATGCTGATGTGGCATCATATTTGATGATGTGGCTCTGAAACCTTAGTTATAAGTAGAGGACTTGCCAAGTAAGCTGGTGTAAAAAATTGGGAGTGATTTGAAATTTCCATGTAGGATAATTAGAAGCACGAAGTTAGGGTACACAACTACTGGGTCCTCTCCCCTATTTAAAGATTGAAAATTATTTGAAATATTTGAACTATTATTTCTACTTTGGTGAATTTGTATTATGATTAGTTGTGGTAGTTTGGAATGATCTAGCACAATCTTTCATAATCTTTTTTATGTTCTTTTTTGTTGAAAAGTTAGCATACTTCCAACATAAATGTAAAACTGACTTTATCTAAATGAGAAAAGTTGCATTAAAATGGAATATTCTAGACACGTCGAAATCCATTAAATGATAGGCACATACACAAGAACAAGTCCAAACCAAGAATCTCAATATGATAACACAGTGAAAAGTGTTAAGGATTGAGGTTCATGAATCCTTCATATCTTGTACCACATTAGAAGTAGTAGTAAATTTCTAGCTCCAAAAAAATGTATTGAAGAAAACATCAAAAAGTTGTGGGTCGGGGATACCAAGGAAAAGGTACCCGAGGAAATAATTGTTCTTTGCACATAGGCTTTATTATATGATATTTTGGTTACCTGTTTTGGAGATGTTAATGGTAGCAACTACCTAAAACAAAATTCATCACAGCAGCTAACTGCATAAAATCAAACTGAAGGATGACAGCGAGGAGTTGCATGCACAATCTAAATTAAATTCAGAAAAGTCATTGATGCATTACTTTTAGTAGCAGAGTGTCATGTGAACCCATGTTTCATGATGGCTTCCAGTCAAAATGAACAGCTCGCAAATAGATGTTTCAAGTTTTCAGACAAAATCCAGTATATTTAATGCAAAAAATCCATGTAGACACTGATAACAGTCTTGTATAATCTTACTGCAGAATCCACATAAGATGATTCTTATATTACAACAAAAGTGATACCTTCTCCATGCTTAATGAAAATGATATTTCCACCGACTCTCAGTCTACAGAGGATGCAAAATTTGTATGAAGAAGGGATGAGGAGATTGATGCTTTTGATAGAACAAAAATTGGTAGAGAAGCACTTTTTATTGATCAGAGTTTGGAAATACATGATGCTGAAGCTAAAATGTAAATGACATGGAGTGTGAAGCTATAGATCGGGATGTGAACTTGGTTAAAGAGAGCAGGGAAATTGTCCTTTTTTCATCTGTTTAAGCTCTTCTTACAAATACTGTCAATTGGGTGTTGTGGTTCAAATATATCTTCTCCAATAACATGGCAGAAATCCAAGTTCTATTGATTATGACTGGGATTAAATCAGGTAAAATCATCTAATTTCTCAGGGAGATCCACCTTTGACCATTAATCTGCTTATTAAGCATACAGTGAGTCTACACTATATGGAAGAATATGATGTGGTAGCTGATGTCACAACTTCAACTCTACTATTATCTTCAGTTAAGTTCCAGCATGTCAGACAACACAAGAACCAAGCTACAATTATTTGACAAATCAATGCAAACACCTATACAAGGGAGAATGTTAAACATGCAGGAATCAGATTTCTTCATCTAAAAGAACAGTATACAATACAACCTCACTCAATTGCATCGGTAGGCAGAAAAAAATATACAATACATCAAATCCTTGTATTATTTAGGATTTACCATATACATTTCAAATGAAGGTTTTCACCTCCTCCTTGAAAGTAGCTTTAAGATTAGGAAAACATATCAACATACAGGTGATAATGATCACACGATATGATTTGAATGGAAAATTTTAGAACCATCTGCCTCTCATTCTGGATGCACTATATGGAGTGGTATAGCATCACTTCAATCATATTGAAGAGCATCTGGACTGCTCTAAACCATTCCAAACCATATAGAAAGGTACATCCAAAATGTTGGATTATGTTGTGGCAAACCATCTAAGACAGAGTATTTAAAGAAGAAAGCAATGGTTGATTAATAAATGGACAGTGATTACAACCACTACGACAATAAGGGAAAAAAGAGACTACCTAGGGAGGAATTGCATAAGTCTAGAGTGCAGAGGATTGTCAGTGATGGCGTAGACGGTTTCCTCTCTTCTCACTTGTTAAACATTCTCATGGAGAGTGAATTTATCATTGTGTCCCACTATGAAATAGCAGGGAAACAAAAAATAAGAGAGCTTATAAAGCCTCTTGGAAGCTCAAATGGGCCGATCATGAAGACCATCACACAACCATTTTACAACAAAATTGAATTGTGTTGGAGAAAACAAAGACTTGTAGTACAACTCAGCTGCTAAGTAAAAAATTGCATTTATGTGTCATAAATCATGGAGTGTAATCCAAATACATGCTGCACATTAAAGTCACAATATTATGGGAGATAAAAATAGCTATTTAAAGCTTTAAACAGAACAATTGTTTTTCAGACAAGACGATACAGAATTGCAAGCTGTTGGGGGTTTGGGTTCTATTTTGGCGTTCGGGCAAAGCTTCCACAGGAAAGAAAACATTTATGATTGCTTTGCTTGGACCAGAGTCCTCGATTTCTTCATAATTATTAAAAGAGCATGAGAAAAAAAAGTTGATGAACCTTCTACTGAAAATGTTAGAGCAGCTCTCAGAAAAGCCATAGTTTCATACCACCCTGATAATAACTTCCAGTATAGTAGAGATTGGCAGGTTCTGTGTGAAGAAATCACAAAAATTCTGAATTGTAAATATGAAATCTACAAGTATGAAAAGGGATTTTGATGTCGTTGTAAATATCATAACACTGGCCTATATTATTTCATTCCAAAGTCAAAGTAATGAAGGCCATTCAGAATCAAAGTAGATGCAAAAAGTAAGATTTACGTTATGATATGAAACATGTACATAATTACATTTAAGCAGAGACAGGACAACTTCTAACAGGAACACAAGCAAATAATACATAAGATATTTTGATAGATATGCAGAATGCAGGTGAAATAAAAGAAAGAAGTTGATGGAATAAGGAAATACCAGATTTATCCACACCAACGCTACGATTTGCATGCAACAACAGTTAACATGCACATTAATTACTGAATTAAATACATTTATACAGAAGTTGGAGCGGTCTATGGCGGTGATCAAAACTGATGGCTTTGATATTTATTGGAACTCCATGACTCTCGCAACAGCCTTTCACGTCCCGAATTGTATTTTTATTATATGCAAGCAATGTGAAATATTGCGTGGCAGATATTTCATTATAAACCGCCTTTCTCGTATTAAAAAAAGTGCCGACTTTTCATGTGTTTCCTTTCCTCTATCTCAACAACGATGTACACGCAAGAATGTAAACTGTTTTAATCAACGGTGCGATTTCCATTTCGTCCTAGATTTAATGCCGCGCCTAACCGCAACATTTATAATGCCTATTTGCAACCACCGACAACCCTGGAAAGCACAGAAAAGATTAAAACATGGTTACTAAAAATAGTTGTATACCAGAAATGGAAGGGAGTTGTATACCGAGGAAAAATAGTTGTATATCGGCGGTGGACGGAAGCTGTATACGACGAAAAATAGCTGTATACCGGCGTGAGACAGGTTTCAGCTGAACGTTCATTTTATATATAGCGGTGGACGGAAGCTGTATACGACGAAAAATAGCTGTATACCGGCATGAGACAGGTTTCAGCTGAACGTTCATTCTATATATAGTCTATCGGCTAATAAATAGCAACATGTGCATGAATAATATGAAGTCTCACGTGCCTTTTTGAGGGCAGATTTATCAACAAATATTAATTGTTTTGAACAACCACAAACTGGTGAGTAGTTTGCAGTTATAAAGTATTAAAAACAACCATAAAAAAAATCTTTGGTCGACCCTCTAAAAAGGGTGACTAAGTCAACAAAATGAATGTTCTTGCCAGCAAATAAGTGGTTTAAAAGAAAGTTTAAAAGGCAGCTGTATCGACCAGCTTATGGAGAATTCTCGGCCACTTAGTGGCAAGTAATTGCAATTGCAATTATAACTAGACTGAAATGAGTTGATGGAAAGCATAACTTCAACGTGATAATGTAAGCAGGTTTTAGACTGTTTTGGCAGCCTTCTTCAGGTGTGGGAAACAGAGTCATTAAGACTCTTAAAAATCTAATTTCTTATCAAACCAAACTGTTTTTGCGTGGCTATTAAGGAAAGCAATTATCAGCAGTAAGGTAGTTTAAGCTTGCATTAATATGGCGCCATAATTGGTAGTAGTGGAGAGCATACATGTTGAGTCTTTTGTCTATAAAAACATGAGGCTTGCATATTATTTGGGGTTGGCTAGCAAGCATAGTAGAGGCATAGTGACTGTGTTTTATTGCTCTTAAAATATTATAGTCTGAATATCAATTTTAGAATAGTGTTAGTAGCATTATAGAGGTCTGAAAATCATTTCTAAAGCAAGAGGAAAGTTGTGTTGAAAGTGAAGAATTTAGCATTGGAAGCTAGTGGTCTCAAGAAGCATTTGGTTGCAATCGATAGTTGAAACTACAGGCATGTTTTATTTGTTTCTAAACTAGTTATTTTCTTGTTTACAATTTTGAGAAAAGATTGTTATGAATGAAAAAAAGAAAGAGTTCCATATGACTGTTTTGAGAATGAGCATATTTAGCTTGGAAATAAGAGATTTAATGATAATATCTTAATAATGATAATTTTGAAAATATGAATGGAAGGATATTGTTTATGTACTCTAAATGCACTCTAATGTATATGAGTTTGTAACCAGAAATATGGTTTATTTGTTGGATAAATAGTATCTTTATTGTGTATATCTTTAAAAGAGTTAAATAAGAATCAATAGTATGATATACTACTTAAGTATGAGCATCTGGGGATTGAGCACATGAACCCCCATCATCTTTGTGTTGAGATATGAACCCAACCTTATGAGTTGTAAATGGGAGTCTTAAATCATGTGTTGTAATCCTCTAGTTGGCTCAAACAATGTTATTTCCATGAAAGCATGACATGATGTCAATGATTTTTGAATGACCATAGGTATGTCAAGATGGTGGCATAAGTGTCATCATTATTTTTTTTTAAAACCTAAGAATAGATGAATGGTAAACCTTATGGTTTGATAGGGTTTGGAATAGAGGTAGTAGCCTAGACCCCGGATGTTATAGGAATGTGACAAAGGAATTTATTATTCATAATGTTATAACTAACCAGTTATTTTGACCACCTTAGTGGGTATGCTTTTATGAACGTAAACCTTATGATATCTAGTAGAACCAATGGGTCTATAGTTGAATTTATCCTTAGTATACAAGACTACAGTGTTTACTAAGATAGTCTAAAACCTAAAGAAAGTTATATTCTTCATGGAAAAATAACCATCACTATGGGAAATTAGTATATGTAATATGTATACCATTTTATGACCAAATAGGTCAAGAATTGATTAAATATTATATCTTGAGAGTAGTTGCTCTCAAGGGTTATGGTAAAGTTTCAAACAAGTGTTTATAGCCAAGACCCAAGTAGTTATATGAAAGTATCTCAAGTGTTCGGGTCAAAAATTAATAACAACTCAGATGAATTATGTACTTAGTGAGTATTCACATTCTAAGAAAGGATTCTATAGTGAAACTAAAAAGTAGACATTTGAGACTATAATATGAAGAAGGAATCTTCAATTCAAGAATAATATTTATTATTTATATATGATGAACATTTTTTAATACTTTTAGTCGTGACCAAGAGATTCTAGTCAAAGACAGGTCGTTAGTATCAACTATTTTTGCATAGAATGAGAGAGCAGATACTCTCATGGTTAATACAAAGGACTTGAATAAGTGGTAGCTTCCAAGTCCCAAGAAGTTACAAGAACGTAACTTGGGTATTCAAGGTCTATAAAGTATAACCAGTCAAGTCGTTTATCTACTTAGTAAGTAAGAACATTGGATAAGAGGTTGTTTCCAAGGTCCAAGATGTTATGTAAACATAACATGAATGTTCTAAAGTCGGGAAGACTTAACCAATCTAGATGAACTATGTCTCAACAAGGGGAAATACTATACTCAAGATGGATAGTATTCAAGGGGCAGTATTATGCTCAAGATTGATAGGTGTATAGGAGTATGACTTAGATAAAGGTATCACTTTTTAAATGAAAATTTGTATGAAATATTAACCATTGGTCTACAGTATGTTTTTTAACCATAGGCAATATTAAGTTCTCCAAGTTGAGTAGGGTGGGTGAATGTACGACTTCGCTCTAAGAAAGTAGCAATTATTTATATCACACATAGCTTTGGCCAAAGTGAGTGCAATAGTCTCTGCATGCACTTGTCGATTCATAGTGTTTCAGATACTTGACACAATCAAAGTTTTCATTCATAGTTGGAAGGTCTCCATAGTTGATTGATAGCATTGGTTAAGTAGGGAACAACACCAGAGCTCAAATGGAAATTACAAGGGGTTCTAAACCATTTCCTTCGTTGAAGGGTAGGGCCACTTCCAGATAAGGTGTGTGGGGGATTGTTGGTCTATGGTTGGAGGTACAACACTTAGGTGATGCTCTCCCTCTTGCAGATGACAATGTGCCAAGTCTTGGGAGATAGAAAGAGAGAAATTATCCAAATATGGATCTCTGACCTTGTTCCTTAAATTATTTATGTTATATATTTGAAATTATTCAAATGGAAAATGTTGAAAAGAAAAGCAATTTCTACTTTCCAGTTTGAAAAAGTGAAATGAAATTATTATGTTATGCTTATGTTATCAGATATGCAATAGTAACTTTCAATTATTGAATAAAATTTTATGTCCTATTTTTATGGAATAAGTACTTTTTACTTTTTGGTTAAAATTCCATGTAAATTCCTTGTTATAAAGTTGTGGTTGTTACATGTGGTATCAGATCTACCAAGTTTTGTACTTTGAGCCTATGAGCTCACTATGTAGCTATAACATCCAATATTTAAGTGGTTAATGTTTGGATATCCATGTGCCAAAATGGTGAGGTTAAAGATGATTGCTAGGAAATTTGTTCTTGGCAATGAGAGGTATCTTAAAGCCAAGAAGCAAGAGGCTCTGATGAAAAATATAGAAGGAAATAATCATAATGAGAAGATGTGGTTTGGAGATGAGGAAACCTTCAACAATGCTACAAAACACATTAAAAAAGAGAAGAAGCAGATGGAGAAGGTAGCCAAGGTCATAGACCACAAACTGAGTTAGAGTTTGGCTCCATGGATGCCTTAGGTGGCATATAGTGCAATTCAATGTGAACCAACCAATGCAGTGTGTCTAAGGAGAGAGAGTACCTCCTAGACCCTAACACATTTGATAGGGGTAGAAAGATACCCCTAATTGATAATCTCCTAAATGGGGAATGATCACTCGTTGATGAGATGCTCATTGTGTGAAACCTTTGGTTGGGTTTTTGCATGTGACAGTAAAACCCCCCATTAAGTGGTACTTAGGTGAAGACCTACCCTTTTGTGGATAGAGTTTTGGGATGTCATAGTGAACCTTGCATATGTATTCTTACATTATAACATGGGCATATCTTGATGCATTTTATGAGTTAGAGTGGTTCTAATTAGGCATGGTTGAATAAAACTAATGGGCTATGTTTGCATTGTGCTTAAGCATACTCTCTCTAACACACTTTGGAAAATGGGGTACCCCAAAGGTGTTTTGTAGTCGTCACTCCCTCCAATGAGGCTAAACTTAGTCACACGGTTTTTTTATTCATGTTTCCACACCTTGATGCTTTATTTTGATTATTGATGAACTCTCTCATTGTTAATCATGGATCAATATTGATTTTTAAATTTTCTTCATGAACGGAGTAGTTGCTGAATTTTTTTATCTATCTATTTTGTGGCCTTGGTCACACTTGGCTTATTGTTTCATTGCAAGCATTTTATGATTTACTATTGGAACTGATAATTCTCCCTCTTGGGATTGTACTTTACCCTTGTGGTGGCTATTCTCAATGTTTGAAATTTTTTATCATGTTTTATGATCATTTCCCTATCATGTTCATAGTGAACCCCTGATAGAATGTATGAGGGAGCAAATGGTGGAGAATGTGCTAAGTCTTGACCTGTTCATATTAATTAGAGTAATAATTCTTCTAGTTTTGTTTTCAATAGAATAGAAGTAGAGGATGAGTGATATTTATATATATATATATATATATATATTCTTGTATGTATGTAAATATCTACATACATATGTACTTATACGTATGAGTATATATACATCGATTATCAATGATCATATTCATGTATATATACATGCTCATTTTTCTTTACGGATAAACATATGTGTGTGTACATATATATATATATATATATATTCATATCATAACAAAACCATTTGATCTTAATGCATACACACATACTATAATATATACATGATCACTTCCATATACCAATATCATAACAAAAAAATTGATACTAATTCGATTCTGATCATAAGAAGGTCTATCAATTAAAACGTTAATAACTAAATACTTATAATCCTATAGCTTTCTATAAGGAATCCAAGTTTGACTCAACCTAGGTTAATGTGACCAAGTGACACAACTCAAGATCAAACTTACTCATTTACGATAGTATCCAAAACCTGACCTATGCACAACAATGAACTCAAATGACTTTACTATTCAATCCTTATCCAGATACCCTTCTCCCAAGTGATACTCCACCTCTTCTTCTAAAGGTGTGAAGTCCTTCCTGTGTATCCACTTGGAAAATAAATACGTAGTTAGCCATATCATTTATATTGCATCCATTTCATTGCATATTCATCAATTAAGTGGATTATGGGGACACAATGAATTAAGTAACCCAAGGTCCTATGTGGCACATGAGAAGGTATGATTTTTTTCATATATTTTAGGTCTTGGTGGAAATGTTTTAGCAACCACCATGTGGGTTGGGTTGTAGTTGCCACCATCTAAAAATGGAATTCTAGAGCCTTGTTTTTAGTGAGGTAGTTTTATATGGCTTCAATGAGATAGGTTGTAAATCCACCAAGTAGGACACTTTTTATTCATGACTATATAGAGATAGAAGTTCTCACACCAAGTAGTATCCTAGTTGGTCATCTCTATTATATCCAAATAATAATGTCATGGTTTTTGTTTGGTGGAATCAATTGTAGCTAAAATTCCCTAATCACACAAGCTTGGGCCCATTGGAGATATTATAGCTCTCCCAATCTATGAGTGTGTCTTAGACTAAACCTATAAGTTGTGTCTAGTCATTGCTTGATGAGAGAAATGGGTTTAAGAGTGGATATACAATGGAATCAACATAGATTTTTATTATAAATGTAAAGAATTTTTGTAATTTAGTTGCATTATAAAATAGTACTTCCTATGAAACTAGATACCCAGGAAAGGAGGGTTACTAGGTGGGACAATATATTAATTAGTTTATTTGGCTCTCATAAAAATGCCACTAAAGAACCAAAAATTAAACTAGTGGGTAGGAGCATAAAGGTTTGTCACACTTTTTAGCCTAAGTGGGCCACTCAAACCATCATTTTTAGCCAAATTTACATTTTTTATCAATTATAAAAAGCAACCATCAAAAAAATTAAAACAATGTAAACTAATGATTTGTGACATTTTAAAAGTAGAATCTAAATATATATTTTTAAAATTTTAGATAATAAATTGTCCCATTTTAAATAATTTGTTAATAAATTATTTCTTATACTTCACAATTTTTTTAATGTGTAACATTTTCCCATAACGCATAACTTGAGGGAAACAAAATTAATTCATAATTTCTTAAACATGGATCATTAAGGTTGATGTATAGGGTATTTGAATTTTGTTGCATACTTTATTTATTATTATTTTAAATTGTACTAAATTATAATTTAGACACATATTTTCCCATAATCATACATTTTTTGTGTATACCTATTTTTCTATTGAAACAAAGACATAAATATGGATGTTGGTCATATTTCTAATTAAAAATTCCACTTTTTTTCATTTTCCATGTATGTCAACCAAAGGTCTTTATGTTTGGTAAAAAAACTATATTCGTTAGTAAATAGAAACTAAACATAGTAATCAAATAAAAAATATTATAAATAATACTTTTTGGAAATCTTACTCTAAGAGCTACATTTATACAAAATATAATGTCATTATGACTTAATGTGACTATGAAAAATGTGGCTTGAATCAACATTGTTTATCCAATAGAAGGGGAACATGTGGAATGAGTTTCATGTAGGTGTCATTTAGGCACCTATAGTTGAAGGTCCTCCTAAGGAAGTACCTTCAATTGAATGACCTTCATTAGAAGGTGATGTTCAACCAAAGGTCCTTCATTATAAGGTTACCTTCAAAATGACCCATAAAAATGTTTTAAGCACTAAGAAAAAGGAACCTTTGATTGAAGGCATATTAAATCAAATTTTATTAACATGTGGAATGACTAGCACCATAAAATGAAGGACCTTATAATTGATAAAAACCTTCATTCAAAGGTGTTCTAGCTAATCACCCTTCTAATTTCTTTTTTTCAAAATGGCATGGCACAAGTGGGATAACACTTCATGTTCCAACTTTAGTGATATTTATATGTGTAATATAATTATCATGGGATTTAAATTATGATAATTATCATAACACCATATAATTAGTTAAATTTATACATGCTAGATCACCTCAAATGGATTCTAACCTATAATATTGTTGGAGACTTATTTTGTATGCCTCAAAATGCAAAAATTCTAAGTCCTTTCCCACCTTGTTGTAGTTACCTTATTTTAAGCCACCATTTATAACTAGTTTGAGAGAGTCAAGTGGGTATCCATTTGTCAAAATTTTACCTAATAATTGACCTTTTTCATCCCCCATGTTCCTATCATGTGTTAGAAGTTGAAAATTCCCAAAAAGTTCCAAGTGTGGGGTGTTTTTTTGCTAATTTATCTAAGTGTGGGAAATTTCTTGTAGTTTAAGTTTCCCTTCCCAACATATATTTTGAAATTTCCTTTTCTAGTATATATTTCCTTCTAAGTCCACATTTTTCCTTTATTTTCATTATGGTGTTAGACTTTACCATATAAGAATACCTTTCATCCATTCCCTATCTTCACCTCTTTTTCCTTGTTAGAATTTTTGAGGTTCATGTTCTTGACATCCCCTTTTCCTAAACCTTGTGTTTCCTTTTCCTTTGAAAAAGTATCACAATTTATCCTACCAACATGCTTTCCCTTTGATCCTAGACTTTCAAACCTTTGTACTAGGTTACTTTTCAAAGTTAAAATTTCAACCATCCCTTGCTAAGCTATCCTTTCCTTTGTATCATTAATCCTTGAATTTCAACATTTTCTTCTATATATTTTTTTGGAGTTAGAGATGCAACAATGCTTATAATAAGACCTACAAGGTAAGAGGTATCCCTAACTCCCAAATAATGGTATGAGTTATGAGGTATACTTGTTGCAAAGGCGGTTGTTGTTGCACCACAAGATCGAACTGTTAATGCCCCCCGATACAACCACCAATGTTAATGAATCAATGAGGGAGGTGGTTAAGCCATGTCACAAACCTAAGTGCTATGTTGCATAGTATAGGGAGACTAAGGGCACACACCTTGCAATAATCCTCCCAGTGCAAGCGAGGGTTCAAACCCATGACTCAGACTCTGGTACCAATTATTGTAAAGATGGTTGTCATTGCATCAAAAGATTGACTTGTTAATGCCCAATACACCTGCCAGAGTTAATGAATCCATGGTAGGAAATTAAGCCATGTCACAAACCTAAGCATTTTTCTGCACAGCACAAGGAGACCAAGGGCACACACCTTGCAAAAATACTTTGTTAGTGTAAATAGTGTCATTATCACACCTAGTTAGATAATCACCTTTCTAGGATTGACCTATTCACACCTAGCTTAAGTTTACTTAGGAATTTTAGGCTTTTGTCTTACTTTATAACATTGAGACATGTGTCCTCATCACTTGAGACACCTATTGCATGCATACTTACCACTTGTTTACACACTTGTCAAGTGAGCTCACAAGTGTTGCACATTTGGAGGTTTAGTCAGTTGTTTAGTCCTACCTTCCTACCTCATCTACCTTGCCTATATATGCAATTTTCCTCATTGTATTTACAGACTCTTCATTTGTATATTGATAAACATACTATTGTGCTCATATTTTGTTCACTTGTGGAAGATTGTTTCATGATTTCAGATCTTGGTATTCTCCAACATGGTATTAGAGCCATGAGAGCATGTTCCTTCCCACATCAAGGTGACTCCCGCACATAACCCTATCAATGGAGCATCGTGGAGCCAAACAGACACCACCATTGCATCTAGAAGGCTTGGGAAATAAAATAAAAACCTTTTAATTCATAAATTCTGGTAGCTTTCATTTTTTGCAATTTAATTCCTATACTTTATTATACCATACAAATCAGTACAGACATAATTTTTTGCAAAAAAATGAATTTTTTTAGTAGAGGACCAATCTACCCTTTACCCATTTTCCCATTTTGGGTTGATTTTTGTACCTTGTAGGATTTTGACCTATTTGCAAGTTTTTTTTTTTCAAGAATTTTGTGGTAATTTTTTTTCCCATTATAGGAATTCGTGGGTTTTTCAAATCACCTTGCTTTTGGTCTCTTTATACAACAATGGCCCTAATTCTATCTTCCAACTTTACAAGAGAAGGCCCCATCAACCTACTCAATGCGTGCAAAGTCCTACAACTCACACACAATTATCTCCAAGGTCATGTTGTGCCATACATCTATCTTTTGGTGAAGAATTAGTCAATTGGATAGGGCAGTTATTTTTCAAACATGTGAATTGTAAATTTTTCACTTGGCATGAAGACCCACACTTGGTACGAGGATCCGATCAACTGCTATCTTTCACTAGTTTCCAACAGCTCCCTAGCTACCTTGTCTCTTGCTCCTCTATAATGGTTGGTGGTGATAATTAGCATTTAAAATAATCATTTTTGTCAATTTTTAACAATTAAAACTTTAATATTTTTTGCTAGCGATTTATAATATTGTTAGATTGACCATTAATGCTTCTAAAAGGGGGCATTTTTTTTTTTTTTTGTATAACTTGCAAACTAGGAGTGTATTTTTCAATTGTAAATAGTTGATACGAAGCAAGTTTCACCATCTATGCTTTAGTGTCAGGATGATTTCAAAATTGTACTTTTTAAAGCTATTTTTAGACCTTTGAAATCACTATAATTTATGTAATTTTCAATGGGACATAACTTCCACCCCGTTTGTAAAAATTGACAAAATTTTTTTTGAAATTCATCAAAATTTTGCAAGCATTTCAGATTTGTAATCGAAATTAAGTTTTGGAAAGTCTATTTTTCCATATTTGTAAAAATCTCCATGAGTTATTAGTGGATGATCTAGCTTCCAAACTTGACAAAACCTTGTAATTCATGTTTTGTGTCTTTCTGGGGGAGTCTATATTTAGATATAATACAATTTTGGGGAGTTTTATAAGGCACATTCAAGTTCCTTGTTGTGTGTGCATCATGGATCCTAAAATCAATTTGTTAACACCACATAATTTCCACACATAGAAAGTCAAAGTACAACAAATTCTTCAACCTAAGGGGTTATGGTAAATGGTCAATAGAAAACAAATGTAGTTTAATAGATATTTTGAACAATTTACTTATTAGAACAATTTATATGAAGAAATTGGAATAATAGGTTTTCTTGTTTCCAATAACCTGTAATTTCATATTGCAAAATGTACAACTCTTAAGAAAATGTTGGACAAGTTTAAATATCTCTTTGGTATAGTTGATGAGTTCAAAATACTACAATTGGATGTTGAATTAACAACATTGTCTCTTGATTCATTCCCAACTATTAAAGATTTATTGGTCCAATTTAAGTCTTTTCTTTCTCATCTTAAGGGTTGTGGTAAAAAAAAATTAGACAAAGAATGTGTCTTCTTGTTTTTATCAAAGCTAAAAGTTCTGTAACAACCCTAGTGTTCTACTCAATTAAAATTTTCAATGTTTTCACCTCAAGTGAATAAACCATGTGATCTGTAAACTCCTTACTATGAATCACTTAACAATTTGTTAGATTCACTAGGATACAGATTTAATTTAAGATCGAAACTGACAATTCTTGTGAATTGAGCAAATAACAACATAAAACATAAGAAAGTAAAGAAACTGATATAAATCATGCACCAAGAAAAGAGAGACAAAGAGATTTGATTACGGAGTTCACCAATTACTGGCTACGTCTCCGGATCCGCAAATAAGCGTGATCACTGCCATTACTATGATGCAAATGCTTTTTACATCACCATGGTCTTTCACCGAGTTGCAATCTGCTTCCCACTGAAACACTGTCTTGACAAGAACTTTCTAGCATCCACACTGCCTAGTCCTTATGTCACCTTTACAATGCCTCAAAACAATGAAACTGCAACTCTCTCTCTCTCAACAAGAGTACATAGGCGTCAAGCCTTTACAAATGACTCAAAAATTCATACAAAATCTCTCAATGGACTCACTAAGTACTTATCTCTTCTCCCTAGAGACCACATAGCCCATTACAAGAGAAATTCTCAATTTCCCAAAACCCTTTACTAAGAGAAAATAAACTCTCCAAGAGCTAAAAATGAGAACACATTTTACAAGAATTTCCCCAATTCTCCCAAAAGAAAATTCTCACAAGACTCCTAAGTCTCCTTAGTCCCGGAATTCTAAATCCCTGAATGAAAACAATCTCACTTTTCTCCTCCTTTTATACATAAAATTAAGCCAAATAAGGCTTAACAAAATCATAAATGCATAACCACTGTCTAACAATTCGTAGCAACTCCTTTTATCTTTTGGAACCACTTTTGTTTTAGTGGTTAGAGGGTTATAACAAGAATGGCCTATTTGTTTAGGCTTCGGGCCTAACAATGCAACAAAACCCAATAAAGGCCATACATATTTAATTACCGTTCGGCAGTGCAACGGCCACAATCTTTTTGGCCAACCCGGCGGTCACGGGTTCCAAACCCGTCGGCCGTTTTCAAACAAAATACCAGAATTTCAAACAATAAAAGAAACCCGTCGCTAAATATAGGCAAGATAGTTTGCGCAGGCGTAGCGGTTGGAACGGCCGTTTCGGAATCCCCAAGTCATGGGTTCAAAACTCCGTACAAATTCTTTTTTTAAAAAACTATTCAACCAACTTGCCGAGGCCGAAGGAGGGAGATGTAAAACAAAGCCACGTGTCACAGTACAATTCACCGACGATGCTGACTGGAATCCGACTATGCAAGGACGTGTTGCAGACTGTGCTGCCGACTCATCATGCCACGTGTCCAAGCCCGATTCGCCAGACCTGCTGACTAGACTGCTGACTCGGATGCCACCTAAGCTGCCACGTCATCATGTACGGACTGTACGGACTTTGACACGTGTCAACATCTAGTTGGTCCACATCAAATTTCATACCACATGCTGACGTCAGCTGTATGGGTGATGACGTCATCACTGTACCTTCAAGTCCACAAGTCAACCAAGAGCTTTGACTGGCCGTATCTTGTGCATACAAGCTCCGTTTTCGACGAAACGAACACCGTCAGAATCTTCTCGACGAGCACTTCAATTTGACGCCGATTTCAAAAAATTCCAAGATGATCAATTTTTCCGCTCCTGTCGGCCCTTGGTACCCTGTTTGACCAAACCTTTGACCAAGCATAACTTCCACCTACGATCTCCTTTTGACGCGATTCAAGTTGCGTCGGGATAATGTCAGTGAGCTCTTCGATCTGAGACTGCTTTTGGCTGATTATGAGACTGTCAATTTTCCAGTCAACCATCTGGCATCCTCAGCCCTTGTTGAACTTTGACCGAGCATATCTCGAGCAAACGAACTCCTTTTGACACGCTTCAAGTTGCGTCAGGATGGTATCATTGTGCTCTATGCATTGATGCCAGTTCTGGGAGATTCTGAAGCTGTTGGATTTTTGAGGCCTTCAAGATCCACCTGGATCACCATGTGATGCCAAAACATAGCAGTAAAAAAATTTCTTTCCATAATGTAAATTACATGCACATTTGAAACAAGCACAATTCCAAACTTCCATTGCATTTCACTGTAATTTCACAAATATTTCCATGACATAGATTTCATTTTGAATAAGCTCAAGTTTATCATTCAAGATTACAATCTTTCAAATAAATGGGTACATAATTCATACATAGCTCTTCTGAGCTTCTTCTGGAAATAGATATACAAACTAGTCCTAATTTCATCGTAATGGTGCATACACTCCAACTATTCCCAATGTTGGGGAAAACATATGCAAACCTCGACTACCAACTAATGAGAAGTATCACTCAAGCGCTTTTCCGCCAACCACAGACTCAAATGTGATCCCCCGCACATTTGTCACATATGACAAGATGGCCCTACACTTTAATGAAGATATTGGTTGGTAAACCTCATAAAAATTTCCTATCTAAGCTTAGTGTTGTTCCCTACAAACCAAAACCTAATCATATGATCGTTTCCCCTACGAGTATGAAAATCCTGAACTAGAGTGCATAAAAGGAACACAGTGAACTGACAATGTAACCAGTGGAAACTTACACTACTTTAGCCAAAGTATTCTCACCTAGTACTTTGAGTGACAATATTTCTATTCGCATATACTTCTATAGCTCGGTTTGGATTATGACTGTTCATATTCTATGTTTAGGTAATTTTCTTCCATAGGTAATCCCTAACCTCATAAATAACCTATTCCCCTTTTCCCAAAACATAATGGTATCTCTACCAATAAAGCACAAGCATAAGTTACCCCCATCAATGGATATTCCAATCCCAGGTATATCATATGAGCTTTTCTAGTCTACAAGATAACCTTGCATAAACAGGCTACTCTCTTCAATAGATAACTTAGTTCCAAGTATAACTTTATAATCTAGAGTATAGCTACATAATCTACATCTTATCATAGAGTAAATATTCATAAATAACTGACTCCATTCAGTGATACATCACGTTAGTAAGTGATTCTTATCAAGATTATAATCTCTTTAGTAAATGACTCAATCAAAGAATAATCATTTCAATAAATTTTTCCATTTGAGAGTGTAATCTCCTTAGTGAAAAGAAGTATTCAAAGAGTAGAATCTTGTCAACAATATGATTCATACCAAGAGTATAGAACAATTAGACAAGCATTAACTAAACTCATTAGGTAATCCTACCTATGACTTCCATCAAATAGTAATTCATAAACTCAAGTGATTAACTTAATCACAAAGGTGAGTTTTAACCTTGATATATCCTAATCCTAGGATAAAGACATCATCCAATGACTAGTCCATTCATATAGGTTAATCTAAACCTATATGTTCCAAACAAGTCCAATTAAACAACCTAACCAATTAGATTATTGCCAACCTATAGGTTTCAATGGGTAGTCAAGTACATAACCCTACCCAGTAGGTAATTCTTACTTAAGGTTTCCTTCTTAATTTAATCAAATAAACTTCTCGACTCAATAGGTTATTCTAAACTTAGGGTTTCATTCAAGTGTAAAGTATGATCAAGTGATCATTCAAGTAAATATAATTAATGTGGTTTACATAACGTCACATCATATTTTCATACCTTCACTTTTGTTACAATGCTAACCCTATAATTCCCAAGGTTACCTAACATAATAATCTATAGTGTCAAGTCACTTCATGACATTGGTACATTTCACAATATACATGTAGTATTACTACCTATGTATAGAAACAACAACATTATCTAAATTCCTATATAGGGTATATAGGAGTATTAAGGAACTTCCTTAAGCTAATCATGTTTCATCATTCCTAGTATACTTATACTTGTTATCAATAGTTTTGCACCCTGCTGAATGTAGTATTCAGCAAACTACTGAAACATGGAAACCTTCTTCAGATGTGGGTGATCTGAACGAAGAAGGATTATCCAGAGTGAGCTGGTTCTCCGAATGATGAATTCTATTCCAAAACAACCTCTAAGGAAAAGGATAAAAGATAACTTTAAAATAAAGCCTATGACTAACGGATGATCCACCAAACTTATGAAAATTCAGACTTAACCACTCATAAATGGCTTCCCTATTATAGTAATTCTCACAATCTCATTAGCACATATCCCATTAGTGATTTGCATGAAGATCTGAAACATGTAATTCTGAAACACAACCTATAACAGCAAAACATAAAAGGATTCTGATTTGAAAACACAAATACATCAGATTGCCATTACAAAATTTGAGACAGAAAATAAGAAGGAGAAATCTGTTGTTCTATTAAAACTGAAAGAGTGTCAATCTGCCAAAACTGATACAATGTTCACAAACTCCAAAATAGCATAAGAGCAGGAACTGAAATCTCAACTGCCTGTGAGAGAGCTAAAAGACTAAGTCTTTCAAAACATAGCTCTCTAGAAACCCTAATCCGAGCTCAGAAAAAAGCTCTAGGAAAAGGCTTCAAATTGTCTCAAAAACTACCTAAAAGCATAAAAAAGCACACTGCTTTTAGGATCACTTTGTCAAGCCTCTAAAAATAGGTTGGATTTGCTTTAAAACCTCAAAAAACACCTTATCTCTCAAGATAGGTCTCAAATCTGACCAAGAAGAAAAGTCAACAAAAATCTGCTAAAAATAGCAAGAAATCACAAAGCAATTTATAAAGGATTGTTTTATGATTTTGCTTTACAAGATGCAAATTTGCACAATTTGTTTTATTTTTGCAATTAAAGATTAAAAATATTTTGCAAACAAAAAAGCTCCTTATCTCTCCATTACAAAAATTTTGATTTTTCTCAAAATCATAAAAATATAACACATCATTATCTTCTCTCATAACTTCAAATCTCATTGATTTCTCTAAAATCAACTAAAAAAAATTGAACCCTAAATAGATCATTAACCTATCAATGAGAAAGTAGACCCTAAGTGATAAAGCGTTCACTATGCATATCATACCTTCAACTTTTCTCTTAAAGCAATAACATAAGGCACAAACCCTAAAGACCTAAGGTATCGACCAACCTAGGCATTTGTTTTTAGCCCCCTCTCAAAAATTAGCCTCCAGATTTTAACAAATCACATCACAAGGATTACCTAACTTTGAAATTCCCATGTGCCTATTGTCAAAAGGTGAAAAATCAAAAGGCAATTATAATGTCGACTTACATTAGGGCATGAACAAAACAGGGTCAAACCCTAAAATGATCATCTCACACTCATCATTTTGAAGAATTTGGACTCTAGCTGAAAGGAACAACGCGATGATTAGGTTGAATTCGAGCTCGTGTTCCTTGGAAATCATCATCACTCCTTGTTCTTCAGTGGTTGAGTTTCAGTGGTAAGCTTTATTCGGTTTGTATGGAAGCTTCCTTTTCTTCATTGTGTAACATTAGAAGACCCTAAGGATGCGGCTTGTTATACTTATTCTTCTGACTTCTCTTTGCACTTTGCTTTACCTTGGTCGATATGCGCTCGCGTTCAATTGAAGGCTCTATGAGAGAGCTCACGTTATGTTTTTGCTCTGTCTACTGTGCATAAGGTAATTCTGTGTTAGTTTTCATGGCTTCTCATTCTGTTCATTATGGCTTTATAGCCGCGGCTAACACAATTTAAAAAATGCCTTTGTCTTGCATTTTTTGTGCTCATATCCATTATTTTGGTGCTCCATCTTCACTATGAAAGCTTGGATATCACTTAGAAGCTCAAACCTTTAGCATTTGGAAGCTATCTAAGACTCTTGGTTGCAGCTAGAGTGCTTTTCCACATATCTGGACTAGTAATTTTCTTCTTTGCTAGACATTTATTCTCCAGAAGCTTAAAGAATCTCCTCCTTCTTCATGAACTTTGGCCATGTTTAGGCCGCACCAGATGTGAGCCATAGAAAGCTTTGTTTTGAGTTTTGGGCTCGACCCAGAACAACAAACTCTTTTTTATGTGTATTTGAGGATATATTTGCTTGTGGGTATTATGGGAAATAGAATAAAACTGTCTTTTCTCCATTCAGTTGCTCGACCCAACTCAGGGAACTTGCATCTTCACATTTTCTTGTTGTCTCTTTTCGTGGGCTATCACTGTAATTGAATTTTATGTATTCATAAAACAAAACCGAATGTGAGTGCTTGAAATCACTAAAGAAAACTGTATTTTTCTTTTCCTCTGAAGCTCGATTCAGCATAGAAATTTGCATCCTTTTTAATTGTATTCTACTACTTTTTATGCAAAACCCATATGGGTTATCTCTATTATTGCTTTTCCTGCACTTTGAACGCAAACCACAAAATGGGTATCATAGATGATTGCAAAAAATGAAAATCAGTGTGCTTATTAGAAACCCCAATCGTGGGTACTTGAGATTTGAAACTAGAACTTCATTTGTTTGGTTATATTTATATAAGCTTGACCCAAAACAATTGGTGGTTCATTTCAGACCCCTGAAACCAAAATAATGACATGATGTTCGTATATTTCTGAAGAAAATTGTACCTCTCTTTCTCTAATGCATGACCCACCTCCTCTCTGCATTTTTAGTTAATCATGAAAGAAAGTATTTCCATTGCAACACTATTAAAACTATCACACAGCCACGGCTATTCAGAATTTGGATGAATCTTGCTATTCTTGTGTCCCTTAATCTGAAATAAATGTGGTTTGGTATCCTTGAAAATATTGCATCTTTGAACTCCATATATTTATGAAAAACAGTGATCTCCACCTGTAAACACCTTGCCTAAGACATAAAAGGTTACATTCAAACTTCTTATTTTCAGCATGATTCTGTGTTTGTCCGTTGTGAAGAGAAGGGTCTCCATGCTTGTATTCTGTATGCACAGCAGTGTCTTTTAACTCCTGGACTCATGTAGAGAATTTAATGTTTCTCCATCATTCTGAAAAGACTATTCCATATGGCATTATTCTAATGTTGCATTGCATTGAAAACTTGATATTCTTTCATTGTCCCATTACCAGAAACTTACATATCTGTTTTAAAAAAGGTTCCTCTTGAACTTCTGTTTATTTTCAGGCATCATTGACATGCTATGTTTGAACTCTCGTGCTTCCATAGTCTAGCTTTGACAATTCTATTCATATAACTCACTGAAAGAAATTTGAATGCACATCATATTTGATTGTTGTCCTCCACTAACTTCTGATACATGATCCGGTTTGAAGCTCCATCCCATCCAAAATGAACTGGCTGTCCTTGTTGTAGCTTTTCACTAAATAGTTTTATTCATTTAGCCCTTGAATGTACTATATGTGTTCGTACTCAACTGTAACATGGTACTCTTCATGCATTTTTATGCTCCACTTAATAAACTTCTTTCAAAATCTACTCTCTTTCATGATGAAAATCAAAACTCTTTATTAAGGCATAATGTATGCCTATTCACTATCCTTGATCAGCAATACCTGATGGAGATATACTTAGTTGAATTTATTTAGTGAACTAAACCCACTGTTCGCCTGTAGCCTTCAAAAAACAAACCTAATTGTTATGAATGCACAGTTGGTTTAGTTGCTTGATGGATAACGATGTTTTTACTCTTTCAGTTGTTCTTCATTTCACTTGATGAATATGATAATGTGTCTTTAAGATCAGCCCATTTAATGAATAGGGCAGCATGCCGAGCTCTACCCTTGTGGGAGCCCCTTTTTCTCCACATGCTTGGGTCTTCGAATAATGTTCAGCTTCATGATTTTACCTATACCTACACAAGGAGAAAAACAATGTTAGCATAAAAACAGAACATGATGATCATGATATTGTTATTTCTCCTTTCAGTTCATTTCTTTCATACTGCACTTGATTGATTGTTTCAATGCATGGTTAATAGTAGGTTGTACTATTGTGGGTTCTCCATATAAGTTACGTCATAATCGAAGCCACTGACACCCCCTCTTTTCTCTTGCAGGTCGACGGAGCACAATAAGACAACGGTGCACCATTCAGCTTCAAACGTCTGTAATCAGTCAATGATGATTATGTCGTCACTTATATGCTTTATTTTTTGCATCTTTAATAGTGCAATGTGCTATTAGCAATGTATTGTAACAGTTACATCCACGGCTTGTGTGGATCTTTGATTTCAATTCTTGCTTTTCAATTGAAAAGAAAATGCATTTACATGCAACGTTGTAATATCATTCTGATTGTTGAAATCAAATGAAGCCTTGTAAACATGAGTTTTTATGAAATAAATGAAAGCATTCAAATGCTATTTTGCTCATTTGTTCAATTTTGTATTTCTGTCATTTCTGGAACATTTGAATGGTATTCTGAAAACTCCATTTCTGAAACTCTATTTCTCCTTTTAGAAAAAGTATAACTGTTACTCAATGTAAAGATAACAATGTGAAACAACATTTGAACTTAACTTTAATTCCACCTTATGATAAATATCATTCAGCCAGCTCCACCAATTGAGCTGAGGCAAAAATTTGGTAACATTTTGGCAATTTCGGCTATATGCTTGCCTGCTAAGCATAGATCAGTGGCCTTTAAACAATTCATTGGGTGCGGAGTCAATTCTGCCCCTTCTTGAAACTCAGAAACTTGAACAGCAACACTCCAAACAGCAGCAAGAAAAAAAAATTGGAAGCAAACAAACAGGCCCTGATGGCCAATAGAACAATGCGCGACAGCGCTAGAGAAAGCAAAACTACTGAAATTAAATGTGCGAAATGCACTTATTTGCAAACTACTCTACTTAACCTACTCTAACCAGCCAAAGTAGCTGGTCAAACAAAACCATTCACAGGCTAGGTGAAATAACACCCCTTTTTAATCAGTAGATGATGTATTACATGATTATGTATCACTGAGAAAACATGAAAGACAAGTAGATGTTCAATAGACTGTTGTATCTGTTACCTAATTTTTACCCTCAGGCTCAATCAGGCAAGGCATCTATGTTGCAAGTGTTCATAAAGGCCAAATGGGATATTTCCATTAAGGGTTAGTTCATGCATCTGATGACACTTCACAGGGAACTCAGTTGGGGAAGCCTGCTTTGTTGAAAATATGCCTCAATAATCATAGGCTGAAGCCTCCATTAGAGCCAAGTCGGTATGACATCTTCACTGTCTGGCTGACTAGCAGCTTTGATACATTTTCTTTTGATTCTGTTTTGAATAGATCGTTGTGACCTAGTTTATGTCTTGTCGAATGCTTTCACTGTAGAGCCTATCGCTGTGACAAGAGGGGTTCGGTATGACCTCTTATCGCATGGAATTCTTTGGCCGATAGGCCATTCAATCGTAAATCGGGGAGACTCATGGTGACCACGGGCTTCGGGATAACCTATAGCGACTCGGTGAGAAGTCCCAGCAAAGAGTTAAAGTCTCGATGACAGTAGTTGGTTTAAAGTCATCAGGGAAGCTCTCACCGAAAGAAATATTATCGGTAAGAAGTCTTACTGATGTGAGAAAGTCACATCGACTACATTCGTTCGAGGTAACACAAATAGTCTCGGAGAGAGGTCTTAGCGAGAATGCAATGTCTCGCCGATGGTGTTGATGTCTTCGGTATAACTCTTGGCGATAGATGAACACTTCAAGGTAAGTCAAAGAAGCTCGGTGTGATGTCTTAGCGAAACTAACATGTCTTGTCGACAGTGCTTTATGTTGAAGTCTTCGGCATAGCAATTTGAGCTCGCTAAGAGGTCTCGGCGACCCGGGAATATCTTAGCGACAAAGGATGGGGGTGGTGTCGGTAGGAAGTCTTGCCGACACCACCCTGAACTCAAGTAAACTTTCGGTGAAGTAGGGAGACTTCGATATAGGGTCTCAGCGATAAAGAAGTCTTAGTGACAAAAAGAAGCTCACCGAGAGAAAAGTGATCTCGCCAAGATGTCTCACCGACGAGGCGAACTCTTGCCGATGTGGAGTGGTCTCGGCCAAGGAAAGTAGTTTTGCCATGATGTCTTGGTGAAGGCATGATGTCTCCCTGACCAAAGAGAATAGTGAACTCATCACCGAAAGGATAGGGAGCTCAGTGAATCGTCTCACCGATCAGTGGGAGTCTCATCGAATTGAGGAGAGCTCAGGCAAAATGGAGGAGTTCGGCATGAGTCTCGACGACAAACACCAGTCTGGCCGAAGGATGTGAGTTCGGGGAGACCGTAGTGTGCTTAGCAAAGGGTCTGGCTGATGGGCCAAAGTTTCAGCGACAAAAAAGAGCTCAGTGAATGGTCATGTTTTCGAGGAGATGTCTCCCCGATCGCAGGTGTCTTGCCGAAACAAAAGGGGGGCTCGGTGTAGTGTTTTCCCTTTGCCATGAAGTCTTCCTGACTTGCCACGGTCTTGCCAAAGGAAATAAAGAGCTTGGTGGAATGGAATGCATTCGGGGTGACATCAAGGAGGTCTCACCGACAGAAGATGAAGGGTCTCGGGGTAGCCTCTTGCTTTCGGTAAAACATCTCACCGACACTCAAGTGTCTTGCCGAATGAAGAGGAGCTCGGGGAGATATCAAAATGAACTCGGCGAAAAAGAAGACCTCGGTGTGAGGTCTGGGCGAAGCAAGGAGGTCTCACCGACAAAAGGAGCTCGCCGAGGAGTTGGGGAGAGCGGGCTTGTTCGGCATAAGTCTAGCCGAGTGTGGGATGTCCTGCCGACAAAGAGGATGCCCTCGGTATAACATTGGGAGTTCAGGATGAGTCTCTCTGACCCGATAAGTCTCTCCGACCGATAAGCGCAGGAGGACGGGCCCTCACCAAGACAAAATCAATTCGGCAAGATGTCTCGCCGATGATAACGAGTCATGCCGATAAGTTGCAGAATGATATAATCGCATCGGGGAGACACGATAAGTGTCTCACCGACATGCAATTCTGACGGAGCGAGCCTTTGACCGTCGGCAGTCTCATGTGGCGTATGGCCAGCCAATTAGAGGGAGCTAAGGGCGAGTGTGGCAGCTTGATCAGCGCCAAGAAGATCAATAGAATGAAAGGGAACACATTTCTATTTGGAGCTCAAGGGCATTCAAAGCAGCTCGACTGGGGGGGAATTCAAAGATCAACACAAGGATCAGAAGTTAATGCTGCTAAAGATCTGAGGGGCTTCTCCAAGGGCAATCTTTCACACTGACATGGACATGTAGGAACACAACATTAAATTCAATCAAAAGATCTTAGGGAAGATCTTTCAAAGGACAGATATTTTTGTAAGCCCTAGGGGCCGATATTTTGATATATTGGGCATTTTTGCCTCTTTGTAGGAAGTTCGGATTGTGCATTCGAAAGAGTCAGTGATTTTATCAATCCTTTCTCAACTAAATGTATGTTTTGTAACTCAACTGGAATTTGGAATACAACATAGAGTTTACCTGGGAAGCTACTGTTAATGTTTGTATTACTCTCATTTCTGTATTTAGACTATGCAAGTTCTTAACTGTGTTTTTCTAAAATCTATATTCATACCTGAGGCTGTGAAATTCATCTTTCCTTCCTAAGATATGCATGTAGAGCAAGCCTGTTAAGAATAGCACATGAGTTTAAAGGGGTTATGTTAGGTAAGTGGAAAGTTGACTATTTGCTTTCCAGTGTATGTTCTTTTTGTGTCTATTTCATGATTTCTTATCAACTCGGTGTATCACCATAGGAATAGTTCAGTTTAGTTCTATTTTCATGCATTCCTTCTCCTTTTACCCTTAAAGAATCAGTAGTTTAGGTGATACCCAAAGGAAGTCGGCCTTCTCTGGAGGTTCATTTCAAATTCAGGTGACCCACAACCTTGAAATGATCCCATGTTTTCCCTAGAAGGCTCAGTTTTATAACGTTGCTTAGGGTGCACTTCTAGGTGACAACAGTATCATTTCACAAAAAATGCAAAGAAACCTACTTGCACTCTGAAAATGATCATGCATATCGCTGCCATGAACTGGAGAAATGAGCTGAACTTGATCGTCTTCAACTGCAACTCCAAAAACTATCTCTTGTTTGATTATATCCTCATACTTGGGTACAAGCATGACCTCTGATACTTCAGTAGCCTTCAAATTGGCTAAGCATCTGATGGGGCAACCTCTAGAAATGACAAAGGTTGAACTTCTATTATTGACCTTTTGATGAATGTTTTGAAGAGTAGTATCTAATCTTTGCTCTTGTTCAACCTAAACAATGCTTATATGCAACTCAATCTCCTGAAAACTTGAATCAAAATTTTCCTTTTCAACAAAGGAAGGAAAATGTCCAAACAATGAGACGGCCTCTTCCAGCACGCTTTCTATCAATGTAACCACCTCTGGCTCTTCCTTACACCAGAAAGGAAGTTGCTCATAATTTTCATTACTACTCAAAGAAAAACACTCCAAATTAGCCTTGTCTACCTCGACCTCATGTTGCTGACCTACGACCAGATCTATGCTTTCCTCATCATGTTCAAAAAAGCATGGAAGATCATCAAATGAAGCTATGCAATCATGACTCACCTCACCCTTTTCAGCCTCTTTAGGTTGCTGTCCTGATTCTTGAACCTGCAACTCGACAACTAATGGCTTCTGACTTTCAAGCTCTTCATCATCACTGCACCAGCTACATACTTCAAAGTAAGTGTCGACATCTCATTGTTGTACCTGGTCATTGCTCCTTAAAATCTTCTCTTGGCCTCGATTTGTAGCTACTACGGATGTGAGCATGCTTTCCTCAACTTGGTTCACGAAAGAAGGCAGCTCATTAGTGAGAACATTCAAAGATTCCTCGGGAGAAGGTTGCTCCTGTTCAATCTGCTGCTGCAAATGATAAACTACCAAAGTCGAACGCAACGGGTTTACCTTTCTAAGCTCCTCGATGAAGAGTAAAGTATTTTGATCAGAGGGTTCACCCATGGATTCTTCAGGTGAAGAAGCCTTGGGAAATTCTTGGCTTTCTTGTAATGAAGACTGTTGGTCAAGGGGTTGATCCACAGTTGTACTAGGTGGGCTATAATCATTTCCCTCAACTTGTAAGGAACGAAAGCTTTGGAAATGTGGGATTTCTAGTTTAAGAGGTGGGTCCAGGGAGTTTAAAGATTTATCCTGCCTAAAACTTGGTATTTCAACTTTAGATATGCTAGGAAGCTCACCCTGTGTAAAGCCTGGAAAAGCTTGGGCTTCATGCCTTTGAAACTAGGCAAGCAGAGGCTTTGTTTGTGCAACTACTTCCCTCTTCAAATCTTCCTCAAACTGTGTTGTTTGGATTTCTAAGTCCTGCTCATAAAGATAGGCTTCATAAGCTAGCTCCTCCTGGTGTTGACTATATTCATGTTGCTTCTTGATCTCCTCGAGCTGACTCATGTAATCGAGCAACGTGCTTTTTATACTTGCCATCTCCTCCTGTTGATCTATTTGACTCATTTTCCTTTCATAGTTCAGCCTTATTTCTTTGAAACTCAAGTCTTCGATCTCTTGGGACTGATTTTTAACATAGGAGGACTGAGATGAATAATGAGCAGGGGTGGGTAGGTGGCAACTATACTGTGCATTCTGGTTTTGAAAATCCATAGAACTGAAACCAGCAGCATGATTATGTTGATATGGTTGATACGAATATGGATACGTAGGGCTTTCATGATATGGCGGATGGTATGACATATTATCACAAAGCCTTGACATGCTTGTTCATCTAAAGGCTAAAGAATGAGAAAACTTAGAATCTTTAAAAGCATACCAGCACTTGATCATTTTTAAACTAGAAAAAGCTTCTCGAAGTCGCCATGGTGTTTGATGACTATGCCTCCAAAGGATGATAATTCTGAAGAGAACACCCGACCCTTTAGTATGTGTTCTTTTGTGCACTGTCCACACTGGATCTGATTGAAAATTAGAGAATGGAGTTGCTAGGTATATTGAAAAAGGGCCTCCAAAAGGCTGAATAACTTGTTGCATACACCAAACAGCAACCTTAAAGGATTAAAATTTCTCTAAAATTGATTTTTCAGTGTCCCACCGGGCGTGCCAAAAATTGTTATCAATAGTTTTGCACCCTGCTAAATGTAGTATTCAACAAACTACTGAAACATGGAAACCTTCTTCAGATGTGGGTGATCTGAACGAAGAAGGAATCTCCAGAGTGAGCTGGTTCTCCGAATGATGAATTCTATTCTAAAACAACCTTTGAGGAAAGGGATAAAAGAAAACTTTAAAATAAATCCTATGACTAATGGATGATCCACCAAACTTATGAAAATTCAGACTTAACCACTCATTAGGGCTTCCCTATTATAGTAATTCTCACAATCTCATTAGCACATATCCCATCAGTGATTTGCATGAACATCTGAAACAACAAATACAGCATGCAACCTGAAACATGTAATTCTGAAACACAACCTATAACAACAAGACATAAAAGGATTCTGATTTGAAAACACAAATACATCAGATTGCCATTACAAAATTTGAGACAGAAAATAAGAAGGAGAAATTTGTTGTTCTATTAAAACTGAAAGAGTGTCAATTTGCCAAAACTGAGTACAATGTTCACAAACTCCAAAATAGCATAAGAGCAGGAACTGAAATCTCAACTGCCTATGAGAGAGCTAAAAGACTAAGTTTCTATTGGATGTTGATGTCTTGAGTTCGCCCTTTTCAATGAGATCCTTCTCTATTATAACCCCTTTTTCCACTAGTTCCGAAAAAGATGTACAACAATGTACCCTTAAGTTACTCCTGAGTTTTGCATGAAGGTTTTCTTGAAACATTGTAACTTTTTGTTTTTTGGGTATCTCGACAAGACACCTACTAGCTATAGTTCTCCATCTCTAGAAGAAAGCAATGAATTTTTCTCCTTCGTCTTGCGTTGTGTGACACAAGGTTGCTATATTTATCTCGTGGTCTATGTTGAAGGAGAATTGCTCCACAAATTTCTCAACCAGTTCACCCCAAGATCTAATACTAGAATCTAGACCCAAAAACCATTCTAGTGCAATTCCTACAAGACTTCTGGGAAATAGCCTCATAAGATACGTGGGGTCGTAAGCGACATCTATGCATATGGTAGAAAATTCCCTGATATGTTCTATTGGATTTCGTTTGCCATTGTACTTAGGGAGATTCAGTATGACATATCCGTGAGGGAAAGGGGTCATGTACAATGATCTATCAAAGGGAATGGGCATATGTCCTTTGTTGAAAATGATTTCTTAGTTGACACCGACATGTTATCCATTTGCGTTTGTAATGCATGCATTTGTGTTTGTAAGACGTCAACTTGGGTCAAAGATGTGCTAGGGGGATTATGCGAATCCGTGTATGTGTTCTGAAATCCAAAGTCTCGTGATGGGTTTCAATTGAACGTTAGCATCTGAGGTGGATTTGGATTTGGAATGTTGGTAAATGTGTTTTGGTCTGGTATCTGCATAAATTGGTGTTGACCTAGGTTCTGTGTAAATGGATTCTGAGTACCACTCTGTGAAAAAGGATTCTAATTCAGAATCGATGTAAATTGGTTTTGACTTGGAATCTGTGTGGACGAATTCTGACTACCAATTTGTGAAAAAGGATTCTAATTCGGAATCGATGTAAATTGGCTTTGACTCAGAATCTGTGTGGACGGATTCTAACTACCAATCTATGAAAAGGGGTTCTGATTCGGAATCGGGGTGAATACAATCTGACTACCAATCTGGGAGAATGGATTTTGATTGCCATATTGGAAGGAGGGAATGCCTCCTGTTTGTGTAATCCTTGGTATAGTACTAGTGACTTGAGCACTAGGTATGGCCATCAACTGTGGTATGGTACCCGTGATACTAGCAGTAGGTATGGTTGTTGATTATGCACTTGTGACACCAACATAAGGTGTAAGGGCTGACGTTTTAGGTCTTTTACTCCCAACAAGAGAACCGGAGGGAGTGGATGATGATGCCCCTATAGTGAAATAAATCTCGATGTCATGCCAGACATACCAAATGGAGACGTATGGATTGTCGTACTCTGTGTAGGTGTGCCAGATGGCATAGTTGTACTGACCTGAGGTATAGTTGTACTAGCAGTCATTGTGTTTGTCCCTTGTGTAGGTTGAGTTTGCAAGGTGCTAATATCGAATCATGCGGGTAAGGTAGTGCCTTCAGCTAGCAATTTTCCTAAAAATTGTTGATGATCGCTTGCTAGGTATTCATCTACAAAAGAGGAAAATTCAGGGTCCTATGCGGCAGCCTCTATGTCCTCTACTGCAATATGTCCTTGAGTGTTTCTAGTGGTGAATTTGTTTAATAGAGTCTTATGAGGTCTTGAAGAAAATGGATTGATGAATTCGTTTGGGTTTGACATGTTTTCTCTCTCTCTTCTCTTAGACCTAGTTTCAACCATGTAAGACAAGCTCAATATGCGGGAATGCAAAACTATATCTATGAATAGTATGACTCTAGTCTATGTTTTTGGGATTTTCGTATGCAAAATAAGGAATGTTCTAGGATGACACTAGTCTAAACTCTAAAGATGCAAGGCCTAGACAAAGTTCTAAAATAATCAATTCTATAAACCTAGGACGAAGGGACCAACTACCTAAAGTCTAATCAAGGTGTCAATTTAGTTTAAGTCAAGGAACCAATGTAGGATGAGGATCAAAGACAAGTTGAGTTTCCTAACTAGACTAATGAGCTAGGAGGACTCTCTGTAGGACAAAGGATAAGCTGATAAAACTAAGTTCAATGACAGATTTCGTTTGACACTGACTTTTCTAGAGTGTAGATGGTGGATTAATCCTAAAATTTGTAAAAATGACCTTTCTAGAAGTTTAATTCAAGGTAATATGTATTCTAAGATGAAGCTAAACTCTGAATTAAGACAACTATGGTAATGACTAAATGAACCTAAAGGATGCAAAATTGAGCAAATCGTTTCAGGTTTTTGTTGAAGGACTGTTTGTGTAAAGACAACTGAAACTAGTATAACCGTGTTGACTGGACAGTAACTGTGAATTTTGGTTTTCTAATAATCAGACAGATGCATCGCAGGATCTCACATATGTGGTCAAGTTTACCAGTTGTGGTTTTCCAGCGATCAATTGCGTTTCTCTGGTAAAGTTCAATGTGTGACTCTGACATATGTGGTTAACCTTCTAACAGATGTGACTCTAACTGACAGATGCGACTCAAAGTTTAACAAATGCGACTCATAATGACAGATGCGACTCAAAGTTAAATAGATGCAACTCGTAATAACAGATGCGACTCAAAATTTAATAGATGCGACTCTAAAAATCAATTGCGACCTTCTGGTGAATAGTTGCGACTCTCTGTGTATTTTTAGTGATGAGATTTAAACTGACTCTATTTTCTGTGATCAAATTTTGGCAATCAAAGACAATCATAAGACAAAGTGTTTTCAGTTTCGATTTTGGACTCAAAGAACGTTTAAGTTGACAACAGACAAGCACATCCTAATAGGCCAAAGGCCTAGGGTTTGTATACTTGGTATAGCCCACTAAAATACCCCAGATTGGTGATAAACACCTTTCCTTCTCGAGAGCAGATAGCTTAGAAATTTGGTGGCATTGGCTCCCCTCCACGGCTCATTAACGTCTTTCGAGCACACCAATTTTGAATTCTTTAGGCAATGACCTCCCAAGAACTGCTATCTCTACTCAAGGGGATCAATAGTGAGTAATCTTCAAGCATGATACTGTACCCTGCACTATACCAAGCAACGACCAATAGAACGGTTAGTCTCTAAAACAAAAGGTGCTTAGTACGGGCATTCCGTTCGTGGGGCATGATCCATGCGGTGAGAGTCCCCTTTTGGATCCATCTCATCGGAACCACACTCGTGATTCTTGGGGTTTCCCCAAGAACCCACTTTTATATACTGGCTGGAAGTCCCTCGGGTTCAGGGTGCTACCGGTCTAAGTCGTCCTGGGGTGAGTACTTTTTCCCACCAGAATAGGCCCAAGTCCTAGAGTTGGTAATCGTTTCTCTTACACCCAGGATCGCACGAATGCGCAAGTGGAGAGGATACTTCGATGTACCAAGTCGTGAGGGTAATTAGACAGATGTGCTTTCGCACCAAACACAATAGACACTTGTTAATTTTAAACCAAACGAAAGATTTGCTATGCTACCAAACAATCTGTTTCAAAAATTTAACTAGGGTCTTCGACAAGCATCCTGCAGAAAAATTCGTTAGTAGTTTTCAATATCGTCTTCGTCAATTGTCCTACAAAAACTTGTTAACTCCAAAAGGCCACACGCTGAAAATCAGATATTAGTAACACACAAATTAATGGACAACTTCAGATTTCCAAAAATAGAAACAAAGGTTACCAGTCAATTGCGTCACTATGTTACCAGTCAGATGCATCAATATTCTCTTCAATTGCGTCTCGGGATTCACTGGTCAATTGCAGTTCAGGAGTTTTCAGATGCGTCGTATATTTTCAGATGTGGTTCAGGAAATCAATTGCGTCGCTTCATCAAACTGATGCGTCGTTCCATACGAGAAACTTGCAAAAATCAAAATAAAAGTCTACGGATACGCGAAGATGGTGTCTTCACGTCGGTTCACCAAATGTAATGCCAAGAAAGTGCACAAAGAAATATTAGGAGCAAACATGCAATACAAATCTAAATGCAAATCTAATGCTAAGCAACAAAGAACAAAGGAAAGTAAAAAAGCGATTAAACTGAAACAATCTCACCAATTTCAAACGTATTTTCATGATTCATCTCGATTGCCCTTCTCCATTTTGCTTGTGTAGTATAATTGCCCTCAGATTTCTGTAAGTTCATGCAAGTATAGCCTAAGATAGTGATTTAGCAAAACATCAAAGATTCAAGATAAGTGCTCTCAAAAGTCATAAGATTTATGAGAGATTGGAATGAAGAATGACAAATCAATTTATAGAAAATTGATTATTCGAATGACAGGCCAGGATTGAAAGATCAACGACGGTTGAGATTGATTGATTAGTCATGCATTCTGATAACAGTTAGTAATGACATGAGTGATACAAATTAGAAATAGAATTAAAGATTAAATAAATGATTTAATCTTCAAGTTTGGTATTCAAAATCAAAGAATTATCTTTGTATGACAAAGATAAAGATGGATTAAAGCAACTCTTGTTCGAATGCACGCACAAGATTTAATTAATTAAATAAATATTTAATTATGCATGTACACACTAAATGAGTTAGAACTGACGATTGAATGATTTGATGAAGAGATTACTAGAACCACTCGGACATTAAATCAAGAGTTAAGCCGCGTTTGAAATAGATGTCAGTCAGTCAAAGTGAATACTTAGATAACTCACTTAATTATCTAAATATAGAGGAATGCATTAAAATAGAATTCATGAATTAAATAATTCATTTAATTCAAGATTTGATATTTGAAGAATAATTAAATAAATAAAATTTATTTAATTAAGTGATGAAGGGATTTAAATGAATAATTAAATAAATAAAGAATTTATTTAATTATAGTTGAAGTATGATAAAGAGTAAATTAAATAAGAATTTATTTAATTTAACAAGAAAGATACGGTTAATTAGTAATATAATTAAATAAAAAGCGTTTATTTAATTAATCAGATAGAATAAAGAAAAGTGTGAATTAATTAAATAATTAAGATTATTTAATTAATAGAAGAAATAACAGAAGATGAATAAATTAAATAATTAAGATTATTTAATCATGACCATGAAGAATAAGAATTATGAAGAATATAGAAGTCGCAGGCTTAAACCAAATTTCGGTGTCTACACATGTTACACTTTCTATGTGATGTTATTGGAGGATCTTTGGATACCTTGATCATTTTTAGATTTGAAATTATTGATACAATGGGAGTTCCTGGATGTATATGTTCTTTATTGATAGTTTTGATACATGTAGCTTATGATTATATTTCATGGGTTGGATATGTTGATGGCATGAGGTTTACCTATTATGATGTGTATACCTTGGTTTTGAGGCATAGATAGTTAGATGTTTTAGTAATTTTCCATGGTTTCTAGTTTAGCTATGGCGATTATTCTTGATGGCTACTAATGTATACTTGTTACCATTGGATTTAGTATTTGTGTTTGGATATCAATTGTAAGTAGGACTTATGCTTTTATGTGATATTTAGTGTGGAAAAATATTTTGGCTCCATAAGACTCCCTAACACTTCTAGGGTTTTTCACCTAAAAGGAAAGAGGTAGGCCAAAATGGGAAATGTCCCCACTCAAGACTAATACAAATATGAATGAAATATGCCTAAATGTATTGTTATAAATGCAATAAAATGATAAAATATATTGATTACTAATACAAAACTAATGAAATGCAACTTGTTTGAAAACACATTGTGATATGCAAAAATGACTAAGAATGCAAACAAACTATAACAGAAATGAATGAGATTGAAGAGGTGCATGTGGAAATTGGAATGTGATGTAGAGAGGGTTTGGAATACTATAGAATTTGTTGTTGAATCCAACTAGGACACTTACACCAAGTTGGGCGACTTAGTCCTATTTCGGGGAGATTCTATTGGAACATGTTTCAGCCAAAAGGGTATCCAGAAATGCAGAAAACACTTTCCAAGCCAGGCAGTGGGACTAATTTTCCACTGATGGAAACTTAGTCCACCTTCAACTTTCAATAATTTCAAAGTTGTAATTTGTAGCTCTTGGTCTGCACTCTGGTTCCTAATAGGTGTTTGGTTCCGAATCTGCAGAATTTGATTTGTAGGTGATCTCCAAGCTTCTATTAGGGTTTTTTTGACTTTAAATGACTTTGATGAAATGATGACACCTTTTAACATCTTTCTTTTTGACAAATCTGCATACAAGATATGCAAAACACACATGCAAAGAGGGGGAAAAGGGTTAAGGGTTAGTGAATAGGGGTTGCCTTGGTCAAACCCCAATTTGGTAATCAAACCCTTGAAAATGAAATGAAATAGAAAGAGAATGATGAATGAACAAAATGCAATGCTACAACTTACCAAACCCTTGATGTAGAAATCTGAAGATATGCAAGTAGATGCTCTAATGAATGTATGCTTGATCATGCCTAGAATGCTTGAGAATGATTAAGTAAATGATTTAAGGAAATTAGGAGATTAGAAGATGAAAAATGAGGGGAAAACCCTTTATTTCTACTTGATTTTACAAAATATCCTGAAAATACCACAAGTCGACGTCAAGGTTAAGAGAATAATATCCTGCTAGAATTTTGAAATAATTTTGATTTTTGTGTCAAGTGGAACTAAGTTGCCCCTAGTGGCGACTTGGTCCCACTAGGGAAATTTTAATGGGTGTCAAGAATTAAAGTGTATTTAATGATGTTTAACAGGATTACTCTTTGAAACACACTTAAGTAGGGCCTGCAAGTGCATTAAGGGGCCATTTAAACATAAGAAAGGGTCAAATTATTGATGACAAGCCTAGAAAAGCATGAGTTTGTTACAACACTTTAAAATAAGGCTTGGTAAGTGATAAAAAGAGGTTATTTAGGTGAATTATAATCAAAAAGTTCTAGAAAAGTGTGAAAGTGGGTTACAACACTTCACAACACTTTTACAAGACATCATAGTCTAATTCTTAATGATTCTTAAAAACCCAAGACCTAATGTGAATGTGTTGACCACATTACAACATTAAATCAAGGAAAAATCAAGCCAAAATCATGAGGGCCTAAACATGAGAAAAAGTAGAAGGGTTACTTTTTTCATGTCCACATTTAGCCCCCATTTTAGTGAGAGGATGAACCTGCTTCAAACTCACACTAAAGTAGACCCACGAGCTATCAAGAGGGGTTCCAATGAACTAATGCTAGCAAGATGAGACAAAAACGATCAAGAGGGATGATCAAACCCCTAGGATGAAGATCCCATGGAAATCTAAACATAAGTACAAAGGAACACACATGAAAATGATGTAAAAGAATCAAAGAGAGAGAAAATTGGATCAAGCTTCGATCATTTTTCCATCTCGTTGTGGATTAGATCTAGGTTGTTTGTCCGAAAAAAGACATGTATACTCACTCTAAGGTGTTTTCCACTGGGTGAGAAGGCCCAAAAATGTGAGAAACATACACTCATGGTTGGTATGCACTCACACACACACAAGTGACTATGGGGAAATTCATGCTTCAAAATGGGATTCCCGCTCAACCACACCAAAGTTATACCTCCTGATAACTTTAATAAGGTGCCACAAAAGAAAATGACATTTCAAGCTTCATGAGACAAGAAAAACTTCATATGCTTGGAGCTCATGAACAAATGTGATGGCACCACAGACATGCAAGTTGTGTTATGCAAGGTGGTCATATAAAAAATGCAAAATGCAACATGCAAATGATGTTCAAAGGATTCTTGTTTAGTTCATGCGAGTCCTTTAACTTAGGGAACATTGTGTCTAATGTCTCCAAGCGAGGACCGATCAAATAATAGAAGATTCACAACTTAAGGGATGCAGTGTGTCGCATCAAGCCACCAAGAGGAATGTAATATGCTAAGATAGATCATGCTCATTAAGGACATCACACCCAATGTCATCCACAAAGTGACAAATGCATCATATGAAGTAAGAAGGCTGCACTAAGAACCAAGAAAAGGAAAATGCAAAAAAATAATGCTAATGTATGCCCCCACTTTAAAGGAATTGCTACACACCATTCTGTGAGCAATTACTTTAAAGTAGCAAAATAAACAATGCAACAAGAAGGAAGAAGACATGAGAGCCAACCTGGAAAGCCCCTATGCCAAGTCATATGTTTATGAGTAAGGCTGCGTCATGCAAAGGAAAGGAAAAAGAAAACGAAAGGGGTTGCCTCCAAAATGAAAACACCAAACACATAAGGGATCTATGGATTTGGGGTCAATATGTTCTTTGCTACAATGTTGTGTTAGAGAGCTTAGAACTATCATCATCCCCCAAATACATAGAACTAGAAGAATGACACAAAGAGAGTGAAAAAAAAGAGAAGAAAGATCCATTTGGGTCAACATAGAAGAGACATATGATGTCTCAACGCTTTGTGTCATCCCCAAAAGGAAAACACAATCAAATGAAAATGAAAAGGTGAAAGAAAATGGAAAATATTTTGGGTCAACATGAAGGAGACATGACTATCTCAATGCCTTGCATCATCCCCAAAAGGAAAACACAAGCAAAATACAAAGGAAAAGGCAAAGAAAAAGAAATCCTTTTGGGTCAACATGAAAGAGACATGGAATGTCTCAATGCCTTACGTCATCCCCAAAAGGAAAAAACAAGCAAAAGACAAAAGAAAAGGAAAAGAAAAAGGACATATTGAGTCAACATGAAAGAGACATGGAATTTCTCAATTCCATACGTCATCCCCAAAAGGAAAACACAAGGAAAAAAAACAAAGAAAAGGAAAAAGTGATGTACGACATAGAGAAGAATGAAGGTACAAATAGAGGAATGGCAAAAAGAGAGAGAACATCAAACATAACAATACATGGGAACATGTTATACACATGCAAACACTCAAAGGAAAAAGAAAAAGAACATGTAAAAGACTAGTAAGGAAAATGTGAGTCAACCATCAAGCAAGTCATCTGCCTTTCAATCATGTTCATGATATGCCGAGGGCGAGCAACTAGCCAAAGGGACAGGAGCAAGTGTCGAACTAGGGGAAGCACCAGGTTCTAAACTCTTTGTAGGGGATTTGTCATTTAAGCTCATGGAAGAGGAGAACAATGTGTTCAAATCATTATGCACCTCTTCGTCTATTTTAGCAATTTAATCATTGTCATCCAGATTAATCACAACAAGAGGACGGATGATAATGTCCAATGAAGGATATACCCCTTGTTGTGATTGTTGTATTGGCTTGTTTTGTTGTGGTTGGGAAGGAGAGTCATCATGCATTGCTTCTATCAAATGTGGATTGTGATTTTCTTTATTTTCTTCTTCATGTAACTTGTGAACAAGGGCATGAGGTCTATGCCTACGCTCCCTAGCTCCCCTGTTTCTTTTGGTTTTATTGTCGAGTTGTGTTTGTGAAGGAGCGGGTTGATCAACCATAGGCTTCTTTGAACTTCCCTAAGGGGAGGAACAAAAGGAACCATGGAAGGTTGTTCATCCACTTTCTCTTTTGCTTTGTAAACTTGCTTTATACGAGGAGGCATGACAGATTTGTTATCATTGTCTTGTGGTCTCTTGGATGATGTCGGGGAAATTTTTGATGTTGGGTGATCTTGGTTGGTTGGCTCTTGTTCAAGTTGAAGCATTGTTTCATCTAGGATAGGAGTGTTAGAAGTGGATGGGGACATGTTGCGGAGAGAAAATTCTTCTATTTTCCTTGCTTTAAATTTTTGGTAAGCAATGAAAAATAAATCTTTACAAGGTGTTATAGGTTCCATGGGCTCGATCCAAAAGGATTCTAAGGAAAAGTTTCCTTTAGAAGACTATGGGTTCAAGCTACTATGGTGAACAGTGAATATTTCATTGTCAAATGGAAACTTTAAGCATTTGTGTATGACCGAAGGGACAACTTTCATTGAGAGAAGCCATGGATGGCCTACCCTCAAATGAAATTGGTCTGACTATGAGATGATGGAGAATGTGACATCCAATGATTTTGGTCATATTTGTAATGGAAGGACGATTGATCCTATCATAGGGCAAGAAAAACCATTGTGTGTTTTGATCCATGCTTTCGGTTTATCATAATCATCTTGATAGAGATCATGTAATACGAAAAATTCCTCAGTGATCATGTTCTCTCCACAGACATGATCTATTAGAATCCCATTAGTAGGCTTGTCATAAATACAGTCGGCTATGTAAAGAGGACCATCTGGGAGATTTTTAAGTATGTCCTTAGGGGAGAAAGTAATATCAAGAGACTTCTTAGGTTGGCCCTTACGAGGGATAATGTCTATCACACCTACCATTTCATCCATAGGATTAATAGTGGTAATGTGTGGAAGGGGATCAAGATGTTCATCATCAGTATCAACATTCATCACATCATTCTTTGTAGTTTCACTAGCTTTAACAAATGAAACATTGTGTTTGGGCATTGGATCAGTAAAAATTTGTAAGTTTTGATTTGGAGGGGCAAAAAGCTTATTGCCTTGATCATTAACACCTATAATGGATAGACAACCGAAATCAATGAGGTCTTGCACAAGATGTTTAAGATGCTTACAGTGCTCCATGTCATGTCCATTTTGTCTATGATAATGGCAATAAGCATTGGATTTAAAGTTTGGAGGTAAAGGATTAGTAGGATCGGGTGCTTTGACGACATGCAAGGTAATCATTTATTGTTGTAAAAGTTGGGACATTGTGTTAAGAAATGTGTCTGGTAAAGGTGTGAATTATCTTTTCGGATCTCCATAACTATAGGGCACCGCAGTTTTAATAGTTGCTACTTGGTTGTTGATAGGTTGAGTTGGTTGTTGAGGGGGGTTGAACTGTAAGAACCCTTTGTTTTGATTTCTAAATGGTTGGGAATTGTTTTGGTTGGCATGCTCAAATTTCTTAGCTCAGCTAGAAGTGGACTTTACATCTCAACTACTAACTAAATTATGATAATCGCAAAGGGCGGTACACAAGTGCATAAAGGAGGGAAATTTCATCATAGTGAGTTTTTCCTAAAGTTTAGTTTGCAAGTTTTCTATAAACATCTTTTGAAGGTGTGGGTCAGGAATCTTGACATCGATTTGAGAATAAAGTGATTGATAGCGTGAGATAAAATTAGTTATCTTTTCTTCGTGTTGCTTGCATCTCATCAAATTAGCCAAGGTATTCTTTGGAGTCATGCACTTGAAAATGATTTATAAATGCATCAACTAGTTCATTGAATGAATGAATTGAATTGCTCAGTAAGGATGAAAACCATTCCGAGGTAGTGTCTTTTAGAGTCATAGGAAACAATTTTGCTAACAATTTATCATTTAGGACAAAGTCACCACATAAGGCAGTGTAGGCATTAACATGGTTAGAAGGATCTCCCTTCCCTCCATATTTCTCAAATCTAAGCATCTCTATTCCTCATGGCATCGGTGTTCGCAATATTTCCAAAGACAATGGACTGCTTCAGACATAATAGGTGGGTGGTCCATTTTGATTTTGGTTTATGGTGGATATCTATTTCTGCATGGATGAAATAGTTTGGAAAAGTTGTGTTATGAGAGGGTCATTGTAAGTGGTATGAGGTGGAAGGTAAAGTGGTGATGGAGTATATGTAGTGGTAGGGCAAGTGAATGGAATGCTTATAGATGGTATTATAGAAGAGGATAGAACATGCGATGCCACATAGGAATTAGGGCTGCTAACAGGAATAGTCAAGGAAGGAATCAAATTACTAACTTGTTGCATGGTTATAGTGACACGAGGAGTGGTATAGGTAGGAATGGAGGCCATTGTTAAGGGAGGAGTGTAAGGTCCTCCTTGGCTAACCACAGTGTTTGCTAGTTGAGATGTACTAGAGGTAGAAGGAACATGTTTTTGGTATATCTCAACTATTTGTTTCATAATGTCCAAGCCTTCTTCACTTTCAAGCATACGATGGATAATTTCTATGGTAGGAATTGTAGTGGTTGAGATGTTTTCAAGACACACTTGATGTTGGAGATGTGTTAAGTCCTCATGGATGTTAATGATTTTGTCTTGTGGGATGTGATCGTTCTGTGTGTCAACTTGCATGTTATTGGAAGGCAAAGAGTTGCTAAAGGTAGTATCCATGCCTAGTGTACTAGTTTCAATACTAGGAGTGGAAGTTTTAGAAAACCAAAGATCCACAACGAGTGTATTATCATGGGATAACATGAGTCTTGAACTTCTTCTCACTAAGGTATTAACAATAGAACACCAAACACTCATGCAAAGGTTTCTAAATGCAGGTGAATGCAAATGCAATGTACACTAATAAGAATGAAATGCTTAGAGCTAAAACTTTGGAAAGGAAAACTGTAATGTAGAAACAACAAACAAAAATGCAGAAAATGTAGAGTAAATCCTAGAAAATGCAACGATAAATATGCAACTGGACTAAGTCTCCCAGGGTGGTGAATTAGTCCAATTAGTGATTTTTTTTTTTTAAATTCAAAATTTATTAATTGGATTTTATGCTTTTTAGGTTTTCAGATGCAGGTATAATATGAAAATGTAGAATTTTTTGAATTTTTAATGTAATGCAAAAATGTAAGCTATATGAGTTTTTAATTAATGCAATTTTGAAAACCCTAGGATGCAATTTAAACAATGCAAAATACAATGCAATTCCAATGCAATCTATTCCTAGGATGTAAATGCACTTGAAATCAGAAGTAAAATGTTCTAAAGTCAGGTTCACCAAAATGTGGACAAAGATTTTGGCTCCACAAGACTCCCTAACACTTCTAGGGTTTTTCACCTAAAAGGAGAGAGGTAGGCCAAAATGGGCAATGTCCCCACTCAAGACTAATGCAAATATGAATGAAATATGCCTAAATGTATTGTTCTAAATGCAATAAACTAATAAAAAATATTGATTATTAATGCAAAACTAATGAAATGCAACTTGTTTGAAAACACATTGTGATATGCAAAAATGACCTAAGAATGCAAACAAACTATAACAAAAATGAATGAGATTGAAGAGGTGCACCTGAAAACTGGAATGTGATGTAGAGAGGCTCTAGAATCCTGCAAAATTTGTTGTTGAAGCCAATTGGGACACTTACGCCAAGCTAGGCGACTTAGTCCTGTTTCAGGGAGATTTTGCCAAAATAGGTTTCAACCAAAAGGGTATCCAAAAATGTAGAAAACACTTTTCAGCCCTAGTAGTGGGACTAATTCACCACTGATGGTTACTTAGTCCACCTTCAGCTTTCAAGAATTTTGAATTTGTAATCTATAGCTCTTGGTCTGCACTCTGGTTCCTGACAGGTGTCTGGTTTTGAATCTGCAAAATTCAGTCTGTAGGTGATCTCCAAGCTTCTATTAGGGTTTTGTTGACTTTGAATGACTTTGATGAAATGATCACACCTTTTAACACCTTTCTCTTTGACAAATCTACATACAAGATCTACAAAACACATGTGCAAATAGGTGAAAAAGGGTTAAGGGTTAGTGAATAGGGGTTTGCCTTGGTCAAACCCCAATTTGGCAATCAAACCCTTGAAAATGAAATGAAATAGAAAGAGAATGATGGATGAACAACATGCAATACTACAACTTACCAAACCCTTGATGTAGAAATCTGAAGATATGTAAGTAGATGCTCTAATGAATGTATGCTTGATAATGCCTAGAATGCTTGAGAATGATTAAGTAAATGATTTAAGGAAATTAGGAGATTAGAAGATGAAAAATGAGGGGAAAACCCTTTATTTATACTTGATTTTACAAAATATCCTGAAAATACCACATCATAGCCCGACGTTAAGGTTAAGAGAATAATATCCTACCAGAATTTTGAAATAATTTTAAATTTTGTGTCAAGTGGGACTAAGTCGCCCCTAGTGGCGACTTGGTTCCACTAGGGAAATTTTAATGGGTGTCGAGAATTAAAGTGTATTTAATGATGTTTAACGAGATTATTCGCTGAAACACACTTAAGTAGGGCCTATAAGTGCATTAAGGGGCCATTTAAACATAAGAAAGGGTAAAATTATTGATGACAAGCCTAGAAAAGCGTGAGAGTTTGTTACAACACTTTAAAATAAGGCTTGGTAAGTGATAAAAAGAGGTTATTTAGGTGAATTATAATGAAAAGGTTCTAGAAAAGTGTGAAAGTGGGTTACAACACTTCACAACACTTTTACAAGACATCATAGAATTCTTAATGATTCTTAAGGACCCAAAACCTAATGTGAATGTGTTGACCACATCACAACATTAAATCAAGGCAAAATCAAGCCAAAATCACAAGGAGGGCCTAAACATGAGAAAAAGTAGAAGGGTTACTTTTTCCATGTCCACAGTTAGTGTGATATCTCTTTGGATGGTATCTTTTGTTTTGTGCATTAACATGATGGAGGATGAGAGGATTCATGTTTGAGATGGAGGCCACCTTGATTATTGTTGCAAGTATCTTGATGGATCAGATGGAGCACTTTGGTTGCTTGATGGTACATGTTGACTATACAGGTTATTCTCTTGATGTTTGAGTTTACTTTTTACCCCTTATGCAATGTATACAACAAGTGGGAGAATGCTAGGAAAAAGTGTGTTGTTCACCTTGCATAAAGTTATAATTTAATTTTAGTATTATTTGTGGTGCACCTAGAGAGAATCTAGGGATGCATGTATCACATGGATTAGACATTATTGGGGCCACTTTATGTGTTGTATGTAACATTGGGATAAATATTTAATGAGGTTTGAAAATTGGGAAAACTTAACACCAAAAAGTAAATGTGGGGGGAAATGAACTTGTATGCTCTTGGTATTAGTCACATGGTTTATGCAATACCACTTGGCGGTTTTGTACAGACTTATTTCTATAAAAGTAAGAACATGTGTATTTGTCTAAGGCTGACTAATTTGGGGTTGGCTTGTGTAAGCATCTCTTGTAGGTTGCACATGTGAGGTTTTGAAGCATGTCATGAGATGTGTGGTTACATGCTTGTTCACATGGAGTGCATGTTGAGAGCTTGATGTTTCAAAGGTGTTCATGGAGACTTTGAAGATGTATTGTAATATTTTCATTGTTGAATAATACATGAGTGATGGATGCTTTTGAAGGTTGGGTTTTTCCCTCTTGAGGGTTTTCCCAGGGTATATCTTTTGTCATCTTTGATAGTATGTTCTCTATTTTTTTCATATGGATTATAAGTACTTGTTTGCATGATTTTATCTATTTGGGTTATATGGAAATTTTCATAGATGGCTACAAATTTCCTTTCATATTTGGTTACTATGCTTGAAATTAGTGGCTTGTCTATAACAAGGAATTCATAGTCATGTTAGAAATGTTTGCTCCACTCATCATAACCTCTAGAAAGATTGGAGTATACCCAATAATTAAATTTACAAGAAGACTGGATCTAATATACACACACATGATATATTACACACATATATGCAATATGACTACCCTTGAGCCCTTGGTTACATGGACACAAATTTCATCAAGGGTCCTTTACTGACCATATTGAGATGGAGCAACAATGTTTCCATTTTTAAGCTCCACTTACATCTTACAAATCCTCATTCATTATTGATGATGATAATATTAACAACAATAGTAGCAATAAGCAAAAATATAAATATAACCAATGTGATATCATAATACTGTGATATCATTTGCAAGCAATATTAATTAGAATACCAACAATGAAATTGCACGTCTCTGTGATGTAGGAAATCTCATTTGCCAAAGGCAATGGAAATTTCAATGTTTCTGCTACACATGTACTTACAATATTATATATAGTCACAAAACTCATAGAGCCTAGAAGATTTGAAGAAATTTGATACCATATTAGATAATGTAGTGTAGTAAGAATGTCATACTTATTAAAAATATCAAGTACTTATACATATAAGAATGCATTAAACTCGTGTATCAACTATTACTTAAGGGAACCAAATAATAAAAATGGATTGAAAATGTAGACACTGAAATTTGGTTTAGGCCTGCGACTTCAATATTCTTCATAATTCTTATTCTTCATGGTCATGATTAAATAATCTTAATTATTTAATTAATTCATCTTAACATTAATTCTTCTATTGATTAAATAATCTTAATTATTTAATTAATTCACCTTAACATTAATTCTTCTATTGATTAAATAATCTTAATTATTTAATTAATTCACCTTAACATTAATTCTTCTATTGATTAAATAATCTTAATTATTTAATTAATTCATCTTCTTTTATTTCTTCTATTAATTAAATAATCTTAATTATTTAATTAATTCACACTTTTCTTTATTCTATCGATTAATTAAATAAACACTTTTATTTAATTATGTTACTAATTAACCTTATCCGTCTTGTCAAATTAAATAAATTCTTATTTAATTTATTCTTTATCATATTTCAACTATAATTAAATAAATTCATTATTTATTTAATTATTCATTTAAAATTCTTTCATCATTTAATTAAATAAATATTATTTATTTAATTATTCTTCAAATATCGAAGTCTTGAATTAAATGAATTATTTAATTCATTAATTCTATTTTAACGCATTCCTCTATATTTTAGATAATTATGTGAGTTATCTAAGTATTCACTTTTACTCGACTCGACATCTATTTTAATCGTTCAGTTAACTATTGATTTGATGTCTGAGTGGCATCTTCGAGTAATCTCTTCGTCAAATCATTCAATCGTCCAGTTCTAACTCAATTGCATGTACATGCGATTAATTAAATATTCTTATTTAATTAATTAAGTGTTGTGCTGCATTCAAACAGAGTCGCGTTATAATCAATCTTCATCTTTGTCATGCAAAGATATTTATTATGTTTTCGAATGAACTGAAGATTAAATCATTTATTTAATCTTTAATTCTATTTCTAATTCGAATCACTCATGTCATCATCAGTTATCGAATGCATGTCTAATCAGTCAATCTCAACCATCAGTTGATCTTTCGATCTTGGCCTGTCGTTCGAATAATCAATTTTCTATAAATTGATTTGTCATTATTCATTCCAATCTCTCTCGCAAATTTTATGACTTTTGAGAGCACTTTGTCTTAAATCTTCGATATTTTGCTAATCACTATCTTAGGCTATACTTGCACGAACTTGAAAATCTGAGGGCAATTATACTACACAAGCAAAATGGAGAAGGGCAATCGAGATGAATCATGGAAACACGTTTGAAAATTGGTGAGATTGTTCTAGTTTTAATTACGTTTTTACTTTCCCATGTTCTTTGTTGCTTAACGAATGAATTTGCATTTTAGATTTTAGTATTGTATGCATGTGTGCTTCTGATGATCTTCTTTGTTGTCTATTGTGCAAAGCTTTTATTTGGCGTTATAGAAAACAAACTACTCACAAAAATCCTAAGAACACCAACAAACAATGACAAACCAAACTAAACTAGTGATAGGAAGATAATGATGGAATATTTCAAGACAATTTTTCCCTTTGAGAAATGGATCTTTAGTACTTGTAATTCAAGTGTTCCCCTGATGTACCTCTATGTAAGGAAAATAATGTGTTGTTCAAGGGCATTATTGGAAGCTTGCTATGTGAGTGTTGAAGCATGCAACTTACTTAACCCTTAGATAGATCCCTAGGATTGACTTAATAATAGTAAAGAGAGATGAAAGGTGATGATGAACATTGACATGAGGGGTGGCAATCAATGCTATTGAGTTGATAATTAAATGTTGTTGAAGCCCAATGCAAGTAGATACATCACTATGTATAATATATGCATTTATAATGTGGTTTAGAAATAAATGTTGATTATTGATGCTTGATGCAATTAAACAAAAATCAATGATTGATTCCCACCAAAGGAGAAAAAATCTTTTATGCTTTTGATACTTTGTGAGCTCTAGGGGAGAGGGGCCCATAATGGAGCGGGGTCTAATAGTGGGGATAGAAGTAGTCCTCAGTGGGCCCCATAATGGAGCACTTTAATATCCAATTGCAAAACACTTTTTATCCATAAATTACGCAAAGTGACAAATCATGTGATGCCACATCATCTCAACAGTAAAACATGACTTAGTGCACCACTATCAGTCTCACTTTTTTTTGGGGCCTTTTTGGATACCTCAACAAAAAGCATGTTGATGTGGCATCATATTTGATGATGTGGCCATAAAATGAAATATAAAAGCACATGAGTCTCCAAATAAACCATTGTATAGAATTGGGAGTGATTTGAAATTTCCACATAAGATTTTGAGAAATGCGAAGTTAGGGTGCTCCACTATGGGCCCCTCTCCCCTAATTCATAATTGATTTTTTTATGAAAGTGTTATATGACGATGTCTTCATATACACAACCTTGGATGCATGATTAATTTTTTTTGATACCCATACCATTAGATAATGACCATATCTTATAATTGCTAGCCTTAAAAAGTAAGAATTTGAAATATAAAAAACTATGAATGAGATTACACTTATGATCTAGTCTACAAAATATAATCATAAATATGATTTAATCTAAAAAGAAGACTATTAAAATCAAATAGACCAACTAGCCACTAGGATCAAACCGGTGGCTAAAATGATTGTTAGACCAAAGCAAACAAGATTCCTAGGTGGCAGATTTATCCTTGATAACTTAATATTGGCCTGGGAAACAAGTGAATGGGCTCAACAATCAAAACAAAATGCTTTGTTGGTTAAGCTTGATTTTGATAAGGCTTATGATAGAATGCGATGGAGCTTCATTATTAAGATGTTGCATTGGCTGGGTTTCAGTCCAAAAATATGTAAGCATGTTCAGATGTTATTTAATGATGCAATTGCTCAGTTGGTTGATCAATAATTCTATGTCTGGCACATTTCCTTTGCAATGTTCAATTAGACAAGGCTTCCCATTATCTCCATTTCTTTATGTTTTAGCTGTTGATGCTCTTGGTTATCTGTTGCAAAAATATATAATCAAATGAATCTAATTAAAGGCATTTCCATCCCCAACAATGCGGATGTTATAAAATCTCACTTTGTTGATGATAGCTTGCTATTTATTCGGAATTTTGAAACATAAATCAACAATGTTATGCAGGTTCTAAATTTTTATTGTGAAGTTTTGGGTTCTAAATTGGCTCATCATAAAACTGAATTTATTATGAATCAATCTGATCCTCCTCTAGAATGGATTCCTAAAGATTGGAAGCAAATTAGACATGGGAAGATTACAAGATACCTTGGTATTCCTTTCAGTTTTTGGGTTTCACTCCATGATATGTGGAATTGGTTTATCACTAATTTGAAAAATAAAATATACAATTGGGGAAATAGATTTCTTTCATTAGCTGGTAAATTACAAGTGATAAACCGTATATTCTTGGCTTCCCATGTTTATTATTCCTCATGTTGGATGCCTTCCAAAAAGGGTTACAAAGACCTAAATAACCTAATTCGACAATTCTTGTGGACTAATTGGGATGGTAAAATGGGATATAGGACATCCTCTTGGTTGCACTGTTTACAACCCAAGTCCAAAGGGGGGTTGGGCCTTGTAGACCCCAGGACACAAGGGATTTGTCTAGCTGTTAAGTGGATTATAAGAGTTATGTCAGGGGAGGAACAATGGAAAGTTTTAGTGCGACATTGTATTTCACTTGCAATGATGAATAATAAATGGAAGAACGTGGGATGGATGGATAAGATTCTACTTGCTCCTTTCTTTCGGGTTAGAGCATCATTCCCATTGCAATCTATTTGGAAGGCTTGCAACAGGTCTGCAATTTTTTAAATTGGAAAAAATACTCTTTGCAACATGGTTTTAGCTTTTCTACTTCATCTATCTGGTGGAATAAGCTAGTTCTATATCACAGGAAACCACTTGCAGTCACTTTTCCTAAACAATCTCATTATCTTTTTAGTAAAGGGGTGAAATAGTTTGGTGATATTTGGGATTTTAATGCCCTTGATTGGGCTGCCTGGTAGGATTCAAAGAAAAAATTCAATTTACATAATAGGTATAAAGGTTTTCATGGTCTTTGTGAAATCGCTAGTCCCTATTGAACTCCTCATGAAAATCTGCACTCCTTTGCATTGCAACTTCTTCAAGGATTGGGTGTGGCTTGATAAATATCCTTTCTTATGGTTCCCTTTGAAGAAGTTATATTTCAAGCTTCTTTCGGGTATGAAATTGAATCCAAGACTTAATAGAAAATGGAACTATAAGTTTAGTGAAAGAAAATGGAGAATGTTAAGTGCTCAGATTTGGAAGTCTAAGACAACAACAGATGCTCAATTGCTGGCCTGTAAAATTCTGCATCATAAACTACTAGTTGGGGATAGAATAAAATATTTAAAATTACAAGTAGCCAAGTGTCCTTTCTGTTAGCACGACGAAAGCTTAAACCATATCTTTTGGGACTGTCCTTGTACAAAAAGAAAATGGAAGAGTACTTTTTATCATTTTCCTGTTGTCTTTGATGATGTCTTGCACTAGAAAGAAGCAATCTTTGGTATTGGAGTGCATAAAAACATAATAGCTGATTCTATGAGGTAGTGTATTTTATTACATTTATGGAAAAGTAGATGTTCAACAATATTTTCTAAGCACATTTTGCATTTAGAAACAAATATTCTAAAGTTTCACTGTGACATCATGTTTCAATTCACTTTTCTTTGTTCTCAGCTGAAGAGGGGGCGCACAGAAGATTCTAATTTTAGTAAGCGTTTGGAGGAGATCAAACACCATTTTTTTCAGCTACATCAAGGGGAGCTTTGTTGTGCCAGACAATTGCAAGTCATGTTTAAATTCAACGTGTAATGGTGGCATACGCTTGTTGCTTACTATTTGTGTAGATGTGCAATTATTTAGTGTTGTTACAGGCTTGTTTCTTAGTGTGTATTAAGCTTGTTGCTTTTGGATGTACAATTGAGACATTGTAAATTCTTAGTGCTATTACTGGTTTTTCTTCTTAGCAGTCTCCTTTTGGAGCTGCATTTTTATTCATTGTAATTCTTCTCAACTTATTCAATACAAAAAAAATAAAAATCAAATAGACAAGTTTTTAAACTAAAAAATATTGTATGTTAAAATATGTTATATTCAATCAACATAGCAAAAAAAATCAATCAATTTTTTAGCTATCATATTGTCGCCATCATAGGACCCCATTCTATTACTCTTTACTGTTGTCCACGTCATCATCCCTTAACTATAGCGGAAGTCGAAATCTACCGGTCATATTAGTTTGGGTCCATCTCATCAGCCCGTTATGACATCTACATGGTAATCTAAGCCTAGACGAGACGAATATTGTTTGTCCTTTCCGTTTCTTTTTTCATTTTTTAAAACGTTAGCCGAAGGTAATTCTCACGAGAGAAGGTGGATCTGTGTTGAAGGTTAACAACAGTTTGTTCTGGATGGATTCATGATACAACTCCACTATGTCACAGGCAGATGTTACTTACAGGCATGCAGCAATTCATTTCTGTTAAAATAGATTTAGAGCATACTCAGAAAAATCTTGGTTTCTTGATATATTTTGTGTTTTACCTGCAAAAATCTGCCATTGGATGCTTTTTGAACTCGAATAGAGATTTGATTGTTTGTGGGTGCTAATGTTTCATTTTGATAAAATCTAAAAGACTTTTTTAGGCCGGATTGACTGAAAACCACGAATTTCAAAAAGCCCTAACTCTGTCTGCGTCTTATGAAAATTATTCCTTGCTTTTTGTGGCTTTGAATTGTTTTTTTGGGGAATCTCAACGTTTTCTTTGTCAGATTGATTAATTATAATTAAATGTTTGTGGGTGTTAATGATTTTGGTAAATCTCAGTGATCTTGTTGAGATTGATTAGGTTTGGTATTTTCCTTGCAAACTAAAACTAAGATAATAGCCTAACCCAATTTACCTTCTTCCCAAAAGGTACCTTGATTCTTTCTGAGTATTGAAATAGTTTTGTGTTTTAAAACTCAGTTTTTTTAATTGGGTATTTCTTTACGTTCAGAATCAAGAATCTGACAGAGCCCTGAACTTATTGGCTTCCTACCAAAAAGGGTTTGAATTATTATTTTGGTAAAGCTTATTGTTTTTGTAGGGTTGATCAGTTTTCCATTTACCCTGAAGTCAATAATCAAAATACCTTATTCCAGGTGGCTTCCTACAAAAAAAATTGCCTTGGCATTTTGTGGATTCAAAATGTTTTGTCCTGCCAGAGTAGTTAGGTTTAGCTCTGCCCTGTAACTGAAGAATTAAAAAGCCTTACTCTATTGGATCTCTTGCAGGTAGTTGCCTAAAGTAGGGTTGAATTAGTGTTTGGTAAAGCTTAAACTTAATATCGTTTTTCCTGGACTGGTTGGGTTTAATTTTTACCCTGTAGGTCAGGAACTACAACAACTCAATCCCAGTTGGATTCCTACAAACTTGGTCATGATGTTTTAATTTTTGCAGGTTTGGAATATTTCTTGGTAAATTTCCATATTTCTCCAGATTGTAAGTTTGATTTTTCTTGCAACTCAACAAGTTAAGAAGATCCTGGTCCCCTTTGTAATTTTTGGTGGGTTTGAATTATTGTTTGGTAAAATTAAATGTTCTTAAGATTTGACAGGTTTGCCTTTATTTTTTGTGGGTTAAAATACATTTTTCTGCTGAAGCTCAACCCTTTTCTGTGAGATGTTTATGTAAACTGCAAGCTAAGAACTAGGTAGCTTTTACTCTTTTGGATTCCTACCAAAACTTTCCCTCGTTTTTTTATGGCATTGAATCATTTATTAAGAGAGCTGAATGTTTTCTTACAGATTGGTTAGTAGTTTCGAATATTCTGTGCAAATAAAGATTTAAAAAGCATGAACTCATGAAATTACTAACAAAATCTACCTTAATTTGTAGATGTTTGATTATTTTTCTATTGAGATCAGTGGTTTTTGTGAGATTGGTTTGGTTTATCTTTCATCTGGAACTCAATAATTGTGAAAACCTAACCCTTCTGGATCCCTGTTAAAGAATTGTGTTAATATTTTGGGTTTTGAATTAATTTTTGGAAGAAGATCACAGTTTCTGTCAGATTGGTTAGTGTCAACTTTATCCTGCATGTCAAAACCAAAGAAGCTCAAGCCCAGTTGGCTTCCTACTGAAAATGTGGTGTGATAACTTATTAGTTATTTTCTATGCATGATTTGATTTTTTTGGCAAAAGCTCAGTGATTTCATCAGATTTGAGATTTGTTACTTTCAAGTTTACCCTACAAGTCAAAAGTTAGGAAGCTCCAATCCAAGTGGATTTTCTACCAAAAATTGACCTTGCTTTTTTGTGGGTTTGTTTTTTAATTGTAAAGCACAATGTTTTTGTCAGGTTGATTAGGTTTAGTTTGCTCTGCAACTCGAGAATTAAAAAATAATAAGTATCTCTAACTCTATTATCTTCCTACAAAAACACCGCCTTGATTCTTTGTTGGCAGAAATATATTTTTGTAAAGCACATTGATTTTTGTCAGACTGAATAGCTTTAACTTTACCTTGCAAGTCAAGAATGAAAGAAACCCTAACCCTACTGACTTTAAAGTTTAAACCAAAAGTATTCCTTGATTGTCTGTGGATTTACATTTTACTATTTAAATAATCTTTTGGTGTAGCTCAATCTTTTTATTTTGTTTTATCTAGATTGATTTAAGTTTAGTACAACCCCACAAATTAAGATTATATGTGGGTTTAAAGTTTAAACAGTAGGTAGGTGAATCTCATGTAAAAAAAAAATTAGATTGATTAGGTTTAGATTTTAGTGTGATGTAAAACATAACCTTTATTTTTTGTGAGTTCAGACTATTTATTTGGAAAGCTCAGTATTTACATCAGATTGATTAGGTTTAGATTTAACCTGCAACCTGATAATAAGAAATCCCTACCCCTGTTTGTCCCTATCTTTTTGCTTATCTTGGTAGTTGGTACCTGTGAAGATGATAGATTTTACTATTATTGCAATATCGAGTCTTATTGTGCTTTAATATGTGTAAGCAAGGTGTTTTTCTCGTTAGCTTCTTCATCTGAGAGATGTATAGAAGTTGTTTTGTGCATCATAGCACCTTCTTGCCCAAGCCTTCTTTTCAATCTGGGCAAGCCACTGCTGGTTATCTTATGCTAACACTCACTGTGATATAAAGGCAGCGGCTGAGGTAGCTGCTGCTACTTTTCAGCCTATACTCAATTAGGATTAAATAAAGCCCCCTGCAAGTCATGTAGAGGTGAAACTGTTTAGATTTTACCCCAAGTTACTGTATTGGAATTGGGTACATGGGTATGGTACGCTGGTATGGCAAAATTTTCTTTGGGAGTTGGGTATGTTCTGGGAACGTTTGTACAAAAAACATATAAAAATCATAAATATATACATATTTGTAGCCTAAATACATGCATTAAGCTCGGGATATCACATATCAAGAATATTGTAAACAAAACTACCATATATAGTACAAATTTAAAATATAGTATACTAATTCAATATCCAGTTGTCAAACTTAAATGTCATGATAGATATTAAAAAATTGAAACAATTTATAATTTACATTATCATAAAACTTTAATAAAATATTAATATGTAGTTCATAGATTTGTAAGTCTATAAACATATAAATTTATATTAGACTTTTATTTCTATGTAAATATTAGAAAACAATGTATAAATATTTAAAACGGTATATAAATATTACCATATTAAATTAGAATATTAAAAATAGAATTTGCAGCACAGGTAGGGATGCTAGAATTGACATTACACATTACTATAAAAAATCTATTGTAGTCAGATAGGCACCTAAATTGGTATGCTCTATTGAACATGGTATATAAATGAGGTTGCCGTAAATTCCATCCTAGGCAAATCGTGAGTGAGCTTTTTTCTTGCAAATGTTTTTCAAGCACATGAAATGTGAAATAATGTGGTCGTTTATGGACAAGGATTTCGTCTGTCACAAAATAAGAAAAATGCATTAAAAAATCTGCTGAACTGACTTGGATTTGACCTAGATTTGAGTTAAAACTGCTACCTGAAAAAATCTGAACCCTGCCCAATTCCACAGGTGATTCCGATTAGTACCCGACTCTGGTACAACTTGTACCTGGAAATGGGGCTATATCTAGCTTATTTGGTAACTTAGATTTTACCATTTGAAATTTTGCAGGTCCTGGTTGAGTCCTGCAATTAGGTGTAATGCCCAGATCATCAGATCACCTGACTCTGATGATTTGTGCATAACTCCTGCTGGAAAGTTTCTTTGCAGCTGAGGTTTATACTCAGGCATCATGGTCGGTGTGGGTTAGTAGTTGATCCAAGGTTGAGAGTTCATAAATAAATAAGAAATATCTTACTACCAGTTTGCCTTAGTTTATGCTCGATTTGCATGTAAGTTTAGATTGCCACATTAGCAATAATTTGAACTGTGGTTTTGTTTCATGTGCATCTTATTAAAGTTTCAGCATCAGTAGGCATAGCTGTGCCTCCTTTCTAAGTTCAAAATGTGTGTTTTGGGGGATTCTGCAACGATTAACTGGCAGGATATTATGTTTTCTTTGACTTTTCTGGAAATTTGATGTTGTGTGGGTTTGAGGATGTTATCAGAATGTAGTAAGGCTCAGTATTAAGCCAGTGTTTCTTGCGGTTACAATTTTAACTCTCTGCATACAGGTGTTAGGATCTTTAATTTTTATGATCCGAAGATACATATTCTGTCTTTCAATATAATCTGTGTTTCAATTAGGTTTCCAGAATTGTTGACTTACAAGGTTTTCTGTTCTCGTGAGCCATAAGAGGACTTCTTTTCCCATTTAAATTCCTGGCCTTAGAATCAGGCTCAAGGACATTTGTCATTTCTTAGTGCATATGTGTATGTTCATCACTGGGGAATGCGTATGTACATATGAACTTTTGTTTTTTTTTATATTGATAATCGTTTACAAATATTCTGCTCATATGGGCATCAACATGAAACCAATACAAACTCTTGCAAGCACAACAATGAAACTAATTCTAGCTCCTTTTGAGCAACCACGCTAGAAACCACCTATGGAAGATCAAGAGTCACAACTTAGCATTCCACTTATATAGAAACCACCTCTATACTAGAAGCCAACTATGGAAGACCAAGAGTCACAACTTAACATTCCACTTATTTAGAAACCACCTCTACACTAGAAGACAACTATGGAAGACCAAGAGTCGCAACTTAGAAATCCATATCAGATGTCCCTTTGGGATTTGAACTTGGGTCTCCACAATGAGAACTCAATGCTTTAACCAATTAAGCTTAACCCCTTGGACACACGTATGAGGTTTTAGTTATAATTAAATTAGGACTTTTTTACAGGATCCTCTTATACAGAAATTAGTAAGGTTCAAAAAATGGAGAAAATTTGAAGTTTGATCTGATAAGGATAAGTAGCAGTCCCCATGAAATGGCTGAAAGGACAAACTGTGGTGATATAAGAGCCAATACATGCCCCACCTTCATCTTTTTCACTTGCTACTCAGCTGGAGCATCACATCAGAGGAGCCCTTAACCTATAAATCAAAGACTCTGGCTCTGTCCATAATCATCAAAATCCTTAAATAAGGGACAGAAACATGGCAAAGTGTAGGTCCATAAAGTTATAAATTCTTACAAAATTCTATCTTCATTTACCTTCTCATATTGCATAAGAAAAAACTGATGAAGAAAACATAGAAACTGAATGATGAACATATCTAAAAACAAATTGTGTGTCTTAGCTGCTTCAAAGATTATTTAATTTAGAACTGATCAATATCAACACAACTCATTGTTCTAAGTGTTAGCATCAGTGTTACCTGTCCTCACTTATCTTTATACTGATGAAGAAAACCATAGTTGCCAGGAGACTGGTATTGGTACTGGTACGGGAGACTGGTACCAGTACTGGTACGGCTTTTTTTTGAAAATAGGAGACAGGGGTACTTGGAGACGCCATTTTTTTTAATATAAATAAAAAATAGAAAAATAAAAATTAATAATTTATAGAAAATCTGAAAATATGATGACATTGAACTTTCAAAACATTATGCTCTTAGACGCGTGAAAATAATTTAATCGCTCTTAGACACGTCAAATACATTATGCTTTAATTTTTAAAGTTTTAAATGTTTAAACTTCAAAGTTCTTTTAGGTATTTTAGCAGGAGAAGTCATTTTCTGCAGCGGGAGATGGCATGGTACTCGGGAAACTTCGCGGAAGTCTCCAGCCTCCTGGAGGCGTCTCTGGAGACAGTACCGGTACCAGAGATGTGTCTCCATATCCGAGATGTGTCTCAGAGGGGGGGAGACGCGTCTCCCAACAACTATGGAGAAAACATAGAAACTGAATGATGAACATATCTAAAAACAAATTGTGTGTCTTAGCTGCTTCGAAGATTATTTAATTTAGAGCTGATCAATATCAACACAACTCTTTGTGCTAAGTGTTAGCATCAGTGTTACCTGTCCTCACTTATCTTTATACAGATGATAGTTTATTACCAAATTTGAATCTCATATTGATGGATGACCAACTGATTTGATAGTTTTCATGATTTAAGATAGTTTTATTGCAAAATCTGTCTTCATGAAATGCTTCTCTCAAAAAGAAATAAAAAATAAGGGATATCAATAATTCAGTTTTTTCAATTTTGAGCAGCTTCTAAAATCCAGATATTGTAGTCATAAAGATAAAAAATTTATTTATCTTTCTAATGACAATTCTTCTTGAATCATAACAAAAAATTTCCAAATTAATAATAAAATCTCTTCTTTTGTAAGATAGTTTTAATCTGTCTTTATGGAATGCTCCTCTCGAAAAGAAATAAAATATATAGTTTTAATCTGTCTTTATGGAATGCTCCTCTCGAAAAGAAATAAAATATAGGGGAGATCAATAATTCAGTTTTTCCAATTTTGATCGGCTCTCAAAACCAGATAATATGTAGTCATTAAGAAAAAATTTAAGTTTTCTTTCTAATGACCTTTCTTCTTGAATCTTTACAAGAATTTTCTGAAATAAATAATAAAATCTCTTCTTCTTTAATGTATTCAATGAATATTATAAAAACATGTATTGTTTGTACTTTGTAACACTGCATGTCTTGACAAGTTGTCTGGCTTCTGCTTTCAGAGTCATTGGAGCCATCCTTTGTTATTAAGCATGATGTTTGAAATTTGTTTTCATGAGCTTTCACTTGACGAGATCAACAACTTTCTATTTATGTAACTTTGCAGCTGTGGCGCTTGCGGATATCCTTTAAATTTGTGCTCATCAAACCGTATCACTTCTAACATTGGTTCAGAGTATCGCAAGGCCATCAAGAAAGGCATCATTTCATTCCTGTCCATTGATTTGAGCAGGTTCACTCAGGTTGATGAAGTTAAATGTGCTCTCTATTCTTGTGGTTTTTGCCGAATGAGGACCAAACTTCTCTGTCGAAAATGTGGAACATTTATTGGCTACGGCTATGAAGATCGTGCATCTCCATGTGGTTTTGACAGTTCAGATTCAAGCTCAAGCAGTGGAACTCCAGGTCGAAAAAAATACAATATCAAGATTCGGGCACTACAACCTTCAGATGAAACTGATGTGCCTCACTTGGCTCGAGAGGCCTAAGAGCTTAAACTTTTACGTATGAAAAAGGGGCACCCAATATTAATCAACTGGGGATACATTAAATCTGTCCCGCTTTTCAGATTTTCTGTTTTCTAATTTGGGGCCATTTGTCATTTAAGCTATTTGCTTATTCATGGTGTTCAAAAGGACAATTTTTGTAAAGACGTAATGTCGTTGGAAGTGGGATATTAGCTTGAGAAGATGTTTCTTTTAGCAGACGGTATTATCTCTGTTGCGGCTGAAAGTACTGTCTACTGTCTTTTACAAGTTAAGTTTAGAGTTGATCAATCTTTGATACTATTTGCTTTATAGCTTCAGTGAACATCATCTGTTCAGATAACTTTGGTGGCATCTATGGAATTATGTGGTTGAGCTGTTGTTCTATAAGCATGCTTGGGCATGTGCAGTGAACTTGTGTACAGTTTTCTTTGATATTTTAGTTTGGACTGTTCTGTTTCAGGGAACCTGGAATCTTTGAGGGAATGGCTAATGATGGAATTTGTTCTGGGTATGATTTAAGAGGGGAAACATGTATAGATGATCTTCCAAATGAATGCCTTTTTAATGTTGTCAGATTTTTAATGCATTTGGCCGATCAAGATGCATTTGGCCTCACATGTCAACGGTGGTTGAAAATTCAGAATGAAGCCCGATGTTCAATAAAATTTCAGTTCCGTGATGCTTCAGCTCCAAATTGCACAAAATATCTCTCCAAGCTTCTTGATCGTTTTCCCGCACTTAATTCAGTTTCATTGGCTGGCTGTACTGAAATTCCAGATTCAGCCCTCACCTTATTTCAATCAGCAGGTTTGAAGTTGAAAAATGTCTCACTTGATCGCTGCGTCAGCATCACAGATGATGGTCTATCTCACATTTGCAACAGTTCTAATGGCTTGTCTTCTTTGAGTCTTTATCGTTGTAATATTAGTGATATTGGTCTTGAACATGTAGCAAGAAGCTGCCCAAATTTAGAAATAATAAATCTTTCATGCTGTGTTCACATCTCTGATTCAGGCATTGCAGCCCTTGGGGAAGGATGCTTGGGGCTTAAGGTTGTTACCATCTCATATTGTAGAAACATAAAGGGAATTGGCTTCAAGAAGTGCTTGTCTCTTCAGTATCTAGATGCAGACTCATGCCGCTTGACAGATGATGGTCTGTGTATGATTGCTAATGGTGGTTCTCTTCAATATTTGAACCTGTCACATTCACGGAATTTGATTGATCTTGGCTCGAGAGGGTTCAGCTGCATTGGCACAGGATGCTCTAATTTGCAATTCTTGCACACAAGGATGTGCCGTACGCTTGATGATTCAGCTGTAATTGAGATTTCCAGGGGCTGTCCTTTATTGAAAGAATGGAATTTGGCAGTTTGTCCACAGGTGACTGTGGTTGGTTGGAAAGAGGTTGCCATGAACTGTAGAAACCTAGAGATCCTTCATGTTAATCGCTGCAGACATTTCTGCAATAGAAGTTTGCTTTTTCTTAGGAATGGATGCCCTAAACTTTCCTATCTATACATGCATGGCTGCCCTAATCTGCATTCTTTAACAGTGGAGCTTTTCAGACAGGCCCGCTTTTTTGTCCAAATTATTTTGGTGGAAAACATGTGTGCAGGATCTTGTGTCGATGAGTTTGTAAAAACCTTGCTAAAGGTGAAAACAAAGAGATGTCCAGTACTTAAATAGTCCGTTTTGTCAATGGTAATCATTGAACAAAATTAAACAGATTTTCCAACATTGTAGGCCTGGATTTTCAGTCACAATATTCACCTCTATGTGTGATCCACTCATTAGGTGATCGAATGAAGCATTTACATTTGCCTGGTTCTTTTATAATTGTTTCGTTCTATGGAATCATACGAGTTATATATTTGTAAAAAGGTGTATGTTTTGCTTCAATTGCCAGCGCAGCAGTTTTTACGTCTTAATGTTATTTTCCAGAGCAATATTGGCCAGAGCCTCTAAATCTAGTCACGATTACTACTAGATGGTGTAATTTTTAATGGACACTAGAATACTTCTGTTCAGACTTTAAAATTGACTGATATATTTTTAACAGTCTTCAAGGTTTAGATGGAAGAAATTCGAGGTTGAAGCTCATAAAACAAAGTTGATCATAGGAAAAAATAAAGACACTATTCAATTGTTAATACTGCCTAGATAAAATTTGAGTTGAAATTCCTGCCACTGAATTCTCTCTAAGTTCGAGATCATATTTAGTTCCATGCTACATGATTCAAGTAAAATGTTTAGGAATGTATTGTTCCATTTCAAAAACCTGAATAGTGGCATGTAAATGGCAGGAACCAGGTGTCCCAAGGGTCATATCTGTTGGGTAACAGATGAGTCACTATTTAAAATTGTGAATCACCCTTGTATGCTCGATTATAGAATAACTGTTTATCAACAGTTGGGTAAATTATTTTTCATGAAAATAACTTCCTTCTGAATTTTAGATGTAGCTCCTTCATTGGATAAAATAATAAAGTTCTATTTTTTTCTAAATTTAAAATTTACCATGTGTACTTTTGACCAGAAAATAATGAAATGTTAAAGTAATATTTTGATGATTTTATAAAATTTAAAGAACAATTTACATTATAGATATTTGCAATTTCATATATCATTTTAGAAAACAAACTACTCCTGAAACCAATTAAAACACAGACTAATTTAAGTTTAAAGAAGCATAAACCAATGAATTCATAACTCATAAATGATTGCCAACCAAAGAAAATCAGACGCTTAAAATAGCTCTTACATTCACACACAAGTATAATAGCTAACAAAACCAAAAACCAATTATAATGCACAAATCAGAATAGATTTTATACAAGTGTCCAAAATTGTGTGCTTGTAAACTTACAACACCTTTTCAAAATTAACAAAAACATGTACTTACAACACCTTTTAAAAAAAAAAAAAAAAAACATGTTCCCTTTCTTTCTCGCCTCTTCTATTACTTAGAAAACTTTAAAAAAAGAGGAGTCATGCAAGAATAATTGACTCTTTAGAGTAACCACCTAGGCAGTTAAAGTGTTTCTTCTTTTTTAAAATATAAGAAATTACAATTTCAAAATATAATAATTGAAAATCACAACAGTTAGTTGAGGTGGTCCCTCTGAATTTTATGTACAACTCACTAGATAGATTCCTATTCTTTTCTAAGTTTAAAATTTACCATGTGCTTTTGACGAGAAAGCAATGAAAGGGTAAAGTAATATTGATGATTTTATAAAATTTAAAGAACAATTTACATTATAAATATTTGCAAATTCATGTCATTTTAGAAAATAAACTACTCATGAAACCAATTAGAACACATACTAATTTAAGTTTAAGGAGCATAAACCAATGAATTCATAAATTGATGCTTAAAATAGCTCTAACAAAACCAAAAATCAATTATAATGCACATCATAATAGATTTTATTCCAAGTGCCCAAAATTGTGTGCTCAAAATTAACAAAAATATTTTCCCTTTCTTTCTGGCTTCTTCTATTACTTATGAAACTTAACAAAACAACAAAAACAAAAAGAGTCAACTTCTCGTAACATCTTATCAATATATACATGCAAGAATAATTGACTCAATATACATGCAAGAATAATTGACTTTTAGAATAACCACCTAGGCAATTAAAGAGTTTCTTCTTTTTTAAAATATAAGAAATTACAATTTCAAAATATAACAAGTGTCACATAGTGGCTAGTACTTGTCTTTATAGTATTGTATTTATTATTTTTTAGATTTGGAAAAAATAAATGTAAGTTTTACTAATGTGAATAAAAATAAATGTAAGTTTTGTTCTTGTCTTTATAGTATTGTATTTATTATTTTTTAGATTTGGAAAAAATAAATGTAAGTTTTACTAATGTGAATAATGTGAATAAAAATAAATGTAAGTTTTGTTAATTATAGTGTTTTATGTTGTTAATTAGTTTTTTGCATGACCTAACCCTAACCCTAACTCACACCCTAACTCTAATTTTAATCCTAAAACCTTAACTCTAATAATAAATTCTAAACCATTATCCTAATCGTAGACCTATCTCTAACCCTAACTATGGTCATAACACTATCCATAACTATGGTCGTAATCTTAACTTTAACGTTAACAATAAAGAATTATTTTATATGCTAATTTATGGATGTTATAAGTTTTATTTTATTAAAAGCCTGCTTGTTTAACTTTTTAAATTTTGAAAATATTTTTTCTTCAATTTTATTGGCTAAAAAATTTGAACCAGGGCGGATTTTTAGGAATGCTAACCATAAACTTTTTAATCACAGTTTTTAGGGCATTTTTTGGCCACAAAAGCACAACAATAATAAGACTAAAACAAATAACACCTTTAAACAATATTTTCAAGAATTTTTTTAAGTCAATTTTCTTGCTATGAAGATATTAACTTTTTATTTCACTCTCCTTGATAAATATTTCAAAGAATATTAAAATGTGAACGTTATACATTACACTTTTTTTTTTTTAATATATGTATGGTATAATACATATCAATTAATACATTTTTTAATTTTTATTTTGATATGTATCCTAATTCATTCAATCAATTTGCATTGGATAACAAAAAAATATCAAAAAAAAATATTAAACCCCTATTTAATTTCAATATATTTTTATTAATTACTATTTCTTAATTAATATCTTTATATTTCTACTATTTATGTTCAATAAAGATTTTAAAAAATTAGATTAAGACAAATGAGACGTGTAAACAATATTTTGGAAATATTAAAACCTGAATGATGTTTTTAAGCATTTTTACGACAATTTATTTTCATGAACATATTAACTTTAAAAGAATATTAAAGATGCCATCTTTTGCCATACAAGCACGTTGGGCAACTCCTCCCTATTGCAATTAAAGACATCTCTACCCAATCCTCCAGGGAATCCCTACTAATATGAAATTGTTATTTTATGTTTCTAAAAGTATTTTCTTGTATAATAATAAAAAGAGGGTAAAAACTTTATTGAATCATAACAGCAATACAAAGTCCAAAGAAAGAAGCCACAAGGGGCCAAAAACAACAAGAATTAATTCACACCCAAGAAGCACCTCATATCCTCAGCAACCCACTCCTCAAGAACAGGGGCCATATCAGTAGGGAGATTGCCCCAATCATCCACAGACCAAGAATCAGTCTTTTCTGACGCCCATCTAGCCAGCCCATCAGCCACCCTATTCCACTCCCGCGGAATATGGCGGAAAACAATGGACTCCAAGGTAGAGCATAGAGAAATAATCTGTTTGACAACCACAGCTAGCTGCCAATTCACATCCTCCAAATTTTGATTATTCAACATATCAATAACCACCTGAGAATCAGCTTCACAAACAATCTGCTGCCATCCAAGGGCAACTGCACGCTCAATCGCTAGGAGAATAGCACTTGCCTCCATAAGATTATTAGTTTGCAAACCACGATACATAGAAAAGAAGAAAACCACCACTCCAAGGCTGTCTCTACCAATACCACCAACCCCAACATGTCCAGGGTTACCCCTAAACGACCCATCTGTATTAATTTTCAACTCCCCTAGAGCAGGCGGGCACCAAAATCCCTCACGAGCAACCCTCTCATGCCCTCGCCTACGATGCACTTTTCTCAAAATACTCTTCTCCCCTGTGGCAAGACCCAAGGCATTTACAACACCCAAGTCCCCAGGATCAATCGGCACAAACAAGTCACACTTTGCAGTCAAAGTCTCCTGCAAAGCCCCAAGAATTCGCCTCCAAAGTTGCCCCACGATCAATTTTTTATCCAAGAATATTCTTTTGTTACGTTCCAACCAAATGTGCCAAACAATCAAACTAGGACCAATGCTCCAAGCAATTTTAAGAAAAGAGGTTGTAGCAGGAGAAGAACCTTGTCTCTTCCAAAAATCCTCCAAAGAAGAGACATGGCAACACGGTAAGCTCCAAAGATTCCACCAGTGATGCCAGATAGTCTTAACAAAAGAACACTGAAAAAAGAGATGTGATAAGCATTCATCATGCTGACCACATAGAATGCACATGGAGGGGCCCTGGAACCCTCGTTTCCAAAGATTATCCCAAGTAAGACACTTACCTTGAATCACGAGCCAAGAGAAAAAATTACACTTAGGCCAAGCAAATTTATTCCAAACATGCTTCCACCAAGAAACCTGGGAGCTTCTAAAAACCTGTTTATCCAAAACTTGATAACCAGAGGCAACCGAAAATTTTCCTTTCAAGTCAGGACCCCAAGCAAGCACATCACCCCCTTGGAGAGAATTACAAACACGACCCGATAAAATCTTAGCAAGCTCTTGACGATCCTCCACCGCACCACCAGGAGGCCAATCCAAGGGGCTCTTCCACCTAGACACAGAAATTTGACCCAAAGATTGTTGAGATTTGAAATCTACCACATGACTCCAACCCGCCTCCACAAAAATCTAGCACAAATCCTGGAGATGGGGATGAGATGACACAATGGGTGGGTGTCCATCCCAAGAATCATGCCAGAAAAGAGCATCTCGACCCCCATTACAAATTCAAAAAATTCCCTGTTTAACCAGCTTGGCACCACGTTTAAGGGTACTCCAGATCACAAAGCCTTTCCCCTCCATACTGAACCTTGCTACCTCCCTACTTTCTATCGCCCCCAAATATTTGAAGGTCAGAATTTTAGCCCAGCACATATGTTGTTGAGAGCACCAATGCCAATACAACTTAGCAGCCAAGGCCTGCCCATTCAAATCAGTCCGCCGTAAACCCAGACCCCCCTCCTGCTTTGGCCTACAAACAACATCCCACTTCACCAAACTCCATTTTCTATGAAGAAGATTACCAGCCCACAGAAATTGACGAGACAATTTCTCGAACTCTCTAATAAAACTTGAAGGAGCAGAAAGAACAAAGCATTTATAAACAGGAAGAGCCTGGACCACCGATTTTAGAAGAGTCACTCTATTTGCTGAAGAAAGCCACCTGCAAGTCCAATGACTGACCAAACTTCGAAACTTATCAAGAGTCTCTTGCCAAAATCTTTTGGGGAGAAAGCGAACAGCAAGAGGGATTCCAAGATAGGAAAAAGGAAGCGAGCCAATTTGAAACCGAAGGATACCAACAATTCTCCTTTGAATACCCTTAGGAGTGTGGGAGAAATATATGAAAGACTTCCCCTCATTTATGTGCTGCCCAGAAGCAACCAAGTAACTGTCCAAAACATTGCGCCAATTGAGAGCCTCCTCAACCTTAGCCCTGCCCATCAAGGCAGTATCATCTACACATTGCAGATGAGACTGAGGGGGAATATCATCTCCCCAACTCCATCCCTGAAGCAAGCCACTAGCAACTTGAGCATGAATGAGTCTTCCCAAGCCTTCCGAAAGGAGGATGAATAAGTAAGGAGATAGGGGATCTCCATGCCTGAGGCCTCTAGAAGCACCAAACAAACAAGTGGGCTCACCATTGATAAGCACCGAAAAGGAGGAGGAAGTGACACAACTCCTAACCCATTCAATCCAACCCTCAGCAAAGCCAAAAGCTCCAAGGATTTTAAATAGAAAGCTCCATTTAACACGATTATATGCTTTAGCCATGTCCAACTTAATAAACATAGATTTATCTTTTGAGGATTCCATAGAATGGATGGCCTCAGTAGCAATAACCACCCCATCCATGATCTGTCTTCCAGCAACAAAACCCCCCTGCTCTTCAGAAATTAAGTCATCAAGCCAAGGCTTCAGCCTTTCCACAATCAACTTAGTAATAATTTTATACACAACATTACATAGTGCTATAGGCCTAAACAAATCTAAGGAGTTAGCTCCCTTTTTCTTAGGAATAAGAGCTAAATATGTAGCATTCAGGGACTTCAACATTTGTTTATGCATAAAGGATTCTTGGACAACCTCTAAAAGGTCCAATTTAACCACTTCCCAGAACTCCTAAAAAAATTCAATGGGGAATCCATCAGGCCTAGGAGCTTTACCTTTCTTCATCTGGAACACAACCTTCTCAAGCTCCGACAAGGTAATAGGAGTAAGCAATGATTCATTCATTTCATTAGTCACCAGCTTCAGGATACAATCTAAAATTTTAGATTCATCCTCCTCCGCAGGAGGTGAATCCTTAGAGAAAAGGGTAGATAAATACTGAATGCATTTGGCTGAAATAGAGGCTGAAGAGGACAAATATTCCCCATCAAGCAACAAAATAGAAGAAATAACATTACCTTGTCTCTGATCCTTAACTGAGTTGTGGAAGAAAGCAGTGTTTCGATCCCCAGCCTGGAGCCATTCAATACGAGACTTTTGTTTCCAAAAAATCTCTTCTCTTAACTCCCATTCCTCAAGCTCTTTTGTTGCAGCAACCTCTAATAAACTCAGCTCCTCCAAGAGGCCTTGATCTCGAATTTTTCTGGTAATTAGGTCCAGATTATCTCGTGCCTTTTGCTTTTCCTGAAATAAGTTACCAAAATGTTGCTTATTCCATCTTTTCAATCTGTATTTAACATACTGAAGCCTCTTTGAGAAAGAGTACATGGCAGTGCCATATGTTGGCTTCCCTTGATCCCACCAACTAGGGAGCAAATCATGAAGAGATTCATCCCTAAGCCACATGAGTTGGAACTTAAAGGTTTATCTAGCACACCGTTGAGGCACATCAACCACTAGCTTAATAGGCCAATGGTCAGAACCACGACCATCCAGAATTTCAGAGCTAGTCAACCACCTGTCCCCCACCCAAAAACTAGACACCAAAAATCTATCAAGTCTTTCAGAAATAGAAGCATCACCAATTCTCCTATTATTCCAAGTAAAAAGACCATTGCCAGGCTTGATATCCACAAGATTCAAAGCAGAGATATTGTCATGGAGCAATAAAGCAGAAGCCTCCAGCCTTGCAATACCACCTTGTTTCTCTGCAAGCTCCGTGATAGCATTAAAATCACCTCCAATAATCCAAGGATGATAAGGAAATAAGCTGCGAACTAAACGAATGTTGGACCACAAAATTTTCTTTCCCTGCAACTCCACAGGTGCATACACATTGGAGAAGAGAGCAATTTCCCCTAACATAAAACAAGAGGCCACCATGGAAAGGGATGACTTAAAAGACACCCACCAAAGGGGGCAAATCTTACGCGGGTTCCATAAGCACGCCACCCCGCCAGAAGACCCTTGAACACCAGTGCATTGGCATCCACCATTCCCCCATAACTTAGGAACTAAATCCATCATACCCTCCACAGAGAGCTTAGTCTCCTGCAGAAAAAGAACATCAGGCGAATGACACCTAATCAAATCCCGAACAACTTTTTGTCTAGGGCCACTGTTCAAGCCCCTTACATTCCAAGAGAGAACTATCATTTCGAGGGGCATGAAAAATGTGAATCTAGAGTCTTGACTGACCCTGACTCCACCAAAGTCTCCCCTATCATCTTAATCTTTTCCTCATCCTTCTTCCTTCCCAACTTAGAAATTTTCTCCGGCCCCCCCTTCTTAAGAACTTTTTGCAGAACACCCAACTGAGAGGATGCCTTAATATTCTTCTTACCCACCTCCGGACCAACTTTCTGCAAGAGGTGAACCTTATCCACACTATCTTTCACTACCTCAACACTACCACCCAACTCATCCTGAACCCCCATTTGTCGATCTGTCCCTAGAGCCAAAGTCCCATCAACAAGCGCAGCCATAATCACCTCTGAGTTGAGTATTACTTGACCAGGATCTTTCCCGACCTCATCAAAGCATGGCACTCCCATACCCCCCTCCTGTTGGGGAGCAAGCATTGCCTCAACTAAAGGGCCATGCTGATCAATATCCAAAGTCCCATGATCTAGATCTAGAAATCCTGGGTTCACCTCCTGCTAACTAAGATCCTCCAGCACCTCAAACCTATTGAAGGTGTCCTCCTCCTGCCTATCCTTCAAAGTCCTTTTATGACCTTTATTTCTGTTTCGGCCTCTAACGGGAATAAAACCATCTTCCCTACCACCAGAACCTTGAATGGGGTCCTTGCCCTTATCCACCCTAGGTGGATTAGCTGAAGGTTGAGAAGATTGAGCCTCCAAAGGCTTGGCCTTTGGACATCTGCGCAGGAGGTGACCATACTCATGACAGAAACGACAACGGAAAGGAAGTGTTTCATAATCCAGCTGTTGCACCCATGAATAATCTCCTGTACTCACTTCTAAAGAGTCTAGCAATGGCTTACTTAAATCAATTTCTACACATAACCGGGCAAAAGTCATTACCGTTTTGAATTGCGTTTGCTGAGACGAACCCACAGGTTTCCCCAACTTCGAGGCTAATAGGAACAACACATGCTCTCGCCAGCATTCCATAGGGAGCCTTGGAAGACGAACCCAAACCGAAACCCGATTCGGAAGTTCCTCCGCCGGGTTGAAGCCAGCATGCCATGGCTTAATGAATAAGCCCACCTGGTTATAAAATACGAGCCCCCTTCAAAAATCCTATTCTGATCAGCTAAACAGTCAAAAGTAACCATGAAATAGTTATTTTCCAAGAGGCGGATCTCCATCTCTCCCTCAGGCATCCATGTCTTTTGAGCCCACATATCCAAGAATTGCAAATAAATTTTCAAACCTAAGAATTTGCAATAAAGAGAATGTCGGGCATAATAATCAATGTCTTCAACCAGCATCTCCATTGGAATGACTACATTCGGCCTCTCTTTACATCGTTCAAGGCACCCATTAATCTTCGGAATTCTAGGCCCCCCTGCCGAGCCCATCTCAACTTTCTCAGGTTCCACTGAAAAAAGACTATTATAAAAAATCTTCGAGCCCTGTGGAGAGGGTTTCGAACCAAAAGCAGAGCGGAAGTCCATATTGGGACAAACCCTAGAAGATTCTCCAGTATCCATCAAAGAGCACACAACGCAAAATGAGAAAGCAAGGCCAAAATCAAAACCAAGAGCCCTTCGATGAAGGCACACTCCACTGGACACCAAGATCACAACCCCACTACCCTAGAATACACACCTGCTTCAAAAGAAAAGAACCTCCCCCCCAAATAGCATAAAAAACCCACCCCCAAGAAGCTCCAAAGAAGAAGAGATCAGATCCGACCTCCAACCACGCATGCAACCACTAGAAGACCACATGCAGGACGAGCCTAGATGGTTGCGGCCTCATGCAGCACTTGCAGAGCCATTTCACCGATCATTTTCTTTTCTTGTATAATAATATTAAATATGATTTTTAATTTATTTCATTAAAAAATAAATTTATTTATAATAAATTATTACCAAATTAACAATATTAAAGATTAATTTTATAAAAAATTGTAATGATATTTTTAATTTTTATTTTTTTTACATAAGACTACTACTTTATGTTTTAAAAGTATTTTCATGTATAATAATAACTATTGATTTTACAATAAAACATAATGATGGTGCGGGCACAGGAAGAGCTCTGGAGCTGGTGGTTTGAATGGGTCTGAGGAAGATGATGAGGGAGCGTCGGAGGATGATGAGGATGGGGTCTCTATTCTCATGGTGGTGTGGTTGGAGTTGGCGGAGAATGCTTCTTCTGTGGCAGCCTATTTTCTGGGCTTTTCTCTTGGGGCATTTCCTTCTGCCAGGGACGCTGGGTTGTGTGTGATTGAGCTCTTTTCCTTGGTCTGTGAGATGGCTTTGTTGCCAGTGTCTGTGTTTTCACTTAAGACTAGGGGGATGTCTCAGTTTTTAGCATTTTTGGAGCTCTTTGAGGGCTCTGGTTTGCGTTTTCTCGTTCCTCTCAAGGGGATTCACCTTTGGAGAGTTTGTGGGGGGTTGTGGTGGAGATTATCGACTGTCTTTGGCCACACCTCTGAGTTTGTTGCCTTCTTTGTGGGCGTTGGCTGGTGGTGGGTTGCTTGTGTGTTGCCTGCATTCCTTCTTGCTTTTCTAGAGCTTGGCATGGTGGGTGTTCTTCAGTGGATAGGGGTCTCCTCTGTTCTTTCTCTTTCTTCCTTTGTTTCTTTCCGAAGGTGTTTTTCTTCAGGGCTTGTTGGTCTAGTTGTGGGCTTGTCTAGTGTGGCAATGGTCCCTTGTGGGATGTTTAGGGCTGTGGCTTTTTTTGTGCTCAGACCGGTGTGTCGAGGCTGAAGGTGTGCTTTCTTGTTTGGCTGCCTCCCTGTTACTTCTTTGTTTGGTGTCCTCTTTCCTTGGTGGACTTGTGTTGCTTCTCTTTGACCTGGTGCAACCTTTTGGTTGCTCTCTTTCTAGGCATGTGTTGGCCTTTTGTGGGGTTTCCTCTACCGATTCTCTTGTCTTAGAGGATGCTTTTTCTAGGTTTCTTTGCTTAGTTCCTTTTGAGGGGCTTGGTCTTTCTCTTTGGCACTGTGGTTTGTGCTGGTGGAATCCTTGGTTAGTTCCTTGGTTTTTAACTCTCAGTTTCTTTAGGGGGTTATTTTCCCCCTTTCATGCTCTTAAGTTCATTTTGCAGGTTGGGGGTGTGTTATTCTTGGTGACTGGGCTCCTCCAGATGGCGATGCTTAAGGCCCAAAAGTTTCTTCACTCAAGATTGGCTGTGGTGTACTCTTTTCCTTCTTTCGAGGTCCAGTTTGCTACTAGGCCAAAGGATGTCTTGTTTTTCTTTTCTATGGGTGTAGCTGCTTTCTATCAAGATCTTCAACTGATGTCTTTTATGGAGGTGGAGGTTGCTCCTGTTGAGGAGGAGCTCTTTCATATTGAGGTGGAAAGGGGTGTTGTGGATTGGGTGGGAAGCTCTATGTCTTGTGGTAAAGGATCTCTCTTCATCCTCTCCTATAGAGGGTTGCCCTCTCCTATTGAGGTGGAAGTTGGGTTGGTGTTTCTAGCTGATTGGTGCTGTGAGTTGGTTTGTTGCAGCCTGGTTGATTTGTTGCCTGAATGCTTCAGGTGGTTTCTTTTGGTTTCTTTGGGTTTAAGGTCCCCGCCAAAACCTAATTGTAAAGGGTTGATGGTCCCTTCAAAACCTGTTATGGGGTCAAGGTCCCAAAAAAACCTGGTTAAGGGTTTAAGGTTCCTTCAAAAACCATTGGGTGTTAGGGCCCAACTTTAGTTGATTTGTGGGTTCAAGGTCCCTGTAAAAGCTTTGTGCAACTAGAGATTTTTAGTTTTATTCTTAGTGTTGCAGCTGATGGGTTGTTGATGGTATTAGGTTTATCTTGGGTGCAACATGTTTCACTTGGATAGGGTTTCTAGTCCCTTCAAAACTGGTATGTAAGGGGTTTCGGGTCCCTCCAAAACCTATTTTTCCTCATCAAAAACTATTGATTTTGCAATGAGTTTATCAATGACTATTTTACTTTTTAAAATATTTTATTTACTACATACATGGATGTACATAAATTTTATTGCATCTATATTATTATTTATATTGTACACTTACTTCACTTTATTTCTTTGTGAATTTTAATTTTACTTCTACAAAAACCCACCATTCATATTTTTGGTAATTCTAATTAAGTGATAAGCATCTTTAAATAGACTTGCAAGCCCATATTTAACTAGAAAACTTGTCTCATGCCTACAAAAAAACCTCACATTGTCGATAAACAAGCCTCAAATTATCGAGAAACAAGTTTCATGTGCCAAACAAAATATGAGTGAGTTGTAGGAAGATTTTTTATTATTTGTAGATTATTTTCACAAGATTTTCTTATCGATGCATGCATAGTTGTCACCCCCTTGATCACCACCCAACTTTTCTATATATTTTTCTTGTGAGGGTTTTTATTGCAAACTCTACCCATTTTTTCTCATCAACATCATTGACGATATGCCACTATTTGTGCAAAATTATGAGGTAAGTCACTTCATTGAAAAGGATTTACAAAATTTCAAGTAAATGTGGTAATAGGCTAAGCAACAATGTACAAATTCCATGTGCCAAATATGATCATAAAATGTTATTATAGGCCATTACTAATCTCTCTCACAACATTATAGAGAAAGTTGAAGGAAGTGCTACACAATTTTTATCCTTGTTTGTGCCAAAATGGATGCTTTGAAACAATGTATGGATAACAGTCAAGGCATAATTGGTAAGGATCTTTGTCACATGCCATAGTTGCAACTTCTCCACTAAATATGTATGTAAATAATTCATAACTTTATTGCTTATTTCTAGAACTTTATTTTCTAACTTTGTCTTGCTATCCAAAATTGAGTTTCCCTTTGAATTGATCACCTCTCTATAAATAGACACACTTTTATTTTTGAAAAATCATGTTTGTTCATTAAAAATCACACCTCTTTATATAGAACTTGCAAATGTTATAAAATTTAGTCATTTGTTTATATAGGTGTGTTGTGGTCTATATAGGTGCAATATAATTTGTTTATTTTGGAACATTCTTTCCTGTTGCCTTTGTAGCTAACTTACAATCTTTAACTTTCAACAAAAAATGACATCTTTAATCTTATCATGTGTGCACATGTGCACTAAGATGTAGAATTCCAACTTGAAAATCTTGTACTTCCATTGAATGACACATGATTTTCTAGTTGGATGTATACTTTATTTTATTGAAAATCTTGTCTCTTTATATAATGGTGCATGCCTAGCAATGTATAGCATGAACTATAATTTCTATGAAAGTAAAATCGACTATCTTTACATGGTACATGACTATGAACTTGAACACACATTTCTTTTTTTTACTTAACACAAAGACTTTCCCTTCTGATAAGTGGTGTCCTATAAATTTCCTATCGGCACATCCCGTGCACCTCTTAAAGTTGTAATTTTTCTAGTTTTAAAAAATATGTTTTCTAACGCACTCACACCATTATATTCTAGCATCCTCCTTTTGGCTACCACTATATATATTAATATATATATTTGAGAAATAATATTATAAGTATAAATCATATATTTGTATTGCTTCTGGATTCGATTGTGTCAAAAGTTTTTAGTATCAAGTTTTTGATTATTATTTTCCTTTTCTTTATTATTGTCCTCGATTTGTGTGTAACCTTCCCTCCCCTCCTTCCTTCTTCTCAATTCTTAGTCTCCAATTATCCACTTTCTCCTCTTGCTCTCTTTCAACTTGATGATGGATCACGGAGTGTGATTCGAAACGTTGATGCTAAATTTTTTTGACATAATCAAATCCAAAAGCCATACAAATCTATGATATGGATTGTGGAAACTTACTATCATTAAGTATAAATCAATTATTTTAATATTCAAGAGGAAATTAAAATTAATTAAGTTGACAAGTTGTGAGGCTTAAAAAGCCAAGTTAATAGGCCAATATAAAGGGCCACATAATAACTAATATGAAGCATGTTTAAAATGTAATTATTTGGCAAGGTAGTTGGCCACAAATTGGCTAAAATTAAAGCTTTTTCAATGCCTGAAACAACCTTATGCATAAAATAGAGTTATTAATGGTCATAAAAGGGGTGCAAGACTTAGTAAAACTATTGCAAATAATAACCTTTTTAATCTGTTCTTATATAGCAGCACATGTGCATGAGAATATTATGCCTCACACGCCTTTAAAAGGTAGATATATCTGCTAGCATTAAGGGAGTTTGAACAACCATAATGTGGTGTATCATGTTCAGCTTATTAAGAATGAAAAACAGCTTTGAATAAGTCAATAAAGTTAGTGGAAGTTGCAAAAAACTTAAGTCAATTTTCCTGCAACTTAGTGGCAAAAACTTGCTATTTAATTGGACTCAATATGGGTCAATATAAGGCAAATTTCAACATGGGTTCTGGAGCAGACTATGAAAGTTTATTTTTCTTTAATTTACAACTATCTCAGCATGGAGAAGCAACCATAAAGTCATTTCAATCTAATCTTTTAATGTTCTCAAATTGCTTTGCATTATGGTCAATTATTAGTAGATAGTTATCGGTTTATTACTGCATTAGTGAATGGTCATTACAAGACAATTAGTGAAATAGTATGAAAAAAATTGCTTTCATTCAGTGACATTAAAAAATTATGCAGGAAAAGGTAATGTTAGTTTAAAGAATAAATTGCTTTCATTCAGTGACATTTTTTCTTGAAAATATTGTGTTTTATTGCTTCTTATATATATATATATATATAAGAAGCAATAAAACACAATATTTTCAAGAAAAAATGTATGAGACACTATATATATATTTGGGTTTACCTTAATGCATACTATATATATACACACTATATATAGAGTGTATATATAAACAGTATATATTTGGGTTCATGCCTAATTTATATAGTGTTTACCTTTAAACAGTATGAAGAGACATTTTGGAAGATGGCTACCTCCACAAAGCTGACTTTAGAAAATTCCGGGTTCTCTACTTTGTTCAAAATATGTCTCTCAACTGCTGCACACCATATATATATATATATATATATATAAGAAGCAATAAAACATAATATTTTCAAGAAAAAATGTCATTGACTGAAAGCAATTTATTCTTTAAACTGACATTACCTTTTCCTGCATAATTTTTTTTCTTTCCTCCAACTTGTAAATTCTTTGCACTACTTTTTTCTTGCTTATAAGAAAACCAATACGACCACTTGTATTGTTGATCAGTTTTTTTCATGCCTATATCGTCAATCAATTTTTTTCATGCCTATATTTGAGGTTGGTAGTGGATGCATGTAGATAATAGATTCAACTACCTTGCTCTCCACTATGAAAAATTAATGACCATTCACTAATGCAGTAATAAACTCCCTCAAATTGTTTTTCATATATAGGCATGAAAAAAATTGATCGACAATATAGGCATGAAAAAAACTGATCAATAATACAAGTGTTGTCGTATTGTTTTTCTTATATGCAAGAAAAAAGTAGTGCAGAGAGTTTACAAGTTGGAGGAAAGAAAAAAAATTATGCAAGAAAAGGTAATGTCAGTTTAAAGAATAATTTTCTTTCATTCAGTGACATTTTTTCTTGAAAATATTGTGTTTTATTGCTTCTTATATATATATATATATATATATATATATATGGTGTGCAGTAGTTGAGAGACATATTTTGAACAAAGTAGAGAACCCAAAATTTTCTAAAGTCAGCTTTGTGGAGGTAGCCATCTTCCAAAATGTCTCTTCATACTGTTTCACTAATTGTTGAAATTAAGTAGCTAATATGAAATTGTAGAAGTCACCCTTTAAACCATTTCTTTTATTAATTTTCCTAATTTGAAATTTTTTACAATGACTTTAAAAATTGTCATACCCAGCTGTTAGTTTTCCTAATTTGATTTTTTTTACAATGTCTTGTAAAATTGTCACACCTGGCTATACAACTCTTGAATATATTTTGGTGGTGCTTTGACAGAGAAAGAAACAAATATTTAATATTAGAGTTGAATTTTTGTTATAAGATTCATTGAGGCAACCTCATTACAGGGCATGTATGAGACAACTTACAAAGGGCTCTAAACATTTTTGAACATGCCATGGAGCCTTTTTGGGTCAATGCCATTACTGCCCTATGATAAAATATCCCAAGAATCTAAGCCTCATATACCATACTCACATAATGATACACATTTCTATTAAATGCTACAAAAAGATTTGAATGATTGCTAGTTGAAGACTGTCACAAAAGCAACTTCCTATGATGCAAGGTAATAAAGAATTGGTTTAAAAAATACTATATTTGATTCTCTCCAAATGTACTTAACTCTATTCAAGTTCTCCATTGCATCTCAATATGAAATTTTCCATTCTTTGAATTCACAAGATGGTAGATCTCATTCATCCATTTATTATGTACAACATCTGACAGATTAATATCCATGTACCCCAAATGTTCTTGTTATATCAGAATGTCAATTTATTAGTCAAGCCTTGGATGTTAGGAAGTTTACCTTCAAAAGGTTGAGTTGAGAATTGAGAAACTTTAAGGTTGGTAAATTTATGTTGGAGACAATTTATATTAATAGGTAAAGTTCATTGTATAGTTTTTTATTTCTCTATGGATGTATATGTGAAAAAACTCTCCATAAAATAATATGTAATACTTCAAGAATGCTTTTCAAAAATTTGTGGCTCCTGAATTTGAATGTTGGCAGCTAGTCTTGCAACAGTTATTGCTAAAGATCTCATTGTTTTCAGATTCTAATGTTCTAGATGTGATTCAGGTAAAAACAAGGTTTAGACCTTCTAAATATATTATGTACTCGCAATTTTTTGGAACTCGATCTACTCAAGGATGATTGAAGGATAATCTACTTGTGGATATACAATCTTTGAAGTTTTATTGATTATATACATATATGCATACTAGAAAAGTATGTTAAGATGATTAGCAATATAGTTTACATTTAAGAAAATTTAAAGCTATAGTTGCTGTAAGGATTTTCACTGCATTATGGGAATTCCATTCCAGAGGCACACACTTGTTCCCAGGCAATCAAAGTCTCCCATTATGGGTCCAAGAAGGACATCAAACTAAAAGCACTTGATTGGAGCAATAGTAGATGACATAAAGCATCAACCAAAATGAGACATTATTCTTTCATCTTTTTTGATATGAAGGAATTGGCACTAGCCAAAACTTCATTTGTGAGGTCCTAAATTACATACTATGGTTGCTGGCAGAAGTGAGTGTAATTGCATGCAGCATCCCTATAGGTTTGAGACTAAAAGCTCATATTCTACATCTATTTTGACAAAATTAATAAGAATAGATTTATAACTTCCTGCACAAACAAGATAGATCTATATTCATTTCAATCCAAAAAATTTATTAGAATTATCAGTTGCACAGTCTCTTCAAAGCAAACATCTTAAGGATAATGTCTCCGGATCCCCTTAACTCAGGGATTTCTGCAAGTTATTTTTACATGGGATGTTGTAAATGAATGATCTTCTTATTTTTATTTCTTCTCTATATTTTTTCTTTCTTTTTCTTTGGAAATTTTAGTCACTAAATTATTTTAGTTTATATATGCAGACTACTAGCACTGTTCAGGATGTTCCATCATAAGCAGGAGAAACATAATGATTTTTAAAGATGTATCTTCAAACTACTCCACCTCCTCTCACACCAACATCAACAACAACTATAGCAAAAGTTGTGCATGCTTTTGGACAAAGGCATTTTTTGCAGAATCTCCCAGAGGATAAAATGGAACAAATTAGAAAACTTGCCAAAAACTAGAAGTAAGATTATAGAGCAAGGATAACAGCTACGCAACTTAAAATTGAATTGAATTGTAAATAAATGATAAAGACAACAGTTACACAAATCATTCATTATACTTTCTGAACTGAATTAAATTACATGGCTTATATGTTTGTATGTGTATATATGATTTTAAAATTATTTCATTTGGTCTATCATTTCTTGCAAAATAATCAATCTCTGACAAAGTGCACAAGAATAAATATCCCCTCTTAAAAGAAGGCATGTAAAGATTCAAGCCTCAAGCTTTTAGTACATCTAGCTCAGATCGTATGTATATTAAGCACTCCATTATATTTGGTGCCATTTTGTCTCTAACATTCACAAGGTACACAACAAAAATATAGCCTCCTCCCATTCTTTGTTAACTGTTAGCCATCTATTGGTTTTGCATCTAGGTTGTGAATTGGTTTGAGCAATTTTTATTTTGCCAAATGTTTGAATTTCATTTATACTTTCAATTTTTATTAGACTTATATTACATTTGATGTAATCCAAGAATACAATTATAAATATCAATTGTTTATTATTAGACGAAAACTTTCTTTTTTTACCTATTATTTATTTGTTTTATAAACATTGTTGCAAAAACTTAGCAAGCACAACAAATTAAAACAAAACTATTCTAGAACTTTTTGGCAAGAACTTGCTTTGCACTCTTGTTTTAATAGTGTGAATCCAAATCTCTATAGAATAGCTAATTGATTTTTGTGAGATTTTAATAAAAAATAACAATTACATATATTAAAAAATCATTCCTAATTTTTTTTGTAAAAATAAGTAACATTTATTTATTTTTATAAAGCAAAAATGAGAAATCATTTTTTTTTTTAAGTTAAAAAAATAGTTTACCTTGCTTTTCCTACAAATTCGCCATAACACCCCAAACTTCTTAGCCAATTAAATTCAAGAAAAATAATTTTTACAATTTTTAAAGTAAAGTATTTAACAAATTCACTTTAAAAAAATTAAATTATATTTGAAAATCATAAAATTCTAATTTTTAATTGGTTCAAAACCAACTTATTAATAACTAATTAACAAAATGGGTTGATGAAAATCATATGGTGCATCCATTGGGTTACCACATGAGTCACTATTTAAAATTACCCTTGTACTCGAATATAAGAGTAATCGTTCATCAACAATTGGGTAAATTGTTTTTCATGAAAATATCTTCCCTCTGTATTTTAGAGAAGCTCCCTCATTGGATAAAATTATATTCTTTTCTAAATTTAAAATTTACCACGTGTACTTTTGACTAGAAATCAATGAAAGGTTACAATAATATTGATGATTTTATAAAATTTAAAGAACAATTTACATTACAAATATTTGTAAATTCATATGTCATTTTAAAAAACAAACTACTCATGAAATCAATTAAAACACAGACTAATTTAAGTTTCAAGGAGCATAAACCAATGATTTCATAATTCATAAATGATTGTCAACCAAGGAAAATCATACTCTTAAAATAGCTCTTACATTCACACATAAGTATAATAGCTAACAAAACCAAAAACTAATTAGAATGCACATATCATAATAGATTTTATTCAAGTGCTCAAAATTGTGTGCTCACAAACTTACTGTTAGAGTAAAGTAATTAATTAACTTTACTCTCCTCTTAAGATTTCACTTTATGCACATATATTAGTCATTTAATAATTAATATTAATTATTAAATGCACTCACCTTAGGGTTAGGTTTTCCTTTCGGTGTTGATCTCCTTTATAAGGATTGATCTCTTGTATTGTATTCACTTCTTGATTCATTTTTTCTCTGATAATAAACTCTTCACATTGTCAGAGCAAAACCCTTGTTTTGTTTCCTACAGATTTCTTCCTTGTGACAGGTTTTTGCATGCAAGTTTCTTGGGCTTAATAGATTTGTTTTTCATCAAATCTTACATGGCATCAGAGCCAAATCTGCTGTAGCTTGTTCATGTTTGAAGAAAAAAGGGAGCAAGGGTTTGACAAAAAATTTGGGATTCTTCAACTAATTTGAGAGGTTCTAGGTGTAGTTTTCAGATCTGGTATTCCTTGCCCAATGATATTTTTTGTTTCTTTACAAGCGCATGCATCAGATCTGGCATTTTTTACAAGCACATGCATCAAATCTGGCATTTTTTACAAGCGCATGCATCAGATCTGGCATTTTTTTGGGTGTCCTTCTCTGTGTTGTTCATAGTGGTGTCCTTCTTGGTATCATTTACCAGTCTTGCACCTTATTCCTCTGAACGCCGTGCATGAGCCGATGTCTACATTGGCAGATCTGAAAAGGCAGAACTTCAAACCCCCGCGGACGCCGTACTTTGACTTGAAAGTTTTTTTACCTGCGATTGCTATCCAGATCTACAGTCTATTTCATCAGAAATTCTTCGGTACGAGATTTGTTTCAATCATCTACCGCTTTCTATTATTTTCGCTTTCGGTTTGTAATGGGATTGGATTTTGCATTGTGGGGGTGTTTTTTGCTTGTCACATTTACTTCAGAAAACCAATCTACAAACACCAAAAAAACAACCCTTCTACATCTTCTGTCTAGTTCTGAAAGACCACTAAATAATAATTAAAAAAAAAATCAGAGTAGTTGAGGCACAATTCACAGGATGGCCAACAGATCTATTGAACCTCTCACACCGCATAATTATCACAATTGGAAGGGTCACATGATGACTCTTCTCCAATCTCGAGGGTTATGGTCCTGTTTGGATGAGGTTCAGCCTCAGTTGACTCGCGCCTTTGAAGTTATGCAACACAGGAACAATATGGATCAGGCTATGGGATTGATGGCTTTACACATTTCCGACAGTCTCTTGTTTCATCTTGAGGGTTGTCTCACTCCTCAAGCCATTTGGCCCAAGTTTGATGGACTTTTTGGTACTGTCAACGAGTTTAGAGCTTTGTAGCTTGAGGCAGAGTTAACTTCCTTGGTACCTGATTCATTTCCCTCTATTAAGGAATTTCTGATGAAGTTCAAACAACAAAGATCTATCTTGCAGGGTTGTGGTAAGACTAAGACTGATACAGAGTGCATTTTCCTGATCCTCTCCAAGCTTCGGGGTCCATTTCAGATCTTCTGTTCGACCTTCTATTCCACCATGGATGCCTTGGGTGCTCGACATGTCATGCCTTATTTTGAGGTCTTTTGTGATCGTCTGACTCGTGAGCAAGCTAAGCTCAAGTAGTTGGATTCACTTTCAGGTTCACAAAACCAAGCATTGGTAGCCCAGTCCTCCAAAGGAAAACAGAAGCAAAAACCAAAGCCTAAGACAGATTCAGGGGCTAGTGAGAATCCCTCCAAGCCACCACCTAAGTCTGATTCAAAACCACAGTCCAATTCTAAACAGGGAAAATCTTCAAAGTCTGGTGAGTCTTCCTCCAAGACTAAGAAGAAATCTGGTGATCCTTGCAGTTTTTGTGGCAAGGAAGGACATCCAGTTTCCAGGTGTTGGAAACGTTTAGAGGCTTTGGAGGAAGCCATGCAGCAGCATAATATCAGTGCACCTCAGCCTCCTTCACAACCCATAGGGAAAGGTCATGCTCTTTTTGCACGAGCATTGTCCTCAAAATCCACTTGGATTCTAGATTCTAGTGCCTCTCACCATATGACACACACAGAGGATTCGGTCACCGCTCTTGCCCCTACAGGCACTAGACATATTGCAATTGGTGACTCAGCACAACTTTTAGTTTAGGGTTCAAGTACTGTTTCATTGGATGGTGGTTGTCTACAGGATGTGCTTCTGGTTCCTGAAATTTTGACAAACCTTCTATCCATTTATCATATTTTCCACTCTGGCTCTGGTAAGACAGTTGAGTTCTCACCACATGATGTGGTTATTCGAGACCTTCATGATCCTGACTTGGTTGTGGCTATTGGGAGTGTGGATTCTGCATCTCGCTTATACAGATTTGATGGCTTTGAGAGTTCAGACACTGTTGGTTCCTCTCTTATAGCACATGCAGATTCAGTGAGCAGGCTTTGGCATGAGCATTTTGGCCATGTCAATTACAGATATCTACAACAAATGAGTACACATGCACTTGTGATTGGGCTTCCACAAATTTCTTGTACTGATGGTGTATGTCGTGGTTGTGTCCTTGGCAAACATCATCAAGATCCTTTTCCTAAGGGTCGAGCCACTCATGCTAGGGCAGCCCTAGAGTTGGTACACAATGATCTTATGTCCTTTCCGACTCCTTCCTTTTCAGGCCCCCGCTATGTGCTCACTTTTATTGATGACTTCTCTAGACGTACATGGGTGTACTTTCTTAAGTACAAGCCTGATGTCTTTGACTCATTCAAGACTTTTAAGACATTTGTGGAGAAGTAATCTAGACTTTCTATCAGGAGGATACACACAGATAATGGGGGGGAATATGTTAATCAGGCTTTTACAGATTTTTGCACTGAGCATGGTTTACAGCATCAGTTTACAGTCCCTTACACCCCTCGCAGAATGGTGTCGCTGAGAGAAAGAATAGAACCTTACGGGAGATGGCAAATTGTATGATACAGTCTCGAGATATGAGTTCTTCATTTTGGGCTGAGGCAGTCAATTGTTCCAATTATATTCAGAATTGGATGCCTCATAAGGCATTGCGACATATGACTCCTGAGGAGGCTTGGACCCATGTCAAGCCTGATGTTTCTACATTCCGAGTTTTTGGTAGTGAGGCTTGGGAATTTATTCCTGATGCTCAGCGGAAAGCCATGGAGAGGAAGAGCTGACCACTCATATTTGTTGGCTACTGTGAGGATGTTAAGGCATACAGGTTGTTTGATCCCGATTCCAGAGAGGTCTTGTTTTGGTGGGATGTCCAGTTTGATGAGCGCTATCCTCAGATGGATTCTCCATCACCAGCTTCTCCCTCATTACCTACTCCTCCCTCTTCATCTCTTGAGGATTACTTATCTCTCGAGGATGATGTAGATGATGATCCACCATCTCCACCACCACCAATTGCTCTGTCTTTTCCTAGGTGGGCCCGTGTCATTGTTGATGCAGCTGGTTCTTTGGCAGGTGATCCTTCAGATACTCATCGTACTTGTGCTCAGACATCTGGTTCTAGTCTTTTGAGTAATGCCATTTCGGATGATCCTCAAAAGTTTTCAGAGGCAACAGGTCACCTTGAGTGGGATAGGGCCATGGATGAGGAGTATTCTTCTTTGATGAAGAATCATACTTGGGATCTTTGTCCTCTTCCTAAGGGAAGAAAGTTGGTTCAGTGCAAGTGGGTGTACCGTACCAAGTATGTTGCAGATGGTTTTATTGATAAGTATAAGGCACATTTTGTTGCGAAGGGGTTTTCTCAGGTAGAGGGTATTGACTACTCTGAGACCTTTGCTCCTATCACCAAGATAAACTCTATATGCCTTGTACTTTCACTTGCAGCTTCACAGGGATGGACAGTGTTTCAGATGGATGTGAAGAGTGCCTTCTTGCATGGAGACCTACATGAGGAGATCTATATGGAGCAGCCTCAGGGATTTGTACAGGACACTTCTTTGGTTTGCAGACTTCGGCATTCATTGTATGGTCTCAAACAAGCCCCTCGGGCTTGGTATGAGAAGATGGACTCTTTCTTGCTTTCCTCTCACTTCACACGCTGTCATTCCGATCACATAGTGTATATTCAGTGTCAGGAGGGTGATCTTTTGATTCTTGTGCTATATGTAGATGATCTCATCCTTACAGGTAGCTCATCCTCCATGATTTAGAGTGTTTAGAGAGCTTTGATGGAGCAGTTTGAGATGACAGATCTTGGTCTCCTGCACTTCTTTCTGGGTCTTCAGGTTATTCAGTCTTCGGATGGGATTTCCATATTTCAGGAGAAGTATGCTCTTGATATGCTTCAGCATTTTGGCATGCTTGATTGCAAGTCTGCCCCCACTGCATTTCAGTCAGGTGTTGTTTTGTCTTCCACTTGCTCTACTCCTTCAGTAGATCCCACTTTATACAGGCAGTTGGTTGGCAGTTTGTTGTACCTGACACATTCTCGTCCTGATCTTTCCTTTGCGGTTGGCCTTGTCTCTCGGTTTTCCCATGATCCTCATCAGAGCCATTGGAAAGCAGCCAAATGTATTTTGAGGTACATTCAGGGCACCACTCATTATGGCATTCACTACACTTCAGGATCCCCTCACATCATTGGCTTCACTTACTCTGATTGGGCTGGTGATGTCAACGATTGGAAGTCTACTTTTGGCTTTGTTTTTTGCCTTGGTTTCTGGTCCTATCACATGGTCTTGCAAGAAGCAGTCTGCTATTGCATTATCATCTACAGAGGCTGAGTACCATGCAGCAGTGTTAGCCAGTCAAGAGGTTTTATGGCTTCGACAGTTGATGACAGAGTTTGGGTTTCCTCCAGATAGTCCCACTATTCTTTGGTGTGACAATCAGAGCTCCATTCACATTTCTCGCAACCCAGTGGAACATTAGCGGACAAAGCACATTGAAATCCACATGCACTTCATCAGGTAGTTGATTTAAGATGGTTCTCTCATCTTGGAGTACATTCCTACAGAGGAGGAGGTTGCAAACATCTTCACTAAACATTTGGCATCTTCGTGCTATCTTCAGTTGCGCTCCATGCTTGGGGTGAAGGAAGTTGTCCTTGGGGGGTCTCAGTGAGGCCTTCCTTCATGTTTTTTTTTTAGCATGTTTCTTTATCTCTTTTTGGAGAGGAGTTTTTTCCCACTGGGTTTTCTCCTTTACTCCGCTTTATAGAGATTTTGTTGTATTCGGGTACTGATCAGGCCATGTTGTCGGGACCCTCTGTTGCATTGTAGTTCCTTTGCTTTCTTATGCATTGTTTGTAGCTGCATTGTAGCTCATCTTAAGGGGGGGTGTTAGAGTAAAGTAATTAATTAACTTTACTCTCCTCTTAAGATTTCACTTTATGCACATATATTAGTCATTTAATAATTAATATTAATTATTAAATGCACTCACCTTAGGGTTAGGTTTTCCTTTCGGTGTTGATCTCCTTTATAAGGATTGATCTCTTTTATTGTATTCACTTCTTGATCCATTTTTTTTTCTGATAATAAACTCTTCACATTGTCAGAGCAAAACCCTTGTTTTGTTTCCTACATATTTCTTCCTTGTGACAGGTTTTTGCATGCAGGTTTCTTGGGCTTAATAGATTTGTTTTTCATCAAATCTTACACTTACAACACCTCAAAAGCTCTTACATTCACACAAAATTATAATAGCTAACAAAACCGAAAACCAATTATAATGCACATATCATAATAGATTTTATTCCAAATGTCCAAAATTGTGTGCACACAAACTTACAACCTCAAAATTAACAAAAACATGTTCCCTTTCTTTCTCACTTCTTCTATTACTTGGAAAACTTAAAGAAAAACAAGAGCCAGTAACATCTTATCAATATATACATGCAATAATAATTGACTTTTTAGAGTAACCACCTAGGCAATTAAAGAGTTTCTTTTAAAATAAATAAATAAGAATTACAATTTCAAAATATAATAATTGTAAATCATAGAAGTTATAGTTGAGGTAGTGCATCAAGTGGGTTAACAAATGAGTTCACTATTTTAAATTGTGAATCACCCTTGTATGCTTGAATATAGAGTAAATTATTTTTTGTGAAAATAACTTTCTTCTGAATTTTAGGTGCAACTCCCTCATTAGATATGTTGGGATTAAGGTGTCTCAACCTTGACAATTCCTAAGTTGTTTATTTATTATTATTTTACATTTTCCCATGGATAAATATCATTTCTATTATTAAATAATTATGCTCCATCAAAAGGGGCATGAGATTTTGAGTCGGCACTTTTGCCACATGTCGATGCCTTGAAAATTATGTTATTAGTTGTCAAAAGATGCTCACTTAGTGGTATAACATGGAAAGCCTATTTTTAAGGATGTTATGACGAATTCTATGACAACTGTAAGGGCTAAAAGTGGGGGATATCATTTTGGACGTGAGAATCATCTATGGCATGCGTAAGAGAGTCTTTGCACAACTATTGATGGCTTATGACGCATGTAAGAGCATCTTCTATTTTATAGGGATTCATATGACATCTTGTAAGGTGTAATGTCATGTAAGAGACCATGTTTACCATGTATGGGATCAAATTGATTTTTACCATGGTATTTTTGAACCTTGTTTTGACCCATGGTAATGTTTTATGGTGGTATTTTGAGCCCTTATGAGTCTATATATTGAGGGGTTGAGATGGAGACATTATGAGAGGTTTTACAGGTACACAGATGTTGTCAGATTGAAGAGGAGTTAGAGTGGATGTATTGTAAACATACTTGTTGTTAATACAAGCTATTTATCTCTTCTTTGGTGGAGTTTTTCTCTCGAAAGGGTTTCTCCATGTTAAACACTATGTTATATGTTGTGCTTTCTATTCTTTTTATTTTCATTTCTTACAGTTGTTTAAATCTCCATATGGTTTACACTGCATAATCTGGTTTACAGTAATCTGCTAAAGCTTCCATTATAGTTATTCCTTTACCTTTTTTCTAACATTTGGTATTAAAGCCTGACCAATTTTGTGTTTTGGGTGGTAGAACAAAGGTTTTTTGAGTTTTAGTGGGAGCTTTGTTGAGTTGTTTTTTGTAATATTTTTTGTTTAACCATGGCTGCAACTTCTAATTGTTTGGATATTGAAAAAATTAACAGAGTTGGTTTTGAGTTATGGAAGTTGAAAATGGAAGATCTCCTTGAAGAACGAGATCAATGGGTAGTTGTAACAAATGAAAAGAAACCCGAGAAAATGAATGATGAAGATTGGGAGAAGATTGATAAAAAGGCACGAGGCACTATCAAGTTGTCTTTTTGATTCTATTCTCCTGAATGTGTCATCAAAAAAGACTGCATAAGCTTTGTGGAGCTAGATAGGTGAAATCTATCAAGCGAAAAGTATGGTAAACAAACTCTACTTGAAGCGGAAACTATTTACTCTTAAGATGAGGGAATGTGAATCTATAGTTGAGCATTTAAATTCTTTTAATTTGGTTTTGAGTCAACTAGACTCTATTGATGTCAAAGTTGAAGAAGTAAATGTATTATGCTTCTCTGTTTTTTACCTGAATCTTGGGATAACTTTGTACTTGCTATCACTGCTAACATGGAAGATACAAAGGTGGATGCTCTTGTAGCAAATTTTTTGTCACAAGAAATGAGGAAAAAGACAATGGATAGTACTAGTGATGCTCTCAACGTAAGGGGATGGCCTAAAAAAAGAGGGTCTAAAGGAGATAAGAATGGGCCTACGGATAAGTCTAAGGGCAGATCTAAGAGTCCTGGAAAGAAAAATAGGGTGAAATACAAGAACTGTGGAAAAAGAGGACATGTGAAGAAGGAATGCAAAAATCCAAAGAAACAAGTTGATTCCTCTACAGAGAAATCCTTAAATTCAAGTGATGAAGCTTTGGTTTCTTGTCTTCATACTATGACTAATGAACATTGGTTAATTGATTTAGGATGCTTGTTTCATATGACTCCTCATAAGGAGTGTTTTTCCACATATGAAAAATATGATGGAGGTGTATCTACCTTAGTGATAACTCTTCATATTCTATCAAGATTCAGTTGTGTTTTAGTGATGGGAGGATTAAAACCCTCCCTAGTGTTTTGCATGTTCCTGGAGTAGCTAGAAATATGATTTCAGTTTCAAAGTTGAATGATTTGGGAATAAATGTAACATTCGATAAGCATGGTTATAGATAGGTAAGAGGAAGTCTAGTGATAGCAAGAGGGACAAGGAAGGGAACTATGTTTAGGGTAGAAGCCACTACTGTTGTTAATGTTACCCAATTTTCACCTACAGGCTCAATCAGGAAGGGTAACCTATGTTTTCGAGTGTTCATGAAGGCCAACTGGAGGAAGAGTTTCATCCGGTTACTTTTTTTGCTAACTTGTTTGCTTCTTGTGCAGCTGCGGGGGAAAGTTATGTTTTAAAATTCAGCACGTGGATTAAGTGTGGCTCCCACAAGGGTTGAGCCCAGCGTGCAGGTATTCTGTTTTGGGTGGGTCTTCATCTTGTTTTTGCCTTGTTTTTCCCCTTTCCGTTTTGTTTTCCTTGGCCCCTTTTTCTATTTGTTTTGTCAGAGGCGGAGTCGGACCGAAACCAAACATTGGAACTTTCCAAAAGTTCCAGTTTCCGTTTTTGTTCCGGTTCCGGTTCTGGTTCTACACTTATGTGTTTCGTTTTCTTCTTTGACCTTGCGTTTGACCGTGGGGTGGTTTTTTCCCTTTGTTTCTTTCTTGTTGCCTTTTTCCCCATTTTTGTTCTGTTTTGGGGGACCCGAGATCGGGACTGAAATCGAACTTGGAACTTTTCTAAAAGTCCCAGTTCCTGTTTCTGTTCTAGTTCCGCCCCCACTGTGTTCCGCCCAGGATCGGTTTTCGTTCTGATCCCGTTTATGTTTTGACGTCCTTTGGTCTTTGTTTTTGTGTGCCTTGGGTTTTCTTTTCCTTAGGAACTTTATGTTCTGGTTCTGATCTCGGTTCCGCCCTTTCTTCTCTTTTTTTCTTCATGGCCGGTGATCGAGGGATGTCTCCTCTTTGATCTTCCTCGTGTTTTTTTTCTTCCTTCGTTCCTTGTATGTTGCCGGGGGCGGGATCAGAACAGAATCCAAACTTGAAACTTCGGAAAAGTTTTAGGTCCGAATTTGGTTCTAGTTCCGGTTCCGCAGACTATTTGGTTTTGCCCCGTTCCGACTTCGGCCCCGTTTTGGTTTTCATCCCAGCTCTGACTCCGCCAAATGGTTCAGGCTCGGGAAACATTGAAGGGCTCACTAAGAGATCTCACCAAGAGAGTTTTTCCTTCGGTATGATGTCTCCCCGATTGATGAGGTCTTGCCGACCGTTACATAGTGCTAGTGTCAGCAAAAGGAAGGAGTCCGCCATAATCCCTCAGTGACCAAATAAAGTCTCGCCGAAACAGGTGGCTTTGATGAAATGTCTTACCGACCCGTATGTCTTTCCGAAATGAAGGGAGCTCGGGGAGAGTGGAGGAGTTCGCTATGAAGTCTCACCGATAGGGTGGAGTCTTGCTGATAGCAATGGATTTGTTATAGGCTTCGGTAAGACCTCTGGCTGACATCTATTATCTTTCCGATGGTTTTTTGTGATATCAATATAACTCTGGCCACTCACTATCATGTCTTGTCGACTGTCGTATGTCTTGATGATAGTTGCTGAAGGGCATAATCGCATCGGGGAGACACGATTAGTGTCTCACCGACATGCGATTCTAAGGAAGCGACCTTTGACCGCCTGGAAATCTACATGGCACGAGTTCAACCAATCAGAAGGTGCTAGGGAAAATCATGGGCAGTTTGACTGATTGACTTCCCCTGTGATGAAGATCGACAAAATGTGTGCGGAATGGATCGGCTCGGTGAAGCAATGGTGTTTGAATCTAACGGGGTAAATATGATGCTGCTTCTTGAAGGGGGTCAACTTGCTAAAAGATCTGGGGCAAGAAGAAAGCTGAAGAATAAGAAACTGTGAGTCATAGTGACAGCTGGGATAGCTACTGGTAAGGGGGCATCGACATTAATGATAATGCTTTAGAGAATTCAAAGCGAGCAAGGGTATGAGACTCGAACTTGGACAGCGGGGATATGCATTCAATGCAGAAGTAGCTCCATTGGAAAAGATCTAAGGGCAGATCTTTCTAAGGACCGACTCATTTTGTAAACCCTAAGGCAGGGGCCAACACCTTTTGGTTTTGTTGGTATATATGGCATTTTTTCCTTTTTGTAAAGCATTTCTTGGTTAGGAGATTGCTAAAAGAGCATTATTCAGCCTTTGTAACTCATTTTCATGAATACTATAGATCTATAACATAGAGACTCCTTATTTTCTTAATAGAAAGTCATTTCCTTCACAGATTTTCTTTGTTGTTTTAGTGACTGGTTGTGAGTTGCATGATAAAATTCTATGTGATCCTTTATTTTATCAGATTCCTTCAGTACTAGATGCAAAGAATATTATGTCATAAAGCTAGTTTATGTTAGTGATCTCTTTCTATTGCGTTTATATCTATGAAAACATCTTTGTTTTCCTTGTGTCAAGCATTAGAACAGTCGAAACCTTACATAGACTCATTTTTATAAACATAAATCTCTGTATTGTGAGATTGTTTAGCTCTATTGAGATTTTCTGTGACCTTTCTGCAGTATTGTCATATTTTTATCTTTGGTGTATCACCTGCTATTGATAGGTTTTAAATTCAAGTATATCCTTCTTACTCTTTTCCTTATCATTCTTTGGTTTTCTCAAGATAACACAAAGGGGAACCAACCCATAATCTGGAGGTTCACTTCATTCCTAGGTCACCCACAACCTCGAAGTGTTCCCATGTGTCAAGAGGTCGCTACAGTTAATAGCTTAGTAAGGGTGCAACTTTATTTGACAATAGTTTTTGGCACGCCCGGTGGGACCGTTCGAAGCAGAACAATTCAAAGAGTACATATTACTGCTAGTTTTTTGATATGCAACCAGTAAGTTTCAAGCCTTTTAGAGGTAAACATCAGCATATCATGGCGACTCTGAGTTTGGGAAGTAGCATAAAATCCAGTGCATTAATAAGAAGTTCAAATTACTGAGAGATTTGGTGTTTACCTCAGTATCATTCAACCTTTGGAGGCAGTTCGAACAACACCTGGTGACTCCGAGCTCAAATCTTCTAGTTTCACAGGCACAAGTGTTGGTATGTCTCAAAAGAATCTGTTAGTTCTCAGTTTCCAGCTCTTTCAATGAAAAGATGTCCAATATTCATGAGAATGCTTACTATTACCCTCCACATCATGAGTATGTTGCTTCTACACCTTATCACTCACATTCAACCAACCCTAATGTTGGTTTTAGCCCATTTTCTCTTGCAGCAACAACTAATCAGCATTTTCATCATGTTTCCCACCCTCCCACTCTAGTTCAGCCTTTGTTTCAATCCATATTTGATCAAAATCAACCCCAAGAGGAGGTTTCTGATGTTAATCAATATGATTATTTATAAAATCAGCCTCAAAAACATCCATACCAAAACATATTAGACCTGCTCCAACAAATTGACCATATGTTGTGGGATCTAAGTCAAGGTCTTCACAGTATGGATATTAATGATATTAGTAGGGTGCTTGCCTGCCTTTCTAGGGTGTTGGTTGATAGCAGGGTGCAGAAAGGTACCATTATGCAACAACAGGAAATGGCTGAACAAGTCTACTTTTATGATCAAGAAAGAGTGGCAGAAAGAATCCAGTTCGAGGAAGACCTTGAACAGGAAATAGATGCTACGGAAGGAAAAATGAAGTTCTTGTCTGCTCAGGTGCAGAATGCTCAAGCTTACTCAGATTATCAGCACCAACTAATGGAGGAGTTTCAAAAGAGGCAGCTTGAAGGGAGTTTCAAAGAGCAGAGTGTTGCAACTAAGGATGAGTAGATGAAACACTTGCTTGCACAAGCTCATAGGATAGAACCCCAACTACCTATGAAGGAGGGGCCCTCAAAGTACAAAATTCCAAGTTTCAGATAGGGTGAATCTAGCATGGACAGCTACGATGAAATTGCTAAGTTGGAGGAGCACGTGTTTTCAGTTCCAAGCTTCAGGCAGTTTGCTTCTTCTCAAAGCTCAAAACTGACTGAAGATCTTCCTCAAGTGGAAGGCACTTGCGAGGTTGCAGTTTCAGAACAACTAGAAGACATTAAGCAATTTGGGCAGTTGTCGAGTGATGACAGTCAGCAAGACAATGGAGCATTAGACTTGGAAGAAAAGCCTAAAACTGAACCAGATACTTTTCTTCAAGAGAGCATGTAGGTTCCTAATTTACCGGTTGATTTGGGACAACCAGAGAATATTGCTGACTTGTTCAATGAACTTCCTCATTTTGTTGATGAAGATGAAGATCTCACATGCATGATAGCATCTATGCCTGGTATGGAGCAATTAAATGATAAAACTAATCTAGACTTAATGCAAAATTATGAGTTAGATTATATCATAGAGGCTTTTTGTTCTAACATAGGTGATGAGCTAGTATCATATGAAAGGGAAGCATGTGATCAACCCATTCAAGTCAGTGAGACTATTGAAAAGGTTGTAGAAGATAATGCCTTCGGTCTATGAACTTATTTGATGAGCTGCCCCACTTTGTTGAGGAGGAGTTATATTTTGTCATGGACAAAGAGCATAAGGAACAACAATTTGAAGATTTTTTTGTAGTTATCCAACCGGGATATCAGCTCCTTAGTCAAGAAGATCAAACTTTAGTAGCCAATGAACAACCTGCATATTACCTCCAATCAACATCTTTTCAAGGAAAAGATGAAGTCTTTAGAGATCAACGAGAGGCCAGCAAGGAAGGTTCAAGCTTTTCCCTTACCAGAGGCTGTCCAATTAGGTACTTAGCCCAGATGGAGTCCAATGAGGTACCCATATATGAAGGTACAACGAAAGAAGATATCCAAGATGTACTGACAGCCAAACAAGAGTATGTTCAGTTTACTTATCCTCCTCTAATTGACAATACATATGAATTATTTAGTGAGGTAAGTGAACTTTTTCACCTCTTTCAAGAAGCAGTGCATCATCTTGTTAAGTATCTTCCTGTGTCCCATTTTTACTCAGTTGTCCTTAAACATGCCAACCACTGCATATTGAGAAGAATGTGTAGCTATTTCAGTCATCCTGTAAATGGTTTTGTTTGAACAATTTCATACTGGTTAGTGTAGGGTAGGTTTAGATGCAGTTTTCATTCCCTAAGTGTTGTCCCAACACAGTAAATAGTTTCACTTCAGTTTTTTCCTATTTTCAATAAGTTTCCAGGTGTCCTAACCTACTTTAATGAATCTCAACTGAGTTGTAGCCATGTACAAAGTTGCCCTGGGTCTATTTCTGAGGTTTTCCTAATGACTCCATGCCCAATGGATAAGCCTAGGCTACTGGTCTTCATGTTTAGTAGGCAAACATCCAGCTGAGGTCGCCAGAAATGTTACCCAATTTTCACCTACAGGCTCAATCAGGTAGGGTAACCTATGTTTTCGAGTGTTCATGAAGGCCAACTGCAGGAACAGTTTCATCCAGGTTACTTTTTTTGCTAACTTGTTTGCTTCTTGTGCAGCTGTGGGGGAAAGTTATGTTTTAAAATTCGGCACGTGGATTAAGTGTGGCTCCCACAAGGGTTGAGCCCAGCGTGCAAGTATTTTATTTTGGGTGGGTCTTCATCTTGTTTTCGTCTTGTTTTTCCCCTTTCCATTTTGTTTTCCTTGGCCCCTTTTTCTTTTTGTTCTGTCGGAGGCAGAGTTGGACCGAAACCAAACATTGGAACTTTCCAAAAGTTCCAGTTTCTATTTTTTTCTGGTTCCGGTTCCGGTTCCGCACTTATGTGCGTTTTGTTTTCTTCTTTGACCCTACGTTTGACTGTGGGGTGGTTTTTTCCCTTTGTTTCTTTCTTGTTGCCTTTTTCCCCATTTTTGTTGTATTTTGGGGGACCCGGGATCGGGACTAAAACCGAACTTGGAACTTTTCCAAAAGTCCCAGTTCTTGTTTCTGTTCCAGTTCTGCCCCTGTTGTGTTCCGCTCGGGATCGGTTTTCATTCCAATGCCGTTTATGTTTTGATGTCCTTTGGTCTTTGTTTTTGTGTGCCTTGGGTTTTCTTTTCCTTAGGCACTTTCTGTTCTGGTTTCGATCCCGGTTCCGCCCTTTCTTCTCTTCTTTTCTTTGTGGCCGATGATCGAGGGATGTCTCCTCTTTGATCTTCCTCATGTTTTTTTCTTCCTTCGTTCCTTGTATGTTGCTGGGGGCGGGATCGGAACAAAATCCGAACTTGAAACTTCATAAAAGTTTCAAGTCCGGATTTGGTTCCAGTTCCGGTTCTGCAGACTGTTTGGTTTTGCCCCATTCTAACTCTAGCCCCGTTTTGGTTTTCATCCTAGCTCTGACTCCGCAGAATGGTTCAAGCTAGGGAAACATTGAGGGGCACTAAGAGATCTCGCCAAGAGAGTTTTTCCTTTGGTATGATGTCTCCTCGACTGATGAGGTCTTTCTAACCGTTACATAGTGCTAGTGTCGGTGAAAGGAAGGAGTCTGCCGTAATCCCTTAGCGACCAAATAAAGTCTTTCCAAAACAGGTGGCTTTGAAGAAATGTCTTACCGACCCGTATGTCTTGCCGAAATGAAGGGAGCTCGGGGAGAGTGGAGGAGTTCACTATGAAGTCTCACCGATAGGGTGGAGTCTTGCTGATAGCGATGGATCTATTATAGGCTTCGGTGAGACCTCTGGCCAACATCTATTATCTTGTCGATGGTTTTTTGTGATATTGATATAACTTTGGCCACTCGCTATCATGTCTTGCCAACCGTCATATGTCTTGCCGATAGTTGCTTTAGGGCATAATCACATCGGGGAGACACGATTAGTGTCTCATCGACATGCGATTCTAGGGAAGCGACCTTTGACCGCTTGGAAATCTACATGGCATGAGTTCAACCAATCAGAAGGTGCTAGGGAAAATCACAGGCAGTTTGACTAATTGACTTCCCCTGTGATGAAGATTGACAGAATGTGTGCGGCATGGATCGACTCGGTGAAGCAATGGCGTTTGAATCTAACAGGGTAAATCTGATGCTGCTTCTCGAAGGGGGTCAACTTACTGAAAGATCTGGAGCAAGAAGAAAGCCGAAGAAGAAGAAACTGTGAGTCACAGTAATAGCTGGGATCGCTACTGGTAAGGGGGCATCGACATTAATGTTAATGCTTTAGAGCATTCAAAGCGAGCAAGGGTAGGAGGCTCGAACTTGGATAGCGGGGATATGCATTCAATGCAGAAGTAGATCCATTGGAAAAGATCTAAGGGCAGATCTTTCTGAAGACTAACTCATTTTGTAAACCCTAAGGCAGGGGCCGACACCTTTTGTTTTTGTTGGTATATATGGCATTTTTGCCTTTTTGTAAAGCAGTTCTTGGTTAGGAGATTGCTGAAAGAGCATTATTCAGCCTTTGTAACTCATTTTCATGAATACTATAGATTTTTAACACAGAGACTCCTTATTTTCTTACTAGAAAGTCATTTCCTTCACAGATTTTCTTTGTTGTTTTAGTGACTGGTTGTGAGTTGCATGATAAAATTCTGTGTGATCCTTTATTTTATCAGATTCCTTCAGTACTAGATGCAAAGAATATTACGTCATAAAGCTGGTATATGTTAGTGATCTCTTTCTATTGCATTTATATCTATGAAAACATCTTTGTTTTCCTTGTGTCAAGCATTAGAACAGTCATAACCTTACATAGACTCATTTTTATAAACATAAATCTCTGTATTGTGAGATTGTTTAGCTCTATTGAGATTTTTTGTGAGCTTTCTGCAGTATTGTCATAATTTTATCTTTGGTGTATCACCTGTTAGTGATAGGTTTTTAATTCAAGTATATCCTTCTTACTCTTTTCCTTATCATTCTTTGGTTTTCTCAAGATAAAACAAAGGGGAACCAGCCCATAATCTGGAGGTTCACTTCATTCCCAGGTCACCCATAACCTCGAAGTGTTCCCATGTGTCAATAGGTCGCTACAGTTAATAGCTTAGCAAGGGTGCAACTTTATTTGACAACAGTTAACTCTACCAATGTAACTGAAAAATCTAAAAATACTTGTATGTTGTGGCACCGTAGATTGGGCCACATTAGTGGGACTGGTTTAAAAACCATTTTGAATAAAAAGTTGTTAGACGGTTTTTCCTATTTTGATGAGAGTTTTGATTTCTGTGAACATTCTATGTTTGGAAAACAAAACAAAAAATCATTTCCTTCAGACAATACTAAATCTAAGAATAAATTGGAATTAATTCATTATTTGGTCTTGTGAATGTGGAATCAATTGGGAAATCTAGATATTTTTTCTTCTTCATTAATGATGTTACAAGATATACTTGGTTATATTTTATGAGGGATAAATTGTTTTCACGAAGTTTAAAGAATTTAAAGCCTTAGTTGAAAAGCAAATAGATTGTAATATTAAGGTTTTGAGGTATGATAATGGAGGGGAATACTGTTCTAAGGAATTTGATGAATTTTGTAAGCATGCAAGAATTGTTAGACAAAAAAATACTCCTTATACTCCTCAACAGAATGGAGTGGCAGAAAGGATGAATCGGACAATTATGGAAAGAGTTAGAAGTATGCTAAGTAGTTCACGACTTGACAAATGCTTTTGGAAAAAAATTGTAAGTACTGCTTGTTACTTGTTGAATAGATCTCCTTGTAAGGCTCTTGAAACAATACCTTATGAAATGTGGACAAGTAAGAAACCTTATGTTTCACATTTAAGGGTATTTGGTTGTGAGGCTTATGTTCACGTGCCTAAGGAAAAACGGACAAAGCTGGATCCAAAAGTTGAAAAGTGTATTTTCATTGGATATGGTGATAATATAAAAGGTTATAAGTTATGGAATCCTCTAACCAAGAAAAATATCTTTTCTAGAGATGTGATTTTCAAGGAGCTTAGTGTTATTTATGATCTTGAACAACCAAAAGAAAAATATAAGGAAAAGAGAGTACATTTTGAAATTAAGCAAGAAGATGTACTTTGAGAAGAACAAAGAGTTGGACTTGAGGATGAGGGGGAAGAAGATGAGGTATTAGGTGAAGTTATTGATCAAACCGAAGAACATGAGGAAGAAAATCAAGAAGAGTTTGAGCAAGGTCAAGAACAACAAGAGCCTCATACTCCTATTCTCAGAAGATCCACAAGATAACATAATCTAGTTGACAGGTATATCCCACCTATTTTTTATTGTATATTTTCTTTATTAAGTGCTAACGATGAAGCTAGATCTTACAGGGAGGATATCTCTCTAGAGGAAAATGAGTCTTGGTTGCAGGCTATGCAAGAGGAGATGATGGCATTCGAAAACTGTAACACTTGGGATCTTGTTGATTTTCCCAAAGGAAGAAAGCCTATTAGATGTAAATGGGTATTTAAAAAGAAATTTGGAGTAGATGGTCACTTGGAAAGGTATAAGTCCAGATTAGTGGCTAAGGGATACTCCTAGAGAGAGGAAGTTGATTTTGGTGAAATTTTCTCTCTTATTGCTAAATTAACTTCTATTAGATTCTTGTTATCTATTACTGCTGCTTGTGATTTTGAGATAGAGCAAATGGATGTTAAATTTGCTTTTTTGCATGAGGATCTTGAGGAGGAGATTTATATGTGATAGCCTGACAGTTACTTGTGAAGGGAAAATAAAATTTGGTTTGCAAGTTAAAAAGATCTTTGTATGGTTTAAAACAGTCACCCAAAATGTGGTATCAAAAGTTTGATGCTTTTGCATTGAAGTTGGGATTTCTTAGGAGTGAAAAGCATCATTGTGTATATATTAATGTTATTGATGATAATATTCTAATTATTATCTTGTATGTTGATTAAATGTTGTTTATTGGTAACATTAAGGTAATGATTGTTGAAATAAAGAAACAACTTTCTAGTGCTTTTGATATGACGGACTTGGGGGTTGCTAAATACATTCTTGGAATGGAAATCACAAGAGATCATGATAACATAAAGCTTTGGTTGATTCAAAGTAAGTATGTTGATATAATTTTGCAGAGGTTTAATATGCATGATTGTAAGCCAGTTAGTATTCCATTTCCAGTTGGTACTAAGTTGAGCTTAGATATGCGTCCTAATACTGATGATGATTTTGAGGATATGTCTAATGTTCCTTATGCTAGTGTTGTTGGTAGTTTGATGTATGCAATGGTTTTCACTAGACTAGATATAGCCCAAGTAGTGGGAGTTCTAAGCAGGTTTATGTCTAACCCGGGTAAAGAGCATTGGACTTTTGTTAAGAGGGTATTTAGATATTTGTGAGGTACTTCTTATTACTATTTTCTTTATCATGGTACTAATAATGTGGTCAAGTCACTGGACATACAGGGATTTGTGATGCATATTGGGCAGGTGACTTGGATAGTCAAATGTGCACCGGTGGGTATGTGTTTACTCTGTTTGGAGGAGTAGTGAGTTGGATGAGTAAAAGATAGCCTACAGTTGCTTTATCTACTACTGAAGCAAAGTATATGGCTGCTACCCATGTTTCTAAGGAGGTAGTATGGTTACAAAGGTTGTGTGCAAATATTGGTTTTGATTGCAATATTGCTCAGGTTAATTGGGATAGTCAAAGTGCAATTCATTTGGCTAAGAATCTGATGTATCATGCTCGAACTAAACATGTTGATATTTAGTATCATTTTGTTCATGTGTTGATTGCTAATGGTCATATTGAGTTGAAGAAGATTGACACACATGAGAATGTTGCAGATGTTCTTACCAAACCTATGAGCATAGAGAAATTTACTTCGTGTAGGAAGGCCATGGGCCTTGCTACTTGTACCTAGTTGATTCCATGATGGCGTGATTCCCCTAGCTCTTGCAAGGTATTCGACAAGTGGGAGAATGTTGGGATTAAGGTGTCTCAACCTTGACAATTCTTGAGTTGTTTATTTATTATTATTTTACATTTTCCCATGGATAAATATCATTTCTATTATTAAATAATTGTGCTCCATCAAAAGGGGCGTGGGATTTTGAGTTGGCACTTTTGCCACATGTCGATGCCTTGAAAATTATGTTATTAGTTATCAAAAGATGCCCACTTAGTGGTATAACTTAGAAAGCCTATTTTTAAGGATGTTATAACGGATTCTATGACAACTGTAAGGGCTAAAAGTGGGGGATATTGAATTTTGGACATGAGAATCATCTATGGCATGCATAAGAGAATCTTTTCATATTGATGGCTTATGATGCATGTAAGAGCATCTCCTATTTTATAGGGATTCTTATGACATCTTGTAAGAAGGTGTAATGTCATGTAAGAGATCATGTTTAGCATGTAAGGGGTCGAATGAATTTTTACCATGGTATTTTCAAACCTTGTTTTGACCCATGGTAATGTTTTATGGTGGTATTTTGAGCCCCCATGAGTTTATATATTGAGGGGTTGAGATGGAAACACTATGAGAGGTTTTACAGGCACACAAATGTTGTTGGATTGAAAAGGAGTTAGAGTGGATGTATTGTAAACACACTTATTGTTAATACAAGCTATTCATCTCTTCTTTGGTGGAGTTTTTTCCCAAAAGGGTTTCTCCATGTTAAACACTGTGTTATGTGTTGTACTATCTATTCTTTTTATTTTCATTGCTTACAGTTGTTTAAATCTCCATATGGTTTACACTGCATAATCTGGTTTACATAATCTATTAAAGCTTCCATTATAGCTATTCCTTTACCTTTTTTCTAACAGGATAGAATTCTATTCTTTTTTAAATTTAAAATATACCACATGTGCTTTTGACCAAAAAGCAATGAAAGGGTAAAGTAGTATTAATGATTTTATAAAGTTTAAAGAACAATTTACACTATAAATATTTGCAAATTCATGTCATTTTAGAAAAAAACTACTCATGAAACCAATTAGAACACAAAATAATATAAGTTTCAAGGAGCATAAACCAATGAATTCATAACTCAAATGATTACCAACCAAAGAAATTCTGACGCTTAAAATAACTCTTACATTCACACAAAAGTATAATAGCTAACAAAACCAAAAACCAATTATAATGCACAACATTCCCACAAAAGTATAATAGCTAACAAAATCAAAAACCAATTATAATGCACATATCATAATAGATTTTATTCCAAGTGTCCAAAATTGTGTACTCACAAACTTACAGTTCGCCTTCTCAAAATTAACAAAAAACATGTTCCCTTTCTTTCTCGCTTCTTCTATTACTTAGAAAACTTAAAAAAAGACAATAAGAGTCGACTTCTCGTAACATCTTATCAATATATACATGCAAGAATAATTGACTCTTTAAAGTAACCACCTAGGTAATTAAAGAGTTTCTTCTTTTTAAAAATATAAGAAATTACAATTTCAAAATATAATAATTAAAAATCATAGCAGTTATAGTTGAGTTGGTGCATCCATTGGGTTAATAGATGGTCATTATTAACAATTGGGTAAATTATTTTTCATGAAAATAACCTCCCTCTATATTTTAGGTACAACTTGCTCATTGGATATAATTATATTCTTTTGTAAATTTAAAATTTACCACGTGTACTTTTGACTAGAAAACAATGAAAGGCTAAAGTAATTTGATGATTTTATAAAATTTAAAGAACAATTTACACTATAGATATTTGCAAATTCATGTCATTTTAGAAAACAAGCTACTCATGAAACCAATTAAAACACAAACTAATTTAAGTTTCAAGGAGCATAAACCAATGAATTCATAACTCATAAATGATTGCCAACCAAAGAAAATCATACACTTAAAATAGCTCTTACATTCACACAGAAGTATAATAGCTAACAAAACCAAAAACTAATTATAATGCACATATCATAATAGATTTTATTCCAAGTGTTCAAAATTTTGTGCTCACAAACATACAACACCTCAAAACTAACAAAAACATTTTCCCTTTCTTTCTTGCTTCTTCTATTACTTAGAAAACTTAACAAAAAAACAAGAGTCAGCTTCTCCTAACATCTTATCAATATATACATGCAAGAATAATTGACTCTTTAGAGTAACCACCTAAACATTTAAAGAGTTTCTTCTTTCTAAAATATAAGAAATTACAATTTCAAAATATAATAATTAAAAATCACAACTAATGAAGAAGGAAACAACACACTCTCAACCAATTCAACCAAACATAGATTACAATACTCTGTCATTAATTAACGCTAAATCAACAATTTCATTTGTTGATTTCATCCACTCATGATTGCACCACAACAATTCATTCAAATTTGAAAAATAATCAAACAACTTTATTCCCGATTTCATGAAGTAAAACAATTACAATTTCTTAGACAAATCTACCAAATCTTGATTCTTCTGGCTTGATTTCCTCTAATTTGTACAACCTTCAATCTGAATTCAACTGACCCTTCTCAATGTCTCACCTTTTATAAAGAACACACCCCTGATATTTTGCCTTCATGTTTTCATGATCTACCCAAGTCTTATTTTGCAGTCATTCACTCCCTACGCGGTGCCTACATTACTCCTCTCCACCCTGTCTCCTGTGCGCTTCTTTATGCTTTAGACACACACCTATCTTCCAAGGCCACATCTCCTTCTCCACAGATTTCAATATGTTTGCTTTCATTTAGCTCAGCATATCTTTCAACACACTCTAACCTTTCTTTGTCTTTATTCCTTATGCCCACATGCCTCTTTACATTCTTTGCCCCATTCTTTTTAATTGTTGTTCCTAAATCTGCCATTGAATGCAAATTGGTTGGCCATCTCATCAAACCTCTCTCATTGTTCAAGGCATGGCTTCAACCTTGTATCGCCCACTCTTCATCTTCTCGGCATGACCCTCTGTCTTCTCTTTGGCTCAACCCAATTCTAACCTTCACAAATTTTAATCTACATATCTTATGTTGTTGACCCCATTAGCAATTCTCATCACATTCTTTATTTCTCCCGGTTGCTTCAGCTATACACGACTTTTCCACTTATTCTCTTTAGTGTGGCTTGTTCAAGCTAACAACGATAATGTTTAGATCTACAAATCTCTTTTATTGGCTTTCTTCACTTCACCTCCAGTGCCACATTGTTGGGATTATGGAGCCTTGCAACATGAGCATGAAGTATGGATGGTTTGTGTTGGTTGTTCTTGTGTTATCATTGTTGTCAACATGATGATAACTATATGAGAAGTCTTCCTGGTTTACCGAAAGTTTTTCTCTACCGATAATACCCTTTTGTGATGGATTAGTGTGTTGGTATTTGAGTTTGGAATTCATCGCAAGATCTGATATGACTCTAATCTCTTAACCATGTTATCATGACTCATTTAGACAACTATATCTTGGATCTTGAGACATTTTTGGTTGTGAGCAGAAAATTATCTCTAACAGAGTTCAACTCTGTATTCTATTGTTGTTCCTTGCTCGACATATTGTATGGGCGACTCCACATTTTATTAAGGTGAACATTCTTATGATGTGGTTTTGTTGATAGTCTCTACATTGGTGGTATGATGGGAAATTAATGTTTTCTCAGATCTGGAAGGTGTTTTCTTTGAGGATTATTTGTTGGTTCGGAGAATTGTGTTCTAGTCTTGGCCGACTTAGTGTATGCAATACATTATGGAGACTAGTTATGTTTTATGGATGTTAGCCGACTCAGTACAATGCACTACATGGATAAAATGTTTAATATGGTGTCAACGAAGAGATTTTTGATTATTTTTCTTTCATCTAATTAGGTCGACCTAATTGATGATTAAGATATACTTGTCTATATAAGATGCTTTGAGGAATGAGAAGAGAGTGAGAGTGTGTGAAGTGTGAAGTGCGAAATGTGGAGTGTAAGTGTGTGTGGAAGAAAGGTCCGAGCCTAAATGCTTTATCAGTTGTGGATTGAAATAGATTTGTTGAGCGATTGTTGTGTGAGGTAGTACTTCATATTCTGAACTTCATTGGAACTGAACCCTACACATTGAAGGTGTACCCTATCAATTCAATCTCTTGGCAATCAGCCACTATCTTTGTATCTTGGCGGTTAGCCATATTTTGTATTCAGGCAGTGAGCCTTTTAAGGACAGTGAGTCCCGATAGTGAGCCCTATAATATTTTGTATCCAAATATAATATATTATGAGTTAACCCTCACCATGGTTTTTCCCTTTTTGGGTTTTCCATATAAAAATCCTAGTGTTCATGTGTATGGCTGCATTGATTTGTTTCTATGTTCTCTCATGCCAATTCAGTCATAATTGTGATAATGATTAGATGGATTTTATTGTGATTTTATGGAATACTAATTCACCCCCCCTCTCAGTATTCCAGATGTTCAACACACATCTCCTACAAGGTCAAGAATTCATTTGAATGTGAAAATCAAATAATGTCTCCCCTTTTCTACTCTTGGTTGTGCAGGAGTTCTTCTTCCTGGCGTGGCTTCTTTCTCCATGCAGCCTCTTTGCCTCCTACACCCCTTTACCTAGTGTATGTTTTTCCTCTTTTCACCGCCACACCCTCTTCACTTGTTATGCCATATTTTAATAGGTTTCAGGGTTTGTACATGAGAATATGAAAAGCCATCGATCTTTCTTTCAAATCATTCAAGCGCTTCACCTTCTTATGGTATTTCCTTAGAAACATTAAATTAAACTCATAATTTGCAAACAAATAAGCTTACATTAATTTCCCATTGTGCCACTTCTTCACCTTCAATATTAGTGTATAGAATTTAGAGTATTTGTATGTTGGAATAACTAATGAAATATCACAAATGAGCAAATATCAAACTGTTGCCACACCCATTCAAACGAGTATGATATGCTCATATCTATAAACTATGAAGGCTCGATCTTGTAAACTATGTTGAAAGAGTTATGCCAGCTTTGTGTCTACCAACGATACAGATTGGTTCCAAACCTTAAGAACATTACCAATATCCTTTGATCACCAATAAAACGGATATACGAAACAAAACCGAGTGTTGATGTAGTTCCTTACCATGTCTGAAAGAAAACTTTTCATGAAACCTTACCAAAATTCTGAAACAATATATTCTTTTATGTTGATTTCCCTTCCCCTAGGATGCTCCTACATCAACAATAGTTATAGTTGAGGTAATGCATCCACTGGGTTAAAGATGAGTCACTATTTAAAATTGTGAATCACCCTCTTATGCTCGAATATAGAAGTAACCATTTATCAACAATTGAGTAAATTATTTTTTATGAAAATAAATTCCCTCTAAATTTTAGATACAACTTCCTTAGTGGATAGAATTCTATTCTTTTCTAAATTTAAAATTTACCATATATGTGCTTTTGACCAAAAAGCAATAAAAGGTTAAAGTAATATTGATGATTTTATAAAATTTAAAGAAAAATTTACACTATAGATATTCACAAATTCATATGTCATTTTTTAGAAAACAAACTACTCATGAAGCCAATTAGAACACATACTAATTTAAGTTTCAAGGAGCATAAACCAATGAATTCATAACTCATAAATGATTGCCAACCAAAGAAAATCAGATGCTTAAAATAACTCTTACATTCACACAAAGGTATAATAGCTAACAAAACCAAAAACCAATTATAATGCACATATCATAATAGATTTTATTCCAATTGTCCAAAATTGTGTGTTAGAAACTTACACCTTCTCAAAAATAACAAAAACATGTTCCCTTTCTTTCTCACTTCTTCTATTAGTTAGAAAACTTTTTTAAAAAAAAGAGTCAGCTTCTCGTAACATCTTATCAATATATACATGCAAGTATAATTGACTCTTTAGAGTAACCACCTAGGTAGTTAAAGAGTTTTTATTTTTATTTTTTTTAATGTAAGAAATTACAATTTCAAAATATAATAATTGAAAAGAATATCAGTTATAGTTGAGGTGGTGCATCCATTCGGTTACTATTTAAAATTGTAAATCACCCTTGTACACTTGAATATAGGAGCAATCGTTTATCAACAATTGGGTAAATTATTTTTCATGAAAATAAATTCCCTCTAAATTTTAGATACAACTCCCTCATTGAATAGAATTCTATTCTTTTCTAAATTTAAAATTTACTACATGTGTGCTTTTGACTAGGATACAATGAAATGTTAAAGTAACATTGATGATTTTATAAAATTTAAAGAACAATTTACACTATAGATATTCACAAATTCATGTCATTTTACAAAACAAACTACTCATGAAACCAATTAGAACATAGACTAATTTAAGTTTCAAGGGGCACAAACCAATGAATTCATAACTAATAAGTAATTGCCAACCAAAGAAAAATAGACGCTTAAAATAGTTCTTACATTCACACAAAAGTATAATAGCTAACAAAACCAAAAACCAATTATAATGTGCATATCATAATAGATTTTATTCCAAGTGTCCAAAATTGTATGCTCACAAAATTACAACACCTCAAAATTAACAAAAACATGTCCCCTTTCTTTCTTGCTTCTTCTATTACTTAGAAAGATTAAAAAAAATAATAAGAGACAACTTCTCGTAACATCTTATCAATATATGCATGCAAGAATAATTGATTCTTTAGATTAACCACCTAGGTAGTTAAAGTGTTTCTTCCTTTTTAAAATATAAGAAATTACAATTTCAAAATATAATAATTGAAAATCATAGCAGTTATAGTTGAGGTGGTGAATCCATTGTGTCCACGTTACTCTTGCTATCTTGCGGATTGGGATGATCATGTGGCTGACCTGACCTGCAAGCATTTGGAAAGCTTCGACAGTCAATGACATCGCATTGTGTTGAGCAATGATAACTTTCTTAGTTCTCAACTTCCACAATGCTTTGTTTCCTCAAATCAAGTCCATTTTCTTAGAGAAAGTTGTCGAATGCCTAATATATTGAAACATGGTAGAGTAGTCAATATTGCTCAATTTTCTCATATTGTCAACACAAAAAGATTATTTACCAAACAAATCTTCAATTGTTACTTTAAAACCAATTTTCAATGTCTCTACATCTTCATCTTGAGAATCATCCTTCTTTTCGAAGGTGGACATTGATGGTTGAGAGATCTTTTATAATATCAACTCTAATCTGATTACACTCTTTGAGTAACTTGTTCTGCTCCAAGGTATTTTGTTTTAAGAATGAAAATTTTCATTCTATACTCTTCTTCCACATAAAACATCAATTGTCATCAATATTAGGTAATATTTGTTTAGATACTAATCTAAACTTGATCCTAGTTCAATCATTTGCTTTAAATCACTATCAGTTTTTTGCAAGATTGACTCCTCATGCTTTGTTGTAGCAATTTCATTATCAATCTCTTTCCTTAATACCTCAATATATTCACAAATTTTCTTTGTTTCTACAATGAATTTAACTCCTATTACCATGATACCTTTAACCCATTCTTCAATGGTTTTACCATAGGATTTATATGCATGAATTTTATTAATTACCTCTTTTCCACTGTCTAAGCTAGGATCAAAGGTAGCTTTAATCTAACTAGTGGTTGAGTTGAGTAGTCGACAAGAGATTTCAAAAAAATAATCAAAAACATTAATCTACTGCTTCAATTGGTTTTTTGTTTGTTTATCTTTTTCTATCCTTTCCACCAATTTGGTAGCTGATACTTCAAAATTATAGACATCGCCATCCCTTGTAGAAGGCCCCAGATTGACCCTAGTATGTTGAAATCTTACATAGTCATTTAGCTAACATCTTTCTATGTGGAAGGATGAGCAAATTCTACATATTTCCAAAGGAATCATTTAGTAATTTGGAAGTAGTTTTGGATTTTTTGGGTTGAGGGGTTCTTTAGAGAAATTGAGTTACAATATCCTTATCTGGAGCCACCAATCTTCCTCTTCTTTGTAAAGGATTGCTCCAACCATGAAGCAGAAGGAGACATAGAAATTTTTTAGTATCCAGGGAAGAAAACTGAAGAGGTTTCCTAAGAGTGGGGTATTAGATACCTCAACCTCTGGAGAGGAAGGTTTATTCATTTTGGTTTGCACATAATTATTTTGAGGGGAATTAGGAGGAGTTGAACTTGGAGAATAATACGAAGAAGATGAGTTACTTACTTGGGATGGAGATGAGGATATGTGAATGACATTCTCATTTCCCAAATCTTAGAGTGCAAGGCTTAATCTTCCTTTTTCTTTAGCCTTCTAAGTCTTTCCTCCTATGTGTTGAGAATTGTGTCTCAACCTTGCAAGCTTTTTCCAAAAAATTCTAGAATTTGTTTGTGGTAGTTCTCCACATGTTTATGTGTTGGAAAAAGGTGTATGAGTTGTTAAAAATGTGCCTTGTCCCTAGTAGAATATAGGAGGGTTGTTTTGGAGTATAAACAACTCATTGTATGAATTTAATGGGGGTCTAAACTAGAGGACAAAATTATGGACGAAAATGCTATTTTAACTTGGTTGTTTTTCCCATCTTGGAGTTACAAATGACAAGTGGGTAACATGTGGCATGGTTGTTTTGCCCATGGTTTTGCTCATGGTTTTGTAAAACCACAAATGGTTTCCAGGTTGTAAATCACTATAAAAGGAGGGCTTGGGGAGGTGTTTGTATCATTGAGTTCAGTTTGCAAGACTGAGTGCTAGAAAGAGTCTCTCTGAGTTCAAGTTTGAGTTGTGGTGATGCGCTCCTGTAAGAACTTGCATTGCAAGTGTATTGTAATCTTCTTGATTTGATAATACATTGTGCGGGTTTTGGAGGGTGGGGTTTTTCTCCCAAAAGGGTTTCCCCACGGTAGTTACTGTGTTATGAGTTTATTGTGATATTTCATTTATGCATGTTTATTTGTCCATTGAAATCTCTGTAATAGTTAGTTGAATTTGCATAATCGTCCTCTCAAGATTAGTGTAGGAAGCAATTCCGTGCACCTTTGCTTCCTTACAAGTGGTATCAGAACCTGGCCAATTTTGGTTCTATTTGTTGGGTACAGGGTTTTTTGAGCTAATCAAGGTTTGACTGGGAGCTTGTGCAGAGGTTTTCATTTTTGTATTGCAGGATTGCAAAGATGGAAAGCATATCGGGGAGAATTGATGTAGAAAATTTTTCTGGCACAAATTTTGAAATGTGGAAGCTGAAGATGGAAGATTTGTTGATTGATCGAGATCTATGGGATGCAATGGATGAGAATACGTTGAGGCCCACAGATCTGACTTTAGCCGCACAATATGATGTGACTGATAGAAAAGCTAAAGGTCTCATTAGATTGTGTCTTGCAGACTCAATTCTGATTAATGTCCATGAAGAATCTACTGCAAAGAAGCTTTGGAAGAAGCTAAGTGAGATCTATCAAGCGAAATCACTTGTGAACAAGATTTTCTTGAGGAAGAAGTTGTATTCCTTGAATGGAAGAAGGTGGATGAATTTATGAGCATCTAGAAAGCTTTAATATGTTGGTGACTCAGTTGACCTCAGTTAGGGTGAAAATGGATGAAGAAGAAAGGTGCCAAATCTTGCTATGTTCATTGCCAGACTCATGGGACAACCTTGTCATGGCCATAGGGAGCACTTCAGTTGTCTTGAAGATGGAGGACATTGTTGGTTCTCTACTTTCTGAGGAGATGAGAAGGAAAGTCTCTCTGAATGCCAAAGAGGCTTTGAGTGTTCGAGGAAGACCAAAAGAAAGAGGCAAGAATGAAAAGCAGCATGGCCATTCTAAGTACAAGAATAAGGGGAGATCAAAATCTCCTAGTAAGTCCAAGGCAATCTGTTGGAATTGTGGCAAACCTCGACACTTCCGAAAGGACTACAAAGAGGAGAAGAAGAAGAAGAAGAAGAAGAAGAAGCAAGATTCTGATTCTGAGTCCGAGAAGGAAGATGGAGATGCTTTCATCGCAGCCTTGGCCACTCATGTAGGTGACAATGCATGGTTCATAGACTCAAGTGCATCTTTCCACATGACTCCTAATAGAAATTAGTTTAGTAAGTATGAAAATTTTGATGGTGGTAAGGTGTATTTGGGTGATAACTTTGTTCTTGATATTGTTGGTCGTGGAAGTATTCGTGTGAAATTTTTTGATGGTAGAATTAGAAGATTTGATGGTGTCTTGCATATCCCGGGACTAGCAAGAAATTTGTTATCTGTTAGCAAACTAATAGATGCAGGTGTGCTTGTACAGTTTTCTAAAGCAGGTGTGAAAATGGTGAGAGGTGCTATGGTAATAGCAAGAGGAAGCATATTGGGTACATTGTACTAGCTTGATGCATGCACGGTTGAGTGCAATAGTACTTCTGATAAGATTGTGAAAAGGACTACTTTGTTGGAGGAGAGGGTTTCTCTTTCAACAAATGGTCGTCGTTTTTGGGTACCCAAGGGTGCTCTATCTACCGAATCAAAGTTGCCTGCAGAGAAGACCATGTTATGGCACCAAAGACTCGGCCACATAGGTGAGAAGGGTCTACGGACCTTGAAAAATAAAAACCTTGTTGATGGGTTGAATGACTACAATCTTGAGTTTGATTTTTGTGAGCATTGTATCTATGGTAAACAAAATTGTATTCAGTTTTGCTTGAGTTCTCATAAGTCTTCATGTATTTTGGATCTTATCCATTCAGATGTATTTGATCTAGTTGATGTTTCTTCTATTGGTAGATCAGTTTATTATGTTTCTTTCATTGATGATTTCAGTAGAAGAACATGGGTTTATTTTCTTAGGAGTAAAGCTGAAGTTTTCAGTCTTTTCAAAGAATTTAAAGCAATGGTTGAGTTGCAGACTGGAAAGAAGATAAAGTGTTTGAGAAATGATAATGGTGGTGAATATTGCTCTAATGATTTTGACACATTTTGTAAAGATTGTGGTATTAAAAGAGAGAAAACAACTCTGTATTCTCCACAGCAGAATGGAGTTGCAGAAAGAATGAATAGGACCTTGATGGAGAAGGCTAGGAGTATGCTGAGTGGAGCTGGACTAGAACAAAAGTTCTAGGCTGAAGCTGTAGCCACTTCCTGCTACCTGATAAACAGGTCTCCTACATCAGCTCTTGTTGATAAGACACCAATGGAAGCGTGGTCGGGCCACAAGCCTTCACTTAGACATCTGAGAGTGTTTGGTTGTGAGGCATATGCTCATGTGCCAAAGGAGAAGCGAACAAAATTGGACAAAAAAGCTGTCAAATGTATCTTCATCAGATATAGTTATGCTGTGAAAGGATACAAGCTTTGGGATCCTATTGCACAAAAGGTATTTTATTCCAGAAGTGTTACTTTTAGAGAAACTAAGCCTTCTTCTATTATAGTGCAGCTAGAACAGATGGAAGAAAAGAAAGATGTGATTCAATTGCCTGCTACACCTGAGAAAGTTGAATCAAGGCCCTTAGAAAGACAAGATGTTGAGGAGAGCTCTACGAGTTCTAAATCATCAGAGGAAGAGGGAGAACCTAAACCTAAACCTAAACCATATCTTTTTTGAAGGTCTAGTAGACAGAGGAAAGCACCAGAAAGGTATGGATATTCTCCTGATGATTGGAGGTGTATATTTGCTTTGAATGCTAATATTGATGAACCGAGATCTGTAGAAGAGGCTCTTGGTATGAATGATTTAGAGTCCTGGAAAATAGCCATGGAAGAAGAGATGGCAGCTCTGAAGAAGAATGACACATGTGACCTTGAACCATTGCTTGAAGGACGGAAGCCTGTTGGTTGTAAATGGGTGTTCAAAAGGAAGATGGGTTCAGATGGAAGCATTGAGAAGTATAAAGAACGTTTGGTTGCAAAAGGTTACTCCCAGGTTGCAGGAGTTGATTATGGTGAAATTTTTTCTCTTGTAGCAAAAATGAAATCCATTCAATTTTTACTTTCTATTGCAACTGCTTATGATCTAGAGGTTGAGTAGATAGATGTGAAAACAACTTTCCTTCATGGAGATTTGGAGGAAGAAATTTATATGACACAGCCAGAGCACTTTGTGGTGAAAGGTAAAAGTCATTTGGTCTGTAAGTTGAAGAAATCCTTGTATGGTTTAAAACAAAGTCCTAGGATGTGGTACCAGAAGTTTGATACATATTTTTTGAGTTTGGGATTTGTGCGATCTAAATCTGACCACTATATATATTACAAGTCTAATGGTGATTATTTCCTGGTTATTTCCTTATATGTTGATGACATGTTGTTTATTGGCAAAGGAAAAGGTTTGATTGCAGAATTAAAATCTTAGCTCTCAGCAAAGTTTGAAATGAAAGATCTTGGTGTAGCAAGGCATATTCTGGGAATGGAGATTATAAGAGATAGGAAAAACAAAAACCTTTGGCTAGGCCAGAGTAAGTATGTTGGTACTATTCTGAGAAGATTTAATATGCAGGATTCCAGACCATTGAGTGTTCCTGTTACTATGGGAACAAAGCTTTCTAGCTCACAGTGTCCTACATCCCCATTGGAGATGACATGTTATTTCCTGGTTATTTCCTTATATGTTGATGACATGTTATTTATTGGCAAAGGAAAAGGTTTGATTGCAGAATTAAAATCTCAGCTCTCAGCAAAGTTTGAAATGAAAGATCTTGGTGTAACAAGGCATATTCTGGGAATGGAGATTATAAGAGATAGGAAAAACAAAAACCTTTGGCTAGGCCAGAGTAAGTATGTTGGTACTATTCTGAGAAGATTTAATATTACAAGTCTGATGGTGATTATTTCCTGGTTATTTCCTTATATGTTGATGACATGTTGTTTATTGGCAAAGGAAAAGGTTTGATTACAGAATTAAAATCTCAGCTCTCAGCAAAGTTTGAAATGAAAGATCTTGGTGTAGCAAGGCATATTCTGGGAATGGAGATTATAAGAGATAGGAAAAACAAAAACCTTTGGCTAGGCCAGAGTAAGTATGTTGGTACTATTCTGAGAAGATTTAATATGCAGGATTCCAGACCATTGAGTGTTCCTGTTACTATGGGAACAAAGCTTTCTAGCTCACAGTGTCCTACATCCCCATTGGAGATGGAATAGATGATTCAAGTACCATATCAGAGTGTTGTTGGAAGTTTGATGTATTCTATGGTCTGTACAAGACCAGACATTGCCCAAGCAGTGGGAGTACTTTCTCGTTACATGTCTAATCCAGGAAGAGCACATTAGAATGCAATAAAAAGAGTTTTCAGATACTTGTGGGGTACCTCAGAGTACTCTATATGTTTTCATGGAACAGGAAACAAGCATTCCTTGGATATTCAAGGCTACGTGGATTCAGACTGGGCTAGTGATGTTGATAGAAGAAGATCCACCAGTGCATATGTGTTTACATTATTTATTGGTGCAATCAGTTGGATGAGCAAGCGACAAGCTATGGTTGCTTGGTCCACTACAGAGGCAGAGTATATGGTAGCTACTCATGCCTGCAAGGAAGCCATCTGGCTAAAGAGATTGAGTTCAGATATAGAGTTCAAACAAGGTGTAGTGACAATTTATAGTGACAGTCAGAGTGCAATTTTCCTAGAGAAGAACCCGGCATTTCATGCCAGGACCAAGCACATTGATGTACAATATCATTTTGTGAGAGATATGGTCGAGGACGACAAGGTGAAGCTGGAGAAGGTGGAGACTTTGGTGAATGTTGTTGATGCATTAACTAAGCCCATGAGCACAGAGAAATTCAGATGGTGTTCAGAGTCTATGGGGCTCTCAGCCCCTAGCAATTAAGTCCATGACACTTTGGATCCCCTAACTCTTGCAAGGTGTTCGACAAGTGGGAGAATGTTGAGAATTGTGTCTCAACCTTGCAAGCTTTTTCCAAAAAATTCTAGAATTTGTTTGTGGTAGTTCTCCACATGTTTATGTGTTGGAAAAAGGTGTATGAGTTGTTAAAAATGTGCCTTGTCCCTAGTAGAATATAGGAGGGTTGTTTTGGAGTATAAACAACTCATTGTATGAATTTAATGGGGGTCTTAACTAGAGGACAAAATTATGGACGAAAATGCTATTTTAACTTGGTTGTTTTTCCCATCTTGGAGTTACAAATGACAAGTGGGTAACATGTGGCATGGTTGTTTTTCCCATGGTTTTGGCTCATGGTTTTGTAAAACCACAAATGGTTTCCAGGTTGTAAATCACTATAAAAGGAGGGCTTGGGGAGGTGTTTGTATCATTGAGTTCAGTTTGCAAGACTGGGTGCTAGAAAGAGTCTCTCTGAGTCCGAGTTCGAGTTGTGGTGATGCACTCCTGTAAGAACTTTCATTGAAAGTGTATTGTAATCTTCTTGATTTGATAATACATTGTGTGGGTTTTGGAGGGTGGGGTTTTGCTCCCAGAAGGGTTTCCCCATGGTAATTACTGTGTTATGAGTTTATTGTGATATTTTATTTATGCATGTTTATTTGTCCATTGAAATCTCTGTAATAGTTAGTTGAATTTGCATAATCGTCCTCTCAAGATTAGTGTAGGAAGCAATTCCACGCACCTTTGCTTCCTTACACTATGGACCCTTTACAAGTCTTTTCCAAATTCCTTTTCTCTGGCAGATATTCATCATCATCTCCACCACCAATAGAGGTAGATTGTTGCGCAATGGATGTTGTTGGCCAAGGAGATGGGGATCTTCGTTGACTACTTTATGCTTACTATATGGTTTTCTTGGTCTGTTGAGGGGTGGGATTTTGTTTCTCTGCATTCTTTTTCATTACCTATTCTTCAATTCTTTTGAGCACAAATGTAGTTTTAGTATCAACGGTTTCGATTTCTTTTATACTCTAGTTTATTAGTAGAATAGGTTGAGTCTATATATGTTTAATGAAAATTGGATCAACTATGCCTGATTAAGCATCCTTAATGCCTTGGATATCCCAATTTAAATTAAAAGTTATTATTTATCTTGAAGACAATCTCACCCATCCTCTTTTTCGTACTTCAAATTCATCAGTGCATCTACCTAATAGTCTTCTAATTTTGGAATGTGATGGAAACTAGGCCCTAGTTGGAGATTGTTTCTAACAAAAATTTTACTGTCAAAAGAAAACCTTCTTTCAAAAAACTGCATTGTATCTTTTACAAGGTCTTTCTCTATGTTGAAAGCATCAGAACATAGAATTACATTGATAGTGTGATATACCAATAGGGAAAGGAATTCCCGCTTCTTTCTCTATGAAACCTTTTATTTACCTTGGCCACCTATCTACATATTTCAATGAGAATGAACTTGTCATCAACGTACTTGGGTAACTTAGTAGGGAAAATCATCAAAACCCCCAACTCTTATGTGAGTGAATCTTTGGAATTGTATAAAGTAGCTACCGTAGTTATTGATCAATTGAGTAGCTCCTAGGGTTATCCTTAGACTCATATCTCCTTGGATTTCTCTTACCATATGAATAGTGAAGGCATTTTTCACCCTTCTGAAGCTCATATATTTCCTATCTAATTGCAACTGGATATATTAATCATACATTTGTGTTAGTTCATCAAGTACATGCACCAAACGAAGTCTTGGCCAAGGTCTTGTGCAAGCAATAGCATTTAATAGATAGGAGGACATGTAGAGTGCTTTACTTAGTGGAAATGAGTTATTTATTTAAAATGAATTTGGTTGCTAATTATGTTAGCCCAATCGATGAATTATTGCTCGTGAATTATCACAGTAATGAAAAGATACATCCACTCTTCAAAATCATGGGAATTTCATTACCTCTTAGCCAATAGATGAGGACTATGATATTTGAAATCTCCTCTACAAAATGGTTGCGATGTAATATCTTTGATAGTTGAGAATTTCCTTTTCAGGTGTTTCCAACCATTGACGAGCAATTTTATTCTTGCATTGGCTTTTCTTTTCCATGAACTATTGGTAAGAAATAATGAAGTCAATATCATTGAATTCATCTCTTTGAGGTAGCCAAAGACAAATATTGAAAGTATTGCTTCTCAATCTAACTACCAAATTTTTGTCGCTAGTTCTCACTTCTTGGGTTTGAGAATCACAGTGATTTAAGCATTCTAGGACTAGGTCTGAACATTGCACTGCCACATGAAAAATAGTTTCTTGTAACAACCCACTTTCAATTAACCTCTGTGTGATCGAGAGCCTATTTTCCTTTTCTATCCTTTCCCAAAAATCCTTTTAATTGATGTGCGCTAATTTAATTTAACCATTTTTTGAGAGTGTTAGATAAACCATACAAATGTTCATCACCCAAATACTTTAACTTTATTTTGAACATGGTGTGAAAATTATCAAAGGATATATGAGTTTGAAGAATTTAGATTTTCCCCTTCATGCTTTCGTCTCATGAAATTCAATCAATTGACATTTTTTGACTTTCAATGATGGGATGCAAAGAAATGTAGAAATGTACCTTCAACTTAGCTAAAATTTATATGGTCATGATTTCTTTGAGTCTACACTATGATTTCTCCTCTCTTCGCTCTGCCAATTTGTTGTTGGTTTCTCATGGAAATGACTCTCTTTAACACTCAAGTGCATTTATATTTAATGCTCTTAAGCTAAGAGAGATAACTAATGGCATTCCTTGTTGTAAGGTATGTTGTAGGTGTTGTCATTGATGTCAATAATATGGATTTTTTTGGTTGTCATTAATGTCAAACAATGTGTGGTTGGTTGTCGATGATGTTGTTTCTATTATCAACAAAGTGGTCATGTGTGGTTGGTTGCATATGTTGCAATCAGAAAGGATGTCATGAGTTGCTATAACAGTTGTTTTTTGTTGCTCATGGATAAGTGTATGATGCTATGAATGTTGTATTCACTATCTGTTGATGTAAAGCTATACAAATGAATCTTTTACAGTTAGTGGCTTAGGAAGTTGTGCTGAAAGGCTCCAAAGAATGCTCTACATTCCTTCACATTTTAAGATTTGGTCCTTCGGTTTGAAGGATAGATAGAGTCAATTATGAAGCATATGTATTCTAGTTTTAGATCATAGTAGTTAACACAAAAGTTTCCTGAGTAAGCAGAGTGAAGACTATACTATTACAATCATGGAAGGTTCACATAAATGCTCTGCATTTCTTCACAGTTGTTGTCGTGGTCTTGTGGTTTGGAGGATATGTTTTTCATGTCTATTTGTTGCCTCTTTTCAAGTTTCAGTTACTAAAGTGTACTGCACGTTGAGTTGTCAAAGTTATATCTCAAGACTATGATGTCTAGGTCTACAATAGATGCTAGTTTTGTGTTTGTTTGCTTCCACTAGCATAATAATGCATGAAGTTGCGAAATAAGGTTATGTAAATATTCTCAAATATCATTTGATGCTTGTGATGTAATTTTTGTTATGCTATCTTGTCTCTCCAATACTCCTTGTCGTCTGGAGTTAATATTTCAAGGGTTGAGTGTTTGTCGAGATGACTTAGTATTCTAAGTTGTTTGTGCCAATTTTTTATGGCGTGTACCAACATGGGAATGTGTGAATAGTTAAATTAGGTCATGCTTATCTCTTGGCTTGGGAGGCCTTGAAATTTACCTTTCTACAAATGTTTTTGAGCCGACTCAATATGACCATTGCACATTTCATGTTCATATGTTTAGTTTGGTTGACAAGGAGAAACTTTTTGAATCTTGCGGAAGGTATAAATGAAAGATCAAGTGTGTGATCAAGGATTACATGTGTTCACTGTGCGATTAATGTATGTTGAAAGAAATGCGTTGAAGGAAAAGGAATGTGTGTGAATTTGTAGAGAAGTGTTTGATGTATGCTAGAGGCAGTGAGCTGAAAGCAGAAGAGTATAAGTGATGTGCAGAAGGTAGTGAACTAACCAAAGTGTGTGAGTGAGTGCTAGAGGTAGTAAGCCTAAGGAAAAAGTGCAATTTTGAATGTTGGATGTAGTGAGCCAAAAGTAGAGGTGTGTAAGTGCTGAAGGCAATGAGCCAAAGGCAACAAAAGTGTTGCGGTTGTGATTGATCATCTGATTCTTCAAGGTGTTATATTATGAGATTACAACCTCATTATGTACAAGTGTTGAGCAAGGATTTATAAACTCCCTTAGGTTAAAGACCTTAAATTCTATTTAGCTGTTGTTTCATTTTGTGAGGTTGGATTTGGACAGTAGCTCCAAGAATCTTTTTCACCGTGGTTTTTCCCTATTGGGTTTCCTCGTAAATATGGTGTTGTGGTTTTGTGCTTCGATTCAAATGTGTTATCTGATTAAGGTAGTTGTAAGCTTTAATTGATAAGTTGAATTGAATTATGTTGAGGGATATAATGATTCACTCCCCTCTCAATATATTTGTGTTTTCTAACAATTGGTATTAGAGTTGAGTACCTTGGTGCAACCTAACAACTAAAGTTAGATCTTGGTTTAGAACACCTGGCTCAGAAGGAGTCTTCTTCTAAGGCACCACAATTTGAGGAAAAAACTATGCCTTATGAAGTGTGAGGATGGATGCCTACCTCTCATCTCTAGGTTATGATGTCTGGAGAGCTATCAAAGAAGATTAAGTTGAACTTGCTCATCCTATCACTGATCCCAATGTAAAAAGGGCACATGAGAACAATGTTAAAGTAAATAATTCTATCTTATGTGGTTTAGAAAATTCTAAACTTTTCAAGGTAGTGTAATGAAAGATTGAAAAGGATATTTGGGATAAGCTCAAGAATCTTTATGAAGGAAATGATAGTGTAAAGTGAGGAAAGTTGCAATCTTACCAGATATTTTTTGAGAATCTGAAGATAAAAGAAGAGGATAACATAGCCAACTATCTTCTTTGGGTAGATGAAGCTATGAATGGAATCAAAGGTCTTGGAGAAGACATATCTAACTCTGTGTTAGTAAAGAAAGTTCTTAGAACTCTCCCTCAACGGTTTGACACAAAAGTTTTTGCAATTGAAGAAGCTAAGGATCTGACAAAGCTTACATGTAGAATATTTTTTTGGATCCCTCACAACCTATGAAATGAGGAGTAAATTTAAAAGTACACACAAAAGAGAAGTTGCATTCAAATTAGTGAAGAAAGAAGAAGATTTTGGATCACCTAGTGACTCTGAGGAAGAAGAAGCAAACTTTGTGAGAAAGCTAAAGAAAAGATTAGGAAAATACAAAGGTAAATTACAATTCAAATAATTTAATTGTGGTAGAATTGGTCACTATGATTCTAAATTTCCTTTTAAATAAAATGAAAGTAGCAAAAAGGATTTCAAGAGAAACAATTTCAAGAACCTTCTCTTCAGAGAAGAATACTGCGAGCCTCAGATGAAGTAGACCATTGTACATCGAGTGATGATGGAGATGATGTTGGAAACATGATAATGATGGTGTATTATATTGTCATTGAAGGAAACCCATTGTAGAAATATTGAAGTGTTGGTCTAGAGAAGACTGAGTGTTTTGGAGAATTGGCTAAGTCCCAATATGCATTTTTAGTTTTACAAAGGAACAATTTTGTGGTCCGCATTGCTCTTCTTTGCATTATCTTGTCATGTGGTTTTGAGGTGATCATGGTACATATTGAAGAAGTCTACATCCAAATTTTTAGGTCTCTATGTCTTTCACTGCTGAAGATATTGATCACAGAGTGTCGAGCTTAGTAGAGGCAATGTTACAGGTACATAGTACATGTTGGAATGCTCTGCATTCCACTGTAGATGATAATTATGTTTTGTAGATTTATGGAAGTATTTGAAGATTTCATATGTGCGTTCACTCTAAGTGGCAAGTGGTTTAGTGGTCCGCATGTCAAGTTGTGGATGAACAGTTGGTTCATTCAGACGTTCCTTCACCAATTTTGTTGTGTAGTGTTGACCTAATGGTTTTGGGGTCATACAAAATTGAATTGTGTAAAGAGTGGATTCATGGGAGTGATTATAGATCATGCTAACCTATTTTGGTAAAGAACACATTTGGGTTTCTTCCACAAAGCATGTGTGATGGAGTTTTGAGCTGATAGGTTATGGTTTTATACATTTCATCTAATTAGGTCGGCCTAATTGATGATACGAGTGTTTGCAAAATATATGCATATGTATAGAAGGTCAATTCAGTGTGTGGTGATGATGTGTGAAGAGATTGTGTGTGAAGTGTGAAAGGTGTTAATGGTGAAGTATGAAGTGTGTAAAGCCAATTTTCTAAGCCTAATTGGAATTGTATCTTCAACATGTTGAAGATGTATTGCGAGCAATTCAATCTCTAGTAGTGAGCCATTCTTTTGTATCTTTTCTTTCTAGATAGTGAGTCTTATGGGTAGTGAGCCTTTCTTTTGGGACAGTGAGTCCTCCATTCTGTAATCAATTGTAACCAGTTATAATATATTGTGATCTAATCCTCACCATGGTTTTTCCCTTCCAAGGGGTTTCTTCATAAATCTATTGTTCTTGTTTTTATTGTTGTGGTGCATGCTTTAATTTATTGTTTCCATTCCTGCAAGTTTGATGAGATGCTTTAAAGCTAATGAAGTTAATGAGAATTGGCTTGAGTTCTTCATTGATCACTGCCTCAAGTAGCCCCTACCTCCCCCACCTCTCCCCACCCACCTCAGGAATGGAAGGTAGGGTAGAAACTTAGTCAATCAATCGGTCTCCATGCTAGACTCTATCTCAATCAATGCTCGGGTCATGATGTCGGGCCTGCCCCTCACCATAGCTTGTCATCCCTCCAACCACAGATAAAGATAAGATTGGTGGACAAGGTGCACACTGAACTGGATATGGGGCTCGAGCATCACTACTTTCGAGCCCCACCATGAAGAAGATTGGTTGGCCTCTCCCATCTTTGTTATTACTGCTTTACTCCCACTCTGAGACAACTATACTTCCCAATTTTCAGTGAATACTAATTCACCCCCCCTCTCAGTATTCTAGGTGTTCAACAATTGGTATCAAAGCTTGGTTCCTTTAATTGGCTTAATAGCTGAGGTAGATCTTTGAGGTTGAACACATGACAACTAGGAAGTATCCTATCCCTCCGGAAGAAATTACAATGGAAGGGTTTACTAAAGAAGACTGTGAAGTTGATATGGAAGGATAACTCAAATCTACTCTTGATGATCTGGGATAAAGCTGAATGTGAGAATATAAATCTAAATGAAATATTAAGGAAGCAGATGAGTGCATCAAGAATTTGAGGAATCAACTCAAGAAAGTTAAAGAACAATTCAAGGAAACAAATGAGCAACTCAAACAATCAAATGAGACAACCACTAGTCTGAAAGTGCAAGTTGAAGAAGGAAAAAGAGTTGAAGACTGCTTGAAGGAAAAATTGAATGAAAAGCTTGTAGAATGTTCAAGACTTGAAGAAGAGGTTGTGATTTTGAGGAGAGAATTGGAGAAAGAAAAGATTCAAGAAGAAAAATTCAAGAAGAGCTCCACCTTGCTTGATGATATGCTTGCTAATCAAAAGGTTTCTAAGGATAAAGAAGGATTACGGTTTGAAAAAGGAGAAATCTCAAAGGAAAATAAAAATCCAAACAATGCTGAAAAGAAGAATGATGAACAAATGAATAATAGAGATGAGAAGAGCAATATCAAACATGTCTGAAACCAGAAGAAATATTTCAAGAGACCTCCTATCAGACAACCGCTTGCAAAAAGGTATTAATTTTTTCAATGTCATTGTTACTCTTGTAATAAATTTGGACATAGAGCTATAGAATGTAGAAATAGGATGAATCATAGTTTTCAATAATTTTTCAATCAATGTTATGCATGCAATAGAATTGGTCATAAGGTTAGTGAATGCAAAAGGCAGATGATGACTGGTTACAATAATAGTATGATGTTTCAATCATTCAATGCTTACTATTACTCATGCAATGGATTTGGGAATAAGGATTTTGAATGAAAATATAAAATGGTAAGACGTAAATTTTCTCCACAACAAGGTGTCAAATGCTATAAGTGCAATAAACCAGGATACATAGCTAATTTTTGCAAAGGAAAGAATGTGAAACCCATTGTTTCGCAAAAGAAGATTGATCCGATACAAAAGGTTGATTTGTTTGAGGTGAAGAAGGACATGAACAAGATCTAGAATAAAAAGGAAGAGAATGAGGTGAAGAGTGAGTCTGTGCCAAATTCTAGTGCAAATATTTCCTCCAAAAACTAGATAGATAGCATTGGATCAGGGGGAGTTTTCACAAAAAACATTTTAGCCCCCTATCGAAGATGTGATGTTGATATCTTCAACATACTGGTACACATGTGTAGGATGATATTGTTAATATTTCAGTGAGATCTCTAGTGACAAATATCTTAGTATAGAGATTTATGAAAGGATTGGAAGTGCCTATGAAAACAAAGAGAGGGTTTGACAACTTTTGACCTAACTTTTCTACTATAATTAATGCATACTTTAGGTCAATAGAAGGGTGTTTATATTTAATTTTACAAACTCAAAAGATCACTTGTGTTCAAGAAATTGAAAGTGGAGAGCAATGCAAATGAGATCTGAAGCATTTGTGAAGTGTTGGATGAAACCCTATCAAAAAATTCCACAAGGTATTTTCAATTTCATGCAAACCCTAGCTAAGAGAAGTTCAAAATGTTTACTCCTAATTTTATTGATGTTCTTGAGAGGTGAAGACCTAAGTTTAAAAAACATCCATAGAAGTCTAGGGTTCCTAGTGGTGTGATGCACACATAGGATGTGCCAGTCTACAATCGTACGAAGATGGATGAGTACGATCACTTGAAGTTGGAAAAATTTAGGGAAAAGGTGCTAACTAGAGATGATTTTAAGTTGAAACTAGAATATGCTAGCTTGACGGAGAAGAAGTTGGATCTGTGGATAGATTTCCCTAACTTCAGCCTTGAAGATGAGTGGGTGAAGCATGTGCTAAGCATAATACATGAAAAATTCATGTGGTTGGACATGCCACACATGATAAATAAATAAACAATTAGGGTTGTTACTAGTTTAAGCTCCATTGGGCTAGGCTAGTCCTGAAATTGAAGGTCGTAAAGAATAAAATGGTGATGAAGCTTACTAGAGAAAATTTTAACAAGCATGCCCTAACTATAAGTGACATTGAAGATCCGGTGGTGAAGTATGCTTCAATGATGATTGGTTACAAGATATTCCATACAAAAAGAGAGAACTTTGTCTCTACCACCACAATACACACTGCATACCAGATGGTGAAGGAAGGTCAAGAATTTGACCTATGTGAGCTCTTGAGATTGTAATTGTTGGAGAATCTACAACAAAAAAAAAATCAAGACGCCCTTTCCGGTATGGTACACTAATCATTTTCCTAATATTTTAATTTTTTCAATGAGGTGCCTCGAACAAAGAATGTAGTATGGCTAGATAATATTCTAGTAGTTGTACAAATTAGAGATCACTTAAGGAGATTTACAAATTTTGAGTCCTAGAAGACAATGTTGTGATTTTTTTAAACATTTCAATCTCGATGCAAGATAGAGAAAGAATTCCAAGAAAAGTGGGTAAATACAAGAATGAAATGGAATTTATGGTTAGCAAAGACTAGTACTACATGGAAGCAGTTAAACCCAAAAATGTTTGGGTTTTGGAGCTTGGATATGAGGTAGAAAAATATAAGGTTGTTCCCCTTGTAGAGGTAGTATTGAGTAAACCCAGAGATCCAACAATGGATAGGCTTGGAACTTATGAAGAGAAATCAAGAAAAGAGAACCTGGAAAAGAAGAACATTACAGAGAAGGTTGAGAAGATGAAGGCTAATCTAGAAAGTGTATTTGGTGCCCCTTGGACCCTATAGGGAAATCCAAAAGCGCATCTGATCCTCCATAGACTCCACAAAGAACAAGAAGGTCAAGTGGGACCTCAGTCTCCACTCCTGATGTTCCAAATTCCTCTGGAACAAAACCTATAGGTAGTTCTAGGAAGAAAGACACATCTAGCACCCCTATACAACAAAATTATCCAAAGAGAAGAAGGAAAGAAAAAGAAACCAAAGAAATGTATGCCAATTATGAAGAAGAAGAAGAAGAGAAAGAGGAAGGACGTAAATTGGTTTGAAAAAGGAAGTCATGTGTCTCTCATGGAGAGACCGGTACTGATAAGGGAAAAGAGAAAGAGGAAAGCCCTCTAATCCGTGAGCATATTCGCATGAAGTTAGATGCATTATTCAGTGGTGTTGTATAGTTTGGTATCTTGAAGGAAACTATTGAAATGTATCTAAATGCCAATGATACAAATAAGGAAATAATTGAAGAATCCATTGTCAAAAATATGGTGACATTTAATATTGGCTTGGGTGAGATAGAGGATCAGTTGCCAGATGATCTAAAAGGTATGTTGAATGTAAGAAGATAAGAGGTTGTTGTAGAGGATGCAAAGATGAAAACATTTTCCTTAGAGAATATTGGTTCCTCAGTGACTCATGAGGAAAGAGTAAGTTGTCTCAATTGTATGGAAAAAGATTTAGGACAAAACAAAGAGTAAGTACTCATATGAGTGGAGATAAGAATGATATAGAAAAGATAAGGAATGAAACATTGCAGATAGTTGAAACACTTGTTAAAGAATTGGGAGTCCCTTCGGGTGATAATGTTGGATGTTGTTGGATGTTGTGGATGTGTTGCTAATATGTGGTTGTCATTGATGTCAACACTATTAACATTTGATGTATTAGAGGCTGTATATGTTGAGGATATTGAGAAAATTGTAAAAGAACGTGTTCCAGGTTCCTAGTGGAACTGTACAAGTCATGAAGGCATCTTGTTCTTTACGTTGAAGTTTAGATACTGTGGACTAAATGGTTTTCTACTGAGTGTATCTAGATCATCTACTGGAAGTCTTAGAGGTCTACATATAGATTTGATCATGTTGTGGTCTGACAGTATTTTTGTGATCTCTATCAGTGTTCCTGAGTGAAGTTTATGTGATTATGGAAATATCAGTTGTTGCGGATGTTTCTCTATTGTTTCTTGATGTTCTTGGATGTTTCTAGATCATGCTCTATCTTTGTGGTACGTCCACATTGATCGGTGTGTTCGTGGTCAGAAATTTTTCCTGCGTATGTTCGATTTTTCTTGTTATTGGCCGACATGTTGGTGGTAGCGTGTTGTGGATCATCGAGGAGAAATTAATTGAAGTCTTTTTGTGTTGGAATTGTTAATTTGGGTCCCCACTATGTTGTGGCCGAACTTGGTGGATTCACATTTAAAAATTTATTTGTAAATTTGGGCCGACATTGAAAATATGTTTTATTTTCCTGGCCGACTAAGTTATTGATGAAATCTCATGTAGCAGATATATAAGAGTGATTGTTTCATTAGTGTAGTGTGTGGGAAAATGTGCTAAGTGTTCTCTTGTGTGTGTATGTGTGAATACCATTCAATTATAGAGCAGAGTGTGAAGAAGATTGAGTGAAGTGTGAAGTAGTTTGTGAAGGATTTTTTTGTGCTTGATTGGAACTGTAATCAGGCTTGTGGAGAAGCTATTCTCTCAATTCATACCCTCTAGATTTTAATCCTATTATGTATTGTTGGGCAGTGAACTCCTTCTGTAATTGAGCAGTGAGCTATAGGCAGTGTGTCTGAATGCACATGCATTCCCCTTTATTGATTTCATTATACTTTTAATAGGGTATAATCTTGTGGACTAACATCCACCGTGGTTTTTCCCCTAACAGGGTTTCCACGTAAAAAAAATTGGTGTTCTCTCTCTTTGATGTGTTAATTGCTTATGGTTAATTGTTTATTCATCAGATCTAAGATTAATTTAATTAAAGTTTGAAAAGTTTATTATTCTGAGACAACTGATTAACCCCCCCCCTCTCAGTTGTCTATCCTAATTTTTCCAAAACTTGGTATCAGAGCAGGTTCCTCTAAAGAAGTCTAAAATTTTGAGGTGATCTGAGATGGCAACATTCAAGAAGTACAGTCCAAGATTCAATGGAACTAAATACTCACTGTGGAAAGTCAGGATGCAATGTCACCTAAGGTGTATTGGTGAAGCCTACTAGAAGCTAACAAAAGGTCCATATGTTATTCCTCAGAATGGTCCCTCACTGCTGATAAGATCAAAGATGCTGAAAGTAATATTAGGGCTATTGAAGCTTTGGTGAGTGCTCTGACAGATTTAGAGATGGCTAATGTGGTAGGACTACAAAAAACTCATGAGATGTGAATGAAGCTGGAAACTTTGTATGAAGGAGATGCACAGGTGAAGATGGCTAAGCTATAGAGTCTAAAAGGCAAGTATGAGAATTTGAAGATGGGTGAATATGAAAATATCACCTCTTTTATGCAAAGAGTAAATGAAATAGTGATGGGTATTACATGTGTCAGTGGTTCTCTGGATGAGGATGAAATTGTGGCTAAGATACTCAGATCCTTGCCTCCCTCCTACAAAGTGAAGGCTTATGATATTGAAGAGCTTAGATCAGTAACAAAGATGTCAAGAGACACGTTGGTTGGTAAGCTTGTTGCTTTTGACTTAAGTGAATTTGGTGAATCTGTTCTGAAGATTGAATCTACATTCAAGGCTACTGTATCCAAAAGTAACAAGGAAATATATGGTCTGGGAGAATGTTCCAGAAAGATATTCAAGTATGATGAAGAACTGAAGCATCTTGAAGACAAAGAAAGAGAGGTAGAAGAATTGGAAGCACTGATTATAAAGAAAGAAGGAAGAGGGAAAGGTAAGTATGAAGGAGTGTTACCTATTAAATGTTTTTCATGTAGTAAAATAGGTCATTTTGCATCAAGATGTCCTAAAAGGGTTCCTAGAACTAAGCCTAACAAGTCTAGATTCCAAAAGAAATGTTACTTTGCTGAATGAGTGACTGATACTGAGTCTAATAAAGATACTGTAAATGAAGATGAATGGGTTTTCATTGCTACTATTGAAAATAGTCATGTGGCTACTGAATCTACTAAAGATGAGAAAGCTCTTGTAGCTCGAGTTGAAGAAAAGGATGAGTGGGTTATTGATAATGGATGCTCACATCATATGACTAGTGATAAAAACAAATTTGTAAGTCTAGAGAAATATGATGGTTGTGATATGAAATTAGAAAGTTACAAATTTATTGCACTTAACTCCTAATTACAGATTTTTCCCAATCACCACAGAATTGCGTGTTTTTGAATCTTAACCGTTGAGGGAGTAAATTAGGTACACTTAATACTTTATCCAAAAAAATTAATGAACATAAACTGGAAACTCAAAGAATTAAAATACTGAAGAAAATTAGGAGATAGAAGAGAAAAAGAGAGATCACGCTTGATAACAGAGTTCGTCTGATTAGGACCACGTCTTTGGGTCTACTTCTCAATGTTGGACTACTTTATTAAGATTGCCAAGCACCTGAAAATGCCTTCTTACAATTCTCCAAGCTTACAATAGTCTGCTCACAATCTCACTCTCAATTTTACAAATTTTGGTGTACAAAAACACCTTGTAAAGTTCTCCAAAAATTCCTCAAAAGAGCATAAAATTTTCTCTCAAAACACCTGAATGAAAAAAATCACACTCCTAACCCCCTTTTATACATAATTTTGCAAATGGGGTTAAAAACTGGAATAATAAATAAAATAACTCCCCTCAAACAAATTAACCCCTTTTAAATATTTCGTTCAACCCCTTTTGGCCTTTAATTAGGCTTCATAACAGTTTAAGTGGTTAAAATAATCATAAAAGGTTATTTTGTTAATAAATCAGGCTAGAATATGCTTTAAATATGACACAACCCATTAAAAAACAATAACTTCCCCATAAAAAAAAAAAATTAATTTGCTTAAGCCCTTAACACCTATTCACAGGCTCATTTGGTTTTTGAATCATTAAGTTGTTTTTCTTTAAAATGGAGGGTTGTTTTTTAATGAGTTAATCTTTTTTTATTTTTAGGAGATTTGGATCCCACCAAATCCAGTTAGGATCTCACCAAATGAATTTTGTGGAATAAACTTCCACCACTTTATTTTTTCAAAAATAAAGCATGGTGTATGTGAATTTTGTGAGATTTTTTCCACATCACCTGCAATTTCCATATCACCATCTAGTCAACTGCCATGTCACATGCTGACATCATCATTTTGACTAAAACTTTGACTTGGTGTAACTTTGGCATACGAACTTCATTTTTGACGAAATGAACACCGTTAGAAAGGTCTTGACAAACTCTTTGCGATGATGTTGATTTTGACCACTTTTGTGACAATCAATTTTTTGCCCTTTTTTAGCCCCCTGATTTGCCTATTTGACTGAGCATAACTCTTGCCTACGACCTCCTTTTGACGTGATTCCAGTTGCGTCAGGATTGTGTTGGCGAGCTCTACACAATGATGTCAGTTCTGAGAGATTCTGAGACTGTGAGATTTTTTGAGGTTTTATGGATCCACCTGGATCATTCTTCCCCATTGAGAAGCTTTTGGACCACCAAAAGTCTATTTTTGCATACAATTGAAGTGAGGGAAATTTTGCCTCACTTGTCTAGTATCATATGTCCTTTCCTTTTGGAACCTGTACATATGAATCATCATAACAACAATCAAAATTGCACTGATATTGTTAAGTACATTAGCCATATACACATCCACATTCAATGTTACTACTACCAACCATACACTACTAAAAAGTAGAAGGCTGAATAACAAAACTAAATTTGCAGACGAGAAAAATAATGTACCAACATCATGCTTGTCTTTCATAACTAGAACAACCTTAGATTTAGATATGCTTTTATGCAATGATACTTCTTGTGGTACAGACATAAGTGCCAAATTATTGCTTGCATTAAATACCCTTTTCAATTGTCCTTTCAAACCCACAACTATTATCTTTGTTTTGTCATCAGAATTCGATCCAAGATCCTAAATGATAGTTGCGGCCTTTGCTTTCCTTTACGATCCTTAAACCACTTTGATTTCAATTTCGGATGCAATTTCCAACACTTTGCATCTTCATGCCCTTTCTTTTGACAATGTGAACAAGTAGGCTTTTCACCTTCCTCTTTCTTCACAATAGCTGCTTTCCTCTCCTTACCCTTCTTATTGCCTTCAGTTGGAGGAATAAATTCCTTCTTTGAATTGAAACTTATGTTCCTTTCACCTGCTTCAATATGGGTTGCTTGTACACACACTTCATCAAAGCTAGATGGATTAAACATCAGGATTGTATGTTTCAAATGTGAATGCAAACCACCTATATACTTTAATAAAGTTTCTTGTGTATAAAGAGGAATGCCAAGAGTAAGTGCTTTCTTCCTAAACACCTATGTATACTCTTGCACTGTTTGTCCTTTACCCTGTCTTAGATTTTTCCAATCCATAACAGCTTGTTGCATATAACCCAAAGGATAAAATTGTTTCTTTAAAGCATAAGTAAATTCATACCAAGATGAAATGATTTTACCATGCGTAGCAAGATCATCTTGAATCTTACTCTCCCACCAAACCAATGCAGTGCCTCACATTCTAAGAATAGCTAGCTAGATTTTGGAAGAATCATCCAAGATCTGTTGAACCCTGCAATACACTTTGATTTGCTTAAGCCAGTTATCCAGTTTTTCTGCATCCAATTCACCATTATATATAGGAAACTCAAATTTAACATCCAGTTTCAACAAAGGTGTTTGCACAGGTTGTTTCTTTTTAGAAGGGTTAGACAAAGAAGAAGAAGAGGATGAAGAAGATGAAGAGGACGAAGATGGAGGTTCAGGATGGTCACTACCACCTCTACTCCTTTACCTTTGTCATCTTTTAATGAGGATTCAACTTCCTTCTTCTTTCTATCCTTGATTTCCTTTTTCCTCTGTCGTTCTTGCCTCTCTTCGAAAAGAACTTCCACCATAGCCTTCATTTTGAGAAATTCTTTCTGGAAAGATTTCTCATCAAGCTTTGTACAACTTTGTTCAGTTGCCATTTCTGATCGTGGTAATGTCCTTTGTTTTCAAATCTCTGGGTTGAACTCTGTAAGTGCACCTTCTCCTTGCTTCAATTTCAACCTAGTTAACATTCACCACTTGCAATTTTTCCTGTTAAATGCTCTAATACCACTTGATCTGAAATTAGAAAGTTACAAATTTATTGCACTTAACTAATAATTACAGGTTTTTCCCAATCGCCACATAATTGTGTGTTTTTCAATCTTAACCATTGAGGGAGTAAATTAGGTACACTTAATACTTTATCCCCAAAAAATTAATGAACATAAACTAGAAACTCAAAGAATTAAAATACTGAAGAAAATTAGGAGATAAAAGAGAAAAAGAGAGATCACGCTTGATAATGAAGTTTGTCTGATTAGGACTACGTGTCCGGGTCCACTTCTTAATGTTGGACTACTTTATTAAGATTTCCAAGCACCTGAAAATGCCTTCTTACAATTCTCCAAGCTTACAATAGTCTCCTCACAATCTCACTCTCAATTTTACAATTTTTGGTGTACAAAAACACTTTGTAAAGTTCTCCTCCAAAAATTCCTCAAAAGAGCATAAAATTTTCTCTCAAAACACCCAAATGAAAAAAATCACACTCATAACCCCCTTTTATACATAATTTTGCATATGGGGTTAAAAACCACTATAATAAATAAAATAACTCCCCTCAAACAAATTAACCCCTTTTAAATATTTTGTTCAACCCCTGTTGGCCTTTAATTAGGCTTCATAACAATTTAAGGGGTTAAAATAACCATAAAAGGTTATTTTGTTGATAAATCAGGCTAGAATATGCTTGACACAACTAGTTAAAAAACAATAACTTCCCCATAAAAAAACAATTTAATTTGCTTAAGCCCTTAACACCTATTCACGAGCTCATTTGGTTTTTGAATCATTAAGTTGTTTTTCTTTAAAATGGAGGGTTGTCTTTTTATGAGTTAATCTTTTTGATTTTTAGGAGATTTGGATCCCACCAAATCCTATTGGGATCCCACAAAATCCGATCCCACCAAATGGATTTTGTGGAATAAACTTCCACCACTTTATTTTTTTCAAAAATAAAGCATGGTGTACGTGAATTTTATGAGATTTTTGCCACATCACCTACAATTTCCACGTCACCATCTAGTCAACTGCCACGTCACATGTTGACATCATCATTTTGACTAAAACTTTGACTTGGTGTAACTTTGGCATATAGACTCTATTTTTGACAAAACGAACATCGTTAGAAAGGTCTTGACAAGCTCTTTGTGATGATGTTGATTTTGACCACTTTTGTGACAATCAATTTTTTGCCCTTTTTTAGCCCCTGATTCGCCTATTTGACCAATATTTGACTAAGCATAACTCTTTCCTACGACCTCCTTTTGATGTGATTCCAGTTGCGTCAGGATTGTGTCGGAAAGCTCTACACAATGATGTTGGTTCTGAGAGATTCTGAGATAGATTTTTTTAGGTTTTCTGGATCCACCTGGATCATGTTGTAAGATTTGGAGACAACAATGTTGGTGTGATTCATGGCAGAGGTTCTATTTGTCTTGGTGATAAGGATAACACTGATGATGTTCTTTATGTTGAAGGCTTAAAGCACAATATTTTGAGTGTTGGACAAATGGTGGGCAAAGGCTATGATCTACAATTCAAAAATGGAAGATGCAAGATACGTGGAAGTTTTGGCAATATGATTGCTACTGGTAAACAAACAAAAGGTAATATTTTTCACGTAAATACTACTAGTGAGAGTTGTTTAATTGCTCAAGTAGATGAAAGCTGGTTGTGGCATAGAAGGTCGTGTCATGTAAATTTTGATAACATTTTCAAGGTAAGTTCCACTTAAGCAGTAAGAGATCTACCTAAGTTAGTAAAGCCTGCTAACACAATTTGTAAGGAATGTCAAATGGGTAAACAGACAAGAGTCTCCTTCTGGAGCAAACAGTTTCATTCAAATGATTTGCTAGAGCTGCTACATACTGACCTTTGTGGTCCCTCCAGAACCAGAAGTATTCATGGAGAAAGATACTTTATGTTGATCATTGATGATTATTCTAGAATGATATGGGTTTCCTTTTTAAGAGAAAAATGTGAAGCACTGGGAAAGTTCAAAAGTTTCAAGGCTATGGCAGAGAATGAGAAAGGTCTGAAAATCAAGTGTCTGAGATCTGACAGAGGTGGTGAGTTCACCTCCAAGGAGTTCAACTCTTTTTCTGATGAATATGGAATTAGAAGACAGTTATTTGCTCCCTGAACCCCTCAACATAATGGAGTTGCAGAAAGAAAGAATAGAACAATCTTGGACCTTGCTAGAATAATGATGTTAGAAGGAAATGTTCCCCAGAGCTATTGGAGTGAAGTTGTAAGCATTGCTATGTATACTTTAAACTGGGTAACTGTTAATGGCAATTCTGGTAAGACCCCTTTTGAGCTATGGTTTGGTTACAAACCTACTGTTAAGTATTTCAAGATCTTTGAAAGAAAATATTATATCAAGAGAGATGATGATATAGGAAAGTTTGATGCAAGAAGCAATGAAGGAATCTTTTAAGGTTATTCTACTAAGAGCAAGGCCTACCGATGCTATAACAGAAGACTAAGAAAGATGGTTGAGAGTGAAAATGTCAGGGTTGATGAGGATTTTTTCAAATCATCAAGATATTGTGGATATGATTTTGATAAAGACAATACAAACAAAGGGAAGAATGTTCAAACACAAAATCAACTTCAAATTGTGCCATATGTTCCATATGTTCCAGTTGTTCCAATAAAGCAACCTCAATTCATTCTGGTAAGTCAAGGTACCCAGGAAGTAGAGACAAGTGCAAGTATAGAAGGAAGATCAAAAGAATCAAAAGTTCAAGAAAATTCCAAAACTCCAAGGTATGTAAAGCTAAACCATTCTAAAAGCCAAATTATAGGAGATAAGAATAAAGGAGTGCAAACTAGAAGGAAGATTGCAAAAGAATATTGCCTGATTTCCAAGATTGAACCTAAAAATGTCACTGAAGCTTGTCAAGATGAACATTGGATGGAAGCTATGAAGGAAGAGCTGACAAAAATTGAAAAGAATGACACATGGATATTGGTTCCCAGACCTAAAGACAAAAATGTGATTGGTACTAAATGGGTGTTTCAGAACAAGCTAAATGAACAAGGTGAAATGGTCCGGAACAAAGCAAGACTAGTATGTAAAGGGTATTCTTAGATGGAAGGTGTTGATTTTGAAGAAACTTTTTTCCTCTGTTGCTAGAATCGAAGCTGTTAGATTATTTCTTGCTTATGCTACATACAAGGACTACAAATTCTATCAGATGGATGTGAAGTCAACATTTCTAAATGGAGAACTAGAAGAAGTATATATTGAACAATTGGATGGATTTCAGCTAACTGACAAGGAAGATATGGTATGTCGCTTGAAGAAAGCTCTATATGGACTCAAGCAAGCCCCTAGAGCCTGGTATGCTGGATTGGACAAATACTTACTGAAGCTTGGATTCACTAAAGGTACTGTTGATAGCAACTTATATTTCAAATTGGATCATGATAAAGAATTAATTATAGAAGTCTTTGTTGATGAAAATTTATGTATGAAGTTTGTTGATGAGATGAAGGATGAATTTGAGATGAGTATGATTGGAGAGATGAAGTTCTTTCTAGTATTACAAGTGACCCAGTTAGACAAGGGGATATTCATATCTCTATCCAAATATGTGAGAGAGCTACTGAAGAAATTTGGGATGAAAGATTCAAAGCCTGTTGATACTCCCATGGTGACCAGATGTAAGCTAACACAAAATGATGATTCTCCCAAAGAAAATAAAACTAGATATAGGTCAATGATCAGTGGATTACTTTATTTAACTCAAACTAGACCAGATATTATGAATGTTGTATGTATGGTTTCCATATTTCAGGCTGATCCAAAAGAATCACATGTAATTGTTGTTAAGAGGATCTTCATATATCTAAAAGGAACAGTTGACTTTGGACTTTGGTATCCAAAGGATGATGATCTTACTCTGAGTGCATATATTGATGTGGATTGGGCTAGTGATGTAGATGACAAAAAAAGTACTAGTGGTGGCGCTTTCTTCCTAGGGAAGAAGCTGGTGTCTTGGTTGAGCAAAAAATAGAATTCCATTTCTCTATCTATTGTTGAAGCAAAATATATTGTTGCTACAAACAATTGTACTCAAGTAATATGGATGAAACAAATGTTGAAAGATATCAAGGTGATATATGAAGAGCCTATTGCCATATACTATGACAATTCAAGTGCAATAAATATTTCAAAGAATCTGATACTACACTCTAAGACTAAGCATATATTAATCAAGTTTCATTTCTTGAGAGAGAAAGTGAATGAGAAAGAAGTCAGATTGGAGTATGTGCCTACCAAAGAACAGATTGCAGACATCTTTACTAAATCGTTGCTGAAGGATACTTTTGAGTGACTCGGAGGAATGCTAGGGGTAGTTAACCCTCCTGATGAGAACTAAGAAGATGCATTTACTTGCATCAATCCGTGAGCTACATTTCTATATTCTGATCTGGATTGATGTTTTTGTGGCTGCTACTCAGGGGGAGTAGTCAGATGTGTAGATATGTGGTTTAGAGCATGTATATGGAAAGGTCATGGTTACCTTAGCCATTGATGTCAAAGGGGGAGAAGTGTAATGTGAAAAATTCTTTTAAGAATCGAAGAGAAGTTGAGGAGAAGAGTCAGAACCAAAGGGAAATCAAGTGTGTTGGGTTGATGGTATTTTTCACATCATGTGTTGCCATCAATTCGAAAGGGGGAGATTGTTGGATGTTGTGGATGTGTTGTTGATATGTGGTTGTCATTGATGTCAACATTATTAGCATTTGATGTATTAGAGGTTGTATATGTCGAGGATATTGAGAAAATTGTAAAAGAAAGTGTTCCACGTTCTCAGTGGAACTGTACAGGTCATGAAGGCATCTTGTTCTTTCAATTGAATTTCAGTTGTTGCCGAATAAAGGGTTTTCTGCTGAGTGTATCTAGATCATCTACCAGAAGTTTTAGAGGTCCACGTATAGATTTGATCATGTTGTGGTCTGATAGTGTTTTTGTGGTCTCTATCAGTGTTCCTGAGTGAAGTTTATGTGATTCTGGAAATCTTAGTTGTTGTAGAGGTTTCTCTATTGTTTCTTAGTGTTCTTGGATGTTTCTAGATCATGCTCTATCTTTGTGGTACATCCACATTGATCGATGTGCTCATGGTCAAAAAAAATTCCTGCGTATGTTTGGTTTTTCTTGTTCTTGGCCGACATGTTGGTGGTAGTGTGTTGTGGATCATCGAGGTGAAATTAATTGAAGTCTTTTTGTGTTGGAATTGTTAATTTGGGTCCCCACTATGCTATGGCTGACCTTGGTGGATTCACATTTAAAAATTTATTTCTAAATTTGGGCCAACATTGAAAATATGTTTTATTTTCTTGGCTGACTAAGTTATTGATGAAATCTCATGTAGCGGATATATAAGAGCGATTGTTTCATCAATGTAGTGTGTGGGAAAAGGAATTGAGTGTGCTCTTATGTGTGTATCTGTGAATATCATTTGATTATAGAGCAAAGTGTGAAGAAGATCGAGTGAAGTGTGAAGTAGTTTGTGAAGGAGTTTTTTTGTGCTTAATTGGAACTGTAATCACGCTTGTGGAGAGGCTATTCTCTCAACTCATACCCTATGGATTTTAATCATATTTTGTATCGTTGGGTAGTGAGCCTCTTTTGTAATTGAGTAGTGAACTTTAGGAAATGTGCATGAATGCATGTGCATTCCCCTTTATTGATTTCATTATACTTTAGCAGGGTATAATCTTGTGGACTAACATCCACTGTGGTTTTTCCCCTAACAGGGTTTCCACGTAAAAAAATCTTGGTGTTCTTTGTCTCTCTGATGTGTTAATTGCTTATGGTTAATTGTTTATTCATCAGATCTGAGATTAAGTTAAGTAAAGTTTGAAAAGTTTATTATTCTGAGACAACTGATTCACCCCCCCTCTCAGTTGTATGTCCTTATTTTTCCAAAAGATCAAATGAAACAAGAAACACCCCTCCTAGAATGCAATGAGCTTGTTATAGAACAACATGACCATGAGAAACAAGAAGAAATAATGATATATGACACCCCTCTAGATGTAGAGATAAGTTTTGAACATAGTAAAGAAGATAAGAAAGATGTCCCAGAGAAGTATGAAGCACAAAAGGAAGAAGCTTAAGTATGTTCTAGTAGTGGTGAGAAGGAGAAGAGTGATAAAAATGAAGAATAAAGAACAAAAACTAGTGGTGAATCTTGTTGCAAGGTGTGCACCCTTGGTCTCCTTGTGTTTTGTAGCACAACACTCAGGTTCATGACATGGCTTGATTGCCTCTCATGGATTCATTAACTCTGGCGGTTGTATCTAGCATTAACAGGTCAACCATTTGTGCAACAATTGGTATCAGAGCTTGGGTCATGGGTTTGAACCCCTCATTGCGCTAGGGGGGATTATTGCAAGGTGTATACCCTTGGTATCCTTGTATTGTGCAATGTAGTACTCAGGTTCATGACATGGCTTAACTACCTCCCTTGGATTCATTAACTCTGGCGATTATATTAGGCATTAATAGGTCAATCTTTTGGTGCAACAAAAATCATCTTTGCAATAAAACCTCTGTACCCTTTGGAGATTCACTTAAAGATCTTTTGGATATGAAATTATAGTTTCAACTAGTGGTATTTGTACAACTACTGCAGATTCTTATGCAACAAGGACAAGTGGACTTGGACAAGATATCTCCCCTCCATAAGCTATAGCTTGGTGATGTATTTCATGCCTCCATAAGAAGGGAGATTCTTCAAACTCACCAAAGGAGCACAAAGTTGGTTGATGAAGCTCTTAAGGTATTGCAAGAAGGCCTTCTCGAAGTATCTATTGAAAATTATTTTTCTAGTATGCAACAGTTGAAGTTGTTGCTTGAATTTTCTAAAGAGTATTCTACTAGTTTGGAAGAGAAGATAGAGAAGAAGGTGACAAAGAAGTTGAATGATAAGAGGCTAATTGATGCCTCAGATAAGTGTGGTAATGCACATGCCAAGTTGGAAGGAAAATTGAAGGAAGTTCAAAAGTGTTTGGAGGAATCCAAACAATTATTTCAATTCCGTTTGAAGTGTCTAGTATCTATAAGAAGCATAAAAGATTAGATGGACTCAATTGAGTCTCAAATTGAGTAGGCCTCGGGTGTTTATGATCTGATGAGTGATGGAGATGGAGCTACTAGAGTAGTCATTGAAAATATACACAATCAATTATTTTTACTGCAAGAATAAAAAGAGAAAATCATAAAGCAATATAAGAAGCTTCATGACATGGTAAGTCTCAGACTTACATCTTTTACTAAATTTTGGACAAATGTAGAGAAGGTTGTGCAAAATTCACTAGTGCTTAGTTCTCCAAAAGAAGGAGAAAACCTCCATGTACAATTTGAAAGTTAGAGACCCATGCTTACCTTTTCCAAGAAGGATTGGGAAGCACACCTTGCGAAATTGAAGGTGTAATATCAAGGTATTCTACCCTCATCCAGTTAAGGTGTACATTTTTGAATTGTATAGACAATTTTTTATTTCAATGTACATATGCATATTTAGTAGATGGTGTTGCGGTATATTTATATTCTTTTGGTGGTGAATAACATAGATAGGGGGAGCTACCTTCATGTAAATACATTCAATTTGAAAGGGGGAGTGATGCAAAGAGCCCTTTTCCCTTGATGTCAAAGGGGGAGTGTTTTTGGAGAAGTGTGTTGAGATCAATGACAAAGGGGAAGATTGTTGGAAACATGAACATGATGATGTATGGTGTTGTCATTGATGGAAACCCATTGTAGAAATGTAGAAGTGTTGGCTCGGAGAAGACTAAGTGTTTTGGAGAATTGGCTAAGTCCCAATATGTATTTTCAAAGTTATAGGAAAAATTGTGTGGTCTACATTGCTTCGCTTTGTATTATATTGTCATGAAATTTTGAGGTAATCATGGTACGTATTGAAGAATTATACATCCAAAGTTTCAAGTCTCTATGTCTTCCGCAGCTGAAGGTATTGATAACAGAGTATCAGGCTTAGAAGAGGTAATGTTACAGGTGCAGAGTGCATGTTAGAATGCTCTGTATTCCATCGTGGATGATAATTATGTTTTTCAGATTTGTGGAAGTGTTTGAAGATGTTATATGTGTGTGCACTCCAAATGGAAAGTGGTTTGGTGGTCCACGTGTCAAGTTGTGGATGAACAGTTGGTTCATTTAGTTGTTCACCAGTTTTGTTGTGCGATGTTAACCTAAGGGTTTTAGGGTCATGCAGAAATGAATTGTGTAAAGAGTGGATTCATGGGAGTGATTATAGGTCATGCCAACCTATTTTGGTAAAGAAAACATTTCGGTTTCTTTTGCAAAGCATGTATGATGGAGTTTTGAGCCGACAGGTTATGGTGTTATATATTTCATCTAATTAGGCCAACCTAATTGATGATATAAGTGTTTATGGAATATATGCACATATATAGAAGGTCAATTCAATGTGTGGATGATGGTGTGAAAAGATATTGTATGTGTGAATTGTGAAAGGTGTTAGTGGTGAAGTATGAAGTGTGTAAAGTCAGTTTTTTAAGCCTAATTGGAACTATATCTTTAGCATGTTGTAGATGCATTGTGAGCAATTCAATCTCTAGCAGTGAGCCATTATTTTGTATCTTTTCTTTCTGGCTAGTGATTCCTTTGGACAAGTAGTGAGCCTTTCTTTCTAGAAAATGAGTCCTCCATTATGTAATCCATTATAACCAGTTATAATATATTGTGAGCTAATCCTCACTGTGGTTTTTCCCTTCCAAGGGTTTTCCACATAAATCTGGTGTTCTTGTGTTTATTATTGTGGTGCATGATTTAATTGCTTGTTTTCGTTACTACAAGTTTGATGAGATGCTTTAAAGTTAATGAAGTTAATGAGTTTCATTGAATACCAATTCGCCCCCCCTCTCAGTATTTTGAGTGTTCAACTGATGAATCCCTATTTATGGCCATTGTGATCTATGAAATTTCAAGAAACTATGTGGATTAAGAAGATAAAGTTGATTTTTAAGGTGAACTTGTCTTTGCTCTTGAAGATCTGGAATGTGCAAGGAAAGAGAAAAAAAGGAAAAATCCTTGATTGAAGCCAAAAAAAAGTGAATGTAAAAAGCTTGAGAAGAAGATCTTGCTACTCAAAAAGAATTTGGAGAAAGTTATGTCTGAAAGTTAGGAAGTTGATGCCAAAACTAAAGAAATATCCCATCATGCAAAAAGACCCTCCACAAAAATATTTAATCATGCATGTTTCGGTTACTGTTTCATTTGCAATAAGTATGGGCATAAAGCTATAGATTACAAATATGAAATGGATAGAAAAAAAAATTGTGAGTAGAAATTCTCTTACTTCTCTGATGAATGTCAATATTTTTAGAATTGTGAAAAAACACAAGCCACACATGACCAAACAATGAAAAACTACACCTTCCATAGAAGAGAGCTACAAATAATGATATGCAATATTCTCAACAAGAAAAAGATACAAAATTCAACAGAGAATAAAAGACAATACAATGAGGGTTGAGTGCTTATAAGAGAAAAACCCTAAATGAGAAGGGGAGTAGATCATGACAAGTGTCAACATCTCATGCAATGAGACATAATGACCTAATAATAACTCAACTAATAAAAGCATAAAAGAAATCCTAAGTTTAGCTTAAGTGTATGAGAATAAATTAGACTAATAATTAATTAAAGATTAAATATTAGCTAATGTGTAGTTACTCTAACATCCCCCTTAAGATGAACTTAGGGAGTAGCTAAAAATATTAAAAAGAGAATGCAAGATGGGTCCTGAAAAACAAGTCCTGGTGAGGTACCTAAGTACAAAGAAAAGATCTCTCAAAACCGGAGAAAATGAGAAAAACCCTGTGGGAGAAAAATTCTCTCCAAAAGAGAGAAAGGTGAATGAGGGACTGAAAAGCCTCCAAAACAATGTCCCAAAAGAATAAGAACATGAAGAAAATCATGGAGGCACGAAGAAGCTTTAGAAAACTGTCAAATAATGACTTTTGAAATGAAAAACCTCCTATGAAATAGATGGTGATCAGGATCAAGAAGACAATAATCTACATGAGTTCCCCTAATGACACTAATCGCATCAGATGAAAAACAAAGGAAAAACATCTAGAACTCAAAGATACAAATAGAATAGGTACCAAAATTTTGAAGAACACTAATCAAATGAAGAATGGAAGGTGGCCTCCAAAAATAGGAATGTAAGAGTGTCCATATGGTAAATGCTCCATCTCATTGAAATGCATGGGTAACCAACCGCTGATGTACATTGCATCTGAAAGTACATAGGAACAAATACTGTATACATAGCTCACTCCAACACAAAAGCATGGAAGCATTAACACCAATAGTAGAAAACCCCCATAATGCTGACAAGGGAGAGCCATGGCAGGCACACTAAAATTGTGTGAAACCAAGAAGTGCATGTAAGAGAACATCAGAACATGCAACTGAAAGTACCAACAAATATAAAGGTTGTACAGACCAAGGCACACACGCATGAGGCAAGAATCACTGTGATTCGTTGCTGTCGTGGAAAGGACACTCACTTGACAAAGATGTGATGGCAAAAAAAATGCCTACACTACCCCCCATGGAACTTTATATCATAGTGTGAGTACAAAAGGCAGAAAATGATGTGAAAAGTCCCCAAAAAGTATACATTAGAATGACACTTTATCTCAGTGCATCTACAAAAGATAATGTGCTTAAAAAACATGAATAAAATGTTCAAATAGGAGAGAAAGCTAAAAATACATATATAATAGCCTAAAACAAGTTATCCCACATAAATAAAAGGTTTCTAGGATCTAAAGTGTCCAAGGAATTCACTAGAGTGTAAAAACAAGAAAAAATGAATAAAATATACCTGGAGAGATATCTGGAAAAGGCATGGAAAGCTGTGAAAAGATTCGAGAGACTGTCCCAATGTCATTGGAATCATGAAAAACAAAAAAATCGATCAAAAGTTATGAGCTCAGGATTGAAAATAGTACAATTGACTTTAATAGGTTGTAGAATGCACTAGCTACAAAAAAAATGTGATGAGACCCACACCACTAGAAAGTTGGTGGAACCAATTTTTTGACAATATCTTGTTTGTCTAGTTTCAATATCATACACCCAAGTTATGGCCAAAATAAAAAAAAACACCTCCTTTAGGGCATAAAGAGGGTTCAAAGGGGCCATGACTGGGGGACCATACCCCACCCGCTGATTGCTATACACCTGCTGCAGTGGTAGCTATAAAAGTTCGTCGTCTAAAAACCTTTACATTGCTTGTCTACAACTTCTTCGTGCGTCCATGATGTTCTTCATGTTCCTATTCTTTTGGGAAATTTTTTTGGAGGCTTTTCAATCCTTCATTCACCTTTCTCTCCTTTGGAGAGGAGTTTTCTCCCATACGGGTTTTCTCCTTTTCTTTGGTTTTGAGAGATCTTTTGTTTGTACATGGGTACCTCACCAAGCCTTGTTTGTTGGGACCCATATTGCACTCTCTTTTTAGATTTTTTAGCTACTCCCTAAGTTCATCTTAAGGGGGGGTGTTAGAGTAATCATGCATTAGCTAGTAATTAATCTTAGATATTAGATATCACAATAATATTGAAGAAAAATGCATAGAAAAATAAACTTTTCAATTTATCTTAGGCTAACACTCAACTTTTATGGAGTAGTGAGCAATGAATGTACTTAAGCATTTCATGATGAGATAATCAATTGATAATCAACACTTGCATGCTACATCAAAAGAATTGTTGGGTTATGAATGTGTAGTGTGTCATCATTGTGGGTCAACATGTACTATTATCATTAGCACCTAAAGTAGACAAACACTTTTAGTTCACAAGGAACTTTAGAATGACAAACTAACAATGGGCCTTTTCTCTGCAAGGAGGTTTCTTGCTATATATAGTGCGTCATTGAATATTTTAACGCATTATAGTTAGAGATTAGATCAAATGTGAATATTATGGGCATTTAAAAAGAAATATTTGACAAGGATGGAGTGGCAAACCATTAGGTTTCACAAGCTAGCTTCCCATAAATTATATGCAGAAATGTAACCATTGATGTAATGCACACCATTGTGGACAACATTTGGTTTGGATCTATCTAGGTTGTCACTATTAGGTACTTGTGACTAAATGAGGCCATCGAAATGTGCTTGGTCTATATGTTGTCACTCATACTTATGGTGTGGGAGATGAATAAGAGATGAGTAACATGGAGTAGTCATAATGAAAAAATTGTACATTGTAGGAAATTAATGGAAGAGTGAAATGGATTATCTATACAGATAGCTTTGTACACCCAAAAGCTTCTCCAATACCTCTTCACTAAAGGTTGTGAATTTAGTATGCATATTGTTGTTTCTTGCATAACAAATGCTAATTTTCCTATGGAAATCAGGGATTCCCTTTGAAAATATTGCCTTTGAAATTTTGTCTTCAATTCCTTGTATTTGGTCATGTGTTTATTTGGTTTTCTCCACTAGTATGAGATTACTTTCTATGTTTAGGGATTGTACAAATTGTATCATGGCATTGTTAGATTCATATAAATTTTCTAATTGATACCTAGTTGGTTTATCATTTTGTACATTGAGTTTTGATGAATGCAAAAGAGTTCATGGTTTGTTCTGGTTGATCTATATATGTGCTTACAAGTGTTCAATCTACATCTGGACTTGAATTCTAGCTTGTACTTCTTCATGGCACTATTATGAATTCCCATGTTCGTGCTTTTGCATATTATTATACTTTGAAACTAGTTGTTCATACTTATGTTTCCCTATTTTGTAACCTCCTTGTTTATTTGTATATTGTGTTAGAAATTATTGTTCACATATTTAAATTAAAATTATAAGTATGTTTAACAAATATTAAGTTGTTGAGAAAAACTCAATATTATTGTTAGTATGGTTTGTTAAAATATTATTATGTTTGGTTATACAGGATTGTATTACAAGTTGTTAGAACAACTTGTCTAAGTAAAGGAGTGGTTATAGGAGGTTATACTAGTTCTCCTATAATTTAGGAGATAATACTACTATAAATATGTATTGAACGAGAATGTGAGAATATGGAATATAGAGGCAATATTATTTTATGTATGAAATTTTTTGGCTTCTATCACTCTGCCCATATTTCTTAATTTGATATTAGGGCAGCTGAGATCCAGGAAAAATCAATTTTGTGAGTAGTGATTTGTGAGGTGTTTGAGGTGACTGAAGAGGTGAAAATCTATTGCAACCTCCAAAGAATATCGTGGACCTCTACATATGAAGATCCATGGTGAATTCTAAGGTAGTAAAGACTTGAACTGTGTGCTTTTTTTGCCATACACATTAGTTTACACATGCCATTATTTGCCCTTGATGTGGATATGCCTCTAGTTTAGGCATCTTAGTAGGAGTCTCCTTCTAACCTCATGCACAACTTAGCAATTTGATGATGCTAACCAAGGAATAGAGAGGGAAATTCTTGGTTTGATCTAAGAGAAAAGGGGAGGAAAAATCTATTGGTCAATGGCTTATTGACCCAGATTTAAGTTTTGTGCTTGATGGGTTTGTGAGAGGCATTTAGTGCATGTTTTCTACTAATTGATGAAATTTCATGGTCAATCTTTGTGTGGGAGTGAAACACATTATCTCTACTGTAATCATATATGGCTTGTTGAATGGAAGAGTTGACACAACTGGGTGAGAGCATTTATTAGCATTTTTTTAGAGACATTTATAAGTGGAAAAGTTTGTTGTTTTAGTCTGATACGTGGCAATCAAGTAAAAACCAGAAGTGGAGATTTGCAGGAACTTGTCATAGCACAAATGCTTCATTTGGAAAATAGGGATCCATATAGTCGAAGTGAACCAATAAAAAAGGTTGCATTCTTCTTTGGTTCAAAATTTTATTCTAAGAGTCTTTTGCATGCATTGATAAAAGCAATGGATTACTTTTGTATCTAAAGAATGGGTTGTGCATGATTGTTTATTTCCGTCAAGATTTTGGTACATATAAGTAGGGATCTTAATATGCAGAGAAATGTGTTAGAACATAGAGGAGCACTTCCACTATTTTAAAGTGATAGGTTATTATTGTCTAGTGTCTCAAAATATCTTATCGGTTCTTATAGAGATATTTTATATCATAGTCTAAAAGTCAAGCTATATGATTTTGTTTAGAATAAGATCTATTGTCATGTTAAAATGTAAAAGTGTCAGAATATTATAAAAAATAAAATTGTTTCAATTATAATTGGAGTACATGATTGGTGGTACCCGACACTCCTTGTGAGAATTTCACATCAAGGGGGGAGAGGATATATTCTTTCCTCACAACTGATGAAATGAGCCTCGAAAGAAAGTTTTGCTAAGTAGCAAAGTAACTAGAGGATGGAGGCACATCAAGTTGGAGGACACTCGACATCCTCTCATCAGTCACCAATGACGAGGTCACTTATAAGCTTTGGTGGCATTTTATTTTCTATTGTGTGGCAATGAGTTTTCTATGTTGTTGGAGATCGAGTGGCACAATCAACAACAATGGCTATTTCTATTCATGTGTGTTATTTTATTATGTATCCTCCTAGTGTAAAATATTAGAATAAACTAAAGCACTAGTGTAATGTAGTTCATGGATCTTGAAAGGGTTAATGATAATTCAAAAACCATATGAGGTGAACAAATGAGTGTGTTCTTGTTCGTGCCTAGGTTTGGGGTAAACCTGTGTGAAAACCATGAAAGGTTGATGAGAGGTGCCTTTTGTTTGAATCAAGATCATGAGCCACAAGAGTTGGGCTCACTACAGTTGAAAGTGTTAAAGTTTGAAAGGAGGAGAATGTGGACATCATCGATTTTGTAAAAACTTGTATAGGAGAGCAGCTAACTACAAAGATCCTCTAACTATTGAACTTCTTGGAAGTATGGTCAATCGGTGATGAGTTCACTAGAAGTGAAAGTGAGATAAGTTCTCATATATAGGTGATCATGTACAATAAGATACAGATAGCAGTATGCAAACCTAAAATTATGCAAAGGCATACGATTTTGTTTCCAAATTATGTGATGTTCTTTCTCCCCATGTTCACACTAAGGGGGGTGTTAGAGATTAGCGTTCACATGTTTAAATTAGCATTATAAGTATGTGTAACAAATATTAAGTTGTTGAGAAATAAATTAATATTATTGTTAGTATGGTTTATTAAAATATTATTGTATTTGGTTATATGGGATTGTATTACAAGTTGTTAGAACAACTTGTCTAAGTAAAGGAGTGGTTATAAGAGGTTATACTAGTTCTCCTATAATTTATGAGATAATACTCCTATAAATTTGTATTGAAAGAGAATGTAAGAATGTGGAATATAGAAGCAATATTATTTTGTGTATAAATTTTTTGGCTTCTATCACTCTAACCATATTTCTTAATTTATTGGCCATGCATTGAAGCTCTCTTTTCATACATAAAATGGTCCCGCTTTGAATCTATTTATTCATATGTGTATGTTGATCAAGTTAAGATTTCATGTTCATGCTAGCCTTGTGTTGAAAGCCCTATCTTTTTGTATATTCTTGGCCCTGGATTTAAATTCCATGTGCACAATCTTCTTTGTGTTTACTTTGTTCTGCTCATTGTGAGTTTCCTTGTGCATTTAGTGAAATGTTTCTTTTGATTCTACTTTTGCAAGAGTTCCTTGGCAGCCCTTTAGAAGTGATTCATGGTCCCAAAAATATTGAGATACATTGAATGACATGTGAATTCCCTTTGGTATTTTCCTTAGTGCTATGTTTTGTGCTTAATGCCCTAGTTGCATCCTTGTTCAATATTCATGACATCCTTACTAGTTTCATACCTATGTGAAGTGTTTTTATCTTTGTTTTGCACCTAAGATCCTTGATTTCTTAGATCGCTTAATCTCGTAGATGTCATTAAAATTCCTTCCTTCATTCATTATCCTTTACCTTAAGCCCCCTATGCTTTATTGTTTTAATGATGTATTGTTTTAATTGCCTAGGGACTTTTTGATTTGGTTGCACAGAACTTAAGTATTTGGCTTTGATTGCTATCCCAATAGATTACTAGTCTTGACCCATTGGCTCACTGCACCGATCGGTCATGGCGTGATCTTGAACATCCCTCTAGTCACCTTATTTCTACGTAAGCTCAGAAGTCAACATATTAGTTTTGAAGTGTGTACGGTTAAACCTTCAAACTAAGACGAAGGGGCTCATTTCTATTGGCTATGGTATTTAGCTGGGTTTCTCCTCCTCTCCTTTGGTGCATACTTTTTCCCCGAGGCCATTGATTTCAACACAAATGTATGTACACAATTGATCTTAGCATAAGTTTAATAGATTGGACTATGCTTGTGTGTCTTGTTGCTATTGGTTGAATGTGATTATGGTAGGATTTTTTTAAGTGCCATCTTGTATTCTCAGAGCCCTGCTTATGTGGTCAATTACTATTGGTACCAACCTATCGATTGGACCAATGGTAAAAGACCCTTGTAGCCCTTTCCTCACACTTTGAGTACTTAATTCTAAACACTACAAGGTTTGAACAAAGTGAGTCATGTTGTGGATGATGTGACGATGATATGCTATAAACTATTGAGCATCTTCCCTATGTGTTTGATTCCTCATTGTCCAATCTTTGTGCTTAAAGATTTGACATTCGATTCCATCCCCCTTTGACAATTGGTTCTGCCTAAGTAATAACATAGGGGGCTTTGTTTACTTTATTTAGGCTAGATGCTACTTTGCTATTGACTTGACCTATACAATTGAGTGCCCATGTGGAATTGCAATATAGAAAATTAAATCATTTCTTGCCATGTGTTATATTGGCTAGCCCATTCCTCTTGGCTTGTGCTTTAGTCTAGAATAACTTGAACATAGGATCTTATTATATGTTATAGAGATGTATATAATGGTTTGTGCTTTTTAAAGGGAACATGAAGATGAACTCTCAGAGCATGCAGAAGTTATAAACATTGTTGAAGAAGAATTGATTTGTGTTGAAATCAATGAACATTCTAATGAAAATAGATTAGGATAAGAGAGGTATAAAATATTGTATGTGTGATTTTAAGTATATTTTTCAAAAATTAATACACAAATGACACAAAGATAAAAATAGTTTGTGAAGTGGAAAATTTATATGATATTATGATCAAAGAGGCACATAAACAATGTACAAGTCATCCCATCGACACTACTTAATGTATGTGCAATGCTCTACATAAGTACCAAAGCCCCACAAATACTAATCAACTAAAAAGGTAGAAGGTTGCCCCCATCGTTTCATTGAAACCAATGATACGTTAGCATAACCATGTGATGATACACCCATAATACTAATAAGAGAGAGATATTGACAAATCAATTGAAATGTAGCATATAAGTGTGCAAAGGAATGTAGAAGCAACATCACGCCCAATATGATGTACAAACAACTAAAAATGGTGTGCAAAACAAGGCATATTCACGTGAGGCTAAAATCTTGTGGATTCTTTGTTGTCATGGAAGAACACTCACTAGGCAAGGTTGTGATAGGGAAAAATCTAGGCTACACAACTCTCATGTCAATTTATTGAATAGTGTAAGTACAAAGAAAATACCCTATGATATGCAAATTTCTCCTCTAACGAACATGATTCAAATTTGACACTTTATTTTAGTGCATTTACAAAAAATGTGCTTTTATAGAGTTCTTGCAAGTGACCAAAAAATGATGATTTTAGTTTATGTCATGAGGTGACCATTGCCTTACAACCTCAAAAAATGACAAAAAAAATAAATTAAACCCTTTCAAAACAAAAAATGTTGTAAAATATATCCTTAAAGAATAACAAGTTTTGAGTACATTGGTACATTATGAAAGTCTAAATCAACTGTTTATAATGCATGGTGATTTTACAATTTTCTATAAAAAAGGAATAAAAAAAAACTAAATGTCTTGTTACATTATTTGCAATTTTTTGAAAAAATTAAAACAAAAATTTACTAAATTTCAACACGAAGGGCAAAAATTATGTATTGTTGAAAAAATGTATAAAAAAATAACAAATCCTAGAAAAATATAACAAGTAGGGGAAACAATTAATTGTATAATAGTGAAGAATTCAAATAGAAATTTTTAATGCCTATTAGAAATAAAAATAATCAACTCCAAGCTCTGAATTAATGAAAAATAAAAAATAAAAAATACCCCATTAGGAGTATTGCACAAGTTGATAGAGGCGACAAAATCCAAGCATGTTGTACACAGTGCAATGGAGTCCCAAAACTTAGATTAGTGTTGAAATGCTCAGAAGTCTGAAAAGTTGTGAAAAATTGTGAAATCTAAAAGGCTGGTGCTATATAGAGCCGCCACAGAGTTTGAAAAGCTGCAAAGGTGCTTTGGAGTTTTTAGAGATCGAAGCTGCGTGATGATTCTAAACTACAAAATTGTAAAGGAGTTTGAAAGACTAACAGATGATTATTGAGACATAACCCAAAAATTTGGAGTCTATGAAAAGTTTCTGCAAATAAATTTTAGAGGCCAAAACTCCAGAGCCTAGAAAAAACCATGGAATGCAAAAGGTCAGTGAAGTGCAAAGATGCCTCAGAGTCTGAAAGTTCATAGCTTGCAACACTTTGTAGTAGAGGTGTTATGGTTTGGAGTTGGATGCTATTTTAGAGTTTAGAGCCACTGGAATTTTTGTAGTTTGAGGTTTCAACATTAACAATAGTTAGACACTCTTGGTTGTGGGAGATTGTATTTGGAGTATAGTACTACACAGAACAAATTGTCAGCAACTATTAAGTAATTTTTTTTTTCATTGGATAAAATGTAAAATTGAGGATAAAAGACGATTATTGTAGAGATGGTGCATCCGATTGGTGGTAGTGGTACAAATGTATATATTTTTTACACACCGTACAAAGTTCTATATGATAGCATCATTGAAGCTTCTTCCAAAAAACACTAAAAAATTGTCTCCAAAATCTATAGTGCTTTACATTAAAATACAAGTTTTGGGTCTTTTTTTTTTATATTGAACAAAGCAAATAATTAATTTAGAAAAATAAAACTACGAAAAGTAAAAGCAAATAGCTTTGTAATCAGTAGACCAGTCACAAAGGCGACAAAAAAGACCAATATTCCAACCACAACAATGAGGTCTACTTTGTTCCAAGGCATACCATTTGAAAGTAGGTGCCCAAAAACTCTTTTATATTTAAGATTATTTAGGAATGGATTTGCAAGGAGGCTTTGATATTATGTTGGAGCAACCAAGAACAAAGAGAATATGCTAGATAAAATATTATCATACAAGTGTGCATTTCAATCAATAATGAAATATATAAATGAGCCTTGCTTATAAAGGCAAGGGTGAGGAGGTAAGAAGGGGAGATTGAAAGTCTAACTACCCCTCTAAAAGTGAAACACATGTGGGACGCTTGGGAAAAGTGTGAGGACACGTGTAGAATCCACATGAGGTGAGATAAAAGTCTCTTTAAGTGAGCTTAAATGTAGTGTGAATATGATCAACTAGGTAGGAGATTAACTAGTTAGGTAAAAACACTTTTTACCATAATAGAAAATTATGGCTCTTCATAGAGTCCAAAAAAAAGACTTTTTGATCCTCATCCTCTATGTTTCACTAAGAAGATTCCATCATCCAAATCCCTTGGATCATAGTACTCCTAATGTGCACCGACTACAAAGTGCCACTTGGAGGCTTCTCATACATCAAATCCTCTCAAGCAATCTCTTCCATTGACCTCCTAAATCAATTCTAGCCCTTGATCCTCCATCCCTCAAATCTATAAATGACTTATTATATAAACCATTTTCAAGAATTTGTGGAATGCATTGTTATATTGGCAATCTAAGTACCTTACATCCTCTCTCAAATGCCAATTCATCTTGAGCACATACACCCTCTGGGTGCAACAAGAGACTTGTTGGTGAGGGATTTGTGTTGTTTTTTATCTTTTATGTATAGCCTCTTAACTGAATGTTTACAATTAAGTATAGAATATGGTTTAAATTAATTGTTTGAATCCCTTTATTTGTCTTCTATGTTTACTTGTACACATTAATATATAACGATATGTTTATATTTTTTTTCAATATTGATACCCATTATGAGCTAACATGCTATGATATTGCTTACCTAGAAATACCCCCAATTTAGTCATAACTTAAAAATCAACATTTGTTATTCCTACCTATTCTATTCCAATCTTATCAAATCAACTTCAAGGCCTAGTTATCATTAAGGAATTCAAACACTCTTCCCTTTGTACATAGCAAACCCCAATGGTGCTCCTTAACATAATCAATTTTTAGATGTAGGTACATGCATTGAAGAATAGGTTTTACAAATATTAAGGTTGAAAATTTCCATCACACAAAAGCATGTAAGGAAAAAGTGTCTAAGGGATAGACTATGAGAGTGACCTTGTCCCAACATCTAGAAAGCTTATAATTCATTTGTTTAGGTCTTCATCATTAATCTAGTCTCAAATTTAATTTTGTAACTCTCTATCACATCTCACATGAACATTAACTCCATGTCAAATTCCAAGTAATCTCTAACTCCATCTTACTTTTTTTTGTTTTTGATAAGATAAGTAGCATTTACAGTGTGTTGTACCCTTCACACAGAGAGACCACAGGGCCAAAAAGAAGCTAGTTCAAAACAAAACATGAACTAGGAAAAGAACAACAGAAACAACCGATCAACAGCTGTAAAACAACAAACAAGGACTAGACAACCCCAAAACTTGAGGGGACTAATCTGACTCCCAAAGCCTGAGGCTACGAAGAAGCGACAGAATTGGGGAGTCTCTTCTTCTTCCTTAGCACAACATACTAGGAAGACTCGGAATCGAAATCCACCGAGCGAAGCGAGAGGAGCGGATCCTCAATAACCACCTCGGGCAAGGAGCCACCACGCAACGAGGGAGCCATCAGTGTAGAAGAGGAGACAAGAGCTATTAAAGGATCAACTGAGTTGATCAACGAAGGACGAGTAGGTTCCGCCAAGACAACGATAGCAGATTGAGGCAACAAAGGTTCCATGGAAGGGATAGCCGGAAGAGGAGCTTAGAAGGGCTCAGACACCAAGGGAGCAAGAGGGTCGCCCTCCTCAGAGGAGTCATCTGAAGAGGGAGAACCAACCGTGAGGTGGTTCGAGAGAGCATTCTTCCACCAAGCAGCAACACCCTTGTGGTGAGCAAGAGGGCAACCAGAGGCCAAATGGCCAATGGAGAAACACCTCCTCCACTGAAAGGGGAGGCCCTCATAGTCCAACAGTTGCATCCAAGGTCTGTCCCCCACCATTAAAACTACATCACCATGGAGAGGTTTGGAGATGTCCAAATCAACTAAAATACGAGCCACAGTAGTATGCCCTAGATCCTGAGACATAGAGTCCACCTTGAGAAAGCGTACAATGGAGTTGCTAATAGCTTCAAAAAAAGAATGCTCCCAAAACTAGAGAGGGAGATTCAGCAGATGGACCCAAACTAGTTTGATATTCAATGGCTCAATTAGAGGATTGAAAGAGTGAGACCAAGGCTTGATGGACAGCGAATGAATACCCCACATCCACCCCCTATCCAACACACAGTTCCTCTCCGCAGGGGAGGAAAAGGTAGCAAAGAAAAATTCCCTAGCACTAGGATAGAGCTCAATCTGCCCAGAGACAACAGGCTTCTAGGAGATGGAAACCCACTCATGGAGATCTAGAAGGGAGGGTCACAAGCCATTAAACCTACAAACCACACCCTGCCTCAAGTAGAAATCCTCATTTTCAGCAACTTCATGTCCACAAACTATAGCAGGGGAAGCACGGGCATAGGGCAGAGGTCGAACCCTAGTCGAAGCAGGCATAGAACAAGCACCATCCTTAGAAACTGCCTCAAAGAAGGACTTCCGATGACCACTCAAAATAGCCCTAAAGCTAGGGACTCCAGCAGCAACACCAGAAGCAGGAGCAAGTGGCACCACAGGGAGAACAAAGGGGACACCAACAGTAACACCAAACGACACCATAGGAAGAACAGAGGGGATGAATGTACCCACAAGCACAACATCCACACAACCATTCACCTGAGCAGTCGTGCCCAAGCACTGTAACCCATCGCTAGTCAAAAATGCATTTTCTCGAGGAGGATAAGGGGAGCCCTCACCCAACTGTGCAGCCCCAAATGGAGAGGGAAGGCCCCCATCTAAACATTCATGCCCTACACAAGCTCGAACTGAGACATAGAGTCCACCTTGAGAAAGCGTACAATGGAGTTGCTAATAGCTTCAAAAAAAGAATGCTCCCAAAACTAGAGAGGGAGATTCAGCAGACGGACCCAAACTGGTTTGATATTCAATGGCTCAATTAGAGGATTGAAAGAGCGAGACCAAGGCTTGATGGACAGCGAATGAATACCCCACATCCACCCCCTATCCAACACACAGTTCCTCTCCGCAGGGGAGGAAAAGGTAGCAAAGAAAAATTCCCGAGCACTAGGATAGAGCTCAATCTGCCCAGAGACAACAGGCTTCTAGGAGATGGAAACCCACTCATGGAGATCTAGAAGGGAGGGTCACAAGCCATTAAACCTACAAACCACACCCTGCCTCAAGTAGAAATCCTCATTTTCAGCAACTTCATGTCCACAAACTATAGCAGGGGAAGCACGGGCATAGGGCAGAGGTCGAACCCTAGTCGAAGCAGGCATAGAACAAGCACCATCCTTAGAAACTGCCTCAAAGAAGGAATTTTGATGACCACTCAAAATAGCCCTAAAGCTAGGGACTCCAGCAGCAACACCAGAAGCAGGAGCAAGTGGCACCACAGGGAGAACAAAGGGGACACCAACAGTAACACCAAACGACACCATAGGAAGAACAGAGGGGATGAATGTACCCACAAGCACAACATCCACACAACCATTCACCTGAGCAGTCGTGCCCAAGCACTGTAACCCATCGCTAGTCAAAAATGCATTTTCTCGAGGAGGATAAGGGGAGCCCTCACCCAACTGTGCAGCCCCAAATGGAGAGGGAAGGCCCCCATCCAAACATTCATGCCCTACACAAGCTCGAAGCATGCAGTTTGGAGAGCTATCGTTCGCAAAAGACCGTTGCACGCACACCAGAGGTTTCCCGCTTGAAAACATGGTAATTGTTTGAACTCCATCTTAGTTATTTTAGTTATTCTATCTAAATTATTCAACTTCTTAATTTAATTTAATGAACTTCAAATTCATATTAATTTAAAATCTCAAATTATTGGAGGTGCATTTTTATAGCAAGGAGAAGTACCATAATTATATCATATAGATGCCTATATAGACAAATAGTTATACAAACATGAGTCAAATGCATATTATAAAAATGATTGCACAAAATAGTTATAGAGATAAGTCAATATAAAACATAGGAAACATAAGCTCAAGTTATATGTCTTGACTACAAGACCCATAACTTGAATAAAAGTCTCCAATATTAATGCAATGCTTATTGCTAACTTTAAAACTAAGAATGGAAGCTCTATGAAAGTCTTTCAAATATGTTAATGGCCATCACAACATAGTAATCACATCAACATTCAATTGAGTCATATTAATTTTAATCATATTTAATTAGTTATATGAGGTTTATCAAATAAAGCATACTATTATTTTATTCAGTGATCAAACAATAATGATATATAAAAGTGAAAACCACCACGTCTTCTTCTACTAATTCTTTCATGATCAATCTAACTTCTTGTAATCTTTACATATACATATGTAGGAAAATATTTTTCAAGTCATGAAATCCATTTAGAAACTAAAATTGTCTTTATTTTTAGTATTTACCACCTTTTATTCTTGGAATATATTATTTTTTAGCTAACTTTTATTTATTTTCCTTCTTAATGTTAGCCCTAGACCTAGCTATCTTTTATTCATAATTTAAAATCTCAAATTATTGCTCTACCATTCATATTAAACTAGTAAATTAATTGAAGGTGCACTTTAATGATAAGGAGAAGTATCATAATTATATCATATAGATGTCTATATAGACAAATAATTATACAAATAGATCCAACATATATTATAAAAAGGACTTCACAAAATAATTATAGAAATGAATCAGTGTAAAACATAAGAAACAGAAGCTAAGTTATATGTCATGATTCCAAGATATAACTTCTGTATATTTTCAATATTAATGCAATCTTAATTGTTATCTGTAAAACTAAGAATGAAAAATCTACGAAAACCTTTTAAATATGTTAATGTCTGTCACAACAGAATAATCATATAAATATTCAACTTAACCATATCAAATTTAATAATTAAATCATACCAGAGATTTATAAAATGATATATAAGATTTGTCAAATAAAGATTATTATTCAATTCAATAATCAAACCAGTGAATGGTAAGTTCATAAATAAAAAACACCACCTTCTTCTATCAATTATTTCATGATCAATCTGTCTTCTTTCCTTTATTTTAAGTATTTGAATCTATTATTTATTGCCATCTTTTATTCATTTTTTCCATAGTGTTAGCCTTTGACCTAGCCTTACACATACCCACACAACCCAAACAAGCATTCTTTATCATGAGGACAGTTCAAAGAGCATGTCCCACAGTTATCCTTATCATTGAAGGTATCTACACAGACTCCACTGCAACAACTGAATCCAAATTGGCAAGCAATCCCACAATCTCCACAGTTGAAGATATCACTGGACACATCCTTGCAGAACAAATTAGAGCAACATTTCCATTCTGCAGCACTCCCCATATGTTTGCAGGCCTCTGGATTCTTAAAACACAAACCAAAAGGTTTCCTGCCAGTAGTATTATTATAAGATCTCACAAACTTGGAAGAGGAGGATAGGACTCCTCTCTCACCACCACCTTGGGCATTCATGATCATGGCAAATATCAATACAAAAGATAGTAAATAAACATGTGTATATAGAGTACTCTTCAATGCCATTCTTAGAAAGAAAGCAATTAGAGAACCAAAATACTTATCAAAGTTCTTACACTTTTCAGCTTTTGTGGGTAATTGTAATGGAGGGAGTAATGCCTATTATATAGGGTGGGTTGAACTCCATTAACACAGACATATACCAGAAACCTGAGCTTACCTAAACTAATAGATAACAAGAAGTAATGTCAATGGCCAAAGCAGTTTTGTGCGTCAGAGAAGGGTTTTACTTCTTGTTGAATGTGATTAGTAACAGCATAAAGAGGCTAACAAACTCTCAATGACATATGAAGTGGCTGTTAAACAATCAAATCTTATTTCTTCTACGCTATGTGCAGTGGAGAATAATTTCTTTAATAACCTGTTTAAGTTAGTTTGAAATATAGTTTTGAGTTAAATTTTGTAGCCCAGTTAGCATCACCTAATTCATGAAGGAAGAAACACTTTCAACATTAAATTTTATAAACAAATATCTTTGTAATGAAATAATTGATCGCACTTACATGAATATTTACTAATTATATAAATAAATAATTTAATTAAATAACTAATCTAAATAAATGAAACGGGGTTGGAATCATAAATAAAAATTAAATTTATGAAAATTCAGTTAATTAAATGTAATATGGATTTTAAATTTTGAATGGTAGAATCCGTTATAAATGATGTTAAGAATTAATAGAAAAATAGAAGGTTTGATCGGACCAATGCCTCAACATCCATAAACTGACTACAGAGTATACATTAGTTCAAATCAAGATCTTTAGTTCAAATCAAGATCTAGGAAAGTGAACTGACATGCAAGCTTGACCTTGTACTATGGAAATGAATTGGGTGAAATTTGATAACAAGGATTCACTAACCTCTATGTCTATGCTCTAAATATTATAAAAGTATTTTTATAAATAACATTTGGGAAATATTTGGCACAACTCTGTTGAACCAAATAAAATTTGTTTTTGTTGGTTGTTGTTGCTTAAAAAAATTGTTTTGGATAAGATTTTGCATTCTTATGGTATCTCTACTAGAATGTGTGAAAGTTGTGAGGTGCTTGAAATTGTTGAGCATCTTTTTTTAGTGTAAATTTGCTATTGCAATTTGGTCTTTGTTTTTTACGTTTACCTATCAATTTGTCTGATCCCTATGGTTTCTCATGACATGAAATTCTAGCTGGATCTGTTGAAACTTTTAATGTTGAATTGAATAAATTTTGGCTCGTCTTTTCAAATGAGATTTTGTGGTTTATCTAGAAGAAGAAGAATGTTGAGGTTTTCCAAGGCACTAGGAGGCATTTTAGTGAGTTCAAGTGTGATCTCACCTATCTTTCTATAATGTTGTAGGTATCAATGACTCTTGAAATCCTAAGGATAGGTTCATGATACTATTAAAGGAGGGCTTCACTATATTGGCAGAAAAATTATGATGACTAATAATGGTGGTGAGTATTGTTCTGTAGATTTTAATATATTGTTTAAGGAGAATAAAATTGAAATATATGATAAAAATCCCTATAATCCTCAATAGAATACAGTTGCACAATACATGAATAGGATGTTGATGAGAGAGCTAGGTGTATGCTCGATGGGTCTACATTAGAATGAAAGTCCTAGGTAGAAGTTTTGCATGCCACTTTATCAGTATGTCTCCTAAAATAGAACTTGTGGAGAAACTCCTATGCAGGTATACATGGGAAAAAATCCCTCACTTCAACATCTATATGTATTTATTTGCATGAGAAATATGATGAAGTTCCTAGAGAAAAGTGGTCAAAGTTAGATAATAAGACTATGAGATGAATCTTCCCTAGCTATATCATCAGTGTAAAATGATATAGGACTTGGGATCATGAGGTTGGAAAAGTTCTTTATATTCAAACATGTTATTTTTAGGGAGGTCACACCTTCCACTACAATTGAGTAGCCAAAGGAGGATGAGAATTCAATTGTGTAGCTATAGCCAAATATTGAGAAGGTTGCACTAGATGTTGAACTAGAGGTTTAGGTTGGACCAAATGAGGAGGATAATATGCAAATATTGGAGAGATTAAAAGAAGAAGCATAAATTCTACCTCAACTTTTGAGGAGATCCATTCAACAAAGGAGGCAAACAAAAAGTATATCCCACCTAATTTTAGATGTATATTTTCTTTATTGACTAACATTAGTGAGCCTAGACTAGTTAAAGGGGCAATGGAAATGGATGATAATGAGCCCTAAATTTTCACCATAAATGAGGGGATTTCTCCATTATAGAATAATGATACATAACACTTGATTTAGTTTCCTTAAGGACGGGAACTTGTTGGTTGACAATTGGTGTTCAAATAGAAGTTGGGATCTTGTGGTATAATTGAGCTAACAAAGAGGATGGGAGGTCAATGGTTAGCTATAGCCAAATATTAAGAAGGATGCATTAGATGTTGGGCTAGAGATTTAGGTTGGAATAGATGAGGGGGATAACATGGAAAATATCTGAGAGTTTAGAAGAAGTAGAACCTCCACCTCAACTTTTGAGGATGCCCACTCAACAAAGGAGGCAACCAGAAAGGTACAATTCACTAATTTTATATGTATATTTTGTTTTTGACTAACACTAGTAAGCCTAGAATAGTTAAAGAGGTAATATAAATAGATGATCTCGTGAACCCTAAAAATTGGCCATAGATAAGGAGATGGTTGTAAGGAACAATGATACTTGGGATTTGATTTAGTTGCCTAGATGATGGAAGCTTACTGGTTGCAAATGGGTGTTAAAAAAAAGTTAGGATCTAACGGTAACATTGAGAACTAAAAAGTGTACTTGGTTGCCAAAGGTTATTCCCAAATTAAGGGAATATAGATTTCAGTGTGATTTTCTCTGTTGTAATGTTTGAATTTATCAAAATGGTATTATCTTGTTCTATTGCTTGATCTTGAGGTTGAGCATATGGACATGAAAAAACCTTTTTATATTAAGTTTGATCAAATGGACATGAAGATAGATTTGTTGCATGGTGATCTAAAAAGAAGATCCACATGACACAACTAGAGCACTATGTTCAAGAGAAAAACTTGATTTTCCAATTGAATAAATCCCTCTATAGTTTAAAGAAATCTCCTAGAATGTGGTTAAAAAATTGATTCATATGTTTCGGGGTTAGATTTAAAAGTTTTAAGTAAAATCTTATGTTTTTTTTTTAATTCATAAAATCATTATGTTTACTATAAATAGAATGGTGAATAATTTGTCATTATCACTTTGCATGGACCAATGATTGTTGTTGTTTGGTAATGGTAAGGAAATGATTAGGGATTTAAAATGTCAATATTTTTTACAATTTTAATGAAGAACTTAGGGGTTGCTAAGTAGATCCTTGGGATGGAAAGTATACAAGATGGGGCTAAAATACCTTGTATTCCTCAAAGGAATAATTAGTCTATTTTTTAGTATTTCAATATGGATAACAACAAACTAGTGATTATTCTTATTTTCTTGGAAATTGAGCTTTGACTTGAAAGTAGACCTCTTTGCTTGCTTTGTTGGATTAACGATAATTCCCTCTTAATTCTCTAAACAAATCTTACCAAAATTTGATTCTCGTAACCAAAATCATTCCCTTATCTCACCATCTAACTCACGGGAACGCTGGATGGGCTAGAATCAAGTCATCAAAATGTCACTTTGAGAATGGGGAAATTGTAATCCTCCCTTCTCAGGATTGCTTTCCCTCAAGAAATCACCATACAACCTGCTGCTCCACTTTGACTGAAATTCCAATATACCATAATCCGTGAAGCAACATAATGGAATCCATGTGAAATGACACACCCGACCAATCAAGACCTAGATCCCAAACCAATCTATAAGGCCACCAAACATTGTTGTGATGACTCAAACCATCATTAAGACCAATGTCAATGGTGTCATCATACCCATGTATAATCATATAATTGATCTCATATGAAATATCCATCAAATAGATATGCCTCCACACATTCCCAAGCAACTGAATAGCTGGTGTAATCCATGTCAAATCTGAATGTGCAATGGAAACCCAAGTAGGACAGCCACTCACCAATGAAGAATCTAAATTTTAAGTCACCAATAAACAAGTAGATAGCTTCCATATCATAAGAAATCGGTGATATAACCAAAGATGAGTTATGGATATCTTCATTACAACCCAAGGACAACTCTTGAGTGGTTGATCAACTATGAGTGTCATCAATACAATCAACAATACTATCAAGTAAATGATCAACAACAACTAGAAATTCTGAATTATCCTCATATATACATGTGTCAAAAGATGTAGGCATTCTCCTATCCTATTCCATCATGCTTGAAGTCTTCGCTAAACCATCCAAATGATATGTCTCATCAATCTCATCACTACAAATAGGTGAACAATATGAAGTTTCTGGTTCATTGTGTTTGGCTATCATAAGAAGCTTGTTCATGACATGATCAACCTCATTAACATCATTCTTTAGAAAAAGAGATCTAAGATAAGCCTCCCTTTGTTCTCTTGCTTGATCCAAATGGTGCACTTGTTCTTTGTCTTGTAGTAGATGTTGTTTTGCAAGGGCAGGAACTAACTTAGCCTCCTTGGCCCTTTGTGACCATATATTGCACAAAATTTGTGTATTTTCCACATCCTCCCAAATATGAAATTAAAAATCAAAACTCTTATGATTTGAATTTATTCCACAAGACTCATTTTTAACAACCAATTCTTGAGTGCCATCTATAGTAGACTCTATGGTACTATCATCCTTATGCGAACTTGTTACCCCATGATGGAGTGAAGGAATATGATAGATGTTATAAAAATCAATATACCTATCATATTTTTGTGCCATGTCTTCAAGCTTCACAAGTGCATCTCCATTGAAACTTTCAAACCGAACACTCACACTTTGTGTACCAACACTTGTAGACTCATTTTCAAAAGTTCTTCCATGTGTAAGAGTCGCAATCTCATAAGAATGAGGAAGAATATCATCATCCCAATTCAGACCTTTGGAATTCTCTTTTATGCTTACATTGTAGTCATCAAACACCATCAAGTCTTGATCTGTCTCATCTTCTTCCCAAGTGATTAGGGGTGGAAGTGGTTCAAAGAAGTCTTCATCACTAAATGTTACTAGGTTGCAAGGTACCTCATAGATATTTATCCTCTCTTCCCTTATGGGTGAAAGGTCATCAACATACTCAAACAAGGGATTATCATGATAAGAGTGAAAGGGCATCATATCAATAGACTCATGCCTCTCTAAATTTGCTGATATAGGATATTGGCATAATGAATTTCCCATCACATACTTATCTTCCCACTTACCATGACTAGGAACATTATCTCCACAATATTCATTGGATTCAAACTCACATGAGGATGCTATACTATTGTTCAAACTTAGAAAATTTGAATGTTGATCATACCTTTCCAAGGTGCCTTGGTTGTCTTCTCCTGCTTCTCTCTTCATAGTGAGTGACTCCTCAAGAAGTGTTGGTCTAGGAGGAGTAGCGAATTGAACATAATATGTCTCCTTAGCTGGTTTAGGTGTCCCAAACCTGCTAGATGCCTCCATCTCTATGGAAACTCTGTTTTTATATTCCCACCAACTACATGGTGTAAGGTTCATGGCGAACCAAAAAATTTCAAAGTGGAGTATCTTCCCATTTGGCAACCTCTTTGTCTCTATGAAAATATCTTCAGTGCAATGAATCTCAAACATCCTCATAAAATGCTCTTCTATTGTAAACATGTGTGTAAAATTAGGGGAGCCAAGGTTATTATAGGCTACCATACCATGTACAACGCTAGGAATTATGATCTCTCCTTCATGTTTCTTGACAGTCAGGGATCCACAAGTTGTTCCATCATCATCAACCAATGGATGTGAGGTCAAGGTACATAGAGGCTCCTTCTCAAGTGGTTGATCTTCATGCTCAAAATGAAAACCATGTGATTCTTCTTCCTCCAAGCTATGGTCTTCACATGATGACTGAATTTTTCTCTTCTTGTCCTCATAGATAGGTTGAAACACATCTTTGTTCTCTTCTTCCACCATAGGGCTGTCATAAACTAACTAATTTTTTTTCTCCTTAGCTGATATGATTTTTTTTTCTACCCAACTACATGGTCTGGTATCTTTGACAAACCAAACATTATCAAAGTTTAGGATCTTGTTAGGAAATCTCTTAGTCTCTATAGTCAACTCTACGAAAAAATGACCAATATAATCTTGGAAAATGTTCCTTCATTGTGGATAATGTATGATCAACCCAAACATAATCACTTATGACTCCCTCTACATCTGAAGGTATAACACTAGTGTCTGATTCACCAAGTGTGTATTCAACTACTCCACCCAACTCTATAACTTGAGCCTTTAATGGACCCTCAACTAGAGGTAACTCATGAGTCTCAAGATGTAAATTAGGTACACAAATAGGATTTTTTGAATCATGCCTCTTCTCTTGTTCACACACATATTCATGTTCTTCTTGCTTCCTCATCTCAAGAGGTTCATCCCTTGTATGTTCCATCTCCATGTCTTCTATCCTTGGAAGGAATAGTGATCAAAGATAGGATTCTCTTTGTTTTCTTGCATTACCTATTAGATTGCATCTTTCCTCGACCTCTTGTAAGTTTTTCTTACTTGGGCAGCAAGCATCTTGGCCTTGTTAGCTCTTATAGACCACTCATCACACAATCGTTGTGTCCTTTTAACATCTTCCACAATATGGTGAACGAAATTAGGACCTCTATGGCTCCACCATATATTTCTCATATTTAACACTCTCAACTTGAGTACCAACATAAGACTCGAAAATCTTATTACCTTCATGTGAAATGGAAGCTACCTCATGATGATGCAAGGAATCATCATCACAATAGAAAGTAGACTCATCTACAACTTGTTCTTCTTCAATCACTAATCTAGAATTATGTTCACCTATAGGCTGATCAATGACAACTAGTGTACCATTCTCCCAATCATTAGAGTTACCCATGTTAATGCCATACTCATGCTTTGAATCAAATTCCTTCTCAAATTCCTCATGGGGGATTTTGTCAACTTCACTTGTACATGCATCAAATGAATTTATTTTATTCTTCTTTTCTTTTTCTTGTTGTGCAAATGGCATGATGGTTGACATTAAACTTGTTGACAATTGTTGTTGGGGATTTTTTTTGAGATCATTCATGCCCTTCATAATCTCTTGCATAACTCTATCATTAACCTTCTTGGATGAACTTGAACTTGTACCTGTTGTCGAATAAAGTTTGCACCCTTGCTAACCTATCAACTATAGCAACCTATCGACACATGGGAACACTTAGAAGTTGTGGGTGACCTGAGAATGAAGTGAACCTCCATATTATGGGCTGGTTCCCCTTAAGATACTTTGAGAAAAAACTGAAAAAATGATAAGGGAAAGAGTAAGGAGGATGAACTCGAATTTAAAACCTATCACTAACAGGTGATACACCAAAGATAAAGTATGACAAACACTGCAAAAAACTCACAGAAAATCTCAATAGAACTAAACAATCTCACAATATAGAGATTTATGCTTCTAAAACTAAGTCTAGGTAAGGTTTCGACTGTTCTAGTGCTTAACACAAGGAAAACAAGGTGTCTTCACATATATAAACGCAGTAGAAAGAGATCACTAACATAAACCAACTTTATGGCATAATATTCTTTGCATCCAATACTGAAGGAATCTGATAAAATAGAGGATTACACAGGATTTTATCATGCAACTCACAAACAATACTAAGACAACAAAGAAAAACTGAAAGGAAATGACTTTCTATTAAGAAAAATAGGAGTCCCTGTGTTACAGGTCTGCAATATTATGAAAAAATGAGTTACAAAGTCTGAATAATGCTCTTTTTAGCAGTCTCCTAACCAAGAACTCCTTTACAAAAAGGCAAAAATGCCATATATACACAAGTGAGGTCGGCCCCTTAGGGCTTACAAAAAATATCGGACTCAAAAAGATCTATCCGCAGATATTTTGGGTGAGTTCAATGCAGGCCCCTGCGTGTCCATGATGGTGAAGAGTCATCTCTGTAGAAGCTTTCTGATATTTCGCAACTACCACATTTATTGATCCATCGTGTCATGTTTAGCTAATTCGGCTGCACCTTGAATGCCCTAAGCTCACTCTAATTCGCGTGGCATTCATCTAGGGTTAACATTCTTTGTTCTGCCACGGCTCACCTCAGCGCCCCCTGGTTGGTCGAGCGTTTTCCATGCAGGATTTGTAGCTGGTCAAAAGTCTTTTGAAAAGAATCGCATCTCAGCGAGACACTGAAAGTGTCTCACCGATGCGATTAGGTGTCTTTGCAGCTATCGGCATATCATAGAACAGTCGGCGAGAACTCATGGCGATCTCATTTCATTTACCCCAAGCTTACTCTTTTCCTCTGGGCTCGAACTCCTATTGACTCTCGGTGAGACCTTACCGAGTTGGCAAGACCTCCGTGTGTCGGTCAGACGTTTTACCAAAGGAAAAATGTTACCCCGAACACTCTTCATCCTCGACAGGAGTTGCTTGATGTCTCCCCGAATGCGCGCCACTCCACTGGGCTCAGCATTCCTTTCGCTGAAACTTAATCAAGTCGGTAGGACCTCATGGCGATTCCAAATAGTCCTACCGATATCTGCTTTTGTCGCTGAGACACCCACACTTCACCGAGACCTCTTGTAGAATCTCTTTTCCTTCGATGAACTCTTCATTCGGCAAGACACCTAGTGAGACCCTTCATTATCGATGAGATATTGGCCTATCGGCCAGACCTCCCAGCGAACTCCTTCACTCTCAGCAATGAGCTACTTTCTTTTGGTCGAGGAGACATCGTGCCTTTGCCAAGACATCATGGCGAAACTATTTTTCTCCTGGCAAGCTTCCTTCGTGTCGCTGAGACTTCTTTATCGCTGAGACTCTTTATCGAAGTCTCCCTACTTCGCCAAAAGTTCACTTTGAGTTCGGAGAGAGCTTGCTTGGTCAGAAAGACACCCTATCGACCCCACCCCTATTTTGTCTGAGCTCTTCCTTTCCTTCGCTGAGACTCCCGTCGGTCAGGAAGAGCTCATGGTGACTTCATTTACCTTTTCCAAGAGCCTTCATTCTTGTCGGGGAGACTTTTCCACTTCGGCATGACACTACACCGATGCCAAACGTTCTCGGCGAAGTCCTGCGTGGTCGGCGAGACTCCTACCGAAGGAAAACATACCGAGACCTCATGTCGTCGGCAAGACATTGGCCTGTCGGCTAGACCTCTCGCCAAACTCCTTAACTCTCGGCGAGTTTCTTTCTTTTTTGCTGAGAATATTCATAACTGGCGGGGCGAGGCCAAGACGGAACCGGAACCGGGACTGAGAGGAGAAAAGGGGGTAGAAACCAAGACAGATGAATCCCAGCGGAACTGGGACCGGGACCAAATCTGGGCCTGAAACTTTCTTCAAGTTTCAAGTTCGGATTCCGTTCCAATCCCGCCCCCGCCAAAACTCAAAATACAAAGGAAGAAAAGAAAAATGTAAGGGGGAACCAAGCAGGAAGAGACAAACCTCGATCCTAGGCCATGAAGAAAGGGAAAGAAGAAAGAGAGGGACCGGGGCTGGAACCGGAAAGAAACCAGGAACCAGAACTTTTGGAAAATTTCCAAGTTCGGGTTTCGTCCCACTCCCGGGCCCGGGAAAAGAAAGAAGACACACAAAGTAAAAGGAAGAAAGGTGGGATCAAAACTAAGACCGATCCCGGGCAAAACACAGCGGGGGTGGGGGCGGAAACAAACCCGAAACTGAAACTTTCATCAAGTTTCAAGTTCAAATCCCGACCCGAACCTGCCTCCGACAATGGCAAGGAGAGAGAAAAAGGACAAGGAAGAAAAGAAAGAGAAAAACTACCCCACGGTCAAAACGTAAGGTCAAAGAAGAGAAAGAAACGCAGACAAGCGCGGAATCGGAACGAGAATGGAAATTGGAACTTTGGAAAAAGTTCCACGTTAGGACTCGGTCCGACTCCGCCTCCGATGGAAAAAATGAAGGGGCCCGATAAAGAAAGAAAAGGTGGAACCGGGGTCGGAACCGGATCAGACACAGGAACTGAAACCTTGGAAAGGTTCCAAGTTCGGATTCTAACCCGGTTCCGCCCCCGGCAAAAACAAGGAAAAGACAAGAAGGAAGCGAAAAGGAAAGAGGGAAAGACAAGGAAAAACACAAAAAGAAAAACCCACCCCCAAATTGAAGATATGCACGCTGGGCTCAACCCTCTTGGGAGCCACATTTAATCAACGTGCCAAAATAGACAAACATCATTTTCCCCTGCATCTGCACAAGAAGCAAACAAGTTAGAAAATAGGTAATCTTGATGCAAGTGTCCCTCCATATGGCCCTCGAGAACATCTGAAAGCACGGGTTACCCTACCTGATTGAGCCCATAGGTGAGAAATGCGCAACATTTCTGGCAACCTTTGTTGGATGTTTGCCTGCTAAACATGCAGACCAGTAGCCTAGGCCTATTCATTGGGCATGGAGTCTTGGGAAAATTCTAAAACGGACCTGGAGCAGCCTAAAGCATGGTTGTAACTCTTTTGCAACCCATTAAAGCAAGTCAGGAGACCTGGGAACTTTATTGAAAAGGAAAGACTGAAGTGAAACTATTTACCGTGCTGGGACAACACTTAGGGAATGAAAATTGCACCTATTCCTAGAATTTAAATAGCTATGTATAGGTTTAGGTCCCTACCTCAGAAGCAACGTTTGAGGTGAACCCCATTCACTGGGATTGGTTCCACTACACCATCCAACCTAGATAGCTGGAAAGCATTATGCTATTTTTCCTCAGTAATGATATATGGCCCGGTCCAGAATGCGTCAAATTTGGAGTGCCTTCCAGGCCTACTTTTAAATTCATCCCACTTTAGTACTATATCACCTTCCTGGAACACTCTGGGAGATGCCTTTTTATTGAATGACCTTTTCATTTGAGCCTGATATTGCTCAGTCCTTTTCATTGCTTTAGCTCTGAGCTCTTCAAGCTCAATTAATTGAGCTAACCTTGCTATCATAGGCTCCTCCTCAATCATATCAAGCTGGCTCACCAGATCGAGGGCTGGGAGTTCAACTGAAATGGGCACTCTTGCCTCTTTTCCATACACTAGCATGTATCGAGAAAGTCCTGTAGACCTTTTTGACGTAACCCTATCATCCCATAAGGTTGATTTCAGCTTGGTGTGTCAGGCCTTTTGATTGTCCTCCATAGTTCTCTTAATGATCCTAAAGAGATTCTTGTTAGTGGACTCAGCCTGTCCATTGCCCTACGAATAATAATTAGAGGATGTACTCAGATATATACCATTTTTGACAGCCTATTCAAAAATTTTAACACTCACAAAAGCAAGGGCATTGTCCGACACAATGGAATTTGGGACACCAAATCTGGTAACTAGCTCTTTGTAAAAATTCAAGACAACAGATTCATTAGCTTCTTTAAGTGCCATAGCCTCAGTCCATTTTGAAAAATAATCAGTGGCTATGAGTATCCATTTGTGGCCTGCACTTGATGGTGGGTTTATAACCCCAATAAAATCCAAACCCCATTTCATGAAGGGTTGATCAACTTGAACCGGTTGCAGCGGGAGGGTTGCTAGTTTCTCTTTTCCAGCAAAGATAGCACACTCTTTGCATCTTCTCACCCATGTATAGGCATCTTTAAATAAGGTAGGCCAGTAATAGCCTCCTTTCATTATTTTAAGAGCTATGGCTCTCGAAGAAAAGTGTCTGCCAGCTGATCCTTGATGGAATTCATGTAATACTCTATCAACCTGATCAGCTTCAATACATCTTAGCAGGACACCATGAAAATCTCTTCTAAACAGCAAACCATTTAAAAGAACATAAGGTATGGATTGCAGTCGATAATACCTTCTTTTGGCTTTAGTCAGATCGGGAGGGCACTCACCGGTCAATAAAAAAATGTGACATTTCTGTAACCCAACCAGTGGGAGCGGGTATAGCAGCTTGTTGTCCATCTTGGAGTGTTAAAACTGAACTTTCCTCCTTTTTTACACTATTGTTGTTGTCCTCAATAAGCTATTCGCAGAGACCTCTCCCTCTTATTAGCTTGGTAACCCTTATTTCAAGGTCATACTCCATCACCTTAGTGACCCGACCAGCTCTTCTATCACTCAAATCTTTATTTAATTAAAACTCTTTCACACTGGGATGAGCAACCATTAGTATAATCTTGTTATTGGAAAGCATGTGCCTAAATTTCTTTAAACTTCTTATGACAGCAAGAATATGTCTCTCCACAAAAGTGTACTTGAGCTCGTAATCTTTGAGTCCTTGACTAAAGAACGCCACGGGTTGTTCAGATCCCTCATCATTTCGCTGTACAAGTATGGCTGAAAGTGAATCAATATTTCCATAGGCATATAAGATGAAATCCTTAGAAAATTCAGGATTTAGAAGTGTAGGTGCAGTTGCCAATGCCTCTTTTATAAGCTTAAAGCTTATTTTCCCATCTTCAGTCCATTTGAAAGTTGCATTCTTTCTCAGCATATGAGTTAGTGGACTTAATAAATCAGCAATGTCAAGGATAAATCTCCTAACAAAGTTAATCCTACCAATAAAACTCTGCAAACCCTTTTTATGCATTGGTAAAGGAAGAGTTAAGATAACACTTATTCTTTTAGGGTCAATAGTAATACCCTGTTTAGACACCACATAACCAAGCAATCTTCCCTCGTGAACAACAAACACACATTTTTTGGGATTAAGTGATATCCCAAATTCCCTGCATCTTTCAAAAATCTGCCTCAAATGACTCAAATGATCTTTAGCTTCCTTAGAAAAAACGGTGATATCATCAAGATAGACTAAGACTATCTTGTACATTAAACCCTGAAAGGCCATATCCATGGCCTTTTGAAAAGTTGCCCCGGCATTAGATAAACCAAAGGGCATTTTCAGATAGGCCATGGTTCCCCATTTTGTGGTGAAGGCTATTTTGTATTGATCCTCCCTTTTTACCAATATCTGGTTGTAACCAGAGTAGCCATCTAATAGGGAAAACCTTTCGGACCCTGAAACTACCTGCAGGATCTACTCCATGGAAGGTAGAGGATGGCGGTCCTTTAAAGAAGCCCTATTCAAATCACGAAAATCTACACAGAGCCTGATCTCAACATTTTTCTTTCTTACTGGTACTAGGTTTGAAACCCATGAGGTATGCTTGATGGGAAAAATAATGCTACTTTCAATCAACTTATCTAGCTCTTTCTTCATCAAAGGTTCTAACTTAGGATTCAAGGGCCTCTGTTTTTGCCTAACAGGCTTGGCATTAGGCTCAAGTTCAATGGTATGTTGAGCAAGCTGGGGATTAAACCCCTTCAAATCACTATATTTCAGGCAAATATATCATTAAATTCTTGACAAAGCTGAATAAAAACATGCTTCTCTTCAGTTGTACATACCTTGCCTAACCTGAGAAGCTTTTCTTTGAAAACTTCAACTTCTTCATAGTGATCTTGCTGAACCTGAATACTCCCCTTGAGCTTTCTAGCTTCATCATCAGTATTAAAAATAGATTCTAGGGTGACCAAGCCTTTTGGAAACTTATTGTTCTTGAGTTGAATGATCTGGTCACTGTACTGGTGCTGTAGCTTTTCCTGATTAACGTGTGAGAACTCGGCTTCTTCTCTCAAAAAACTGACAATCTGCTAGTCACTATCAAAAACTTGCCAGTGTATATTGTTATCAGGCACAGCAGGCCTAATTACAATCTTGATATGCTGATTAGTTCTATCACTACAAATCTCCTTTGGAATATCGTGTTAAGCTCCCATAACAGCTAATCTATCAACATGTTTATTCTGAGCTCTAGGAATGGAAATCAAATTAAATGCCTCAAATCCCTCTAAGAGGTCCCATAACCTATTCCTGTAAGACTTGAGCATATCATTTTTAACCGCATTGAGCTTTCTTACTTGATTGACCACCAACTCACTATCACCATAAACTTTTAAACAGCTGATACCTCTTTGTCTTTCCCACTCCAAACCTTGGACTAGAGCTTCATACTCAGCAGAATTATTAGAACAACTAAAACATAATCTGAAAGCTCGATAGTATTTTTGTCCTTCGGGTGATACCAGCATACATCCACCACCAGCACCTACTCTACTCCTTAAGCCATCAAAATACAGCTCCCACAAATCATTTTCATGTTGCTCACCATGTTGTTCCTTACTTTTTTCAATATTAGGCACAAAAGAGTTTGTCTCATGCATCATATAAACCCCAATGTCAACCTCCTCCAGTTGTTCACCTATACCAACTTCATGAGCTTGAGGTGCCCACTCTTCAGGAAGGATATCTGATGTTCTTTCTGTTTGAATCTCAGCTGTTGGAACAACAGGCTGCTCCACTTGTTCACTTGTAAACAAGTTGGCATTGCTAGGAGACGGATTGTAAGGTTCAACATGGACCTTGGCTATGGGTTCTGATTTAATAGTGGCTTTAGTGCCATATCTAGTTCTAAACAGCATGTAAGACCAATCAGAGGATAGGTAACCACCTATCTTGGCCGTAAAATCCCTAGATAAACAAAGGGAAAAGTATGGGGGTAACTCAATAATGTATATATCATGTGGTATGGCAAAACTGGGACAGGCATGTAGAGTTAAGCTCAAATTTTTTATGACCCCTACCATGTTCACAGCAGTACCATCCAATTGTACTACCCCATTTTCTAGTGGCTCATATTCAATTCCCAATTTATCAACAATTTGTTTGGGCATAACTGAACTACTAGCTCCTTATTCAATCATGCAATTGTGAACCAGATGACCTCCTATGATTAATGACAAATAAAAGGGAGGTGGCTTGGCCTTAGCAGCTTGTTGTTCTTTATCACCAACAGTAGTATTAGCCAATGCAACCTTCTCCTTTTCTACACTAGGCTCATCTAAGATATTTATACCGAATAAGGCCGATTGAAGTAGGCCCTTTTGACCCAGAATACTCAGAGAATCCCATATTGACATGGGTACATTAATTTTCTTCATATGCTCCAATATGTTAAAATATGTAGTAGTCTTAGCCTGACCTTTGGGGGGAATAACATTACCTTTATTTGAAGGCATCGGGGCTGATAAATCAGATTGTTGCTTGCCTACCAAAGGCTGGCCCCTTGGTAGCACTCGGATTTGGTCAGCTATTGACAGGTCAGGAGCACTTTGATTCTGGTCAACTCCTTGTTTCGATTGAGTCTGAACTGTATTAGGTTGATGTCCTTCATCTATTTCCCTCTTCCTACTGCGTGTATTGTCTGCAATCGAAGAATCAATGTGAACCATCCCACAAAATTCTTCCCCTTGCCAGTTTAGGAATGTAGACTCATGTGCCTGTTACTCTTGCTGTTGTACTTCAGTTGTTACAGGCATACTATTGTTCTGAACCATCAAGGCTTGGTTAAGCATCCCATTCACACAGGTACTCTAATTATGGGGTTGATTACACGGAAAGCACCATTCATAATCTTGAACTAAATTGTTCTGGACAGGCGCGAGCTCTTTGGAACTGCTTGCAGCATTAGAGTCATAAGCTTGATGTGGCCTTGAGTTAGGAGAAAACTTCTGGCCTTGATTATAAGGCTGATAAGATGGTCTATTGGTCTGACTTTGCTGGTAATTGGATTGAAATGAGGGCTGGTAAGGCTTAAAACCTTGATTTTGCTATTTTTTGAGATTAACCATCTCATTCCCAAAGGTCGTTAAGAGGCCTTTAATTTCTTGCAGTTCATTAGACTGAACTGAAAATGCGTTTATTTGACTATTAGGTTGGGTATTAGGTGCTGACAATGCTGGTGTACTTGGAATAACAGCCAAAGGAGGAACTTGCATAGGGATTGGAGGCTGAAGGGCAGGAAATATTGGCATAGGTGGTCTTGGGGCAATTTTACCAGCCTGTATGAGGCTATTTTCAGCTCTAACAGCTATGCTATATGCTGGAGGAAGTGTATCGCCTCCCATTGATTGAATCATCAAAGAAATATCACTATTTAAAACTCTTAAATAGTATAAAAATGCATGATTGGCAGCAGGTCTTATCGTTTGTGGGATTCTATCCCATGTCCTTTGAAAACGGTGATTGAAATCTGACATATCTTCATGTGGAGCCCTTTTGATTGTAGATAGTTGCTCCACTAATGACAAGGGGTCTGATTTATCTTCAAAAAATTTGCACAATTGGCTGCCTAACTCATCCCATGTGGCTATGGAGTTGACAGGCAGGCCTCTGAACCATTGTAAGGCTTTTTCCTTGAAGGACGCCGCCAGCAATCTAAGCGCAACATTTTCTTCAGTCACATGGTGAACAACACACAGGTTGGCAACATCTTTTATATGTTTTGTTGGGGTGGTATGATCCTCCCCATAAAAATGTGGTAAACCTCTTAAGGCAGCGACAGGAATGTCATCATGTTGAGTTAGATTCAGTCGGCTACCTTGGTTGAAAGCAACGAATGGCCGATTTCTTACTGTTGGAATCATTGATACTAGGATATTCTTAGTGATAACAACAGGAACAGCAGTATGTCCTCTAACAGTAGGATTCGACATGGATCTTCTAAAATAAACAACTGTCTTCTGAACCCTTTAGATTTCTCTCCCCCTTCTTCTAGGCGGGGACAACTGCAAATACTCAAAAACCGATGAATTACTCCTAGTCTGCACTCTTCTCATGAGCAACAATGCACTAGAACTGTTAAGTCTGAGCTCAGAGTCGCCAAGTATGCTAAAAATTTTCTCTTAAAGACTATAATTTCTGCCGCACATACTAATCAGCAGTATGATAATTTTGATTTGAGACTGGAAACAGTTCTCAGTCCCACCGAGCGTGCCAAAAACTGTTGTCGAATAAAGTTTGCACCCTTGCTAACCTATCAACTATAGCAACCTATCGACACATGGGAACAATTCGAGGTTGTGGGTGACCTGAGAATGAAGTGAACCTCCAGATTATGGGCCGGTTCCCCTTAAGATACTTTGAGAAAAAACTGAAAAAGTGATAATTGAAAGAGTAAGGAGGATGAACTCGAATTTAAAACCTATCACCAACAAGTGATACACCAAAGATAAAGTATGACAAACACTGCAGAAAACTCAAAGAAAATCTCAATAGAACTAAACAATCTCACAATACAGAGATTTATGCTTATAAAAATGAGTCTAGGTAAGGTTCCGACTGTTCTAGTGCTTAACACAAGGAAAACAAGGTGTCTTCACATATATAAACGCAGTAGAAAGAGATCACTAACATAAACTAGCTTTATGGCATAATATTCTTTGCATCCAATACTGAAGGAATCTGATAAAATAGAGGATTACACAGGATTTTATCATGCAACTCACAAACAATACTAAGACAACAAAGAAAAACTGAAAGGAAATGACTTTCTATTAAGAAAAATAGGAGTCCCTATGTTACAGGTCTGCAATATTATGAAAAAATGAGTTACAAAGTCTGAATAATGCTCTTTTTAGCAGTCTCCTAACCAAGAACTCCTTTACAAAAAGGAAAAAATGCCATAAATACACAAGTGAGGTTGGCCCCTTAGGGCTTACAAAAAATATCGGGCTCAAAAAGATCTATTCGTAGATCTTTTGGGTGAATTCAATGTAGGCCCCTGCATGTCCATGATGATGAAGAGTCGTCTCTGTAGAAGCTTTCTGATATTTCACAGCTACCGCATTTATTGACCCATCGTGTCCTGTTTAGCTAATTCGGCTGCACCTTGAATGCCCTGAGCTCACTCTAATTCGCCTTGCATTCATCTAGGGTTGACATTCTCTATTCTACCATGGCTCACCTCAACATCCCCTAGTTGGTCAAGCATTTTCCATGTGAGCTTTGCAACTGGTCAAAAGTCTTTTGAAAAGAATCGCATCTCGACGAGACACTGAAAGTGTCTCACCGATGCGATTACGTGTCTTTGCAGCTATCGGCATATCATAGAATAGTCGGTGACAACTCATGGCGATCTCATTTCATTTACCCCAAGCTTACTCTTTTCCTCCACGCTCGAGTTCCTATTGACTCTCGGTGAGACCTTACCGGGTCAGCAAGACCTTCGTGTGTCGGTCAAACGTTTTACCGAAGGCAAAACGTTACCCCGAATGCTCTTCATCCTCGGCAGGAGTTGCTTAATGTCTCCCCGAACGCGCGCCACTCCACTAGGCTTTGCATTCCTTTCACTAAAACTTAATCAAGTTAGTAGGACCTCATGGTGATGCCCCATAGTCCTACCGATATCTGCTTTTGTCGCTGAGACACCCACACTTCGCCGAGACCTCTTGTAGAATCTCTTTTCCTTCAGCGAACTCTTCATTCAGAAAGACACCCGGTGAGACCCTTCGTTATCGGTGAGATATTGGCCTGTTGGCCAGACCTCCCAGCGAACTTCTTCACTCTTGGCAATGAGCTACTTTCTTTTGGTCAGGGAGACATCGTGCCTTCGCCAAGACATCATGGAAAAACTGTTTTTCTCCTGGCGAGCTTCCTTCGTGTCGCTGAGACTTCTTTATCGCTGAAATTCTTTATCGAAGTCTCCCTGCTTCGCCAAAAGTTCACTTTGAGTTCGAAGAGAGCTTGCTTGGTCGGAAAGACATCCTGCCGACCCCACCCCTATTCTGTTTGAGCTCTTCCTTTCCTTTGCTGAGACTCCCACCGGTCGGGAAGAGCTCATGGCGACTTCATTTACCTTTTCTGAGAGCCTTCATTCTTGTCGGGGAGACTTTTCCACTTCGGCATGACACTACGCCGATGCCAAACATTCTCGGCAAAGTCCTGCATGGTCGGTGAGACTCCTGCCGAAGGAAAACATACCGAGACCTCCTATCATCGGCAAGACATTGGCTTGTCGGCCATACCTCTCGCCGAACTCCTTAACTCTCGGCGAGTTTCTTTCTTTTTTGCTGAGAATCTTCATAACTGGCAGGGCGAGTCCAAGACGGAACCGGAACCGGGACTGAGAGGAGAAAAGGGGGCGGAAACCAAGACAGATGAATCCCAACAGAACTGGGATGGAGACCAAATCCGGGCGTAAAACTTTCTTCAAGTTTCAAGTTCGGATTTCGTTCCGATCCTGCCCCCGCCAAAACTCAAAATACGAAGGAAGAAAAGAAAACATAAGGGGGAACCAAGCAAGAAGAGACAAACCTCGATCCCAGGCCACTAAGAAAGGGAAAGAAGAAAGAGTGGGACCGGGGCTGGAACCGGAACGAAACTAGGAACCGAAACTTTTGGAAAAGTTCCAAGTTCGAGTTTTGTCCCACTCCCGGGCCCGGGAAAAGAAAGAAGACGCACAAAGTAAAAGGAAGAAAGGTGGGATCGGAACTAAAACCGATCCCAGGAAAAACACAGTAGGGGCGGGGGCAGAAACAAACCCGAAACTGAAACTTTCATCAAGTTTCAAGTTTAGATCCCGACCCAAACCCGCCTCCGACAAAGGCAAGGAGAGAGAAAAAGGACAAGGAAGAAAAGAAAGAGAAAAACTACCCCACGGTCAAAACGCAAGGTCAAAGAAGAGAAAGAAACATAGACAAGCACAGAACCGGAACCGAAACGAGAATGGAAACTAGAACTTTGGAAAAAGTTCCACGTTAGGACTCGGTCCGACTCCGCCTCCGATGGAAACAAAGAAGGGGCCCAATAAAGAAAGAAAAGGCGGAACCGGGGTCGAAACCGGATCAGACACAGGAACTGAAACCTTGGAAAGGTTCCAAGTTTGAATTCCGACCCGGTTCCAGTCCCGGCAGAAATAAGGAAAAGACAAGAAGGAAGCGAAAAGGAAAGAGGGAAAGACAAGGCAAAACACAAAAAGAAAAACCCACCCCCAAACTGAAGATATGCACGCTGGGCTCAACCCTCTTGGGAGTCACATTTAATCCACATGCCAAAATAGACAAACATCATTTTCCCCTACATTTGCACAAGAAGCAAACAAGTTAGAAAATAGGTAATCTTGATGCAAGTGTCCCTCCATTTGGCCCTCGAGAACATCTGAAAGTGCGGGTTACCCTGCCTGATTGAGCCCATAGGTGAAAAATGGGCAACAGTACCTATTGATCTTGTTGAATCTCTGGAATACTTAGGTTGCCTTGGTACTGAATCCTCATACTTTTGTGAACTAAGAGTTGGGCTCTTTGAACTTTTCTTATTTAAAATCCTTTCCTTTGTTCATGAAGAAGGAAGGAAAGTATGTAGCAATCCGTCATCTTTGATTCTAGCCATGAATATAACCTAATAAAGGACTCAAACAAACTATTATTTGTAATCCATAAGCTGGCAAGAACTTGGCTCTAATACCACTATAAGAACCCTTACACGTTCTAACTGAATTTTTCCATTTTTGCTGGCCTGAAAATTTATGACTTGCTTTCAACTTATGTTTCGACAAAGATTTGTTATATCGCGTAGATTAAAAGGGTTCCAAGCATAAACAACAAGAGATGAACTTGAACATAGAATTTAGGCAACCAACAAAGATGAACATATCCAACAATGATAGCTTATCTTCTTGTAATGTCGTTCAATTGCACCTAGGGGCAATTCCACATTTTGGCATTTTTTCCTATCATTTATGATGCCTTGAAACATTTATGACAAAATCCCATGGGTCATAATTTCGCGATTCTAACTCCATGCGAACTTGTGGATGAGCAACAAAAGCCTAGCAACACGTTTTTTGAGAATCTAGGCTCTGGATGCGTGTGCGGCGCGCAAATGTCTACACGACACACTATTGTCCTAGCGGTTTTTTGAGTTCAAAACGTGGAGTTTGGAATACCAACCCTTGAGACATGTGTCCAAGCGGCTACATTCTGAAAGTCATGGCTCTTTGTTGCCCTTTCAAGCATTAAAATCCCTTTTTGACTCTCATTGAGGGTTTGGAAGACATCACTCAATCTCTCTTGCTACTTTTCTCCAACTTTGAGATCTCCTCATCTTTGATAGTAGTGCTCTCATAAGCGAAGCCATGTTTGACTGAGGTCCTCCTAGCAGCAACAAGCAGCTCTCAAGCAAGCACTCAACGGTGTGTTCATGTGCTCTGGAGAGGGCCTAGACCCATGGGTAACGCTCTCTCTCATTCACTTTCCTTTCATATTTTCTCATTTACTATATTGTGGTGTGAGTTCTACTCCTAAGCGGGTTTTTATTTCACCACACGCTTCTCATGGTGCGGGTTCTACTCCTGAGCGGGTTTTTCTTTAACCACACGCTTTGTTTTCTTCTTTAGCACTCCTTTCTAACTTGGTTGTCCATGGAGGTGGGAACACGAAAGCAAGGTCTGACTGAGGCAAGCCCCTATACAGCCACCCAACAACTTCCCTCTCGTTCTTTTATGTGTAGGTCATGAAAAGGAGCTTGGAGTGAAGATTCAAACGTCTAGAGGAAGGTAAGCTTTCTTCAAGCATCCTTGTGTTCATTTTAGTTTCTAGTTTTCTAATTAGTTATATAGTTCAGTACGAATTACCCCTAAGCTTAGAAGTAAAGCTTATTTCTGTTTGTTTGAGTTCCTAAGTTCTCTGTTGGTTAGGACGCCAACGTGATCTTTAGATGACAGCATGCCACGCTAGCGTCCCAAAACTACACTAATGTCTTCTGGTTGAGAGCTCTCTCTTTTGAGGTAGGAATCTCTTAGCTTTACTCTCCCAGGGTCTCTATTAGTCTTTTTCCTGAAGCATAACTGAATCTTAGTTCTTTATTATTCTACTAATCTGTTATTCTGAGGTGTATAAGGGTAGTTCATTCCCTGGTGATCTCTCAAGAAAGGAGAGACCCTTGTGCAACAAATCCCTCTTATATCACATTTTGGTGAACCCGATGTGAACGTCGGATTTTTCTTTACGATGCTACACGTTCATGAATTTTTTGAGGTAGATTTCGATATGTTGGAAGATGCTCTAGATGATTCTTAGAAGTGCTCTCCCTTATCTGCAAATCTCCCAAACAAGTCTCCTCTTGACAGGCTGAGGGATCAATAAATGTGGTGGTGGTATCTGTGGCTCCTCCAAGCCCTAAGAAACTTGTCAGTTATGTGACCCTGACCGAATCTTCTATCTATGGGATTTCATGTCATAGTGATTCATTGAACTTATACTTAAGGTTCGTGAAAGCTACAGATTCTACATCTTATAATGTTTTCGGACCCACATATCCTACAAGGAGTAATAAACAAAATTTGAATCAACAGCCTACTATTCCTACATCACAACCATCTATCCCTACTTCTTTACCACCTTCTCAACCAAGCCTTCCTTCAACGCCTAAACCCGCGATCAAAGCACCAGGTGATTATGATCTTGTTGAGCAGCTTTGCGTTACTCCGGGTAAGATCTTGCTTTGGGACTTGCTTCAGACCTCTCCAATTTATCAAGAGATACTCCTGGAAGCTTTGCAAAAGATTCTCTTTCTTGCCTCCGCTAGGCCCGCGAATGTTAATTCGTTGTTGGTTCATATTTAGGCAGATTTTCCGAATATCATGTTCCACCCACAAGAACTCTTGCCTTTAGATGTGCATAAGCAAGCAAAGCCTTTGATGATTACCGTCAATGTTAACAATATCAGTATTAGGTGCACCCTCGTTGACACCGGTTCGGTTCTCAATTTTTGCGGTATAAACCTATTACCTAAAATTAAGATTGGTTAATCTTATTTAGTGGCTTCCTCCTTGTACATTCATGGATTTGATAACTCCGGCCGCCAAGCTCTAGGTACGATAATACTACCTTTGCAGTTGGGCCCCGTTACGTTACCCATGTTAGTTTATATGATGCTCCACCCCTTACCATATAACCTCCTCTTAGGGAGACCCTAGATCCATGCTATGGGTGTGGTGACTTCTACTTTACACTATTCTTTGAAGTTCGTTGCAAATAATCGAGTAGTTACAGTTAAAGCGGATCCAGAAGGCGTTCACCTCTATGAACTGGCCGCTATCGGTTGCACTTCAACTATATCTACTCTCAATAATTGTATTCCATCTTTGACCACCGATGCTATGGCCTATTCTTCATTCATACCCTCTATGGAAGTTGTTCAATTCCTAGAGCGAGTTTCATAAATGAAGAGTCACCTAAAGTAGAAGACCCTGAGTCTTGCTCATCTGCTACTCAAACAAACGCTTTCCTTGGAGATGATTGGGGCTTCTTGAATTTCTCTAAATTCTTCGTTGCAAAATACAAGGTGAACCCCTCTTGCATAGACCTTCTAGGTACCCTTGATACAAAGGCAAATGATACTCCCGCAGTGGAGGAGAAGTATGATCATGTTTAGGAGATCACTCCTTCCTGTGCTGAGGAAAATAATCCTGCTCTTGCAAAGGAGATTCATGTTTGTGAGCCTGGTAAAGAAGGCATAAATACCCCCGTAGAAACGTTTGACATCCATTGGTGGAATGAAATGCTCTACGTAGAGTCGCCGCCTCTTGAGGCTCTACAAACTCATTACGGGTTCGGATATGAGCTCGCTTCTCGGTATGGCTACGGGTAGAAAGGCCTAGGGCGTATCGAGAAAGAGATTTAAGTCCCCATCTAGTTCAAACCGTGATAATGTTATTTGGGTTTGGGATGCTCTATAGAACAATCCAAGCAAAATCCTTGGTGGAGTGTTAATATGATCTCAGTCGAGCCGCTGAGCTTGGTTCACCCTGAGTTAATAGAGGAAAGGGAGCAGACTGAGAAGGTCCCTCTCAATGTCTTCTCTTCGAATGAAGTGCTAGAGGAATTTCTAGGTTCTTATTCCCCGTTGCCTCCTTATCATCACAATAAATAGTTCCCATATCATTTGCATAGTCAAGCATAATTTGGAGTCTTTTTTGAGTATTGATGAGGAAGATCCTCTATCTAACATCGGTAATGATGTCACACTATCTCATCCTGAAGACTGCAGTTCCCTTTTTAAAGGAGATACTGTTGAAATCTCTATGGATCCTAAATCCTTAGAAAAAGTGATCAAGATCAAGAAGCGTCTCTCTTCGGAGGAAGCAAATGAACACTCCGATCTCTTGCATTCTCATCCTAATATCTTCACTTGGACATACAAGGATATGCCCAGTATTGATAAATCTATAGTGGTCCACAATATCGTCCTATGTCCCAACGCCAAGCTAGTTAAACAAAAAATTTGAAAGATCAATCCTAGGGTGGCCTTAATGGTCAAGACCGAGATAGAGAAACTGTTGAAAGCAGGCTTTATCCATCCTATCGACTATTCCCCCTAGATTTTGAATATAGTTGTTAATAAACATAATGGCCGTATTTGCATATGTATCGAATTTCATGATCTTAATAAGGCTTCTCTTAAAGATAATTTTTTGCTACCTAACATAGATATGATTGTCAACTCAACTGCAGGCCATGCATTACTATCTTTCATGGATGGATTCTCAAGTTACAATCAGATTCATATTACAGATGATCAATACAATGTAGCCTTCACTACCCCATGGGGTACTTTCTGTTATGTGGTCATTCCCATTGGATTAAAGAATGCGGGAGCTACTTACCAACGGGTGATGACCCTAATATTTCATGATTTTATCCATAAGATCTTAGAATATTACGTTGATGATATATTGGCGAAATCGATAACCCGTCAAGATCACGTAAAGAACCTTCGTCTTATTTTTGAGAGGCTTCAACTCTATAAAATGAGACTAAATCCCCATAAGTGCATCTTCAACGTTGATGCCAACAAGCTTTTGGGGTTTATAGTTTCTCACCATGGGATCAAATTTGATACTAATAAGATTGATGCCATTGTTAACATGCCTCCACTGAGGAATATCACTGAGTTGCAAAGTTTACAAGGGAAGATTCAGGAAATTCGTAGATTTATATCTCAGTTGGTTGATCATACCCTTCCTTTCACTCGTTTATTGAAAAAGGATGTTCGCTTCATATGGGATGAAGAGTGTCAAAAATCCTTTGAATCAATCAAGGCCTATTTGGCCAATCCTCTCGTATTGATGTCAGCTATGCAAGATAGACCCTTTTTGCTTTACCTCGCCACGTCACCATATGCTTTGGAAGCTCTTCTAGCTGAATATGATGACACTAAGAAGGAGAGAGTGGTCTACTACATTAGTCATGTTCTGGTTGACTATGAAACCTATTATTCCTCCATGGAGAAGCAATGCCTCACTCTCATCTTCACTACACAGAAGTTGAGGCACTATCTCCTCCATGCTAAAATGCACGTCATAGTAAAAACGAATCTCTTAAATCATCTATTCTCTAGCACTGACTTGGCTGGGAGATTAGCGAAATGGGTTATGTTACTTTTTGAGTTTGACATAAAGTTCATTACTCATAAATCAATAAAGGGTCAAGCAGTTGTGGATCAACTAGCAGATGCTCCCTCATCTCGCTCCTTTCCAAGCTTGGATTTGTTTCCTGATGAAAATATTTTGGTAATTAATCATGACCTTGAGTGGAAAATGTATTTCGACGGATCGAGATGTCAAATTGGTTATGGAGCTAGCATGGTTCTAATATCCCTCGAAGGTAAACCGGTGCCCTTATCCTTTTGACTAGATTTTCCTTGCACCAATAACATTGTTGAGTACGAAGCCCTTATTGTTGGCCTGCGTGCCACGATTGCACTAAGAATCAAATGTCTTCATATTCTAGGTGATTCTAAACTTATCATGAACTAGATAATGAGAACCTATCAAGCCAAGCAGAGTAAGTTTTCCTGATATCGAGACCTTTCCCTGTCCTTGCTTGAAAAATCCTCTTCTTTCATGATAGAAAGCATCCCTAGGAGAGAAAATAGACATGCAGATGCCATGGCAAGCGCTACTTCGTTGGTACCTTCAGAAGAAGATACGAAAGAATACCACTTTGTGGTCCAGGTCCTGCGGACCCCTACGGTTCCTTATCAACCCAAAGCTAAGTCCCTTGTATGTTCCCATGTGGACTCTAGAGAATGGTTTTCTAATATCTACAACTACCTGAAGACTAGAAAATTTCCCAATGATGCAACAAAGAATGATCGCACTCGTATAAGAAAGCTTTCAGTTCATTATGTTATTTTGTCTGGTGTCCTTTATAGAAAAGCCTATAATGGCTTGCTTCTAAGGTGTCTCACTAAAACGGAAATACCCTTTGCCCTTAAGGAAGCCCATGTAGGCTTCGGGGGTGGACACTTTGGTGGTAGATCCTTGGCAAGAAGATTGATACACATGGGGTACTATTGGAAAACGATGGAACAAGATTCCTTTGATTTTTTTAAAAAGTGCCCCCAATGTCAACAACATAGTCATCTTATTCATGCACCTGCCAAAGAATTACAAAATCAAACTTCTCCTTGGGCTTTCACAAAATGGGGGTTGGATATTATTGGAAAAATATCACCTCCTTCTTCCAAAGGACATACCTTTATCATTACCGCTACAAATTACTTCACGAAATGGGTCGAAGCTATCCCACTCTGATCCATGAACGTTGAAGCTATTTGTAGTTTCCTCGTGAACAACATCATTTATCGATTTGGATTGCCCGCTACACTTGTTTCTAACAATGGTACACCTTTCAAGAATAAGGAAGTGAAGCAGTTCCTCGAGAAATTCCATATTTAGCATAGGTTTTCCACATTGTACTATCCACAATCTAATGGTTAGGAAAAAGCGTCTAACAAAACTCTTGAGCTTATTCTCAGTAAGACGGTTAATAAGCATGGTAAATATTGGCATGTTCAACTGATGTACGCTTTATGGGCCTACCGCACAAGGGTCTGTACAGCTACGGGGACAATGCCTTACAACGTCGTGTATGGTGTCGAAGCTATTATACCTTTGGAGTTGGAGATTTCTTCTTTACGAGTTTCCCTTAAAGGGATAATTGATGATGAAACCTACTGAGTTAACCATTTGCATCAACTAGAGATGCTTGACAAGCGTCGTTTACGGGCCCTCGAATATCTTAAAGCTTATCAACGGTGGTTATCTAGGAAATATAATCAAAGTGTTCTTCCTAGGACTTTTAAAATAGGAGATCTAGTTCTTTGTGAAAACCAGAGAATTGTAAATGCATCGCCTGATCAAAGAGGAAAATTCATTCCTAACTGGTTAGGCCCTTACATTGTGATCTTCGTATATGGCTTAAGTTCCTATGGATTATCATCTATGGATGGAACACTTTTAAAAGAACCAATTAATGTGATGCATCTCCGTCGATACTATGCGTAGTATTCTATGTGGTGTTCTCTCTACATAAGGGCAATATCACTACATGTGTTGACATTATTCATTAACACATTATGAAAAAAATTGTGTTGTGAATGACCACGTGTGTGTGTGTGTCGATGCATCACATCAAAACCATTACATCATCATTGTATTTAATTAACATAAACCATGTGTGTTTATTAAATCATGTTAGCATCTAATGTAAGTATACATCCATATGAGCATATAAGATCCATGGCATAAACATACGTGAAAAATAAAGAATATACATATCCAAATGAACAATTCCATGAAATCGGAATTGATGTATCCATATATACATATATACGCATGTATGTATCAAATGCCATGTACATGTATCGAGCCACTACCATAAAAAATGAGTTCCTGCTGAATATATGTCTATACAAAATATCTACAAGTATATATGAATGTATATGTATCTCGCTACAAAAATGATATACTAAACTGATGATGATGCCTTTGATCACTGCGGTGCATGGCTTCTGGAGCCCTCTGGCTCTAGCAGATGGTCTAGAACCCTAGGGAGGGGTTGAACGATAGTCATGGAATGTGAATGGTGGGAGCATGATACGGAAAAAACTACCCGCATCCCCCTGATCTCCCCCTATAGGGAGGATATCATCAACTCCGCCTGCCTCAACCGGTCCCGTAGTCACTGAACCTCTGTCGGGATCACAATTGTCAGTTTCCCGTCAAGTTCATCTAGATGGCTTTGAAGGGTGTCACACGCCTGCTCGGCAGCATCAACCTTCGTCACTATCGTGTCTCACTCGATGAGCGTTGTCCGCAGCTCCCTCGATAGCTGGTCGCACTATCCCCGAACGGTCATCAACTCCACAATGATTTGGATGATCTCCACTCCCCACTCCTTGTAGGCAGTCCTTAGGTGCACAACCAACTCAAAGTTGGGGGCATGATGTCCCACGGATGTTGGCCGATAAGCCCCAAGGACTAATCCCTAAATCAACACAGTAGGAGAAACCTTTGAAATACATTGAGCTATAAACCCAGTCCATCCTTGTGCATCCTCTGCAACCACAAAGAAAGAAAGAGGTATCAATATCATATGGCATGTATATACATATGTCATAAAACAAAAAACTAAAAGTACAGAAACATAAACAACATATCCCATATACATGGGTCCCCTGGCTGCCATGTCGAGTCAGAGTGAGGGTCGGTACTAGGACTTGCGTCCCCGGCATCGGTGGCCACTCCTGATGACGCTAGTGCCATCGCAGCTGTAGTAGAAGCTGGTGGTGCCAAAGAGACAGGGGTAGTTGGTGGAGGATCTGACCTCCTCCGCTGCCTCGACCTCAGTGGTGTAGCCTCCTCCACCTGTGGTGCCTCCTCCTCCTCGTCGGCCTACTTCCGACCTTTCTTCCTGTCTTGTGGGGGTTGGGGTGGTAGGTCCTCCTGTGGACCAAGGTCCCCTCTCGGGGCACCCTCGCCGAACACAAGAGTAGGATGATGCCTCTCCCACCACCATGTAAAATCAGTCGTTACCCTGACATTATCCACCGTTGTTACTAGAGGAAAATCATGGTCGAGCTCATCATCATCTGAGGGGACAATATCAGTAATGGTGGGGCAAGGGCAGTCCCCAACCCTCATTGCACTCCTATGGGCCCTAGTATAGGTGGGCACATCTACTAGAATCATTTGCGGTCAGCCATGCTGCCGCATGACCCAGCTCCAGTAGTAGGGTATTATAACAAAATCCCTCCACCCAATCAAAAAGCGATCTCACTGCAAGTTCCTTAGGTACCTGTTGTTGTTCACCCACCTAAAAAATTGGTAGGGTATCCACTGAACCCCATCCGTTGTGAGAGTGTCGAACTATAATCGCCAAAATCATAAATCTCAAAATCTCCACTGGCTCGTCATGTCATACTAGTGGGCCATGGGAATCCGATACGGCTGTCGCTAGGGAAAACTGACTAGTTGGGTGCACATGATGTGGGCAAAGGCCCACACCTACAAAAGTGTGCAAGTTGTAAGGCTACGGTAGTCATAATGCACGTGTCAGCCTAGCTCCTGGTAGAGGTGCGCTAGCATGCTGCGCCCCCAAGAAAAAATGGTCCTATGCTCTACTATCTCCCTGATAGTGTGGATGAGGTCCCCGTGTAGGTGCGAGCCACGCCTATCAATTGTGATCCAAAAGGAAATGGTCATGAGCATGACTTGGTGGAGCAATGGTGTAGTGGTCCTCGCATGGTCATACCAGTGTGTGTAGATATGACCCATGTCGTTGTCGTTGTCAGTACTCCCTATGTATTAGAGGATCCCCTACATCCACTCCCGTGTCGATCGTGTATCGTCGAGAGCCACTCGTCGTCCGCGGATGGGTAGCCTGAGGATCTGATAGACGTCCTCGAGTGTGATGGTCATCTCTCCACAAGGCACCTGGAAAGATGACGTGGTGGCGTCCCACTACTCCATAAGGGTTTTCAACATCCTCTCATGGTATCTCATCTCTGGCATGGTAAATACGTGCCAGGGACCAACCCGCTCTAGAAGTGTGACCTCGTCCTTCGACAAACGGTCCCTCTGCTCACAGACAAGCCAGAATGCTCACCCTCCTGGATGCTCTCAAATCTCTGGGTAATCCTGCAAAAAGTAGCCAAAATTTTGAGTTAGAACATTGACATTTTGCATGAAAATAAAAAAATAATTAAGACCTATGCACGTCGTGTAGACGTCTACACGTCGTGCATGCCTCCCTGACCACCATGGTCGCCTCGAAGATGACAACGTGTCTTCGAGACAACAATGCAGATATGAGACCCCAACGCTTATCTGAGACGACAGCGCAGATGTCAGATGAGGGTGCAAAAAAAAGATGCATGCACACCTCGTCGAAGGAAAAAATCCTAAAAATGAGCTAAAAATCATGAAAAAAGAGGTTTTGCGGCCTACCTGGTCCACCTTGTTACCCTCGGCGATGTCCTGCCATAGCTGCTCCAACCTCGGCACCTCATACTCTCTCTTGCTTGGCATTTTGCTAAATTTTCTCTCACAAAATTCAACAATTTACTCGCAGTGAATAGTGAAAATGACCCTTCTAGGGGCCCACCTAGGAATATATAGGCCCCCCAGGGTCCATTTTTCCTAGAGCTTGTGGCCCCCCAATTTCTCCTAAATTTGCCCCACCAGGCTGGGGGAAAACTCAAGAGGGGGCATAAGGTCATCTTTTGATCATATTTTTCTTCCAAATCGATGACTTTTTCTTGATCATTCCTCTCTTTGTAGTAGCTTTCTTCTGATTTTTCGAAGCTAACCCAAAATTTGAGTTTTGCAGGTTAACGCTTTGAACAAATTTTCATGACCATTTTGACATTGTTTTTTGAGCTCGGATGCTGGGAGCACCTTCAGTACCGGTTAGCTCAACTTCGGTGGCCACTATGGTCTCTCTCTGTTAGCACACAAATCCCTAAAATTCAAAATTTAAATGAAATGTTTTCTTTTCTACTTTAGTGAGGCCAATTTTTTCAAAATTGAGCCCACTAAAGTGGGGGCAAAATGTAATGTCACAGAATTGCACCTATGGGAAATTCCACACTTTGGCATTTTTTCCTAGCATTTATGATGCCTAGAAACATTAATGACAAAACCCCATGGGTCAGAATTTCACAATTCTAACTCTATGCAAACTTGTGGCTAAGCAACAGAAGCCTGGCAATGCGTTTTCCAAGAATCTAGGCTCTAGACGCATGTGCGGCGCTCTAGCATCTTGGCGGTTTCCCAAGTTCAAAACGTGGAATCTGGAATACTAGCCCTTGAGACACATGTCCTAGCAGTTACAATCTGAAAGTAATGTCTCTTTACCGCCCTTGCAAGCATTAAAACCCCTTTTTGACTCTCATTTGGGGGTTGGAAGACATCACTCAAGCTCTCTTGTTACTTTTCTCCAACTTTGAGATCTCGTCATCTTTGATAGCAGTGCTCTCACAAGTGAAGCCATGTCAGACTAAGGTCCTCCTAGCAGCAATAAGTAGCTCTCAAGCAAGCACTCAACGGTGCATCTATGTGTTCCGAAGAGGGCCTAGGCCCATGGGTAACACTCTCTCTCCTTCACTTTCCTTTCATATTTTCTCATTTACTATCTTGTGGTGTGGCTTCTACTCCTAAGCGGGTTTTCCTTTCACCACACGCTTCTCATGGTGTGGGTTCTACTCCTGAGCGGGTTTTTTTCTTTCACCACATGCTTTGTTTACTTCTTTAGCACTCCTTTCCAACTTGGTTGTCCGTGGAGGTGGGAACACCAAAGCGGGGTCTAACAGAGGTAGGCCCCTATATAGCCACCAAACAACTTCCCTCTCGTTATTTTTTGTGTAGGTCATGAAAAGGAGCTTGGAGTGAAGATTCAGACATCTAGAGGAAGGTAAGCTTTCTCCAAGCACCCTTGTGTTCATTTCAGTTTCTAGTTTTTTTATTAGTTATATAGTTTAGTACAACTCACCCCTGAGCTTAGAAGTAAAGCTTATATTTGTCCATTTGAGTTCCTGAGTTCTTTGTTGCTCAAGACACTAGCACAACCTTTAGACGACAACACACCGCGCTAGCATCCCAAAACTGTGATGATGTCTTCTGGCCGAGAGCTCCCTCTTCTGAGGCAGGAATCTCCTAGCTTTACTCTCCCAGGGTCTCTGTTAGTATTTTCTCAAAGCATAAATGAATCTTAGTTCTTTATTATTCTACTAATTTGTTATTCTAATGTGTATAAGGGCAGTCCATTCCCTAGTGATCTCTCGAGAAAGGAGAGACTCATGTGCAATGAATCCCTCTTATATCACACTTCTTTATTTCATTTGAAAACTGATTACAAACAGAGAGGGTTGGATAGAACAATCTGTTAGGTCAAATTTGAGTTTTAGACCTTCAATTACATCCAATTTGTGCCAAGGAACAAGACCAAACCCTAGCTATATGAATGGAAGATGAAGCTAAGTGAGTAGGATGATATTCCTAGCTAGATATGACAGAAAAGCAACTATAGCAGCCCACTAGAGATTGTAGATGCCAAAAACTCCACAAATATGGTAATGCAATCAATTTGAAGACTGATGTAACAAAAGTCTAATTATGCCTAAAGCTCAAAATTGCCAAAAATTCCCTTCTTTGCCAAGCGAACCACTTGAAAACCTTCTTTCCAATGCCGAAAATGCCCTTCTAGCAAATTCTAATGAAAGTGACATAGAATAAAATCCAAATATGCAAAAGGAACTTATCTAAAGCAATTTGGTTAAGCTCTATGATGAATTATGTTTGAATTCATCTCACATGGTGGAATGGGAACATCACCATACCAGTGCATTCAAGGGAGCACCACCTTGAATTGACTGAAAACTACTTTCAGTCAAGAGACACCTCTCTTCAAACTGTCTAAACAAAATAACAACACAAAAACATACCTCTCTCAACCTTCCAAGCCTTCTTAAATAAGGCCTCAAGCCAAAACCACCCCAAGAAGAGAATCATTTTTGTTTCATTAAAATATTCACTTAACTTCAAGACTAAGGTACCTTAAACTGCCCTAAGCCAAGATCATATTTCATTCCATTAAAATATTTTTTTCCTTCATCACTAAGGCATTTAAGCTGCCCTTGGGGGAAAGATTAGATTTGTCCTCATTAAAATATTCATGACTTCATGGCCAAGTTTCCTAAACCACCCTACGAGAGGATCTGATTACCTTTGAAGATTATAATATTCTAGTTTGGAAGCTTCCTTGAGCCACCCTAGGAAGAGATCTAATTTTATTCTCAAAATATTAAATATTGGTTGATTCTCCCTTAAGTCCGCTAAACTGCCATAGGAGGGATAATCTTCTAGAAGTAGATCTGATTTGATGTGGTTGACTCACCTCCTTATTTGCATTGTCCTCTATGTTTGCTTGGTATTGAAAATAGACCTCCTTGCTTGCTTTGCTAGATTAAGGATAATTCCCTCTTAATTCTCTAAACACATCTTACCCAAATTTGATTCTCATGACCAAAATCATTCCCTTATCTCGCCATCTAACCCATAGGAATGTTGTATGGGCTAGAATCAAGTCATCAAAATGTCACTTCGAGAATGGGGACATTACAGTCCTCCCTTCCTAGGATTGCTTCCCCTCAACCAATTTCCATACAACTTGTTGCTCCACTCTTATTGAAATGTCAATATACCATAATCCATGAAGCAACATAATGAAATCCATGTGAAATGACACACCCAACCAATCAAGATTTGGATCCCAAACCAATCTGTAAGGCCACCAAACGTTGTTGTGATGACTCAAACTAGCATTAAGACCAATGTCAATGGTTTCATCATACCCATGTATAAGCAGATAATTGATTTCATATGCAATATCCATCAAATAGATATGCCTCCACACATTCCCAAGCAACTGAATAGCTGGTGTAATCCATGTCAAATCTGAATGTGAAATGGAAACCCAAGTAGGAAAACCTCTAACCAATGAAGAGTCTAAAAAGACTAAGTCACCAATCAACAAGTAGATAGCTGCCATATCATAAGAAATTGGTGATATAACCAAAGATGAGTTATGGATGTCTTCATTACAACCCAAGGAAAACTCTTGAGTGGTTGATCCACTATGAGTGTCATCAATACAATCAACAATACTATCAAGTAAATGATCAGAAACAACTAGAAATTCTAAATTATCCTCATCTATCCATGCGTCAAAACATGTAGGAATTCTCCTATCCTATTCCATCATGCTTGAATTCTTTGCTAAACCATCCAAATGATATGTCTCATCAATCTCATCACTACAAGCACATGAACAATATGAAGTTTCTAGTTCATTGTGTTTGGTTGTCATAAGAGGCTTGTTCATGACATGGTCAACCTCATTAACACCATTCTTTAGAAAAAGAGATCTAAGATAAGCCTCCCTTTGTTCTCTTGCTTGATCCAAATGGTGCACTTGTTCTTTGTCTTGTAGTAGATGTTGTTTTCCAAGGACAGGCACTAACTTAGCCTCCTTGGCCCTTTGTGACCATATATCGCACAAAATTTGTGTCTTTTTTTTTTTAGAAATAAGGGGCTGAAGCCGAGAAGATTGTATTAAAATTAAAAGTATAAGGATTTACAAGACTTGAAGATTGTATTAATTAAAATTTCTAATTAATGAGTCACTGGGAGTTATCAGTCAGTGACTGTCCCAGAACTCCCCTTTGCTGCAGATCTGGACTGCACTTCCTTGTATGAATGGAATTTAGGGTTGAAATAATGGATGTTCTATAACAAATTAGAAGACCCTCCGCTTGTTTGTGCTTCCAGATTTAGAAAATTCCTCTTTGCATTATGCTTTGATGGATGTCCATATCCTGAAGATAAAAAGCCCTGGAAAACGTACAGTTTCCTGCAACAGTGCTTCAGCCTCAAGATTCTGCACAAACTCTATCGTGCTGCACACTATTGTCTATCCAGCCCGTAGAGTCTCATCTAACCCAGAAGCCCACAAAGATGAATCTAAAAGGCGCTGGTAGGAGAGGGAGACGACACCAAAGAGGGAGCAGAGCTTCACAGATGCAATCCCAACCTTAGCAGCAGGGAAAACGTGAATAACAGATGCTTCTGGGAGTTATTTTGGGCAAGTTTTGTCTCCATTTCTGGGATTTACAAGACTTAAAGCCTCAACAGAAGATAAAACAAATAGAAACATGGCTTAAATTTCTCCTGCTAGCCTTGCTCCTCATGGAGTTATCTGTTTAAGTGTCGTTCCATCAGCTCCCATATTTTCCAATGCGTCTGCCATTGTATTGCCTTCTCTATAAATATGGTTAATTGTTACATTTTCAAACTTATCCATCAGGTTTATTGTTGAATCTAGTAAAGATTGTAATTTCCAGCTCAACACTTTCTTAGCTTTTATCGCATTTACCACAATAGCGGAATCCCCTTCAACTTCTACCTTTTCCAAGTTCAATTCTATGCAAAGGGATAGCCCTGACACTAGAGCCTTAAATTTTTCCACGTTGTTTGTATCAATCTCCAATGGATTTGAATATCTTGCAATAGTTTTTCCCTACCAAGAGTGAATCACACCACCTGCTCCTGATGGACCTGGATTTCCTCTGGACGCTCCATCAAAATTCAGTTTGAACCATCCAATATTTGGAGGTCTCCATTTACAATTACTCTGTTTTGTTTGCTGACTTGACACCCTTTCCCAATAACTTGAGGAGTTTTTAGACCAAACCAGTTCTTGAACATACTATCATCCCAGCCTATATAAAATTTTGATTTGTTGCTTTGGGCATGAATTCTCAAGTTCATTGTTTCCACAATGACAGCTTCAATCTTATTCATAAGCATTTCTATCTCCATGGATTTCCCTTGGAATACTCTCCTATTTCTCTCCTTCCATAGTTCCCATATCAAAATTGAAGGAGAAATGATCCAAAAATTTCCACACAAGTTGTCCCTAAAAAGAATTGGCCAAGATTTGAATAGTGTGAATATATCATTTGGAAATGTTGATATCCAACCAAGTTTAGCACAAATCCACCACCAGCATTCAAGGGAAAAGGGGCATGTTAGAAGCATATGGTTGACATTCTCCTCACTATTGTAACATAGTGAGCATCTTGAAGGGCCCTGATATCCAATTCTTTTAAACCAATTTGTTGTCAAAATTCTACCTTGCAATGCCACCCATGTGAAGATGCCAGCCTTTGGCATGCACACTCTATTCCAACATAATTGGATAGGTAATTGGGTTTTGGTTCTTTCTTGTTGCCCAGATGCTATTTTATAGCTATCCCTCACATTATACCATCTTGATTTTGATCCATTCCAAATAATCTCGTCCCCTCCCTGCTTAAACAGAATAAATATGTCCTTTAATACTTGTCTAAGGTTATTAACTCCACCAATGGTATGTCAAGGTCTTTAAATTGTTTCCACTCCCATTTGCAAGCTTGGTTATTGTCATATGATATAATGTAGTCACTTACATGAATACCCCATATGTCTGAACAAATTTGGCTAATTTTTTCTGTGTCCATCAAATTCCTAATAATAGGGTAACCTCCCCATGAGTCATTCCAAAATAGTGCTTTCTTCCCATCCTTTACATTCCATGATATATGGTTAAGTATAATATCACTAGATTTAGCAATAAAGTTCCAAATACAGGACCCCCTGGGGAAATTTGTAACTCTTAATGCCTCTTCACTGTTTAAGTTAGTGAGGTATTTGCTTCTAATGATCCTAACCCATTTGAGGTGTTGTTCCTTATGTATTTTCCATAATAGCTTAGCCCCTAGTGCCTTATTCTGCCATAACTGATTTTTGATACCCGTGCCTCCATGCTCAATTGGGTTGCAAACCTTATCCCATGCAATCAGTGCAAACTTCTTTTTCGTATATGTGCCTTGCCAAAAGAATTTTCTCAACTTCTTCATCAAGGCCATGTACACTCCACTTGGCATTGAAATGCAGGACATCAGATAAATAGAAATGGCTGAAAGAGTTGCTTTCAACATTATAATTCTCCCTGCCCATGATAACCACTTTGATTTCCATTTCTCCATTCTCCTATCAATCTTTTGCCCAATTGGTTTCCAGGCCGAGGAAGATCTCAAGGATTTATCTACTGGAATCCCTAAGTAAGTGCATGGAAGTCTACCTTCCTTAAAACCTAATAAACTTAGTATTTGGTTTTGGACTCTTGATTTGACATGAAAAAAGAAAATCTGCGACTTCTCTTTATTGACTACTTGTCCCGAGGCCTTAGCATATATTGATAGCAACCTTTTCATCTATAAGGCCTCTCCTCTACAACCTTTCCCAAAGAGAATTGTATCATCTGCAAACTTCTAATGTGTGATTGGTTGAACCGAACATGTCACCTCCACTCCTCTAATAGAACTAGATCTTTGAAGGCTGCATAACTTCCTACCAAGAGCTTCAGCCATGATGATAAAAAGGAAGGGAGAAAGTGGGTCTCCTTGCTTGATTCCTCTTGAACTTTCAAAAAAACCACATGGATTCCCATTGATCAAGATGGAGAATTTTGGGGTAGAAATGCAGTAAAATAATAGGTTTATCCATGATTTGCAAAACCCAAACCCTTCCATGCATTTAGATAAAAATCTCCAGTCTACTTTATCATATGCCTTTTTGATGTCTAGTTTTATGATCATACTTGGCTGCTTATTTTTTTGAATAAAATGAATTGCTTCTTGAGCAATTATCACTCCATCAAAGATGGATCTTCCCGGAACAAATCCTGTATGTTCTTCTCCTATAATTTTTGGCAATGTCTTTTTCAATCTATTTGCAAGAGTCTTTGTCAGCACCTTATATATTCTGTTGCAAAGTGATATTGGTCTAAATTCATCTAGACATAGTGCTTTATCTTTCTTAGGAATTAAAAAAATTAAAGTGTTGTTGATTTCTCTCAAAAATATTCCTGATGAACTTGCTGCTTCTAATGCTTCAGTCATTTCCGAGCCCAAAATTGGCCAGCACTTCTGGAAAAAACCTGTTGGGAATCCATCTGGGCCTGGGGCCTTGACTGGATGGAGCTGATTTAGTGCTTTCTGTATCTCTTCCTCCGTGAATTTTTCCATTAACATCTGATTATCTTCCTTTGAAATCAGCCTAGGGATAACTTCTAGCATCTCTTGTTGAGCTGCAAGATGTGAGCCTTCATGATTGTTAAGAAGATTTGAATAAAATTGAATTATCTCTTTTTGGATCTCAAATTGATCATCTAAGGTTTTCCCATTATCATCATTGATTTTGTGGATTCTATTAGTGCTTCTCCTTTGTTTTGTACTATTATGGAAGAACTTTGTGTTCTTATCCCCTTCTTCCAACCAAATCTCTCTTGATTTCTACCTCTAAAAAATCTCTTCTTTGGCCAGAATGTCTTCATAATCCCCGCTAGAGTGTTGTCATCCACTAAATTTGTGTCTTTTCTACATCTTCCCAAGTTTGATATAAAAAATCAGAACTCTTATGATTTGAATTTATTCCATAAGGCTCATTTTTAACACCCAATTCTTGAGTGCCATCTATAGAAGACTCTATGGTACTATCATTCTTATGTGAACTTGTTACCTCATGATGGAGTGAAGGAATATGACAAATATTATAAAAATTAGTATACCTGTCATATTTTTGTGCCATGTCTTCAAGCTTCACAAGTGCATCTCCATTGAAAATTTCAAGCCCAACACTCACACTTTGTGTACCAACACTTTTAGACTCATTTTCACAAGTTCTTCCATGTGTAAGAGTAGCAATCTCATAAGAATGAGGAAGAATATCGTTGTCCCAATTCGGACCTTTGGAATCCTCTTTCATGCTTACATTGTAGTCATCAAACACCATCAAGTCTTGATCTGTCTCATCTTCCTCCCAAGTGATTAGGGGTGGAAGTGGTTCAAAGAAGTCTTCATCACTAAATGTTACTAGGTTGCAAGGTACCTCATAGATCTTTATCCTCTCTTCCCTTATGGGTGGAAGGTCATCAACATACTCAAACAAGGGATTATCGTGATAAGAGCAAAAGGGAATCATATCAATAGACTCGTGCCTCTCTACATCTGTTGATGTAGGATATTGGCACAATGAATTTCCCATCACATACTTATCTTCCCACTTACCATGACGAGGATCATTATCTCCACAATCTTCATTGGATTCAAACTCACATGAGGATGCTATACTGCTGTTCAAACTCAGAAAATTTGAATGTTGATCATACCTTTCCAAGGTGCCTTGGTTGTCTTCTCCTGCTTCTCTCTTCATAGTGGGGACTCCTCAAGAAGTGTTGGTCTAGGAGGAGTAGTGAATTGAACATAATATGTCTCCTTAGTTGGTTTAGGTGTCCCAAACCTACTAGATTCCTCCATCTCTATGACGGCTCTTTTTTTATATTCCCACCAACTCCATGGTGTAAGGTTTATGACGAACCACACATTTTCAAAGTGGAGTATCTTCCTATTTGGAAACCTCTTAGTCTCTATGAACAACTTTTCAATGCAATGAATCTCAAACATCCTCATCAAGTGCTCTGCTATTGTAAACATGTGTGTAAAATTAGGGGAGCCAAGGTTATTATAGGCTACCATACCATGTACAACGCTAGGAATATGATCTCTCCTTCATGTTTCTTGACAGTCAAGGATCCACAAGTTGTTCCTTCATCATCAACCAATGGATGTGATGTCAAGGTACATAGAGGCTCCTTATCAAGCAGCTGATCTTCATGCTCAACATGAAAACCATGTGATTCTTCTTCCTCCAAGCTATGGTCTTCACATGATGACTGAATTTTTCTCTTCTTATCCTCACAGGTAGGCTGAAACACATATTTGTTCTCTTCTTCCACCATAGGGCTGTCATAAATTGACTAATTTTTGTTCTCCTTAGCTGATATGATTTTTGCTTCTACCCAACTACGTGGTGTGGTATCTTTGACAAACCAAATATTATCAAATTGTGGGATCTTCTTGTTAGGAAATCTCTTAGTCTCTAAAGTCAACTCTCTACGACAAAATCACCCGTATAATATTGACAAATGTTCCTTCATTGTGAATAATGTATGTTCAACCCAAACAGAATCACTTATGACTCCCTCTACATATGTAGGTATAACACTAGTGGCTGATCCACCAAGTGTGTATTCAACTACTCCACCCAACTCTATAACTTGAGCCTTTAATGGACCCTCAACTAGAGGTAACTCATGAGTCTCAAGATGTAAATTAGGTACACAAATAGAATTTTTTGAATCATACCTCTTCTCTTGTTCATGCACATCTGCATGTTCTTCTTGCTTCCTCATCTCAAGAGGTTCATCCCTTGTATGTCCCATCTCCATGTCTTCTTTCCTTGGAAGAAACAGTGATCAAAGATAGGCTTCTCTTTGTTTTCTTGCATTATCTATCAGATTACATCTTTCCTCGACCTCTTGTAAGTGTTGTCTTGCTTGGGAAGCAAGCATCTTGGCCTTGTTAGCTCTTATAGACCACTCATCAGACAACCATTGTGTCCTTTTAACATCTTCCACAGTATGGTGAACGAAATTAGGACCTTTGTGGATTGAATGCACCATATATTTCTCATGTGTAACACTCTCAACTTGAGTACCAACATAAGACTCGGAAACCTTATTACCTTCATGTGAAATGGAAGCTACCTCATGATGATGCAAGGAATCATCATCACAATAGAAAGTAGACTCGTTTACAACTTGTTCTTCTTCAATGGCTAATCTAGAATTATGTTCACCTATAGGCTGATCAATGACAACTAGTGTACCATTCTCCCAATCATTAGAGTTACCCATGTTAATTCCATACTCATGCTTTGAATCAACTTGCTTCTCAAATTCCTCATGGGGGATTTTGACAACTTCACTTGTAGATGCATCAAATGAATTTATTTTATTCTTCTTTTCTTTTTCTTGTTGTGCAAATGACATGATGGTTGACATTAAACTTGTTGACAATTGTTGTTGGGAAATTTTTTTGAGATCTTTCATGCCCTTCATAATATCTTGCATAACTCTATCATTAACCTTCTTGGATGAACTTGAACTTTTACCTATTGATCTTGTTGAATCTCTAGAATACTTAGGCTTCCTTGGTACTGAATCTTTATACTGTTGTGAACTATGAGTTGGGATCTTTGAACTTTTCTTATTTGAAACCCTTTCCTTTGTTGGTGAAGCAAGAAGGAAAGTAGGTAGAAATCTGCCATCTTTGATTCTAGCCATGAATGTAACCTGATAAAGGACTGAAACAAACTCTGATTTGTAACTCACAAGTTGGCAGGAACTTGGCTCTGATACCACTGTAAGAACCCTTACAGGTTCTAACTAAATTTTTCCATTTTTGTTGGCCTAAAAATTTCTGACTTGCCTTCAACTTATGTTTCAACAAAGATTTGTTATATCATGTAGATTAAAAGGGTTCGAAGCATAAAAATCAAGAGATGAACTTGAGCATAGACTTAAGGCAATCAACAAAGATGAACATACCCAACAATGATAGCTTATCTTATTTATTTGATTTGAAAACTGGTTACAAACAGAGAGGGATGGATAGTACAATTTGTTAGGTCTGATTTGAGTTTCAGACCTTCAATTACAACCAATTTGTGCCAAGGCACAAGACCAAACCCTAGCTGTATGAATGGAAGATGAAGCTAAGTGAGTAGGATGATATGCCTAGTTGGAGATGACTGAAAAGCAATTGTAGCAGCCCACTGGAGATTGTAGATGCCAAAAAATCCACATATATGATAATGAAATCAATTTGAAGACTGCTGTAACAAAAGTCTGATTATGCTTGAAGCTCGAAATCGCCAAAATTCCCTTCTTTTCCAAGTGAACCACTTGAAAACCTTCTTTCCAATGCCGAAAATGCCCTTCTAGTAAATTCTAATGGAAGTGTCACAGAATAAAATCCAAATCTGCAAAAGAAACTTATCTAGAGCAATTTGGTTAAGCTCTATGATGAATTTTGTTTGAATTCATCTCACATGGTGGAATGGGGCCATCACCATACCACTGCATTCAAGGGAGCACCACCTTGAATCGACTGAAAACTACTTTCAGTCAAGAGACACCTCTCTTCAAACTGTCTAAACAAAATAACAACACAAAAACATACCTCTCTCAACCTTCTAAGCCTTCTTAAATAAGGCCTCAAGCCAAAACTGCTCCAAGAAGAGAATCAAATTTGTTTCATTAAAATATTTACTTAACTTCAAGACTAAGGCACCTTAAACCGCCCTAGGCCAAGATCATATTTTATTCCATTAAAATATTTGTTGCCTTCGTCACTAAGGCATTTAAGCCGCCCTTGGGGGAAAGATCAGATTTTTCCTCATTAAAATATTCATGACTTCATGGCTAAGTTTCCCAAACCGCTCTAGGAGAGGATCTAATTACCTTTGAAGATTATAATATTCTACTTTTGAAGCTTCCTTGAGCCACCCTAGGAAGAGATCTGATTTTATTCTTAAGATTTTAAATATTGGTTGCTTCTCCCTTAAGTCCGCTAAACCGCCATAGGAGGGAGAATCTTCTAGAAGCATATTTGATTTGATGCGGTCGGCTCACCTCCTTGTTTGCTTTGTCCTCCTTACTTGCTTTGACTTGCAAGTAGACCTCCTTGCTTGCTTTGTTGGATTAAGGATAATTCCCTCTTAATTCTCTAAACACATCTTACCAAAATTTGATTCTCATGACCAAAATCATTCTCTTATCTCGCCATCTAACCCACGGGAATGTTGGATTGGCTAGAATCAAGTCATCAAAATGTCACTCTAAGAATGGGGACATTACATAGGGGAGAGGACCTAGTAAGTGTGCACCCTAACTTCGTGCTTCTAATTATCCTACGTGGAAATTTCAAATCACTCCCAAATTTTTACAGCAGCTTACTTGGCAAGTCCCCTGATTACAACTTTCGTTTCAAGGCCGCATCATCAAATATGATGCCACATCAGCATGCTTTTTGTCAAGGTGTCCAAAAAGGCCCAAAAAACAAGTGAGACCAATACTTGTGCATTCACATCATGGGTAGTTGAGTGCTGATGTGACATCACATGATTGGTTGCTTTTTACATCAAAAGAATACATTTTGTTTAATTATAGGTAGTCAAGTCACAACTATTGGACATTATATAAATAACTATTATCATAACTATTGGGTATTATATAAACAACTACTATCACAACTATTGAAACATGCTCACGACGGTCCTCTCCCCTAGTAGCTACACAGCCAAATAATCTGTTGATTGAGACAATTCCATATTCATTTCAAAAAATAAATGAAAAGGTTCGATTCAAACCGTTACGATTGTTGTTTTGTTTGTCTCTTTGTTGTAATTTTGTTGTTTGACTTTCAGCTGAATTTCTTCTGAAGTTTATTTTTCTTTACTTCATGTAATTATAACTTGCACAAGATTTTAGATTCTTTCAAAACTCTCTTCCAATTCACAACTTTGATAAAAACGTTTATTCTAATAAAAAAACAAACATTACTGAACAGAGAGTGAAACAAAATTTGTTATTTACTATCATATGATCGCAACGCCTTGTTTTATATCAAATTATTATAGCCGGCCTTTCTTTTGATTCTTTAAGGATTGCAACGACTGGCTTTGTATCAAATTATTATATGGCTAATGAGATTTCTACGAAGTGAAGTACTCTTCCTCTTGGTGGAATCCGTTTCAGGCTTCTGTTTTGCTCTGTTACTGGTGAGCTCTCTGTCCTATCATTAAGAAATTTATGTAGACTGCCAAGATCTTGTTGACAAACTCCAAGCTAATTTTAGCATATCATGTTTGTGATAGATTATTTCTAGGTGAATGGGTTCCTAAAATCCAATTACAGCTACTGTCAGCCAAAAAATAGCTTGACAACAGCAGAACAGCAAACAAAACAGGAACAGCCAAGAAAAACAAACAGTACAGCTACAGCTACGCTGCCGATTACAACACCCTAAAAATTATGCCCAGAAAAACCAGTCAGAAATTGACCATAAATAGTGCTCAACTTTGGATTCTTAATTGTGCATTCTGCTAATTTATATTCTCTGAGTTGGACTGCATACAAACTTCAAGAGAAGTTCTCAGATCTTACCAATAAAAGATGGCCTCTGTAATTGGAGAAGCTATTGTTGCAAAAGTTTGCGAGACGGCTGTTGACATGGCAGTTCAACGGTTATCTAAACAGATAATGCTTGTCATAAACTTCCAGGAGGACTTTGAATGGTTGAAGAACAAACTTAGATTTATGAAGGGCTTTTTCCACGATGTCGACCAACAGTGCCGACAAAAGGAGACTGTGAAGCAATGGCTGCACCATGTTCGGGACGTTGCCCTGCATGCAGAGGACATATTTGAGCTATGTACTGTACAACCTCCCTACAGTAGCAGAAATCTATCTGTTTTGACTGGTAATCACTTGGTTTTTCGGTACAAAATGGCACGAAAAATCAGTAAGGTCAAAGATAGAATCAACTCCCTTATTGAGGAGGGGAGGCAGTTAAAGATAAGTCATGATGTTTTGAGTGGGGAAGAAGCATCAAACAGCACATTCCAAAGAGCAGACTGGAAGAGATCAAGTCTTGTGACAGTTGATTCACACCCAGTGGGTATAGAGGCCAAAGTTGAGGACATTGTGAGCTTGTTAGAGAAGCCAGAGGTTTCTGTTATAGTTGTCGTTGGAATGGGCGGTATGGGCAAGACTTACCTTCTCCAGCATGTCTACAGTGTGGTCAAAGACAGTTTTGAGAAATCCATCTGGCTTTGCATTTCCCAGTCATTTTCTATTTCCAAGTTGCAGCATGACTTAGCCTGGCATTTAGGTTTAAGAGAAGAAATTGTAGATGGTGATGTAACGGAGCAGCTTGCAGCCCAGTTAATTAATGCCCATTTGAAGGGAAAAAAGTGTTTAATAGTGCTGGATGATGTGTGGAAACCCATCATGGAGGAAAATCTCATAGAAAAACTTGGTCTCACAATTGGCAATAACTGCAAAATTGTGATTACAACAAGAAACAGAGAAGTTTGTAGAAATGTGAAGGCAGAAATTTATGAGTTGAAATATTTGTGTGAAGAACATAGTTGGGATCTGTTTTGTATATATGGCTTTCCAAAGTGCAAGGGAAACAAACCGCCTGAACACCTTGTGGATGTAGCTGGCAATATTGTAAAGGAATGTGGAAACCTGCCCTTGGCCATCAAGGCAACTGCAGCTTCTCTGGCAAGCACCACAGTCAAGAGAGAATGGGAGTCCAAACTCAGGCAGCTTCAAAAGGTATCTACCCTCAATAATCCCATGGAAGTTCTCAAATTGAGTTATGATTGCTTGCCTCCACATCTTAGAGCCTGTTTTGCTTACTTCTCTTTCTTCCCGGAGGATGAGAATATAGAGTGCGAGTATCTGGTCAATCTCTGGATGGGCGAAGGATTCATTCCAGAGGGAGACGAGCAGTGGGATATGGGATGGAATTATTTGTATGAAATAGCCAATCTTTGTTTGATTGAAGTATGGGAAGAACCTGAAAAGAAAAACTTCGGTTTTGGTCATGAACTAAAGAAATATTGCAGAGTTCATGACTTGTTTCTGGATTTGGCTGTCTATATATCTAAAGAAAATAAATGTGCTTTTGATGTTGAAGAGGCCTTCCAGGAATCCCCAAATGGTGGAGGTGGTTGGTGTAGGATTTTGCTGCCCAAAAAAAGTACAGGCAAAGATAATTTCAAGGCTAAGAACTTTCATCCAGCCTCTCTGCGGACATTATCATTGTACCAAAATTATATTGGGACAAACTTTCCTGCAAACTTCTTTCTCAATATGAAAGTGCTTAGGGTTCTTGACTTGAGCAACAATGACATCACTATATTACCTGACTGTGTTGGGGAAATGAAGCTTCTCAAGGTTTTAAATTTATCTCGCACAAAAATTAGAGAGCTGCCAAGGTGTGTTAGAAGTCTTAGGAGTCTTCGCTTTCTGGATATATCATGGTGCCGGATAAATGAATTACCAGTATGGATAAGTGAACTCAAATGTCTCCAGCATATCAATGTTTTCATGACTAACGATGTGAATATGATTTGTCGAGTGAAGGGAATAGCAAAGCTCCCATTTTTGAGGACTCTGAGATCAGGATTGTTGCAGCTTTCTGTGGAAAATGAAGAAGCTTTACAGTTTGAGGATGTTAGTGGCATGATCCAGCTGCAAGAATTGACAATACGGGTGGACAGGGAATCGCAATTGAAGAGCATACAAGGAGGGGTTTGGGGGCAGTTGGTTAAGATGCGCCATCTCACTATGGTGAATCACACTTTTCAAGTTTTGCAGAATGGTACTGATGCAGGACAGGATCTTCCACTTTCTTTTCCACTCTTTCCAGAGGAATTGAAAACTATGACAGATCTTGAGAAACTGCAACTTGAGAACTTCGCTGTGACAAGCTGTTTATGCAGCTTTGTAAATCTTAGGGATCTCAGATTACTTCGATGTCATTGGAGTAGTTATCCAGAATTTGCAAATATGGCAAACTTAGTGAGTTTGCAATTGGAGTATAATGGAAGCTGCACAGAGATGCCAAAGGCGTTTGGAAAGGCGGGGGGGTTTCCAAAGCTTCGGTTCTTGCTGATTAGAGATTTCCCTCGACTGGAGGAGTTTCCTGAATTGGAAGATGGAGCCATGCCACGCCTTGAGATTTTTCAGCTTCAAATTTGTTTGAAATTGAACAAAGTTCCAGAGGGATTAGAGCGGTTGAAAATGCTCAAGGAGTTCAATTACCAGCTCAGCGGGACGTTTGAATTAAGGGAGAGATTAAAGGAAGGAGGCCAAGATTGGAATAAAATCAAAGCCCGTAATCCAAAGGTGCTCATCACCGCCAGCAATTAGCTACTTCTGCATTCTATCATCTCTAACTTAAACTCATATTCTCCTGGTGAACTGCATAAATAAAAGCTTTCATTTTTTCTTTGTCCCTTTTTAATTCTACTTTTTAATTGAGGTGTTGTGTTACAGTACATATAGTTATGGCTATCTTAACATTTAATTAAATCATATTATCATTAATATATTGTTATTTAGTTAATAAAATCAGTTTAAGACTTGTATATGATTATTTAGGTTATTTTCAGTGATATCTTAGGCATAAGTAGGGTATATATAAGAGGTAGAAGTATTATTTGTTCATCATATTATGAATTGTGTTCTTATGGAAAATATTTGGAGGTTTGCCCTCTCGAAGTGGCTTGTTATTTTTAATTATTATCAAGTATTTGCAACATGTTTCTTATCATATTTTTCTATTGTGCAAGTTATTTCATTACGAGCTCTATGAAGCAAAGCAATTTTTTAATATTGAAGATTACTTTGAAAAGCGAATATCTCTTATATTTTGACAATTTTGTAAAAGGTGTTTAAAAAACATATTCAAACAACTACAATTCAAATTTCAAAGGAATTTAGGAAAAATTGAATGATTTATTATAGAATTAGGGTTTTTGCCCAATTTATTTGGAAAGTGCATATCTCCCATTGGCTCCTAATTTTTAGTGGGTTTTTAAATAAGTGGATCCTACAATTCAAATTTCAGAAATAGAGTTTCCAATAAATTTTCTCTCAAAATTGTATTTTTTGAAAAAGTGTCACCTAGGCCCTAATAAGTTAGAATAAATGTTCAAATTATTTTACCTTTATTTGTGTGATTTATTTCAAAATTAGTTCGGGGCTATAACAAAAGGCAAAAATAATGTTACCTCCCCTAGATAATCATCAGATAAGAACAATGTAGAAATTGAAGATATTAACCATAATGATAAAATCAAAGATCAAAGATCAATGGTGAAATTTCATCAATTAGGAATGACATAAATGACTTTTCTAAGAAGTTGGACATGATTATTCAAGGGATGAAATATAAGGGTAAAAATTCATCTAGTAAGATGAAAGATAATGTTTTTGTTGGACATGATTTTTTTTGGGCTTGACTCATATTTCAAAGAAGATCATCCCTTTAATAATCCTATGCCTAGGTAATTCATACTTAAACTAGATATGAGAAAGTTTGATGACAAGGATCCAACTAATTGGCTTTGCCAAATGAAGCAATTCTTTGATCTTCATACACCATTTAGATTTAATTATGTATTTAAAATTTGTAATTACCAAAGATATATAAGAAAGAATATGTGAATCATTATTATATGAATAATTGATTTTTATTGATTTTATTTGATGATAATTAATGTTTTAGGGTTTGAAATATAAATTAAAAGTGTTTGATTTGAAATATTTGATTTAAAAAGATAGGAAAAAAATAAATTGGAAAGAGGTCATGGATATGATTTTGTTCTTTGGATAAATTCACAACCCTGATTCAATTTGGAATGAAACAATAATTTAAGTGAATACTAGTCTAAACTATTAAGAATTAAAATAAATTTATTGGTGATAGAATTCAAAATCAAATAGTTTAAATATAAAATAGATCAAATTAAATGTCAATAACTATAAATTTGTGACAAGACTAAAATAAATAAAAAGATAGTATATACACTTTTCTACTCTCCAAATACATATTAATTTATTAATATATTTTAAATAAAATATTCAATATTAGACACTCCTTTAGTTACAATTGCTTATATGATAGGTCAAACAAGCCATGTTTGTAAACCTCTTACATTCATCACCAAATTATTCTACCCTTATCTTTTATGGTTGGCTTGTAGTGATAGCCTCCAAACAATGTTAGAAAACTACACTTAAATTTTTGCTTAAATATCTCCATTTTTCTCTTCCCTTGTTACTTGCTACATGTGCATGATTTTATTTAAAGTTGGCCATTATGCCTAAAACTTTGTAAGACCATTCTTTAGTGCATATTATATCAATTTTTATGGTTGGGCTTAATCATTATGTATGTTTGCAATTAAATGGTAACAAAATATTTTATTGTATAATTTAATATATTAAATTTTATAGTTGGGCATAATATAGAGGATCCGACAAAAGATAGTCTATTTGTGACTATATCACATGTCATATGTTTCCTATAATTGCTCTCAACTATGTTTTCCTTGACATAATAATCTACAATTTTGTGACTGTGTTATGATATTTCTTGGAAATATTTGTAAAAAATCAAAATTGTAGTAGACCACTTTGAGAGGGCTACCTCCAATAATTAGAAAATATGATATGAATTGAATAATTGATGCTATGATATTGAGGTAGAATATTAGGGACCTAACATGCTCCTCTACTTCAAAAAAGCATTGTTCTCAATGCTTAGTAATTCTAGATGCTTTAGTATGAATTGTTCATCTTCCCATGTGGTGTATTCAATTGGCATATTCTTCCACTTGATTAGGAACTCAAAGATAGCTCTATTTCGCAATTGTTTCACTCTTTTATCAATAATTTTCTCAAGTTTTAAAATAAACTTTCCTTCATCTAACTTTGGCAATTCTAACTGGACTGTAATATTGTTACCTATTACTTTCTTTAAACAAGAAACATGGAAGATAGGATGAGTTTTGAAAGATGGTGGAAGTTCTAACTTATAAGCTACACTTCCTATTTGATGGAGAACCTTATAAGGACCATAAAATTTAGATGTGAGCTTCATGTTGTTGGGAATAGGATGTCATTTAATTGCAATCCTAAACATATTTCATGTATGTCCTAAGTCCTTGGAAAGTGTTCCCCAACACTAGGATTAGAAAGAGATTAAATTTGAATGAAATGAACATGTAAATTGACATTTGTAATTAATTATAAATGATAGTCCAACATGTGGGGACGCCCAAGAAGAGCTCCTACAAAATAGGAGCACATGGGGCACCCACATGGAAGGTGGAACTCACCTTGAGTTAAGTTAATTGTTTGGAGAAAGATAACACTTCAGTAATGCATGTAAAGATCCTAGAAGTTAGGGATTAATGTTTACATGCATAAGTTCGGTTCAGTTCAGTTCAGTTATGGTTCAGTTATCTTCAGTTGCATGTAGTTAGTTTCAGTTGAATGCTAGTTGGCTTCAGTTGACTTGGAATGCATGACTAATGAATTGAGTTGCATGACAGATAATAGGTGATACATTCAGTTAAGAGGGGATGACCAATCATACATGATATTTGCATGAATGGTGGAGAGATATGTTTCAGTTAACAGAGATTGACTTGGACCCACCTTGGGCGCCCAAGTTGGCATCTTGGAGTTAACACTTTTGCATGATAAGATATTTTATAAAGCTGAGTTAAGTGGGCCCATTCTTGGGCACCAACTTTGAGGAGAAGCTTACAAGATATCTTTGTAATCAATGTTGAGTTACCACTTCAGTTTTGGAAGCCCAAATTGATGAAGGACTTGGTTTGACATTGTTTTTCACGGGAGAACTCTACTTGCAAAGAATAGGAATAGGTTTTGTGAGATAAGCTTTGTGCTTTGTAATTGACAACTCTTTGGAGTTTTCAAGGCTCATAATTGTCTATTTATTGCAGCAAGTTGAAGAGAGTTTTATCAGAGTTTATTGCAGGTTGAGAAGAAGAATTGTTGAAGGCAAAAGAAGCATCTCAAGCAAGGATTGATAAAGAATTATTGTAATCTTGTTCTAAGGTTAAATAATACAAGCACTATTGATTCTAGTGGTGGAGTTTTTTCCTGAAAGGGTTTCTCCATGGTAGATGTTATGTCACTTCTATCTTCTGGTCATATTCTTCTACAATCTTTTGTCTACTTCTACAAATGGTAAAATGAATCTAAAACGATAATCATCCACAAAGAAATTGTAACAAAGAACACTTAATTAGATCTATAGTATAATAGTTTTACAAGTTCTAAAGCTACATAATTACCTCCATTTTCAACACATGTTGTTATGTTTCTTAAGGGAAATTTTTTTATAAGGTTGTAATTGAAGAAATACCCAATCTCCCTCTTAAAAATTCCTCTCACTATGATGTTGATCATCTTGTTGTTTCATTCAATTTTGATCCATAACTAAATTATCCTTAAGGATTTGTAGTATTTCTTGTTGGTGTTGAATATGGCCCTCTAATACATGAGCCTTAGAATGAGATTGTAAATAAGAAGTAGCAAATGGTGGAGGGTAGGCCATAAAGAGCCTCGAATGAAGTCATTTTAGTCGATGTGTGAAATGATGTGTTGTACCACCACTCTACTAATGGTAGCCATTTGGGCCATTATTTTTGTTTATCCAAGTAAAACAACATAAATATCCTTCTAAACATTTATTCACAATTTTTGTTTGGTCATCTGATTGTGGATGATAAGAGGAACTATGTGCTAGTTTTGTACCCCATGTTGTAAATAAGTTTGTCCAAAAAATGCTAGTAAAGATAGGGTCACAATCACTCACTATGATTTTGGGAATTCCATGAAGTTTTTGTACACTTTCCATGAATATTTTGGCCATTGTACTTGCTTGAAACGGATGAGAGAGTCCACAAAAAAGTGCATACTTGGTGAGTCTATCCACAACAACCAAAATTACATCAAGATTATTAGATTTTGGTAAACTTGTAATAAAGTCCATTGATATTTCCTCCCAACGTTGTGTTGGAATGTCTAAAGGTTGTAAGAGGCCAGGAGTCTTTACTGTTTCACCTTTATTTATTTGGCATAATAAATATTCAACCACAAATTTCTTGACATCTCCTTTTAAACCTTCCCAAAAAAAATCTTTATTTATATGATGATAGGTCTTTAGAAGCCTTGAATGTCCTCCTATTGGTGAGTCATGCATTTGAGATAATGTCTTCTTTTAAATTAGAATTTTTACATAAAAATAATCTATCTTTGTACCATAATGAATCTTTTTTCCAAACATACTTATCGAGATAAGATGGGTCATGTTGAAGTTTCAGAATGAGATCATGTATTTGAGGATCATTTTTCCACTCTTTTCGTGCAACATTTAACCATTTTGGTTGTATTAAGGAAATGGAACAAATATTTTCTTCCTCGACTTCTTGTCGAGAAAGGGCATCAACTACAATATTTTCTTTACCCTTTTTATAAATTATTTCAAAGTCATATCCTAGCATCTTGGTAACCCATTTTTGTTGTTCTAATGAGGATAGTCGTTGTTCTAAAATGTATTTTAGACTCTCATGATCCATCTTGACTTTGAAATGTCTTCCCATTAAATATTGATGTCATTTATTAATTGCATGAATAATGGCTAACATTTCCTTCTCCTATGTGGGCCTTAGCAATTTTTTCCCTATGAGTTGTTGACTCTCAAATGCTAATGGATGCCCTTCTTGCATTAGTACTGCCCCAATTCCATGTCTAGAAGCATCACATTCTACCACAAATGTTTTAGAGAAGTTTGGGGTAGCTACTATTGGGGTTGAAGTGAGAGCTTCTTTCAGTTTTTGGATGGCCTGAGAGGATAGCTTTGACCGTGAAAAGGAATCCTTCTTTAATAACATTGTTAAGAGTAATGTGATAGAAGCATAATTACGAATAAATTTTCTATAGTAGTCTATTAGACCCAAAAATCCTCTCAATCGTTTAATATTTTTTAGGTTTTGACCATTCTTTTACTACAACAATCTTCTTGGGGTCTACCTTAACACCTTCATGTGACACATGTCCCAAGTATTCTCTTTCTTTTACCCCAAAGAGATAGTTTGGTTACTTAGCATAAAGTTGATTATCTTCATACTTGTAATATCTTGTCTACATGTTGCAAATGTTCTTCCCATGATTTACTATAGATAAGAATATCATCAAAGAAATCCACTACAAATTTGTGAAGAAAGTGAACAAATAAGTTCATGAGGCTTTGAAAAGTTGAAGGGGCATTAGTTAAACCAAATGGCATTACTAAGAATTCATAATCTCTTCATGTGTTCTAAAAGCAGTTTTATGTATATTCTCTTCCTTTATACGAATTTGATGAAAACTAGAACCTATATCTAATTTAGTAAAGAAAATTGTACCATTTAATTCATCTAATAATTCATGTCAATAGTAAGAATAATCGTTGAATCCAACATTTTCTTGAATATTTTTTTTAATTTTTGTCTTTTGTTCAAAAGGATAATGATAAGGTCTAATGTTAGGAGGAATTATCTCTTGAAGTTCTTGTGGATGTTGATTTTTCACATCTTATGCTTTTATAAAATTTAGTTGTGCCACTAGACCATCTGAACCTTTCTTAATTAATTTTCCCAACCTATGGGAACTAATAATTTGATTTGGTGGCGATGTTACTCCTATAAGTTTAAATTTTGTCCATTAGAATTGAAAGTCATAAATAATTCTTGAAAATTGAAGGAAATTGTTCCCAACTAGTTAAGCCATTGTACTCCTAAAACTACATATGCTCCACCTATTGGAATAGCAAACATATATGAAGCTAGATGGTAATTCCCATTGAAAGTTTGATATGATGGCACTTACCACCACAAGAGAGTTGTTTTCCATCAACTATCATGACTTGAAAGTTAGAGACTAGATATACAAAACGATTAAGCTCATGAGCTAATCTTCTATCAATAAAGTTATGTGAACTACCTAATCAACACTGTTACTTTTCTCTTTTTTTATATAACTAAAAACCTTGAGTGTTTGTGGTGTTCTTGTTCCATTTAATGCATGTAATGATATAGTAGCAATGTCTTCTTCCTCTAAATTTTCACTCTTTAGTTCCATATTTGGTTCTTCTATAGTTATTTATTTCTCTTCTTCAACCTCATTCTCAATAATCATTAGTCTCTTCTCATTAATATCACATTTATGGCCCCTACACCATTTGCTATCACAATGCCAACATAACCCTTTTCTCTTTTCTTTGCCTCTTGTTAAGGAGATAGCTTAGTTATTTGTTTTGGGATAAAAAGGTTAGCCCCATTTTTGTTAATAGGATTACTAGCATTTTTATCTTTTCATCCTATTATTTGGCCTTGAATTGATCTTTTTGTAGTGAGGTTTATTTGCTCTATAGTAATGCTTGTTGCATTGCCTTTATAACTGTACAAGGTTCCAATAAACGAAAATCATGTTTAATGTGTCCATTAAGTCCATTGATGTAGAGTTGTAGCCTTTCATACGGTGTCACATCTTGAGTTCGAATTGACAATTTCATGTGTTCAACATTGTATTTTGTTACAGGCCCTATTTGTTTTAAATTTGTAAGTTGGGTAAAATAGCTCCCCTTCCTTGGTTGTTCATAGTGGGCTATAAAATCATTGATAAATTCTTGCCAACTAAGTAATTTTCCTTGTTCCATTGGTACCATTTCAGATTCTAAATGTAATGAGGCTATGTCAACCATTACATCATCTGGTATATTATGAAGTTTAAAATACTGTTCCATGAGACTTATCCATAAAATTACATTTGTACCATCAAAATTACATATATCTATTTTGGGTAGGTTTAATTTTGAACCTTGAAAAGATTGACTTATTCTTTGATTTTGTCTATTAAGGTTGTACCCACCTTGGTGGCTTTTTGAACCCCTTAATTTGGATAGTATCACTTTTTCAAATATACATAACCCCTCATTTAAGGATATTGTAAATGGGTCAAATAAGTTATTCTTAATGAAATGTACCACTTTTTCACAATCCAAAGGGATTATTCCCTCAAATTTTTGTTTTTATTTTGAAAAATAGATTCCTCTTTATTAACTAAGGGAGGATAGTATCTAGTGCTAGTTGTAACCATAACATTTAGAACAGATGCTAAGACTAGTTTTGAAATTTATGGTTTGACTAAAACTTGACCACTAAATTAATGATCTTATTTATGTCTAACGCAAATTATAAACAATTAACCCTACCTAATTTCTTATAAGGTTTCCAAAAATATAATTTATTTTTTAATTTCCAAAAATTGTAGTCTATAGAACAAAATAATGAAAAAAATGGCTACACTTTAACCTCTAATTTCAAGAATTTATTGTATTTTTAATAGTAAATTATAAATAACATACTTGCCTAATTTTTTATAAGCTTTCCAAAAATGTAAAAAAATTAAAAAACTTTTAAAAATTGCAAGACCTATAGAGCAAATTAATGAAAAAACATAAAATCACAATAACTTTTAGAAAACTTACCTTCAAAGCTTGAATTTTTTTATGAGAACTTACCTGTGGGATACTTCAAAACCCCCAAAAAAAAAGATCAAAATTCGCACTAGTTTGGAAGATATGGTGGAAACAAGAATGACGACCCAAATTGTAGCTTTGATACTGCTTGTTATGATATTTTGAGGGGGTTACCTCCAATAATACAAAAATATGATATGAATTGAATAATTGGAGATATGATATTTAGGGTATAATATTGATATGATATTTAGGGTATAATATTAGGGACCTAACAGACTATACCTTTCGTATGTCTCCTATAATCTATACCTTTCGTAGGTCTCCTATAATTGCTTTCAACTATGTTTTCCTTGGCATAATAATCTACAATTTTGTGATAGATTATTATGCCAAGAAAACATAGTTGGGAGCAATTATAAGAGACATATGAAAGACAATATAGTCACAAATAGAGAGTTCAATAAAAGATGATTAATTTGTGTAGTCCAAACACAAAAATAACAAAATAGCAACAAGAGTACATAATATAAAAAAGAATTAGAAGAGATGAGATGGAACTATTCAATTATTTAACAAATTCTCTAACATGACTATTCATACAAAAACTCATTAGCGAGTACACATCCAACTATTATACATGCTTACAACCTATGAACTAATATTACAACAATATAAGAACCTAAGATCTATTATTGTCTTATCTTCATTTTCTTTGCTCTTCCTCTAAGGGACTACTTGTCTTATTTATAGTGCAAATAGGATACCACTAATTGAAGTTCTCAATTCTTCCTTTATAACTCTTCCTAGGCCTAATGTGAAATATTATGATAGATGCATTATTCCTTTAGGCATTGCAAAGTGTTGCAACTTCTTGTAAGAAAACATATGAAAATATCCAAATTTGGGAGCAAAATGTCTAACTACAATAAATTGTGAAGATTATCAACTACTAGAACTATGATGCTAAACAAAAGTAAATTATTTAGTAAAAAAACACTTTTGTGATAAAACTCATATGCATGTAGTACTACACAATGCTTTGAATCAAAGAAATGTAGAGAAGAAAATATTTTTTTTGGGGTGATGCAAGATCGCTCAACACTTAGATGTTCCTACATCAAACATCATAGGTAATAAAATTCTATCATTGAGCTCAAAATCAATAAATTGAGGGAGAATGTTATGACCAACCCAACTAGACCATTTCATTTTCAAAAATTTAGGTATCATCCTAATTCTTCTTCACTTGCTACCTCCAATAAAGTTGTTATGGTAATGCCATATTCCTCTTTACATGCTCAATTTCATGATACTCAAACAAATTAGCCAAATTGAATAGAGATATGCAAGCCTTCTAGTAACTTGATTTCATAAGACAACATAAATTTTGTACAACTCTATACACGAGATAATCCTCTTTAGCTTCAATTTCTTATACTTTCCTATAGGGAATCTCTCCTTCCTCAAGGAGTTTCATAACTAACTCAACTCTTTATGTAAGTCTTTCCTCTTCTACACTCATATACACTTGGCATATACTTACCACTATTGTTCTCCAATGCTTCTCCACTTGTGCATGCTCCTCCTTCATATGTTGTGTAAATGCTTATCATATGCACTAAAAACAATCATTAGGAACCTTCAACAAGTCTATGACACTTTTTGAAAGATGTCCCATAAATAATCTAAGGAATCTTTTTCACTAAGTTGTTGAACACAAATTCAACTTGTGCCAACAAAGAATCATATTGTAATATTTTATCTTCTACTAAATATTTTTTTAAAATTCTAAACTTTTATTATTAGGCACCTTTTTCACTAAGTTGTTGAACACAAATTCAACTTTTGCCAACAAAGAATCATATTGTGATATTTTATCTCCTACCAAATATTTTAATAAATTTCCAAACTTTTATCAATAATATTTATATAACCATTTATCTATGGATGTTATTTCAAAGTATAATTGACATACATGCTCACTATCAAATGTTGTCATGAGATTAATGATGTGTAAGCGGTTTGAAAGGAGATTTCCTCTCAAGGTCAAATGTGAAAACATCGAACTTGTATGTAATAGTCATTTCAAATTGTAGGTCAAATGATTATTACATTTGTTGTCATGAGATTAATGATGTGTGTAAGCAATTTGATATACAATAGCTTTGTTGAGTTGGATTGGATTTATATTTATTAAAATGTAACATTCTATTTGAACTAAAAAATCAAATTTGTATGTAATAATCATTTCAAATTGTAGGTCAAATGATTAAGCAATTTGATATACAATAGCTTTGTTGAATTGGATTGGATTTATATTTATTAAAATGTACATAGCTTTCTATTTGAACTAAATAATTATCATTCTTTAAACAAAATTGACTATATTTATTTAACATATTGCAACTCAATGTTGTTGGCCTCACAATTATCAAAATTTTGAAATACTTAATCTAAATGGGATATTAAATATTTTTATATTAAAGATTCTTAACACTAATCAAAAGGGCATTGAGAATTCCAATCCCTACTTGATAGGGTGATGTGTATGCTTCTTGCCTTCATTTTGGATTATACTCAATGATCCAACATCATGAGAGTCTGATAAATCAAGAAGCATCATCCAAAAAATTCTTCAGAAAATCCAAAAACTCTTCTAATTATTGACTATATTTATTAAATATATTGCAACTCAATGTTGTTGGCCTCTCAATTATTTAAAATTTGAAATACTTAGTCTAAAGGGAATGCTGAAATTTTTTATGATAAACGAGTGTTAGGGCCTTCCATTCTTAATTGATATAATAATGTGTATGCTATTTTGCCTTCCATTTTGGATCATGCTGCTCAATAATCCATCATCATGAAAGCCATGATAATAAATTAGGGAGCATGATCCAATGATCCAAAAAACTAAAAAAGAAAATCCAAAAACTCTTATAGTTAGAAATAGATAATATCAACAAACATTAAACATTCATTTGTTAATTAAAAAAGTTAATTATTAATCTCTATTAGACAACAATCATTTCAAAAAAATAAAAAAATTGACGCCTACTAAAACACAAGTTCGTTATAATATTGTCAAGTTTATGGAACGAAAGTTAAACCTTCCTTGTGTTGATTCTAGTTGCCAATTTTGATTCCAATCTAAAAGGACTGTTAATTCTTCCTTATGGTGTATCTTAAACCACAATGGAAAAAAGTTGTTCCTTTCTAGGAGAGTAAATTCTACCTCATATTCTAAATTTTAAACCTAGATTTAAACCCCACAATGGAAAAGAGAGTTTAGCTTCCTAAAGGGTCAAAAAACCCTGCCAAGCATTGAAGATTCTGAGCCCCATTGATCCAACCCTTCGATGAGGAAGATTTCGTCCATCCCAAAACAGTATTAGATGGATAAAAGAATTTCGAAACATTATACAATAAGCGAAGATTTCAAAACTAGCCACCTGACCTAAACTCATCATATCACAGGTTTCAAGACTGACTGTTTTCAAAACTTTTCTCTGACCGATATTAAAAAGTATGATCTTTTTAAATCAGAAGAGAACTTAAGCTACCCCAAAAAAATTGAAATTTTTTTCAAATCAACTGCCTAGATTCCTACAATGAGACATCTCAACCAAAAAGAACCCTAGTTTCGGTTAAAATCTCAAACCCCGAATCTACTGCTCTAATATCCAAAATTCTTCTCTTTTATCCGAGATAACTAATAGCCAGATTGCAGAATCCACTTATTAATTAGTGTCTAAGAAAATATAGCAATTTGTTCGAGGCTCCTTACGAACAGATAATCGTAAAAGCACGGAGAATTGCCACATTGCTGTTGCCACCCTTCAAGACAAATGGGCCACGCTAAGCACCGGCCTGTTTGTTCTGCTAAGTGGCATACCAACAAATCTAACGCATATCACAGGCAAAATCTAAAACGTCAAAAATCAGAAAATAAGGGAAATTGTGCCTCAGACATCCAAGGAAGAAATTTGACAGCATTAGCTCTCAAGCCCGGCAAAGGCGAAAGCTCTTGGGCGGCTACTGCGAATGTTTTGAGAAACGAGCCTTTTATTTTATCATCACAGGCAGCTTTCCCCAGTACTATAAACAACAAACTTATTTATGCCCCTCCTTAATATTACTCAGATTGATAATTTTGATCGGCATGCCCCTCAAAAACAACGGACGATTCGAACTGTTGAACTTGAACTTTACATAATCTTCATTGCAACGCCTAAGAAAACCATATAATAGTAAAAAAAAAACAAAAAGAGACCACATACAATATCTCCGCTTCAAATGGGATTTACAAATCGCTCGTACTGCACTCGCTGAACTCGATCTGATCTGAATATCCAAGCAGCACTTGTGCCTTCATTTATATCCAGCCGCTCTTCATTTTAAAAAACCCTAACCCTAGAAAATCCATATTTTTGTCTCCATGTAAACCCTAATTGCTAAACATCGTATACAGAAGTAGGTTGAAGGAAACCTTAAGATACAGCAAGCAGTTGGGTGTACAAGTCCCCGTGATATAGGAAAAAATTGTTTCGAGTTAAATTGGAATCTTTTTTTTTTTTGATAAATATGAACATGTTTTCAGATTTTTAATTGTTATCTCTGTATAAAATTTAGGGTTTTTACTATATGGTGTTATTAAAAGTATTATTTAAATTTTAAATTAATTTTTGGAAAAAAATTAATAATGTTAAAATGTAGTATTGAATGTTTTTTAATTTTTCAAATATGTAAGGCAAATTTTTTATCAATTATTTACCTAAAATTCCATGGGGAAGGAGGAGGAGATTTTATATACATATTATTCATATGCTTAATAATTATGAGGGAATATAAATATGCTTCACATATAAATATTTTAGGGTATATTAATTAAATAATATTTATAAATAAAAAATTTAATGTTGAACATGTTAGGAGTTCATTTATTAGTGTACTAAAAAATAGAGCGGCTTAGCTCAACAATCTAATGAAACACGGAAACTCTTCGTGGCCTGTGGATTGCCCATAGCTTGGAGTGAATCTCTAGAGAGGGTTGGTTCCCTTGAGCCTTGATATCTCACCTATGCTAACCTATCTTATTGAAGTTTGCTTAGAAAAGAGTATAGAATAAATATAGAATGAAACCAGAAAGTTAATAAGGTGATGCACCAAATTACTTTAAAACTTATATTATTGTTTGTGACACGTAGTTCTATAACTAGCTTAACTTTACACAGCTCAAATATTTCCATATACCAATTATGCATCAATGTTTTGCAAAAAGGTTTGGGTTTCTAGTAGTTTTGAAGGAAAAGAGATGTCTTTCACAACCTAAATCATTGTTTGAAAACATTACACAACTTACAACCTGCAAAAGCATATGTTTCTTTGCCTAAAGGTGCTAAAAAAAGACAGATATCAAAGGAATTACATGTAACTCAAAAAAATATTCATCAATCAATATATTGCACACAGCAAAACAATCATAGAGAAGGTAAAATATTGAACTTTTGTTGCTAAAAGGTGCCTTTACAACTATGAATAGTCTAAAATTATTTTGATATTGCTTGAAAATGATGTGCTACATTGATTTTCCAATCATAGAGTGATTGTCTTTTTAGTTTCAATACAAAACATGACCAAATAGAACTTTTTTCAAGTTACAATACTTAGTCAAAAAAATGCAAGTGACTTATTTGACCCTAGGCATCCTTTTCTCCATCCCCATTCCCCAACATCGGAGAGAATCTAGGACGAGACTTAAAGGAAATTAATGACTTCTACTTGCTTTTTGTTAAATGTTTGACCTCATTGTGGGCACTGGAAAGAGTCCTCTCCTTGTTTGATTGCTAAAAAAGCTCCTTTGAGTGTTGACTTTTCAACCTCTTCTACTTTGTTGGCCCTTATATCTACTCTTAGATCCCCTAAATGCTTGCAACTGTTCAAATTTGTTCAAACTGCTCCCTAGATTCTTGGAAATGTAGTTTCTCATCCTAACTACCCCTTACTAGCTTGAATACAGTTGCATGATGATAGGGCATGTGTGTAAAGAATTTGAGATGAAATAGGCTTCCTTGGAGGGCGTAGGAGAACTTTGAGGGACTGAAACTGTCACATGTTTTATTCATTGAAGGCCTCTTTCACTCTTATCCTCCTAACTGTCAACACTAGCCTATAGCATACCATGCCTCTACTCATTGTTGGGCTCATGATTGTTGCTTAGGCTATTTATCTTGTCACTGGCCTTTCCTATGTTGACTGTACTTATCATGGTGACTATGTTATTGCATTCATGTTATGGATGTAGACTGTCATTTATACCTTTGAAGTGCTTGCTAACAACTTCTTGGTCATGAATGGTGCCTCAACTCTTGTCATCTACCATGACAACTAACACAACAACAATAAAATTAACACTGTCACATGATCTTGTGAGAAGCTTTTAATGTAGGTTTTCTAGATTTTCACCCTTGTTTGTTGTAGGTCATTGTTTAACACTTAGCTTCTTGACATCATAGAGGATTGTTCTCTTTCTTTCAAGACTATATACTATCCTTCTATACACTACCCTTTGAAGATTGGTGTTTTTCCTACATACCATTGTCGTGACCTTGTATCCTACCCTGGAATGCTTTTTAATGGTCTAATTCTTCTCTCTAAATCTGCCCCTTGTAAAAGGTCACTGAATTGTGCAACGCATGTTTTGATTTATGTTCCCCATTCTTTGATAGTTATTGTCATGCTTTGAGTGTTATCTTCTCCCTTTAACTGCCATTTATTCATCATTTTGTGGTAGATGTGTGTAAGACTGTGATTGTAGCTTGTGTTTAGGACAAATGTAATGGAGTATTGATTTCACAAAGTTTCCATATCATCATTTGACCCTTTATGACTACCATTGACACCCCATTTATGACTTACTTCACCTTCCAAGGAACCCCTGATAGGCTTGTACCTTTTAGGATTTTCATCATAACTTCAACCTCTAAAATGTTGTCCATATGATTGTACTTTCCTTGTGTGTCTTGTGATGATTTGTATTTGATTCACTCACACATCTCTTCTATTACAATACAGGCCTGCTATAGATCAGTCAAGTAACAAAACTAAGCTCTTAGGGACACATGGATAGGCTTTCATGATTGTTCTTTTGGTTAGACTATCACTCATCATTGCTTCTCATGCGATCAAAGTCACTACCCACCTTCTATTGAGTGTCATATATCATGTAAGACCCCTCTATTTTGTGTCCCACGTTTATCCCATGCATGACATTGCCCTATGAGCAGGCATGTGATACTGTCATTTTATCCATGTTATCTTCATGAGGTCCTTTTAGGGTAATATGATTGTTACTATGCTAAGCTGCCGATTACAACACCCTAAAATTATGCCCAGAAAGACCAGTCAGAAATTGACCATAAATAGTGCTCAACTCTGGGTTCTTAATTGCGCATTCTGCTAATTTATATTCTCTGAGTTGGACTGCATACAAACTTCAAGGGAAGTTCTCAGATCTTACCAATAAAAGATGGCGTCCGTAATTGGAGAAGCTATTGTTGCAAAAGTTTGCGAGACGGCTGTTGACATGGCAGTGCAACAGTTATCTAAACAGATAAGCCTTGTCAATAACTTCCAGGAGGACTTTGAATGGTTGAAGAACAAACTTAGATTTATGAAGGACTTTCTCAACGATGCCGACCAACAGTGCAGACAAAAGGAGAGTGCGAAGCAATGGCTGCACCATGTTCGGGACATTGCCCTGCATGCAGAGGACATATTTGAGCTATGTACTGTACAACCTCTCTACAGTAGCAGACATCTATCTGTTTTGACTGGTAATCACTTGGTTTTTCGGTACGAAATGGCACGAAAAATCAGTAAGGTCAAAGATAGAATCAACTCCCTTATTGAGGAGGGAAGGCAGTTAAAATAAGTCATGATGTTTTGAGTGGGGAAGAAGCATCAAACAGCACATTCCAAAGAGCCGACTGGAAGAGATCAAGTCTTGTGCCAATTGATTTACACCCAGTGGGTATAGAGGCCAAAGTCGAGGACATTGTGAGCTTGTTAGAGAAGCCAGAGGTTTCTGTTATAGTTGTCGTTGGAATGGGCGGTATGGACAAGACTTATCTGCTCCAGCATGTCTACAGTGTGGTCAAAGACAGTTTTGAGAAATCCATCTGGCTTTGCATTTCCCAGTCATTTTTTATTTCCAAGTTGCAACATGACTTAGCCTGGCATTTAGGTTTAAGAGAAGAAATTGTAAATGGTGATGTAACAGAGCAGCTTGCAGCCCAGTTAATTAATGCCCATTTGAAGGGAAAAAAGTGTCTAATAGTGCTGGATGATGTGTGGAAACCCATCATGGAGGGAAATCTCATAGAAAAACTTGGCCTCACAATTGGCAATAACTGCAAAATTGTGATTACAACAAGAAACAGAGAAGATTGCAGAAATGTGGAGGCAGAAATTTATGAGTTGAAATGTTTGTGTGAAGAAGACAGTTGGGATCTGTTTTGTACATATGGCTTTCCAAAGTGCAAGGGAAATAGACCGCCTGAGCACCTTGTGGATGCAGCTCGCAATATTGTAAAGGAATGTGGAAACCTGCCCTTGGCCATCAAGGCAACTGCAGCTTCTCTGGCAAGCACCACAGTCAAGAGAGAATGGGAGTCCAAACTCACGCAGCTTCAAAAGGTATCTACCCTCAATAATCCCATGGAAGTTCTCAAATTGAGTTATGATTGCTTGCCTCCACATCTTAGAGCCTGTTTTGCTTACTTCTCTTTCTTCCCGGAGGATGAGAATATAGAGTGCGAGTATCTGGTCAATCTCTGGATGGGCGAAGTATGGGATATGGGATGGAATTATTTGTATGAAATTGCCAATCTTTGTTTGGTGGAAGTATGGGAAGAACCTGAAAAGAAAAACTTTGGTTTTGGTCATGAACTAAAGAAATATTGCAGAGTTCATGGCTTGTTTCTGGATTTGGCTATCTATATATCTAAAGAAAATAAATGTGCTTTTGATGTTGAAGAAGCCTTCCACGAATCCCCAAATGGTGGAGATGGTTGGTGTAGGATTTCGCTGCCCAAAAAAAATACAGGCAAAGATAATGTCAAGGCAGACTACTTTCATCCAGCCTCTCTGCGGAAATTATCATTATACCAAAATTATATTAGGACAGACTTCTCTGCAAAATTCTTGCTCAATATGAAAGTGCTTAGGGTTCTTGACTTGAGCAACAATGACATCACGATATTGCCCGACTGTGTTGGGGAAATGAATCTTCTCAAGGTTTTAAATTTATCTCGCACAAAAATTAGAGAGCTGCCAAAGTGTGTTAGAAGTCTTAGGAGTCTTCGCTTTCTGGATATATTATGGTGCCAGATAAATGAATTACCAGTATGGATAAGTGAACTCAAATGTCTCCAGCATATCAATGTATTCATGACTAGCGATGTGAATACGATTTGTCGAGTGAAAGGAATAGCAAAGCTCCCATTTCTGAGGACTCTGAGATCAGGATTGTTGCAGATCTCTGTGGAAAATGAAGAAGTTTTACAGTTAGAAGATGTTGGTGGCGTGATCCAGCTGCAAGAATTGACAATACGGCTGGACACAGAATCGCAATTGAAGAGCATACAAGGAGGGATTTTGGGGCAGCTGGTTAAGATGCGCCATCTCACAATGGTGAATCACACTTTTCAAAATTTTCAGAATGGTAATGATGCAGGGCAGGATCTTCCACTTTCTTTTCCACTCTTTCCAGAGGAATTGAAAACTATGACAGATCTTGAGAAATTCCAACTTGAAAACTTTCCTGTGACAAGTTGTTTATGCAGCTTTTTAACTCTTAGGGATCTCAGATTACTTCGATGTCATTGGAGTAATTATCCAGAATTTGAAAATATGGCAAACTTAGTGAGTTTGCAGTTGGAGTATAATGGAAGCTGCACAGAGATGCCAAAGGCGTTTGGGAAGGCGGGGGGTTTTCCAAAGCTTCGTTTCCTGCTGATGAGAGATTTCCGTGGACTGGAGGAGTTTCCTGAATTGGAAGATGGAGCCATGCCACGCCTTGAGATTTTCCAGCTTCAGATTTGTTTGAAACTGAACAAAGTTCCAGAGGGATCAGAGGGATTGAAAATGCTCAAGGAGTTCAATTACCAGCTCAGTGGGACGGCTGAATTAAGGGAGAGATTGAAGGAAGGAGGCCAAGATTGGAACAAAATCAAAGCCCGTAATCCACGGGTGCTAATCACGAGCAGCAATTAGCTACTTTTGCATTCTGTCATCTCCAGCTCAAACTCATATTCTCCTGGGTGAACTGCATAAATAGAAGCTTTCATTTTTTCTTTCTTCCTCCTTTTCTACTTTGCAATTGCGGTGTCGGAATACACCATTTAGATTTAACTTATGTATAGGGAAGTATTGACTTCTTTTTCACAGTGATTTTTTTAAATGTGTAGTTGTCAAAGATATCTAAGAAAGAATATGTGACTTGTAAATAATTGATTTTTATTTATTTTATTTGATGATAATTAATGTTTTAGGGTTTGTTTTAGTTATAAATTTAAAGTGTTTGATTTAAAATATTTGATTTAAGAAGATGGGAAAAAAAATTGAATTGGAAAGAGCTTATGAATATGATTTTATGTTTTTTTGGATGAATTCACATCTTTATTAAATTAAGAATGAAACAATAATTTAAGTGAATATTAGTCTAAACTATTAAGAATTAAGATCGATTCATTAATGGTAAAATTCAAAATCAATTAATTTAAATACAAAATAGATCAAATTAAATAATTATAAATTTGTGACAAAACTAAAATAATTAAAAAATAAAATAAAAAGACAGCATATACACTTTTCTACTCTCCAAATACATATTAATTTATTAAATATATTTTAAATAAAAAATCAATATTAGACACTCCTTTAGTTGCAAGTGGTTATATGATAAGTCAAACAAGCCACATTTGTAAACCTTTTATATTCATCACCAAAATATTCCAGTCTTATCTTTTATGGTTGGCTTCAAATAATAATGATAGCTTCCAAACAATGTTCGAAAATTAAACTTAATTTTTGTTTATATTTCATTCTTCACTTCCCTTGTTGCTTGTTATATGTGTATGATTTTATTTTAAGTTAGTCATTATGCCTAAAATTGTTTGCAGTTAAATAATAATAAAATATTTTATTGTTATTTATTTAATATAATTTAATATATCATTTTTTATAGTTGGATATAATATAAAGGATTCAATAAAAGATAGTCTATTTGTGATTGTATTGTCTTTCATATGTTTTCTATAATTATTCTCAACTACGTTTTTTTTTGACATAATAATCTACAATTTTGTGAGAAAGATTATTATGCCAAGGAAAACATAGTTGAGAGCAATTAAAGAAGACATATGAAAGATGATATAGTCATAAATAGAGGATCTAATAAAAGACAATTTATTTGTGTAGCCTAAACACAAAAATAAAAAAAATACTAGTGCAACAAGAGTACATAATAGAAAAAGAATTAGAAGAGATATGAGATGGAACTAGTCAATTATTTAACAAATTCTCTAACATGACTATACATAAAAAACTAATTATTGAGTACATATCCCATTGTTATACATGATTACAGGGTATGAACCAATATTACAACAAATGAGGACCTCTAATTTTGTCTTATCTTCATTTTCTTTGCTCTTCCTCTAAGGAACTTTTGTCTTACTTATAGTGTATTCTTTAAGTAATAGGATACCATTAATTGAATCTCACAATTCTTCCTTTAGAACTCTTCCTAGGATTAATTTGAAATATTATAATGGGTGCATTATTCCAATTTTAGCATGAAGAGAACTAAGAGGGTCCCTTTGAAGTGTTGCAACTTCTTGGTAGAAAACATATAATCAAAATATCATGTGGAAATGTGTCTTGGCCTTCTCCAATCTCATGATCCAAATTTGGGAGCAAAATGTCCAACTATATTAAGTTGTGAAAATTATCAACTACTAGAACTATGATGCTAAACAAAAAAAAAAAAATTTAGTAAGAAAGTACTTTTGTGGCGAGACCAATATGCATGTAGTACTCCACAATGCTTCAAATCAAAGAAAAATAAATATTTTTGGTGATGCAAGATTGCTCAACACTTGAAATATTCCTACATCAAACATCCTAGGTAATAAAAAAATTATCATTATGCTCAAAATTAAGGAAGTGAGGGAGGATTTTATGGCCACCCCAACTAGACCACTTCATTTTCAAAAATTTAGGTATCATCCTTAGTTCCTCTTCCCTTGAATTGAAACAAATAGTTCTCGTACTACTTCCTCCTAGTTCTTTACTTAGGCACTCATTTAGAATTTCATCTATCTCCTCTCTTGGCCTTTTAGGCACTTGCTACATCCAATATAGTTGCTATGGTCATGCTATATTTCTCTTTACAAGCTCAATTTCATGATACTCATATACACTAGCCAAATTGGATAATGGTAAGATATGCAAACCTTCTAGTAACTTAATTGCATAAGCCTTAACATAAATTTTGTACAACTCTATACACGAGACAATCATATTTGGCTTCAATTTCTTATTTTTTCCTCTAGGGAATCTCTCCTTCCTTATATGTTCCATAACTCACCCTTTGTGTAAGTCTTTACTCTTCTACGATCATATACACTTGGCATTTACTTATTACTACTTTTCTCCAAAGCTTCTCCACTTATGCTTGTTCCTCCTTCATATGTTGTGTAAAGGCTTATTATATGCACTAAAAACAAATCCATTAGGAAGCTTCAACAAGTCTATGAAACTTTTGAAGTATGTCCCATAAATAATATAAGAAATCATCTTTCCTATATACCAATTCATTGAGTTGTTGAACACAAATTCAACTTGTGCCAACAAAGAATCATATTCTATTATTTTATCTACTACCAAACTTCTTAGGATATTTCCAAAGCTTTTGTCAATAATATTTATCAGTGACAGCAATCCCTCTAACATATCAATGTAAGCATAAAAAAAAAAATGCTTGTCTAATATGGGAAATGTCTTATCCACACCAAAATTTTAAGGAAGCTAAGGTAGCGAAACAACTTCCTACACTAATCTTGAGAGGAGAATAATGAAAAACTTTTACAGATCTTAAACAATTTCATAAACTTAAATAGAAATAAACATGAATATCATCCATACCACAACACAGAGATTTTGGTGGGAAAAACCCCACACTCCAAAAGCCACCCAATATATTATTCAGAAATCACAAAGATTACAATATACTTGAAGAGCAAGCTTCTTACAGCAGTATCACCACTCAGAGATCCAAAGACAATATAGCTGCTATCAAACTCTCATAATACATCACAATACACAATTGTAATACAATGCCCTCATAAAATAAGGTTGTCTTCTAGGGAAATTCAAGCTAATAAAATATCGATCGTCAGATATGAGACATAATGATGAACAGTTTAGATTTACAATAATAAAGTGTATATAGAATTTGGCTTCCGGGGGTACTGCCCCCAAGCCCTTATCAGGACGTGCCACCCCCTGGACCCCCAATTGGGGGGATGATCCCCCCGAACCCCTTTTTTGGGGGTTCCCCCACACCCCCACCTCACCTGTCGTCATCGGATGAACAATACCATATGTATCAACAGTACTTTATGTAGCTGCAAGGTTGAGACACATTTTCCCAACAAATCTCCCACTTGTTGAACACCTTGCAAGGAAAATGAGAGGGTTTCATCATCATCTCTGAATTGCTAGGGGTTAAAAGGCCTATAGTCTTTGCACACCATTTGAACTTCTCTGTGCTCACAAGCTTAGTTAAAGAATCAACAACATTCATCAAATTCTCTACCTTAACCAACTTCACCCTGCCATCTTCGACCATATCTCTAACAAAATGATACTATACATCAATGTGCTTGGTCTTGGCATGAAATGTCGAGTTCTTGGCTAGACATATCACTCTCTAACTCTCACAATAAATTGTCACTACACCTTGTTTTATTCCAATATCTGCACATAGTCTCTTAAGTTAAATGGCTTCTTTACAAACATGAGTAGCTACCATATACTCTGCTTTAGTAGTGAAAAAAGCAACCACAACATGTCACTTACTCATCCAACTAATTGCACCACCAAATAAAGTAAAAAAATAAGCACTGGTCGATTGTCTACTATCAACATCACTTGCCCAGTCTAAATCCACATAACCATGAATATCAAGGGATATCTCATCTACAATCATATTACTATGATAACAAAAGGAATAATTGGAGGTACTGTGCAAATATCTGAAGAATCTTTTAACTGCATCCCAATGAACTCTACCAGGATTAGACATGTATCTAGAAAGAACTCCCATTCGTCTAGTCTTGTACAAACCATAGCATATATCAAACTTTGAACTGCACTTTGGTAAGACACTCTGCTCATGTCTTCTATCTCAAATGGTGATATTGGACAATCTAAAATAGATAACTTTGTTCCTACTAAAACAGGAACACACAATGGTCTACAATCCTACATATCAAACCTCTATAAAATTAACATACTTACTTTGGTCAAGCCATAGCTTTTTGTTCATTCTATCTCTTTTAATTTTCATCCCAAGAATGTGTTTAGTTGCACCAAGATCTTTCATTTCAAATTTACCAGCAAGTTGAAATCTGGTGGGCTATACCTATCAACTAGATCTCATTGTCTTGTGGATCTTCTGAGAATAGGAGTATGAGGCTCTTGTTGTCCTTGATCTTGCTCAACCTCTACTTGATTGTCCTTCTCATGTTCTTCGGTTTGATCAATAGATTCATTTGAAACCTCATCTTTTTCCTCCTTGTCCTCAAGTCCAACTCTTTGTTCTTCCTGAGGTGCATCTTCTTGCTTAATTTCAAAATGCACTCTTTTTTCCTTATCTTTTTCCTTTGGCTATTCAGGGTCAAAAATAACACTAAGTTCCATGAAAATCACATCTCTAGAAAAAAAAAAAATTGTTAGAGGATTCCATAACTTGTAACCTTTTACATTATCACCATATCCAATGAAAATGCACTTTTTAGCTTTTAGATCCAACTTAGTTCATCATTCTTTAGGCACATGAACATAAGCCTCACAACCAAATACCCTTAAATGTGAAACAAAAGGTTTCTCATAAGGTGTTGTTTTAAGAGCCTTACAAGGAGATCTATTCAACAAGTAACAAGTAGTACTTACAGCTTCTACCCAAAAGCATTTGTCAAGCCATGAACTACTTAGTGCATACTTTTGGCTCTTTCCATAATTGTCTAATTCATCCTTTTTTGCAACTCCATTTTGTTGAGGGGTGTAAGGAGTAGCTTTTTGTCTAACAATTCCTACATTTTTACAAAATTCATCAAATTCCTTAGAACAATATTTCCCTCCATTGTTAGACCTCAAAACCTTAATATTACAATTTGTTTGCTTTTCAACTAAGGCTTTAAATTCTTTAAACTTGGTGAAAACTTCAGATTTATGCCTAATAAAATATAACCAAGTATATCTTGTAACATCATCAATGAAGGAGATAAAATATCTAAATTTTCCAATTAATTCTACATCCACATGACCAAATACATTTGAATGAATAAGTTCCAATTTATTTTTAGATTTACTACTTCCTGAAGGAAATTTTTTATTTTTTTTTACCAAACACACAATGTTCACAGGAATCAAAACTCTCATCAGAGTAGGAAAAGTTGTCTAACAACTTTTTATTTAAAATAGTTTTTAAACCAATCTCACTAATGTGGCCTAATCTACGGTGCCACAACATACAAGTATTTTCAAATTTTTCAGTTACATTGGTAGAATTAACAACAATAGTGGCTTCAAGCCTAAACAGAGTCCCCTTGTCCCTCTTTCTATTGTCAAATTTCCTCTTACCAATCTACAACCATGCTTATCAAATGTTACATGCAATCTCCAATCATTCAACTTCGAAACTAAAATTAAATTTCTATATAATCCAAGAAGATGTAAAACACCAAGGAGGGTTTTAATCCTCCCATCACTAGAACACAATTGAATCTTACCCCTTCTGACAATAGGATATGAAGAGTTATCACTGAGGTAGACTTCACCTCCATCATATTTTTCATATGTGGAAAACCACTCCTTATAAGGAGTCATATGATATGAGCATTATGAATTGATTAACCAATGTTCATTAGTCATAATATGAAGAGAAGAAACCAAAGCTTTATCACCTAAGTTTGAGGATTTCTCCATGGAGGAATCAATTTGTTTCTTTAGATTTCTACATTCCTTCTTCACATGTCCTCTTTTTCCACTGTCCTAGGATTTCACTCTATTCTTCCCATGAGTCTTGGATTTTCCCTTAGACTTTTCCTTAGGCTCATTCTTCTCTCCTTTAGACCCTCTTTCTTTAGGCCTTCCCCTTACATTAAGAGCATAACCTAAATTATCCATAGCCTTTTTCCTCATTTCCTATGACAACAAAGTTGCTACAAAAGCATCCATCTTTGGATCTTCAATGTTAACAGTGATAGCAAGTATAAAATTATCGCAATTCAGGTAAAGAACAAAGAAGCATAATGCATTTATCTTCTTCTTCAACATTAACATCAAAAGATGCTAGTTGACTCAAAACCAAATTAAATGAATTTAAATTATGTTTGGTTATTGATTCACCTTCCTTCATCTTAAGAGAAAACTTTCGCTTCAAGTAGAGTTTATTAACTAGACTTTTTGCTTGATAGATCTCACCTATCCGATTCCACAAAATATCTACAGTCTTTTCCTTTGACACATTCAGGGGAACAGAATTGAAAAGACACAATCTAATAGTACGGTGTGCCTTTTTATCCATATTTTCCCACTCTCCATCGCTCATATTATTGGGTTTATTTTCATTTGTTATAGCCACCCATTGATCTCGTTCTTCAAGGAGATCCTCCATTTTCAGCTTCCACAACTCAAATCCCACTCCATTAAATTTTTCTATGTCCAAACAAGAAGTTGCAACCATGATTTAACATAAAAAACTGCAAAAAAATAGATCAACCAAACTCCCACTATATATCAAAAAACCTTTGTTCTACCACCAAAGACACAGAAATGGCTAGGCTCTAATACCAAATGTTAGAATACAAAAGGTGAACAACAATAATAGAAGCTTAAAATAATTGTAAATCAAATCTAACAATGTTAACCATATGGAGTTTAAATCAGCTATAACAATGAAATGCAAGAGCAAAAAGTTGAACACGAAACTCAGTGTTTAATGTGGAGAAACCCTTTCAAGAAAAAACCTCCACCAAAGAAGAGATGAATATCTTGTATTATCAACAAAATAAGATTACAATACATCCCCTCTAACTCCTCTTCAACCTTCAATCTGACAGCATATGTGTACATGTAAAACATTTCATAGTGTCTCCATCTCAACCCCTCAATATATAGACTCATGGGGGCTCAAAATACCAATATAAAACATTACCATGGATCAAAACAAGTTCAAAAATACCATAGTAAAAATCCATACGACCCCTTACATGTTAAACATGTTCTCTTACATGACATTACACCCTCCTACAAGTTGTCATAAGAATCCTTAGAAAATAGGAGATGCTCTTACGTGCATCATAGACCATCAATAGCTTATGCAAAGATTCTCTTAAGCGTGCCATAGATGATACGTTCAAAATGATATCCCCCACTTTTAACCCTTACAGTTGTCATAGAATCCATCATAACATCCTTAAAAATAGGCTTTCCATGTTATACCACTAAGTGGGCATCTCTTGATAACTAATAACTTATTTTTCAAGGCACCGACATGTGGCAAAAGTGTCAACTTAGAATCTCACACCCCTTTTGATGGAGAAAAATTATTTAATAACCTAAATGATCCATGGGAAAAAGTAAAGTAATAATAAATAAATAACTTGGGAATTGCCAAGGTTGAGACATATTGATTCCCAACAACCAGTACTTTTTTTCAATGCTTCTCAACTTAAGCATGTTCCTCCTTCATATGTTGTGTAAAGGCTTATTATATGCACTAAAAAAATCCATTAGGAACCTTCAACAAGTCTATGTACACCGATTCATTTAGTTGTTGAACACAAATTCAACATGTTCTAACAAAGAATCATATTGTGCTATTTTATCTACCACCAAACTTCTTAGAAAATTTCCCAAACTTTTATTAATAATATTTATCTAACCATTTTTCTATGGATGTTATGCAAAGTATAATTGCAATATGTGTCCACTCTCACTCCCATCAAGTTCCAAAAATGTTCTTAAAACATAGCATCCCTATCTAAGATGATACTCTATGGCAACCCATGTGTAGAGGAAGAAATTTGCTACCCTTGAGTCTCAGGACAAACAAAGTCTTCAAGGAGCAAATGGTCCTCAACTACCTCAAGGAACAAAGCTCACGTGGCAAGATAAAATGATGAGAGTTCCAAACATAGAAAGAGTAGGTCACAAAGGTTTTCTAGAGAGACTGGTGAACTTTTGGCCACGGACGAGAGCACAACGCACGGACATCCCTAAAGCACGCTAACATCTCATATAGAACAAAAATTGAGAATATCATAGAAAAAAGCATGGTGACTACTAATTATGTTTGCTAGGAACTCTTTAAAGTGCAAAAATAACAAAGTAACAAAAACTAGAAAAATGTAAACTAAGTGAAATGTAAATGACAAAACTAAAGAAGAGAAAGCAAGCACTCACAACAAACCAAGTAATGAAGCCTCCATCAAAATGATGTCTCCAATACTTGCACACATAAGACTGGGAGAAAATGTTGGGGTTGTTTAGGGGCTTGACTTAGTAAAACCCTCATTTTGATGTTTCCACCTTCATGAAGAGCCAGATAGAAAGATAAATAGACAAGAAGATAAAATGAATAGACAAGGGATGTGATAAATCTCAAGATGCTCAAAGACATAAGAAAAGCGGATATAACTTGCAAAGCTTGAGGAAGCCAAAGAGGAGAGAAAAAGAAAGAGAGTTGTGAAAGCCAAGAGAGTTGTAGAGAACATTGTAAGAGCTTGAGACTATTGTAGCAAGCTGGAGAGAAAGAGAGACTTCTCAAGAGAAAGAAATGAGAGAAAGAGCAAGAGATAGACCAAGAAAGAAAGATCCAAAGAGAGAAATAGAGTGCAAGAGATTGATTGAAAAGAGAGAATAGAAGGGAAAAGGAGGTTGTCGAGCCATTACGAGTCGACCTGAGTCGTTTCCATCAACCAAGGTAGGTGACAAGTGGTGAGACGCTTGAAAATGATCGTTTAAACATTAAAATATCGTGGGATGCTAGCGTGACATGCTAGTTTATAGACAAATTACACTAAAAAATGACAGGAGACCCAAAAAACACAAGGTTAATGCAAAACTAATGGAAAAGGGTCTTGAGCATCTTGAGGGGAAAAAGGTTGATGCAAAGGACTAAAATGAGCTTACACATACTAAGAGAGTGGACACTAAAGTGGATACAAAAATGTAGGTAAAATAGCAAGGGTGTGCAATTTTTGACACTACACCATGTAACCTCACTACTTATTTAAAAAATGATCTAGAATCTTGGAAGTGTCATTTGACTTTGGACAAGGAATGAAGTGTGTCATTTTAAAAACTTATCAACAAGTATAAGGATAAAGTCCATGGAAAGTTCCTCCCAAGGAATTTTTAAAATTGGCAATGGCTTGTACAATCTTGTGTTCTAGTTGATACCCTTTGCAATTTGACAAATCCTACATCTCTCAATAAACCTTCTGACATATCAATGTAAACATGACAAAAATAATGCTTGCTAAAGTAGGCAATGTCTTATCCATACCAAAATGTCCTCCCAATCCTCCCCCCAGGGATTCATCTTTAAAGCAATACCTTATCACATTCATGAATATTGGGGTTTTTTAAATAATCAAAATATGACCCAATATATTACTTCAACATTAGAGGGAAAGGAGATAGTTTAATTAATGTGATATGGGCAAGTATTGAGGGTTGTGAAGCATGTACAAAATGGAGGTGGGGTGCTTATAAGTAGCATTTCAAATCCTTTACAAATCACTTTGCATAGGTCAATCAGAGGAAATTTCATTCACCATGTTGGTTTTGCTAGGATAATGAAGCTATATTTTTCTACACATCTTGTATTGTATTAGAGCCTCTTAATCTCAAGGGTACCCACTTAATCCCAACTCTAGAGTAGCTAACAAAGGAAACAATGGTCACAAAAGGGTTGTGTAGGTTCAATAGAACCTTTTGTAACCCCATAACCCTACTCAAAAGAATCATCAAGTATTATTGTGGTCTCCACATGTCCCTATTCTTCGAACAATTGGAGTCCTTTTATTTTATTTCTTTCAAATAGTTGATTTACTCGAAGAAAAGAAACCCATTGGTTGCAAATAGGTGTTTAAGAAAAGATTCATAACAAATAAACATTTGGAAAGGTATAGGAAAACTAGTAGCAAAAGGATACTTACAAGTGGAGGAAATTGACTATAGTGAACTTTTTCCCTCCCCCGAGGGATTCATCTTTAAAGCAATACCTTATCACATTCATGAATATTAGGGTTTTTTAAATAATCAAAATATGACCCAATATATTACTTCAACATTAGAGGGAAAGGAGATAATTTAATTAATGTGATATGGGCAAGTATTGAGGGTTACAAAGCATGTACAAAATGGAGGTGGGGTGCTTATAAGTAGCATTCCAAATCCTTTACAAATCACTTTGCATACGTCAATCAGAGGAAATTTCATTCACTATGTTGGTTTTGCTAGGATAATGAAGCTATATTTTTCTACACATCTTGTATTGTATTAGAGCCTCTTAATCTCAAGGGTACCCACTTAATCCCAACTCTAGAGTAGCTAACAAAGGAAACAATGGTCACAAAAGGGTTGTGTAGGTTCAATAGAACCTTTTGTAACCCCATAACCCTACTCAAAAGAATCATCAAGTATTATTGTGGTCTCCACATGTCCCTATTCTTCGAACAATTGGAGTCCTTTTATTTTATTTCTTTCAAATAGTTGATTTACTCGAAGAAAAGAAACCCATTGGTTGCAAATAGGTGTTTAAGAAAAGATTCATAACAAATAAACATTTGGAAAGGTATAGGAAAACTAGTAGCAAAAGGATACTTACAAGTGGAGGAAATTGACTATAGTGAACTTTTTCCCTCCCCCGAGGGATTCATCTTTAAAGCAATACCTTATCACATTCATGAATATTAGGGTTTTTTAAATAATCAAAATATGACCCAATATATTACTTCAACATTAGAGGGAAAGGAGATAATTTAATTAATGTGATATGGGCAAGTATTGAGGGTTACAAAGCATGTACAAAATGGAGGTGGGGTGCTTATAAGTAGCATTCCAAATCCTTTACAAATCACTTTGCATACGTCAATCAGAGGAAATTTCATTCACTATGTTGGTTTTGCTAGGATAATGAAGCTATATTTTTCTACACATCTTGTATTGTATTAGAGCCTCTTAATCTCAAGGGTACCCACTTAATCCCAACTCTAGAGTAGCTAACAAAGGAAACAATGGTCACAAAAGGGTTGTGTAGGTTCAATAGAACCTTTTGTAACCCCATAACCCTACTCAAAAGAATCATCAAGTATTATTGTGGTCTCCACATGTCCCTATTCTTCGAACAATTGGAGTCCTTTTATTTTATTTCTTTCAAATAGTTGATTTACTTGAAGAAAAGAAACCCATTGGTTGCAAATAGGTGTTTAAGAAAAGATTCATAACAAATAAACATTTGGAAAGGTATAGGAAAACTAGTAGCAAAAGGATACTTACAAGTGGAGGAAATTGACTATAGTGAACTTTTTCTCTCCTATTGCAAAACTATCTTCTATTAAATTTATACTTTCAGTTGACATAGCTATTGACCTCAATTTAGATAAAATAAATGTTAAAACTATTTCTTACATTGGATTTTTTATGAAAAAATTTATATAAAACAACCTAATAGTTTTGTAATAAAAGGGAAGGAAAACTCTCTTTATAGGTTGAAATGATCAATGTATGGTCTAAAATAGTCACCCTAAATGTGGTATCAAAAGTTTGGTGCTTTCAAGTTGGACCTTGAGTTTCTTAGAAGTGAATGTGATCTTTTTGTGTTTATTTTAAATTAATTAATGATTGTTTGCTAATCAATCCTTTATGTATTGTTTTAATGTTGAATTTAGCCAATTAAAAAATGAATTCTTTTAACATTTTCAACATATTCAAAACACACATTTATACTCAAAGAACTTAAGGGAGAGGGACCTATAGTGGAGCAAGCTCCAATAGTGGGGATAGAAGTAGCCCTCAATGGGCCTCATAGTGTAGCATCTTAATATCTAATTGCAAAACACTTTTTATCCATAAAGTACACAAACTGACAAATCATGTAATGCCACATCAGTGCGCCAATAAAACTTGACTTAGTGCACCACTATTAGTCTCACTTTTTTTTTAGCCTTTTTTAATACCTTAACAAAAAGCATGTTGATGTGGCATCGTATTTGATGATGTGACCTTAAAATTAATTTTTTTAAATAGGTGAGTTGCCAAAAAACTACTTTACAAAATTGGGACTGATTTGAAATTCCATGTAGGATTTTGACAAACACGAAGTTAGGGTGCTCCACTATGGGCCCCTCTCCCCTATACAAAGGAGTCAATATGGAGGCAACCCTTCAAAAATTAGTTACCAACTCATATATATAAATATGCCTCCATATTGACTCCTTTGTCTAAGTTCTAAGTATAAATGTGTGTTTTGAATATGTTAAATATGTTAAAAGAGTTCATTTCTTTATTGGCTAAATTTGATATTAAAGCAATACATACAATAACAACTTGTATATATATATATATATTGAAAAGTGTACACAAACTTTTTTATTTTTCTAAAAAACAGATTTATTTTTTATTCAACAATACCACCCCAAGGGGGTTTCAACCTTGGTGGCAAGAACAATGCCACCATTAAAAAAAAAATCATTTTTCTAAAGAGTTATTGACTTGTATTAAAATTACTTATTAAACATATTATTTGATCTCTATATTATTAAAAAAATTAATATGAAGACAACCCTTCAAAAATTATTTACCAACTCATATATATATATATATATATATATAAACTTTTTATTTTTATTTTTAAAATGTCATTTTTCCTAAAGAGTATTGACTTGTATTAAAATTAAACTTATTAAACAAATTGTAACTCAATATTGTTGATCTCTATATTATTAAAAAAAAATCTTAACCTAAATAAGAAATTGAATATTTTGATATTAAAAATTCTAACATTCTAATTTAAAAAAGACATAATTATTGACTTGTATTGAAGTCAATTAAATTTATTAGATTTATTAAGCATATTACAACTCAATATTGTTGATCTATATATTATTTAAAAAATTGAAATTCTTAATCTCAATGAAAAATTGAATTTTGATATTAAAGATTCCAACATTCTAATTAAAAGAGCGTTAGAGCTTTCTATCCTTGATTGATGCCATCAAGCAAAGGAATTTTTCTCTCACAAAAAAATAAAAAATAGAATTGATTAAAAACATTGTAGTTTGATATTAAAAATTCTAACATTCTAATTAAAAAAAGACATAATTATTGACTTGCATTGAAGTCAATTAAATTTATTAGATTTATTAAGCATATTACAACTCAATATTGTTGATCTATATATTATTTAAAAAATTGAAATTCTTAATCTCAATGAAAAATTGAATTTTGATATTAAAGATTCCAACATTCTAATTAAAAGAGCGTTAGAGCTTTCTATCCTTGATTGATGCCATCAAGCAAAGGAATTTTTCTCTTACAAAAAAATAAAAAATAGAATTGATTAAGAACATTGTTAATTACGCCAAAGGCGTTCCCTCATTGAAGTTTGGCGTAGTTAATTACGCCAAAGGCGTTCCCTCATTGAAGTTTGCCGAATCCATTTTGTTTATCCATGGTTAAAATCGCAGGAGACCATTGGATACATCTTGATCGTTCATTGTAGAAAGGCCAGTACCGTCAGTGAAATAAATGAGGATAGGTGTGAGCTCTGCGTTATGATGCATTTACTGCCCTTTGTCGCCTTTTGCCTTGTCGATTCATTTATATGAATGGCAGTTGGTGTAAATAAGATTTGTTTTGTTTCGTGATATTCTTCCTGCAAGCTCTGCACATTTTCCTCCCTCGCGATCGTTGACAGAAAGAGCGCATTTCTGCATAATCTTGAGGTAAGTTGATAGGAAGCTGGAATATCATAGACTTGTATGTTGTTTGCATTTGAGTACACAAAATCCCTGCATAGTACGACTTGTATGTTGTTTGTGTTTGAGTACAGAATCCCTGCCACCATGGCTTTCAGCATGGATTTTGGCATAGATTTCATGGGAGGTAGCTCAAAACTTGTTTTCATAAGTAGATTGTAAACTCGAAGTGTACCCTTTTTCAGCAGTCGTGGCCCTATTCCTGATCCATAGTAAAAATTTCAAAAACCATTGTCGGCGTTTGCTTGATGCAGAGAGGAAAGAGAAAAATTCTCCCAAGTCTCCCTTAAGAAGTCGTAGACCAAACATTTTTCATGCCGATTGACACAAACCAGCTATGGGTAGTCATTGGGCATTAGAGAACTTATAGAAGATAAGCTGGTTACAGATGAGAATCTTGTAGAAGATAAGTCGGTTATACTGCTTTTACTTGGTTTTATTTAGAGGGGATGCAAGAAGATCAGAATGACAAGAACTCCTCATCTTCCGTCTGCTAACGTTAATGACAATGGGAGTGTTAGATTTGGAGGCGACGAGGGTTCATAGAGATTTGGTCTCTCTACCCAGTTAATTTATTTTTCCTTTTTCAATGATTTAATTTTGTACCCATTTCCGTTTTGGCCTAAAAAGTCCTTTTTATAGTTTTCAAAGTTTTTGTCAAATTCTCTGGTTTTGTGCAGGGCATCTGTCTGTAACAGGTCTCGCTACGCCGCCCAGCCATGGATCTCAGGTCCGTGAGGCCTATCAAGTAAGATACTATTCACTGCTTAGTGGGTGCAAATTATCTAATTCTCTTGTTCTTCCCTTTGATAGATTAGTGTCAACCCCTTTCAGTGAGCGTATGATCGTTTGTTTAATTTAAGATTAAACCCATCATTTTGATTAATCCTTCTTTCTAATTATTCGTATTTACAGACTCTTTTAACTGAGGAATGGAGATGTCATCATCTGAGACACAAATGGCAGTAACCCCAACATTAAAATATCGAAACAGTGCCTCTAAGCCTGGTAGATACTAAAGTTTTCAGTTTTCACAGTTCTTTTAACTTCTCTGTTGAAGATTATTAGAGTTCCTTCGTATCTATTATATGTCATATTTTTTCTCTCCTGTAGGGAAAAAATCTATTTTTACAAGGGGCACGAGTAAGAGGGGCACATAGGCTGCAATGAAAGCCTCGTATATTCCCAGTTGCTGCACAAGATCTTCAGTTGTTGTTCGATATCCTCTTCTTGTTGCAGAAGTTCTTTTGGTTATTGCACAACTATTCTTGGTTGCATTTATCCTTAGAATGAAGGAGATGGAGTAAAGGGGTTTTGTCTAAGGTGATGTGGCAAGATTTGTCTAGAATCAAATGGGAGTTTCAAACTCGAGCTATCTTGTTTGGCAGTAACCCCAACATTAAAATATCGAAACAGTGCCTCTAAGCCTGGTAGATACTAAAGTTTTCAGTTTTCACATTTCTTTTAACTTCTCTATTGAAGATTATTAGAGTTCCTCCGTATCTATTATATGTCATATTTTTTTCTCTCCTGTAGGGAAAAAATCTATTTTTACAAGGGGCACGAGTAAGAGGGGCACATAGGCTGCAATGAAAGCCTCGTATATTCCCAGTTGCTGCACAAGATCTTCAGTTGTTGTTCAATATCCTCTTCTTGTTGCAGAAGTTCTTTTGGTTATTGCACAACTATTCTTGGTTGCATTTATCCTTAGAATGAAGGAGATGGAGTAAAGGGGTTTTGTCTAAGGTGATGTGGCAAGATTTGTCTAGAATCAAATGGGAGTTTCAAACTCCAGCTATCTTGTTTGGCAGTAACCCAATATCGAAACAGTGCCTCTAAGCCTGGTAGATACTAAAGTTTTCAGTTTTCACAGTTCTTTTAACTTCTCTGTTGAAGATTATTAGAGTTCCTCCATATCTATTATATGTCATATTTTTTCTCTCCTGTAGGGAAAAAATCTATTTTTACAAGGGGCACGAGTAAGAGGGGCACATAGGCTGCAATGAAAGCCTCGTATATTCCCAGTTGCTGCACAAGATCTTCAGTTGTTGTTCAATATCCTCTTCTTGTTGCAGAAGTTCTTTTGGTTATTGCACAACTATTCTTGGTTGCATTTATCCTTAGAATGAAGGAGATGGAGTAAAGGGGTTTTGTCTAAGGTGATGTGGCAAGATTTGTCTAGAATCAAATGGGAGTTTCAAACTCCAGCTATCTTGTTTGGCAGTAACCCAATATCGAAACAGTGCCTCTAAGCCTGGTAGATACTAAAGTTTTCAGTTTTCACAGTTCTTTTAACTTCTCTGTTGAAGATTATTAGAGTTCCTCCGTATCTATTATATGTCATATTTTTTTCTCTCCTGTAGGGAAAAAATCTATTTTTACAAGGGGCACGAGTAAGAGGGGCACATAGGCTGCAATGAAAGCCTCGTATATTCCCAGTTGCTGCACAAGATCTTCAGTTGTTGTTCGATATCCTCTTCTTGTTGGAGAAGTTCTTTTGGTTATTGCACAACTATTCTTGGTTGCATTTATCCTTAGAATGAAGGAGATGGAGTAAAGGGGTTTTGTCTAAGGTGATGTGGCAAGATTTGTCTAGAATCAAATGGGAGTTTCAAACTCCAGCTATCTTGTTTGGCAGTAACCCAATATCGAAACAGTGCCTCTAAGCCTGGTAGATACTAAAGTTTTCAGTTTTCACAGTTCTTTTAACTTCTCTGTTGAAGATTATTAGAGTTCCTCCGTATCTATTATATGTCATATTTTTTCTCTCCTGTAGGGAAAAAATCTATTTTTACAAGGGGCACGAGTAAGAGGGGCACATAGGCTGCAATGAAAGCCTCGTATATTCCCAGTTGCTGCACAAGATCTTCAGTTGTTGTTCGATATCCTCTTCTTGTTGGAGAAGTTCTTTTGGTTATTGCACAACTATTCTTGGTTGCATTTATCTTTAGAATGAAGGAGATGGAGTAAAGGGGTTTTGTCTAAGGTGATGTGGCAAGATTTGTCTAGAATCAAATGGGAGTTTCAAACTCCAGCTATCTTGTTTAATAATGGTCCTAGCACGAAGACAAACCTTTTGGAAGATGAATGATTAATCTTTGAGTCTTTGATGATTGGGGATTATTATAATTTTGACTCTTTGATGATTGGGATAGTAAGGGGATTATTACCCGAGGACCTCTAGGCCAAGAAGAAGAAGATGAAGAGAAATGACTGCAAGGAATAGGACAGAGGCAGAGACATGAGTAGGTTGTCCTTGAATGAAGGTGTGGTAAAGAGAGTTAATTATACTCTTAAATCAAGCATTTCAAAACAAAACAAAAAATACTACCAAAACATATAGTTTATTTATAATTTTGTCAATTTTACGAAACTCAATGTTAAACCTTCATCATATCGAAATTCTAGCTCTTCCTCGTGTTGTATTTTAAACCACACGATAGAAAAAAGAGATGTTCCTTCTCCCAAGGATTGAAGATTCTGGTCCCCCTCAATCTAAGACTTCACTAAGGAAAATTTCATCCATTCTAAAATGGGATTAGATAGATTAAAAGAAATTTGAAATATTGCCACTGTTATAAATATGACAAATGCGCTTATACAAATAACGAAGATTTCAAAACTAGTCCCCTGGCATAAACTCATCATATCCAGATTGAAGGAAAACCCAACTGCTTGCAAGACTTTTCTCATTTTGATCCGTGGACTCTACTCATTTTGGATCTCTCCTCCTTCACCTATGACCAATTGATATATATTTCAAAACATCAACTTCCTAAACTACTACCATACAGTATCTCAGCCAAAAAAACACCCCTATTTTTTGTTGAAATCTAAAGCCCCGAAACTACTGATATAATTTGTCCAAGAGTATTCCTTTTTATCCCAGATAGCTAAAGCCAGAATACAAAATCCATTTATTAGTATCTAAAAAATATAGCAATTTGTTCGAGGCTCCTTACGAACAGATAATCGTAAAAGCACGGAGAATTGCCAAATTGCTGTAGCCACCCTTCAAGACAAATGGGCCACGCTAAGCATCGGCCTGTTTGTTCTGCTAAGTGGCGTACCAACAAATCTAACGAATATCAGAGACAGAATCGAAAACATCAAAACTCAGACAACGGGAAAAGCATGCCTCAGACATCCAAGGAAGAAATTTGACAGCATTAGCTCTCAAGCCCGGCAAAGGCGAAAGCTCTTGGGCGGCTACTGCGAATGTTTTGAGAAACGAGCCTTTTATTTTATCATCACAGGCAGCTTTTCCCAGTACTATAAACAACAAACTTATTTACGCCACTCCTTAATATTACTCAGATTGATAATTTTGATCGGCATGCCCCTCAAAAACAAAGGACGATTCGAACTGTTGAGCTTGAACTTTCAATAATCTTCATTGCAACGCCTAAGAAAACCAAATAAAAGAAGGAAAAACAAAAAGAGAGTACATACAATATCTCTGCTTCAAATGGAATTTACAAATCGCTCGTAATGCACTCGCTGAACTCGATCTGCTCTGAATATCCAAGAAGCGCTTCTGCCTTCTTTTATATACAGCCGCTCTTCATTTTAACCAACCCTAAAACACTGATATTTTAACAAACCCTAACCCTAGAAAATCCATATTTGTCTCCATGTAAACCCTAATTGCTAAACATCGTATACAGAACTAGGTTGAAAAAACCTTAAGATAAAGCGATCAGTTGGGCATACAAGTCCCCGTGATATAGGCAAAATTTGTTTTGAGTTTAATTGGAATCTTCTTCTTCTTTTCATAAATACGAACATGTTTTCCCTATAAATTTAGGGTTTTTAGTATATGGTGTTATTAAAAGTATAATTTAAATTTTAAATTCATTTTTGGAAAAAAATAAAATAATGATGTTAAAATGTAGAATTGAATGTTTTTAATTTTCATATATTTAAGGAGATTTTTTTATTAATTTTTTATGTAGAATTTTATGGGGAAGGAGGAGATTTTATATGGATATTATTCATGTGCTTAAAAATTATGAGGGAATATAAATATGCTTCATATTAATTAAATAATATTAATAAATAAAAAACATTTATAGTTGAAATTGGAATAATAGATGTAAAATTAAATTTATGAAATTTTAATAATTAAATGTAATATTTATTTAGATTATAGACAAAAATATAATGTTGAACATGTTAAGAATTCATTCATTAGTGCGTTAAAAATAAGAGCCTTGTCCACTTGAACACCTCAAAATCTATATATTAATTGTTGTCGTCAATATAGATTTGCAACCTTTCTAAGTATTGGCTCAACAATCTAATGAAACATGGAAACACTCCACGGCATGTGGGTTGCCCATAGTTTGAAGTGAATCTCCAAAGAGGGTGGTTCCCTTGATATCTCACCTATGCTAACATATCCTACTCTAATTTGTTAAGAAGAGAGTATAAAATGACATAGAATGAAACCTAAGAGCTAACAAGGTGATGCACCAAATTACTTTAAAACCTATACTATTGTTTTATGACACACAATTGTTCAATAACCAACTTAACTTTACACAACTAAGATGTTTTCATATACCAATGCATCAATGTTTTGCAAGAAGATTTGGGTTTCTAGCAGTTTTGGAGGAAAATAGATGTTTCCACAACCTAAATCATTGTTTGAAAACATTACACACTTACAACCTGCAAAAGCATATATTTCTTCTACCTAAAGGTGCTAAAATGGTGTAGGAGCACCCGGGCAGACTAGTGATCAACACCAACCAAAAATATTGTTGGTTTGTTTTACGCAAATTTGGTTTATTTGAAGTTTTGTTTTGGTATCACTTTGCTTTGAGAAGAATTTGCATAATCAAACTCGCAAGAATTCAAACTCAGCTTCATGATCGAATCTGACATATACAAACCATGCTCTTAAAATTCAAACAATGTATTTTGTACCTAGGTGTTGATGGCCTGATAAGAACAAGAAGGATAAAATGGATAAAAGAAGTTTAAAATACACATAGAAGAGGCGCACATTTGTATAAATTAATATACATAAGCAAGCATCATAGTGGCGCCAAAGTCGAACGTGGTTAAGAATTAGTTTCTTAAAAAATATATAATGAAAGTGGAGAAGGCATAAGGGAAGACGACATATCAACAATCAAACTAGAAGACAAATAGTTAACCACCCAAGGGCGCAAATGGAATCTGGTATATTTGAGCACACGATATTAGAATGTGGGGCGACACTTAATGGCAAGAGCAACCCACAAGCAGTGTTTATATAATTCTAGTTTTCATTCAAGAGAAGATAACAAGCTACAAGGTGTGGACATAAGGTTGTGGGAGTAAATTGGCGGTTGCTCATTGAAAAACATCTAGAGAGAAAAGCAGGTTGTGTGGTGGGCAGAAGAAGCGCCTAGCCTAAGAGAAGGTGCACAAGGAAACTAAAGGGAGTTGTCATTTGTTTGGAAGACAATAAGAAACTCCTGATAGTAATTCCAAATAGAGTCAAGTGCGTAGGAAAGAGTAATGATGAGGTTGCACATATAAGAAGAGGAAATTGTGCCAAGATTGCAAGGTGAAAGACGCATGACATATGTAACAATTGTTGCATATCCGTTAATGCCAAGCCGCCCTCATATATGATAGTAAGTTACTTACAAACAGGAATGTAAAATGTAGCGCATAGCATGCTATTGGGAGGTTGTGTTGCAACAAAAGGTAGGACAAAATAATATGGTGTACATTTAGATAAGATGAATGCTAATTAAAAGAGGAAAAGGTGTGTAGGCTTGAGGAGAAGGTGAGGAAATAGAAGAGGAGGTTGTTGTCCCATAACAAAGGAAAAGAAGACTAAATCTGTAAAAGAGGCCATTAAAGGTCATAAATGAAACTTTATTTTTGTGACAAATCATTTTGATGTTGATTCGAATAACAATGATTTTTTTGTTGTTGGAAATCGTTCATTGCATTATGGATTAAATTTCAAATTTGTGTGAGTGTTTTTTGAGAGAGGGGAGATGCCCCTCTTGCATCAATTGGTATCAGAGTGGGTAGTCCTGAGAGTGGAGAGGAACCACCAGGACCTATGGGTGTTGTGTGAATAGATCATCAACCGGGAGACAGTTTGCACTTAGAAGAAAGTGTGTGAAGTGGTAGAGAAGATCATGAGGGTTGTTGCAGGTAGAGGAGTATTGAGAAGCAAAGAGCTTGAAATCGTGATGGAATGTGTTTTGCAGATTGAGAGTGATTGCAGCAAACAAGATGGGTTGGGTCATGAGGAGACCCATGCAAATACTATTTTGGGAGAAAGTGGAGGACGAAATGTTGGAGGCGATAGGAAAGATCAAGGCGAGGCTTAAGAAGTTGGAGAAGAAGGTTGGAAAGAATGAGAGGAAAGTGGTGAAGAGGAGTGAGATGAAGAAAGAAGACAGTGGAAAAGAGTATTGCAACCTAAGTTGGATGGAGAAAGATGAGAGAGCAGCCCCTGTAGAAGAAGTTGTAGTAGAGACATACAATGAGGAAGGCATGACGAGAGAAGAAGAAAGGACTGAGGTGAGCAGTGAAGAGGTCGCAGTGGATGGTAAAGGTGAATCATATTTGTTTGAACAACTATTGGTGATTGAGGAGGAGTGGATGTTGAAGCTCATTGTTGCAACAAACAGAGAAGAGCAAAAATTTGCAGTTGACGAAGAGGTGGAAGATGTCGTAGTGAAATTTGATGTTGCAGTTGCACATGAAGATGAGGTAAATCAATTTTATAATGTTACTTTGGTTTCAAATGAGATGATGGAAGATGAGATGGATTGGAGACAAGAGCATGTTGTAGATATTGTGTATTTGCTAGTAGAGATTATGGAGGATGTTGTAGGATTTTTGTGGAGGTGGTCAGTTAGAGGTGGGTTTGAACCCACAGAGGAGGAGAGAAGTGTGGAAAGTATTTGGTGGAGGAGGTTGGGCTCGGGTGGACATGAGTCCACGAGGGGGAAAAGGAGGAAGACACAATGTTGTAGGAGGGAGGTGGTGTGTGTTATGACACGATGATGAAAAAGCAGAAGAAAGATTGATCTCGAACCCTTGGACAGCGAAGGAGTTCACTACAGGTTGATGGCAACCTGGAAGAGTAGTGCAACTACTCAACTCCACCATTGTGAGCCCATGCTCACAATCTTTCTACCCAGTGTGTCTAGTACATGAGCACCCGGGCAAACTAGTGATCACCACCAACCAAAACTATTGTTGGTTTATTTTCCGCAATTTTGGTTTGTTTGAAGTTTTGTTTTGGTATCTCTCCACTTCAAGAAGAATTTGCATAATTGAACTCGCAATAATTCAAACTTGGCTTTATGATCGACTCCAACATATACAGACCATGCTCTTAAAATTCAAACAATGTATTTCGTACCTAGGAGTTGATGGCCTGATAAGAACAAGAAGGATAAAATGGATAAAAGAAGTTTAAAATACACATAGAAGAGGCGCCTATTTGTATAAATTAATATACATAAGCAAGCAGTATAGTGGCAGCAGAGCTGAATGTGGTTAAGAATTAGTTTATTAAAAATATATATATAATGAAAGTGGAGAATGCATAAGCGAAGGTGATATATCAACAATCAAACTAGAAGACTAACGGTTAACCACCCAAGGGTGCGACTAGAATCTGGTATATTTGAGCACACAATATTAGAATGTGGGGTGATGTTGAATGGCAAGAGAAAACCCACAAACAACATTCATATCATTCTAGTTTTCATTCAAGAGAAGATAATGAGCTATTCGAGTGTGGACATAAGGTTGTGGGAGTAAATTGGGATCTACTCATTGAAAAAAAAATCCATAGAGAAAAGGAGGTTGCATGCTGGGCAGAAGAAGCACCCATCCTAAGAGAAGGTGCACAGGGAAACTAAAGGGAGGTGTCATTTGTTTGGAAGACAATAAGAAACTCTTGATGGTAACTGCAAATAGAGAGAAGTGCATAGGAAAGAGTAATAGTGAGGCTGGATATATAAGAAGAGGAAATTGTGCCAAGAGTGCAAGGTGAAAGGTGCATGACATAACAATTGTCGCAAATCCATTAATGCCAGGTTTCCCACATATAGGAATAGTAAATCGCTTGCAAATAGTAATGTAAAATGCGGTGCACAACATGCTATTGGGAGGCTACGTTGAAACAAAAGGTAGGACATAATAATGTGGAGTACATTTAGATAAGATGAATGCTAATTAAAAGAGGAAAAGGCATGTAGGCTTGAGGAGAAGGTGTGGAAATAGAAGAGGAGTTTGTTGTCTCAAATAGAGGAAAAGAAGATTGAATGTGTAAGAGAGGCCATTGAAGGTCATAAATGAAACTTTATTTTTGTGAGAAATCATTTTGATGTTGATTTGAATAACAATGATTTTTTTGTTACTGGCAATCATTCATTGTGTTGTGGATTAAATTTCAAATTTGTGTGCGTTTTTTGAGAGAGTGGGGAGGCCCCTCTTGTGTCATAAAATTAGACAAATATCAAAGGAATTATGTGTAACTCACAAAAATATTCATTAGTCAATATATTGCAAACAATAAAACAACCATAGAGAATATAAAATACTGAACTTTTATTGTTGAAAGGTGTCTTTACAGTTGTAAATAGTCTAAAATTATTCTAATATTGCTTGAAAATGATGTGTTACATTTATTTTCCAGACATGGAGTTATTGGTTTTTGAGTTATAATACAATACACAACCAAAGAGGACTTTCTCAAGTTGCACTACTTAGTCAAAAAATGCAAGAACTGACTTCTTTGACCCTATGCATCATTTTCTCTATCCCCATCATGGGAGAGAATCTGGGACAAGAGTTAAAGGAAATTAATGACTTCTACTTACTTTTTGTTGAATGTTTGACCTTATTTCGGGCACCAAAAAAGAGTCTTCTCCTTCTTTTACTACTTAAAAATCTCCTAAGTGGCATTGGGAAAGGATGAGTGTAGACTTTTCAACCTCTTATACTTTGTTGGCCCCTATATCTACTCTTAGATCCCTTGGATGCTTGCAACTATCCAAATTTGGTCAAATTGCTTCCTACATGCTTGGAATTGGTATTTTTCATCCTAACTGCCCCTTGTTGGCTTGAATACCATTTGCATGATGATAGAGCATGTGTACAAGGAGTTTGAGATGAAATAGGCTTCCTTGGAAGGTGTAGGAGAACTTTGAAAGATTGAAATTGTAGAGAAGGGGGATTCACTGCTCATGAGTTCTCTCCATTCAGAGAGCCTCACGAGGCGAACTGCCCTAAACTACCTCAAGGAATAACGTGAGAGTTCTAAAATCTAAAAGAGTAGGTCATATATTTTCTAGACAAATTGACAAGCTCTTGGCCAAAGGACGACAATGTAGGTCTAGGATGACAGTGTGGCACGCTGGCATCTTTTTGGCGCACTAGCGTCCATATAGACCAAAAAGAGAGAATGTCACAGAAAATTGCTTAGTGACTACTAGCAATCTAATTACTAAGAAATTCAAAAGTACTAGAAAATAACAAAATGTAATAAATTTGAAATGAAGTGGAATAGAAATGATAAAGAGAATAGGAGGTAGAAAGGAAATGCTCACAACCACGCAAGTGATGAAGCCTCAAACACGTGAATGTCTCCAATACCTACATGTGTAAGATCTGGAGAAAGTGTTGAGGTTGTATAGGGGTTTGCCTCAATCAAACCCCCGTTTTGGTTTTCCCACCTCCACGGATAGCTAGATAGATAGAGAGAAATGGACAAAGCAGTGATAAAAACAATCCCTACTCGAGGAGGAGAACCGGTATCATGAAGTAAGGTGATAAAAGCAATCCCCGCTCGAGGAGGAGAACCTATATCACAAAGTAGAGATGCAATAGATAGGGGATATGGAATCCCAGGATGCTTGCAAGCATGAAGTAAGAGAGATAGAGTTGCAAGGCTTAAGCAAGCCAAGGAGGGAGAGCAAGAACAAAAGAGAGGGCTACGAGAGCCAAAAGAGTTGCAAAGAGTGTTGTGAGAACTTTAGAAAATGTTGTTGTAGTAATAAATGGATTTGTACAAGAGAGAAAATGCCAACGGCAAGGTTGGAAAGAAGCTAGAGTGAAGCTAAAGCTAAAATGAGTTGAAAAGATGACTTTTAAAGAGGGAAAAGAAGCTTCCCAGGTGGTCACAAGGCATCCCGAGTCATTACCATTGACAAAAGTAGATGAAAAGTGGCAAACATGCTTGAAGGAAGACATTTGAATGTTAAAACATTGCAGGATGCTAACACGGTGTGCAGACGTCCACGTGGTGCGATAGTGTTCAAACACATCACACTACAAAATTAAACGAACGGGAAAATCACAAGGTTCGATGAAAAGCTCACACAAGGGTAGCTGTTGAAAAGGGGTGTTAAGCATCATGAGAAGGGAAAAAGGGTGATGTAGGGGCTAAAATGAGCCTACACAAGATACTAAGGGATTGGACACTAAAGCAGATACAAGAATGCATGTTAAATTGCAAGGGGTACAATTTTACGACATTACATTTTTCCCCCACTTTAGTGGTCATATGAATCTACACTAATATGCACACTAAAGGAAACCTACTAAACATAAATAAAATCATTATGCCAAAAGAATATTGTAGAGGAAGCATATAACCCTTTAAACCAAAGAAGCATACCCCCAGGTTGAAGTCTTGCAAAACAAATGCATTAGACAAGAAAATCCTGCACCAGATAAACAATGTTAGCGCACAAAAAACTAAAGGATTCGAGTCAGCAAAGTGAAAGAGACCTTGATGTAAAAGGTTGTCTCAATACTATGCGTCGTCCCCAAATTGAAAACAATACAGAGAAGAACTCCAAGATGTCAAAGAGAGAAAGAGCATATACTTAGGATGAAGAAGATGTAGATCTTCGATCCAGTATACACAATTTGAGAAGAGAAGAGAGAAAAGAACTTAAGAGGGAGAAGCTAGAAAGGAATGAAGATTCCAAGAGAGATGGCTCCACAAGTACTCTCCCTGAGGAGTTTTGAACAAAATACTCCATAGCTCTACAGAACTATGAAGTTGCACAAAGTACATTGAAGGCCCTCAAACCAATGATGGACAAATCCCGTAGGATGAAAGTGTCTCATAGGCCTACAGACCTGCAAGGAGGCAGCCCCCAAGATCTCTCACATGAAGGAATCCATGTGAAGTATGCGCCTTACAAGCCTACAATCCTATAAGAAGGTATCCCCCAAGATCTCTCACATGAAGGAAACCCAAATGAAAGCACTTTATAGGCTCACAGACCTGCAAGGAGGCATCCCCCAATATATCTCACATGGAGGAAACCTAAAGGAAAAAGCACCTTACAAGCTCGCAAACCTACAAGGAGGCATCCCCCAAGATCTCTCACATGGAGGAAACCCAAAGGAAAGAGACTCTGCAGATTCGTATTAGAAAGCGGCTTTACAAGCGCACCTACAAAGCGACATGTTTACCTACAGATAAAGAATGTCAGAAAATAAAGTGGCCATGTAGGCAATCAAGCAGACAGTCATGCAAACCGTCAACAAATTGGAAGAATTTCAAAGGGGGTCACTTGGGAACCCTTCAAAAGAAGAGGGGTCCACACAAGGGATGTGTTGTTTGGAAAGCAAGGTCTAGTCAACCTGTCCCCAAGCTAGATGCCAATGAATTCATTTGAGATATAAGCTTTCAAAGGGGTCCCTCGGGAAGCCTTCAAGAGAAAAGGGATCCACTTAAGGGACGCTTCATTTGAAAGACATAGAGAAGAGAGGGGGTCCTTACCAAGACACACGTCTCCAAAACAAGATATCACTGCCCCCAACATACAGGGGAGGAGAATCATGTGAGATACTTAGAACATGCAAGATAGAGGTCAACCTCGATATCACTTATCATTTGAAGAAGAGGCAGGTGCATCAACAAATAAATGAGTGATGGCACCTGAATCATGAATTTGTTGTATTTTATCCTTCAATGCCTTACACTCACTAGTGGAATGGCTAGGCACTCAATGGTATGCACAAAAAGAATTCTTTACTTTATGATGTTTATGAAATTTCTTACCTATAGGAGGAAGAGTAATCAAGTGGGCTTTGAGAAGCCTCAACAACATATGCTCTTGCTCAGACAAAGGATGAGGAGCAGGAAGCAACCCTTTCTCTTGTGGAGAAAGACTCGACTACTCACAAGAAGAAGACACGGAGACAAAAGACAATAGAGGAGGATCTCCATAGAGAGCATTATTCCAGCAATGGGGATCACACTCCTCTATGGGATCACCATCATCCTTTTTAATAGGACTACCAACATTATCCTCTTTAGAAAAAGCATAATCATCTTCCTAAAAAGGAGGATCAAAACTAAGAACATTACAATTTATGTTCACATTATCTTGCAATACAAAAGAATAATCATATTTGATAGCGGGTGTGGATGATGTTATCGGAAGGCTCAAGTGGATCGGGTCAACTTTACATTCTCCAACGAAGGGTTTTGTAAAGTCTAAAGAACCCCAATCACCACCGAGACATGCATACCTTTGAAAAGTAGGAGTAGACTTAGGATTTCTTGCTTCAGAAGGATCTTCTCCAAGGACATCTATCTCGAGAGTATCCTTTGTAGTGGGTACTGCTGGAGTAAACATCGACACATTGGAAGACACTGAAGGAATAAGAGTAGGCACAACCGAAACCTAACCAACAGGTGCTCACTCACATAAGTGCATAGCCTCAGGGTCAACTTTGATTGTGACTACTCAATTATTACAAATGAACTTAATAGATTTATGCAAGATAGACAGGACTGCACCCATGGCATGAATCCATGGTCTACCAAGAAGAAGGTTATATGGTAATTTTTATGACATAACATATACAAGGGTCGGTACGGTAATGGGTCCCAACCTCAAAGGCAAGACTATCATGCCTAGGGCTTGTTGACCAACATTATCAAACCCACGAATGATAACAGAAGAAGCATTAAGAGAAGATGAATCAATATTAATCGTAGGCAATAGATCAATGTTGCATACATTAAGCACTAAACTAGCATCAATGAGAGTACGTCTAATGCCAATGTTGTTAATGTTGACTATAATAATTAAAGGATCTGCTTTCTTCTATACTTTCGGAGGTGGGAGTTCCTGTGGATAGAACGTAACATTCGACGAATCCGCACAAATATGAGCTATCAACGCATCAACATCTGCCAGCCTAGTGGAAGAAGGTAGGAGGATCTTTTACAAGGATTCATGAAGCATACCTTGGTAAATTAGAGCAGACTGAAGCAAGTCCCATAGTGAGATCTTAGCCAGAGTAACCCGAGGTTGCTCGACAAGATCGTAATCATTGGATGCTTTAGTCGTAGGTTTAGGTGCTTGAAGAAGACTTGGTTGTTTACTCATTCTATTCTTATAAGTATGGGCTACCATTCTATAACAAGGAGTCATAGAAAGATAAGGAGAATCACTCTCAGATGGAACACCGTTAATAGAACAAATACTTTTAGGAGAAGGACTAGTTGGATTCAAATAAATAGTAGGTCTCTTAGGCATTTGAGGGGCAACAGAGACATAGATTATATTTATAGACTCATCACAACTAGTGGAATAATTATTTGAACATATTCTCAGCATCGATCCAAGGAGGATCATATGTAGAAGGAGGTTCATCATTCGCTAATGCATCGTCTCTAGAAGAGAGTACATCATAACAAATATGAGATTTATCATTCACCAATGCAACGTCTCTAGAAGAGAGTGCATTGGGATGGAGAGGAGATTCATCATTCACCAATGCAATGTCTCTAGAAGAGAGTGCATTGGAATGGAGAGGAGATTCATCATTCACTAATGCATCATCTCTAGAAGAGAGTGCATTGGAGTGAATGGAAGGTAGAGAAACATTAATAAAGGTATCAATGACTTCATCCTCTTGCAACAAGAATCCTTTAAAGCGAGAGGAATCTCATGAGAAGGATCAAAGATACAAAGTGCCATGGGCAAAGCCAAGTCACTATCACATGTATGAAATGGAATATCATTAACATTTTGAACAAAATTAGATATTGAACTAATAAAAGAAGATATAAATGCATTTTGGTGATAGAACTAAGAAAAACTGAGAATCTAGATTTTCTATTTTTTTTAGTATTTTCTAGGTTCTAGTAATTTGCATTTTCAGAGGTCTTCGAAGCAGAATTTGAGGTCAGAACTTGTGTCAGACCCTAAAATTTAATAGCCAAAGGCATAGTATTTTAGGGATTGAATTAGTTCTCTAGAAGACCTTTCCAACTGTGCAAACGGTTCTGAATTCTGAGCACCGAGTCAAAAGTTATGTCCCTGTCAAGTAGGTGTAAATAAATTCCTATTTTTTGAAAAATTTCCTCTTCACGTCTGGTTCACCAAAATGTAGAGAAGGGGGATTCACTACTCATGAGTTCTCTTCATTCAAAGAGCCTCACGGGGCGAACTTCCCTAAACTACCTCAAGGAATAGCACGAGAGTTCTTGAATCTAAAAGAGTAGGTCACGAAGATTTTCTAGAAAGACTAACAAGCTCTCGGCCAAAGGACGACAACGCAGGTCTGGGATGACAGTGCAATGTGTTGGCATCTTTCTGGCACACTGGTGTCTATATGGACCAGAAATTGAGAATGTCACAAAAAATAGCTTAGCGGCTACTAGCAATCTAATTACTAAGAACTTCAAAAGTATTGGAAAATAACAGAATGTGATAAAGTTGAAATGAAGTGGAATAGAAATGATAAAGAGAATAGGAGGTAGAAAGGAAATGCTCACAACCACGCAAGTGATGAAACCTCCAACACGTGAATGTCTTCAATACCTTCATGCATAAGATCTGGAGAAAGTGTTGGGGCTGTATAGGGGTTTGCCTCAGTCAAACCCCCGTTTTGGTGTTCCCACCTCCATAGACAACCAGATAGATAGAAAGAAATGGACAAAGGAGTGATAAAAACAATCCTCGCTTGAGGAGGAGAACCTGTATCATGAAGTAAGGTGATAAAAGCAATCCTCACTCAAGGAGGAAAGCTTATATCACAAAGTAGAGATGCAATAGATAGGGGATATGGTATCCCCGGATGCTCGCAAGCATGAAGTAAGGAAGATAGAGTTGTAAGGCTTAAGCAAGCCAAGGGGGGAGAGCAAGAACAAAAGAGAGGGCTACGAGATCCAAGAGAGTTGCAAAGAGTGTTGTGAGAACTTTAGAGAATGATGTTGTAGTAAGAAATGGAGTTGTACAAGAGAGAAAATGCTAGAGGCAAGGTTGGAAAGAAGCTAGAGTGAAGCTAGAACTAAAATAAGTTGAAAAGATTACTTTTAAAGAGGGAACGAAAACTTCATGGGAGGTTACAAGGCATCCTGAGCTGTTACCACCGACAAAAGTAGATGACAAGTGGCAAACATGCTTGGAGGTGGTCATTTGAACGTTAAAACGTTGTAGGATGCTAGTGTGGTGCGCAAACGTCCACACAACATGCTAGTGTCTGGACACATCACGCTACAAAACGACACGAATAAGAAAATCACAAGGTTCAATTCATAGCTGACACACGAGGGTAGCTACTGAAAAGGGGTGTTGATTATCTTAAGAAGGGGAAAATGCTGATGCAGGGGCTAAAATGAGCCTACACAAGATGCTAAGGGATTGGACACTAAAGCAAATACAAGAATGCATGTGAAATTGCAAGGGGTGCAATTTTATGACATTACATAAATTGTCACATGTTTTATTCATTTAAAGCCTCTTTCACTCTTATCCTCCTAACTATCATCACTAGCTTGTAGCATACCATGTCTCTACTTATAGTTGGGCTCATGACTGTTGCTTAGGATATTTATCTTATAACTACCCTTGTCCTATGTTGATTGTACTTATCATGATGACTATGTTATTGCAATCATACATTATGGTTGGAAATTGTCATTTATACCTTTGAAGTGCTTGATAGCAACTTCTTGGTCATGAATGGTGCCTTGGCTCTTGTCATTCACGATGACTACTAACACAACAACCTTAAAATTTTCATATGATCTTTTCAAAAGCTTTTAATGTAGGATTTTTGCACCCTTGTTTGTTGTAGGTCATTGTTAACACTTCAATTCTTGACATCATAGAGGATTGTTCTCTTTCTTTTTTAACTATATATTGTCCTTTTCCCTACCCTTTGAAGATTATTGTTTTTCCAACACACCATTTTCATAACCTTGTAGCCTACCCTGACATGCCTTTTAATGGTCCAATTCTTCTCTCTAAATCTTCCCCTTCTTAAAGGTCACTAAATTGTGCAACACATTTTGATTTATGTTCTTGGTTCTTTGACAATCATTATCATGCTTTAACAATCATCTATCCATCATTTTGTGGTATATGTGTGTAAGAATGTGATTATAGATTGTGTTTAGGATAGTTGTAATGGAGTCTTTATTTCACAAAGTTATCATATCATCATTTGACCCTTTATAACTACCATTGAGACCCCATTTGTGACTTACTTTTCCTTCTAAGGAGGCCCTAATAGGATTTTACCTTTTAGGCTTTTCATCTTGACTTCAACCTCTAAAATGTCGTCCCTATAATAATACTTTCCGTATGTTTCTTATGATGTTTTGTACTTGATTCACTCACATGTCTCCTCTTTTACAAAACAAGCCTATTATAGATCAATCAAGTAAGAAAACTAACCTCTTAGAGACACACAAATAGGCTTTCATGACTAATCTTTTGGTTAGAATATCACTCATCATTGCTTCTCATGTGATCAAAGTCACTACCCACCTTCTATAGAATTCCATATATCATTTAAGACCCTTATGTATCGTGTCCCATGTTTATCTACGCATGGAAATGCTCTATGAGCAAGCTTGTCATGCTGTCATTTTTTCCATGTTATCTTCATGAGGTTCTTTTAGGGGAATATGATTTTTATCGTACTTTATTTGATATCTTGTCTTTTGGATTGTGTTTTCCTCTTGGCACTAGGTTCCTACTCATTTTCCTTGTTTATAAATACTTCTTCTTCATGGACTATCACCCTCGTATAGACTGCCTTTTTTATCATCCATTTCTTTTAACTAGTGTCTCTATCATGCAAATACTACTCAAACATTGTCTTAAATGTTATAGGTTGTCTTTTTCATGGAGTCTCATGATACTTGTTTTCCATCCATGCATGGGTTGTCTCTTTATCATTGTCTACTTCAACATAAATGTACCCTATCACTGACTATCTTTTGTTCCCTATTCACTGTGATCTTTTATCATCTATCTTAGATGTTATCTACTCCACAAACAAGGTATTGTCCACTTATCATTTATAAATATTTTCCCTCTTTCTAGCCTTTCACAAGGATTGTTGTTTGTCAACATGATCATTAAAAGGAAACTGACACTCTAAATTATCCTTTGATACTAAACTGTGCATGCTCCTCTTTATACCATTGTCACTAAATTTGTTGCTTATCTTGTCCTTTATCATGACCCACTCTTGCTCTTATTTCATGTCACTTTCTATTGTCAAAAGAAAAATTTGTTGTCATAAAACTTCATGTAGTTGCTAACCTCTCAAGCATGTCATCTCCTTGGTATTGTCATTAACTGTCACAAGGTACACCATATTGGCTCTAATTCTATCATCTTTTGAGATGCTCTATCATTTACTTCATAGAACTTGAGGACTGTCATATCTCACAGTCTTTCCTCTATACCTTCCTTATAACCATGAATGTTAGTGATTTTCTCTACCCATTTTATGCTTCTACAGGTCCATCCAACTCATCAAACATCTTTAGACTATCACCTTTCAAAACATGTGAATGTCATTCATTATTCTTCTTGTGGATTATCCTTTATCCATGTCCTTTGTGTTCATTTTCTAACATACCCCAATAGATCTATTCACTACGTTGCCTCTATTACCATATATCATGATATGATTGTCACTATATAGACACTATCAACTTTACATGATTAGAGGAGTTGATGTGTAGGGTTAGAAAAATTATTGTTGCTCTATTCTTTTGACAATGAAATACCAATAAAAGGTAGTGACCATATCTTATTATAACAAACCCTTGTTTTATGCCCTATGACAATATCAACATTATCATTTCATGAAAATTTCCCTCACATTGTCTTGCATATAGTCCTATAGGTTTTTCTAAAACCCTATATCATTGTCATGGTCACTTTTAAAATAGTCCTTCTTTGCTTTTCATTGTCACTTCCTTTGTTCATCTCTATCTTTTCTTTGACCTATATTTAGATCTTCATTGTTGTTAAATAACCTCTTCATGCATTTCATGGATGGGTGTAGGGTTTTTTCATTATCCTTATAGTATTGACCTCTTGACAAGGGTATTACTCTAGTTTACCATGAGGGTTTCCATGTCAACAGTAGTAGGATATTTTGACAAAGTCCAGGCAGACTTTCATTTTGACATAACACAGAAATATCATGTGAAATCTTAATGATGACACAAGATCCTTATACCTTAAAGGACCTAAGCAATTTGAACGTGCATAACCTTTTTCAGAGCAATCAAATGAGATGATGATAACCATATATGTTTCAACCGTTATCCTAAACTCTAATTGAACTTCTCAATCCAACACATTGCTCCTTTGATCCATGATAAAGGGCTCTCATAACAAGGAATTAAATTCTACTAATCTATACAAATGACTTCTTAACTCAAATATTTTAAGGGACTCCATTACTTGGAAAACCCTATGCAACAAGTTCCTTGAAAGAAACTTTCATTGTTGAAATCTTAAACAAGAAAAAACATACCTATCAAGATGTGAAGAGAAAATGAAGGACCTGCAATATCAATGAAGTCAACAAATCCCTTAAAACTTCAAATCTCTATGTATTGTGCCATGCTTCTCTATTTCAATCAACAACATTGTGAAGCTCAAACAACAAGTTCTTTTTTGCCTCTAACATGCCATTAAATCTACATATTTCTTATACAACATGTCTTGCATAGCAGAAAGATAACTTTCATACAACAACTAAAGAAAGAATCCTTCAAATATTGTTAACAAAACCCTAACTTTTCTCATATGACGTGAGTGAAGTTATTCGACGATTGGAAAGGGAGACTAAAAATTAGAAATAACATTTACTTTGTTCTTTTTCTTCATTTTTACCTAAGACCCCATTCTTGTTTACGGTTATTTGCAAATAAGCTAACAAATTTATTTCACACTAATTTAGATTTGTGTTTGTGGAACTAATTTATGCACTTTAAAATTGATCTTACATGTTGAATTGAACATGGACCCATAGATGCAAAGTAGCTAAGAATTGATGAATATACTTTGTCCTAGCTCATTGTATTTGTGCTTGTAATGGGATGATGTCCAAGAAAACTATTTGGGAACTTGCTAGGCAAGGATTTATTCTTGTTTGTTTAAACATCTAGGTAAACCAATTCAATGAATTTCAAGTAATGATCAAAGAGAACAAATAACATACAGGGATGCCTAAGATGGTGTTTGTTGATATATGCTTTAATAATATTGCTATAAATGTAAAAATCTTAATACAAGGCTCTTTGATGAATCCTTTATGATTTAAAAACATGAATAATGAATTCCATTAAATACAATAACATAGCACACAAATGTGCATTAGGTCAACTCACAACAGCTAGTAGCAAAGGGAAACATGGTCTATTTTGAATTTTGAATTTTAAAAGTTAAAGGTCTAAATCCACAATTGCAAAAATGACCTACATTAACTCCACATCTGCAAATTTGATCTAATCTAGTGAATGAGAGATCTATGGATTGAAATTGATTCTTAGGGATGAATGATGATGGGAACATTTTTAGATAATATCATGATCTCAATTTCATTCAAGAGCATGCCACGTGTAGAGTTAACATTGCACAAAGGACACTCTAATCAAGGTGGGCCCAAAAGATAAAGGAAAAGGGCATGGGTATGCAATTTTCACCATTATATTATGTACCTCCTTTGGTGTGTATGCAAACTAATCTGAGGATGCATCTCAAGTTAAAACAAGCAAGCGACATGGAGAATAAATTTTTAAAACATGCATAAGATACATATATGAATGATGATTCTTCTACTCTTCTTGATATGAATGCTCCATCAGAAACTTGCAAAATAAATAAAAATATATAGAATAAGTAGCATTTATCATACATTTAAAATGGATTGACTATGACCTATTTAAAAATTATCTTGAAAAATAGTAAAACTAAAAAGGAGAAAAGTAAGAGATTTTTTCTTAGTAGAAAGTAGTAAAGTTCTAATTAAGCAAAAAAATAATAGGACTTTGACTAAGTAGAATATTTTTACAACACATAAGGATTGATAAACCCCCCTTCATCATAGGAATTTTTATGAATCTATCATTACAAAAAGCCTCACAAAAGGAACATTGGTGTCATATATGCCCCCTTCCAATTGGTTGTATACAAGGGATGCAAGGAATTGGAGGTAAGGAGGAAAGTATTATATGATCATGATAAAACATATAAATTTATTGGAAGATATCACCATGTGATAAGCATGTAAGAACATAGGTAAGATGTGATGAAAACATTTAGTAAGGGAAGCAAGGTTGTAATGTCCAGCAAAAACACATACAGATCCAATTTTTAGCCTTCTACAAATACTTATTATTTGGGATAATAATATAGGATTCTAATATTTAAATCAGATCTTAAATAACTTATATTTATTAACTAATTTTTCACACACTACCATTATCATCGCATTCTAATCAACAAACAACAAATAACAAATATAACTCACGATCCTTCTCTTATTACATATAAATATTGAATTACATTCAAATAGTTTACAACATAATTAAACTCTCATGTTCATACCCGTGACAACAACAAATCGAACCAATACAATGCAACTGAAATCCATGATCAATGAAGTTCCAATGCATCCTCTAAATTAGCACATTCTCCAACTAAAGGGATTTCATCCTCTAACTTTCAAAATAAAAGGGTTTTCATCCTCTGATCTCCACGCTCAAACATATGTGCTCAATCAATTTCTAAATAGGGGTTTGTGTAAAGTAATAGATGAAGATAAATGAATGAACATGTTTACCCATATCCACCACAATAATAACAGGTGAACCACAATGTGAATTTGCATCTTCTAATTTGAACAAAAATTATGGGTGAGAAAGATCCTTCCAATGAAATTTATGGTATAAAAAATAGACCATTAATGAAATTATAACATATGTTGGGGAGTTGGAAAGAAAATAAATGCAAATGCAAAAATATCAAAGGTTTGGGGGTTAGAAATGCCACAAGATTCATACCACAAGTTAGGACATTGCGGGTTGAGAAATAGGTATGTTGATAAAGATAGGTTTGAAAGTCTGAAAAATACAAAGGAAATAGTAGGGGAAGGATGGAAGGCATGATAGGATGCATAAATTTAAAACTCTAATAGAAATAAAGGAAACACATAGTTGGAAGGGAAGACATACTCAAAAGGGAAAAATCACAACAAAATAGGACCAAGGGAGACATGAGAGAAAGAATATACTTAATATCTATAAACTTAAATTAAATGAAAATGGGACATGACAAAGGTGCTCACAATGATGTCTTTGATGAAGGTAAATAAGAAGATAATTATATCCATAAATAAAAAAAATAAGGATAATGTAGATGCAAAAAAGTATGAGGACCATAACATGTAGAGCATGTGAATATAAGATAAATTTGTGATCATAAACATGATATAATAAGATATCAACGTGAACCATATGGAAACATGTATAAGCATATAACGTGTAAATAACATAAGATGTAAATATAAGAAGCATATAAGATCATTATATGACATGATAGACATGTAAGAGTGATACCAAAAGTATGTGTAATCATTTGGATAATAATAATAAGCATTGCATGTTGATAACATTAGAGTTATACATCATAAACACAAGTCATGAAAACTATAGCAACGTCATAGAACATATAATATATGAAAATATAAGCTAACAAGGAACATGTGAAATATAAATTATAAACATGGAACATAGAAGGAAACACAACTTGTAAGAAATCATAGGAACTACATATGAAATAATCAAGATGAAAGGTGTTCTTGATTGAAGAAACAATGCATAAAGTAATATAGAATGTGAAATGAACATAGGAGATACACTACGAACATGATATAAAAAAGGCCAAAGTGTAAAGATAGATAAGAAAGAAAAAAACATGTAAAACAAGGGTTGTGTAGCAACTAGACCCCACCATTGCAAAACATTTTAAAGTAGAAATTATAAAAGTGTCGATAATAGTGTCATTGTAATATATTTGAAAATTAGTTCATGTATTGAATTGTGAGTCATTTAAAATCACAAACAATGCAACACATTCATTAATTTAAACACTAATAATGCACGGTTCATAATAGTCTTAAAATTTTGTCTTAAGAAATAATAAAGGTATTTTCTTTTGGGTAAAAGTCTAGAGGCATGAACTATTATATTAATATATAAGAAATAATAAAAGTGTTGCTAATAGTTTCATTACAATATATTTAAAAATTAGTTTATGTATTGAATTATGAGCCCTTTAAAATCACAAAAAATGCAACACGTTCATTAATTAAATACTAATAATATGTGGTTCATAATAGTCTTAAAATTTTGTCTCATAGCCTTATGTGTTGTAATGATAGGAGATGCATAAAGTAGTCAATTTAATTACAAAATCAATCATCGAGATTAAGAGTATTTGTGAGAGACTTGATCGAAATTTGATATTTGGACACAAAATGAAGATTAAGTAGATTCAATAAAGTAACTTTTTTCTTGTTGCTAAGGATAAGACTATGTCTTGTAAGGTATACTTTAAGGACTAGCTTGTGGATAATTCTATAGAAACCTTGGTAAATCCCCTTGGTAGAGGCATAACCCCTCGAGTAATTTTTTTCAAAACTAATATGAAGTGATAGAGTGAGTGGTTATTTTATATATAAAAAATAAAATTGGGTGATTGGAAAACCAAATGTCATGTAATTTTTAATTAATTTGGCAAAGTTGAATTTAAAGTTTTCATAATTTTTTTATTTGTATGGTGAATTAGAACCTAAATTATCTATAAAAATTTAATCAAGTTGAGGAGTTAAGCCTAAATTTCCTATATATTTTTAATTAAGGCGGTGAATTAAACCTAAACTAGCCATAAATTTTTAATCGAGGTGGTGAATTAAGCCTATATTTATGATAAAATTATAATTGTGGTAAATTACACCTAAAATTCATGTGAAATTCTAATTAAGGTAGAAAATGAGAACATTAATTTCCTATAATGATTAATTAAAGGGGTGAATGAGCGTCAAAGTTTCTTAGTAACCATAAGTTATAACTAAGGTGGTAAAATATGAATCCTATATAACTATTAAGGATTGCATATGTCGCCGATAAGGGCATGGTTCAGTGGTCAAGTCGCTTGGTTGTAGTGATGACCACCAGGGTTCAAACCCTTGCTGGGCCAAAGTGCTCGTAGGCCTTGTGCCTTCGTTGGGCCAATGTGCTCACAGGTTTGGTAGTTTCTTGTGGTTTCTTGTACCCGATTCATAGCTCTGGTCAAAAGCATTTACCCCTAATAATATGGGTGCATTGCACCTTAAAAAAAAGGATTGCATATGTTGTGTTGGTTTTACATTCAAGTACCTTAAATATTAAATTTAATGATGAAATTACCTGAAATCTATAAGCAAGTAGCAATATTAAAGAATCAAGATATGAACTACTTGGAAAATACAAAATTGATGGGGAGATGCAAGCAAATAGCTATATAGCATCAATAAACCACATGAAGAGTTTGACAATGGGAAGGTTTACTTGGGTGATGACTCTCATCTAAGTATTATTGTCCGTGGAAGAGTCAAGATTTAATTCCTTGATGGTAGAGTGAAGGGGATTGATGGTGTTCTGCATATCTTGGGTTTGGCATGAAACCTTATTTTAGTGAGCAAGTTGAATGATGTGGTTGTGTAGGTTATTTTCCCAAGTGAAGGATGTAGGATGATGAGAGGAGCTCTAATGCTTACCAAGGGTGTTTAGATTGGCACTCTATTTAAGATATATGCATACATTATTTAGTGTAATAGTTCTTTTAACAAGCCAAAGAAAATAGCTACAAATTCTTCATCCTCACCATTAGAACCAATAATGAAGAAATATTTTTCTTCTACTTTTGATGGTCACACTTTCTGGTTACTTAAGGGTGCTCATTCATTGGAGATGAAACTTCCAATAGAGAAAACAACATTATGGTACCAGAGACTTGGCCATATTGGTGAGAAGGGTCTTAGAGCCTTGAAAAATAAATGCCTCATAGAGGTTCTTGATGATTGTAATCTCGAGTTAAATTTTGTGAACATTGCATCTATGGAAAGTAAAATCATGTTTAATTTTACTCTAGTTATCACAAGTCTTCTAGGGTGTTGGACTATATTCATTTTGATTTGTTTGGTCCTATTAATGTTCCTTCAATTTCTAAATCTATATGTTTTGTTTCATTTATTGATGACTATAACAAAAATACATTTGTTTATTTTCTCAAGAGTAAATATGAAGTCCTTAGTTCATTTAAGGAGTTCAAAGCCTTTAATCAAAACTAGACTAGCAAAAATATTAAGTGTTTGAGGATTGATAATGGTGGTGAGTTTTGTTCAATAGAATTTCATGGGTTTTTTAAAGAGAATGGGATTGAGAGGTATAAGATGACTCCATACACCCCTTAGTAGAATAGAGTTGTGGAGAGGATGAGTAGGACATTGATGGAGAGGGCTAGGAGTATGTTGAGTGGAGTTGGCCTTGAACAAAAATTCTAGGCCGAAGATGTTTCCATTATGTTCTATTTGGTAAATATATCTCCTATATTGATCCTTGTTGATAAGACACCTACAAAGGTGTGCTTGGGTAAGAAGCCCACATTAAGACATCTCAAAGTATTTGGTTAGAAGGCATATGCACATGTTTTGAATGAGAAGAGGTCTAAGTGGAAGAACAAGGTACTTAAGTGTATCTTATTTGGATATGGTTTCGGTGTGAAAGAGTAAAAGCTTTGGGATCCAGTGGCCAAGAATATTCTCTATAGTGAAGTGTGATTTTTAGAGAGTTGAAACCTTCCTCTACTGATCCAAAGTCAAAGAAAGAAGAGAAGGAAAAGGATGTAGTTCATGTTCCACCAAATTTGATGAAAAATGAACTATGTACACTTGTTGGACCTAACGATTGAAATACATAAACCCATTAGATTTAAATGGGTGTTCAAGAATTTATTTGGTCTTGATGGTAGTGATGAGAAGTTTAAGGAAATGTTAGTCACAAATGGGTATTCATAGGTGGAGGGAATTGATTAATATGGTGAAATATTATCTCATGTTGCAAAGTTCACATCCAGTCAATTTTTGTTATCACTTGCTACAACTTATGACCTATAAGTTGAGTGGATGGATGTGAAGATAACATTCCTTCATGGTGATTAGGAGGAGGAAATTTATATGTCATAACCAAATCATTTTGTTGTAAAAGGTTAAGAACATCTATTTTACAAGTTAAATAAGTATCTATATGATTTGAAATGGTCTCCTAGGATGTGGTACCAAAAGTTTGATACCTTTGTGTTGAGCTTGGGATTTCTAAGATCAAAATTTGATCACTGTGTTATTACAAGACTGATAATAATCATATTCTCATAATTATATTATACTTGGATGCTATTTTGTTCTTTAGGAGTGGTAAACTATGATTTTTGATTTGAAGTCTAAGTTTTCAACATAGTTTGAAATAAAATATTTAGGTACAAATAGGTACATCATGGGAATAAAAATCAAAAGAGACAAAGTTAGCAGAAAGATTTGGTTAAGCTACAAAAAGTATGTAAGTCGAGTGTTGGGGAGATTCCACATGGTAGTTTATAGACCATTTGTTGATACTATTGTGCAAGGGACAAAGCTATCTATAGAGGATTTTCCAAAATCTCCTTCTAAGATGGAGGGTGTGAGCATAGTACCTTATGTAAGTGTTTTTGGTAGTCTAATGTATGTCATGGTTTGTATGAGGCCAAATATTTACCAATAAGTTGGAGTCTTGAGTTGATTTATGGATCAGGTACATTGGGATGGGATTAAGCAAGTGTTTAGATATCTAGAAGCTACTTTCAAGTATTCACTATGTTTTCATGGTTATCCTACTGGACCTCAATATTCAATTTATATTCATAGATAAATGGTTTCAGATTAAGAATATTAATGTGACAACAAAAGATCAATCATTGGATTTGTATTCATGATGTTAGGTGATGTTATCAATTGGATGAGTAAATGGTAGGTTGTAGTCACTTTGTCCATGATATAAGCAAAGTATATGGTAGCTAACCATGCTTGTAAGAAAGCCATTTGGATTAGGATATTGTGTTCTAATGTTTGGATCGATGCATGGATGATTACTATCTATTGTGATAGTGAAAGTGCCATATTTTTGGCAAAGAATCCTACCTTCCATACTAGAACAAATCACATTGATGTTTAATTCCATTTTGTTTGTGACATGGTGGAAGATGGAAAGGTGAAGATGGAGAGATTAGACACTTAAGCAAATGTCTCAGATACATTGATAAACCCTATGAGTATAAATAAGCTTAGATGGTGTTCTAATTCCATGGGGCTCATGGCACCTAGTAGTTGATTGTTATTTGTCTCTTGAAAGGTCTTTGATAAGTGAGAGAAAATTGGGATTAAGGTGTCTCAAGCTTTGCAATTCTTAGCATTTAATTTTTTTTTTAATGATTCATTTTATCCTAAGTTTATTTTCCTACTAATATCATGTCATTTTATTGGACCTACTAGTTGAGGTGACATTGTACATGGAGGTGACTATATGACATGTAAGTTATAATTGTGGAAGTAGGTATCCCACTGGTGGAATTGACCAGAGGCTAAATTTATGGAAATTTGTCATGTTGTAAGAGTCATATGATAGATTATGATGGGATATTATGAAAATACCAGTTTATGACTAATTATGATGGTGGAAGAGTCAGCTATAACATATTATGACAAATGGGCCCCATGTGATGAAGGTTCCTATACATGCAAGAACATTACATGTTGAGGAGGCCCTGGACAGGAGGAGGAGGACATTGGAAATAGAAAAAAATTAGGTGGTCCTTGATTATGATAATGTACTTCATGCAAGGTTGTTGCATACATGCAAGTATTGTGCATGTCAAGGAGACTCAAGACAGAAATGTATGGGTTGGATTGTTTCCATGTGGAAATCCGAGATATCCATCTTCTCTTGAATTATAGTATTTATTTGGTATTTGTGCATTTGTAAGTTGGAACAAATTTTGAAGATTTTACAAGTGTCATTATGCTACTAGATTCACTTTAAAAATATTATCATTATTGAAGACTCGTATTAATGAGCCTGGCTCTATGACTATATTGTAAATGTTATTTACTAATAATACAATTGAGATGTGCTTTTAGAGTGCAAAGTGCTTCTCCCCCAAAAGGGATTTTCCCCACATAAACACTATAGAATGGTTTGCTATTATTTTTTATTGTATCTTAATATGCATCTCAATTTATAATTGTTAAGGATTTTAAAGGAAGTTTGCACTATCTCTACTACTTAGATTGGTGTAGGAAGTTACTTTCACATACCCAAATTCCTTTCAATATGTTAGAGACATCTCTCCAAATCATGTACTCCATTTTTGCCTCATTCCTCCACTCAAAGATGCCTTGTGACACATCATAACTTGTATAATAAATTGTTCAATATTTCAAGTCAACAATGTAACCTCCCTCTAACATGCTCTTACATGTTTTGTATATGCTCTTACAACTCTTGTATACTCTTACATTATCATAGATTCTATTGCATACCTTGCATGATAAGATAGTCCCTTCCACATAATATCAATCCATGCACATGGCATAATGACCAAGTCATAGTGGAACACATTTTTCCATGAGGGATCATTGAAATAAAATGAAAGGGTTTTATGGTGGGAAACATTAACCCTTATTCTTTCTTGCGTGCAATAAACTAGTGCTAATGAAATACTATCTCCAAATAATCCAACACTAACCTATCACATGGAGCTAGGATTGGACAATAAACAAGACAAACAAAAACCAAGAAATAAGAAAATAACTATGCAAGAAATAGAGAGAGAGAGAAAGATAATGAATATATGCATGTAGATGAACTTGGGATGAGCTTGAATAATGACGACAGATACTATAAATGATATTACGAAGCTATTATATAAGTGTTGGGTGAATCTATAATAGGTCAAACATGCCCATATGGCTTAGGGGGGACACATTTCCATAGGATTTTTGTGTTCATATGAAAAGTAATGGCACTAGGATAATGATTTTTCTCAAATCTTACTTGAAATTGTCAAATCTATCAAGTATAGGATTAGCGATGTCAAATACACTAAGTTTGGATGCTTACAAATTTCAAAGGTAATATAAAAAGAAGAAATGAAAATAAAATCTATAGTGTAAAATAACAAAGGAAATGCAAGCAAAGAAGAGAGTGAAAATCTAAAATTTTAAACCCTGAATCTGAAGAAAAATAGAAAGCTAATTGAATAGGTTTAATAGAGTGTTAATAAATTATATGGTAAATTTGGTGGCTATATGATTGAGTTTTTATGAGATCTCTTGTGCTTGTATTAGCATTGGGGCCTCTAGCGATTTGAACCCTGTTGGTTAACAGATTGGGCACCTTGAGATAATATTGATATCTTGCTCAAGAGGGTGCCTTTGTCTCAACAAATTTAGATAATTACCCTCTTTAGGAAAGTAATTACCCTTTGAATTGAAAGGTACAACTCCCTTGTATGATGTTTAATGAATTTAAATGAACTTTAAATAAACACATTGTATGCTTTTAACCTGAAAGCAAGAAAGGTAAAACCCGATCTAAGAAAGATTTATGATATTAGATGCAAATGAAAAGTGGTCAAGATACTGGCAGAAATACCAATTCACATAAGATGAATTGATAATGAAATGCTAACCCAATATTATTTGAAAAAGTGAAATCTATTATGGAGATAAATGCATATACTCTTGCATAGTAATAAGCATAAACATAAGAAATATACTCAAACACACAGATCTAAGAACCTCAAATTATCCCATAAACTAGATTCACATAGACAACTAGCGATTTCAATTTTTAGTAAAAATAGAATTGTATTCAAAAGCATATAATATCAAGTCTTTTGAAATGATGTCTAGAGAGTTCGTTCCAAAAATAAACATATATCTAAGCAGATGAGTAACTGCTTTTTTTTGCCCATAACTAACCAAAACTGTAAAGTCTTTTCAAAATATGGTAAAGAAATAATTTAAAGCAATGGAAAAGTCAAGACAATGACACTTCGCTTCCATATTTTGTGGATGCAACAAGTCTTTTTTCGTAAAGCTTGGAAAGCTTTTGCAACATGTGGCAGCTCCTTGTGTCGAGGGATAGTTATGTTCCCCATCTATAACCTCCATGCCAACTGGCTATCACGTACAACTTCAATTCTCTAGTCATATGTCCTCATGAGTCTAGTTGCTTTTTTCATAACCCAATTTTATTATATATTTATTGAAATATGGAAAATTGAATTGTTGATGAAATTCAATTAAATATTAAATGGAGATTTTGGAATATTCGTATGTTGAATATGATGAGTTGACTAATGTTGACTTTATAAAAATCTAAAAACTATTTTTCATATATATGGACCATCAAGAATTGAACGTTACTGATCAATTTGCATGTATGTGCAATAGCAAGGTGAGAGGATGAAGGACAAGAACTCAGTTGAAGTAGGATTGTTTAGCCGGATTGATAAGTAAGCCAATTGGAATCTGGGAGCACACACAAGTAGTGTGATAACTTGCATTTGATTGACTTGCATATACAAGAAAAATAAATTTTCCTCTAATACAAATTATTTTAATGCTTACAAATGAATGGCTAGTAGATTTAAATGTCTATTCAAAGCTTGTATATGAGTGATTTTATTTAAAATATACAATCACACACATATTTATAGATACCTCTCTCTCTATATATATAAATATATGTGTATATATGTATACACATATATATACATATATATACATATATATATGTGTGTGTGTGTGTGTATGTATATATGTGTATATGTGTATATATGTGTATATATATGTATATATATATGTATATATGTATATATATGTATATGTATATATGTATATATATATGTATATATGTATGTATGTATGCCATAATATTATATATGTATATATATACATATATATATACATACATACATATATATATATATATGTATATATGTATATATGTATATATGTATACGTACGTACATATATTTATATGTATTCATAATCAAATTCAAATTTTGAAATGTAAGTGATAACCGATATGCAATGAAATCGAACATGGAAGATCATGAAATATATTCCAAGGCCTACCCACGATAGCCATGGCCTGCAAAATCATTAAGTCAATGTTCAAATTTAGGGGCAGCGACGACCATGACAGAAAGGCCATATTAATAGTAATTGGTCGCATGCAAAGGGGCGATTTCCATTTTATGTAAAGTGTGGGAAAAAAAAAGCAGAAGACAGTTTTGGAAGGAAATCAACAAGCAGTGGAAAAGGCTAAAGAAAAGCTCAACCAAGAGGTAAGCTCAGCTTTTCTAGAAAACCATATTGAATTGCATTGTTTAGTTATCATATCGATAGCACAATAGAATGAAAGCTTTGTTGTTTTGTATGAGTATGTGACTCGGCTTGAGCTGATGCCATAGAATAGCGACACACACAGAGGGATCACCAGGCTTAGGCCTGTTGTCTTGGTCAATTTATTAAGCTTATTGGCTAGCCTCTGTGCTAAACCAATGTCTCTTTTTATGAGTATTTTCTACCAATGACTGCATGATGGTCATACACCATTCAAAGCCACATTGTGGCTATCGAAATGAAGAATTTCAATAGAATGTGTAACTCAGATAAATGGAAGACTATAGGGGATCGAAGATTGACCCTACCAGAGGATACCATCCTCTATAACTCTTGATAGAATAGTCAGTATTTTCATTTTCTATTGCAATGTTTACCAAAATCGGCAAAGTGGATAATAAAATAAAGGGAAGCCTTTGTAATGTAAATGTGAAGTCATGTTGCATGAAGAGGATTATCCTTGACCCCCTTGTAGTATGTAAGATCAGCCCCTAGTAAGCCATGTAGGGAATCGATAGGGGCAAGTTGCTTAAATGTCTCCTCAGATTTGCATGGTATATATAATTTTGTGTTCTATTGCTTATGATATGGGCAAGTCATGATGTCGTAAGGGAAATTTTCCTTAGTATTTTTCTCTAAAATATTTGAAGGACCACTCGACCCTTGAAATGGGTCGAATCTTGAGTCATCATAGTCAATAAGGCTACCTAGAAAAGACACAATTATGGATTGGATTACAGAGTTTCTTAAGTTTTTTGACTGAAGTAGAAGCTTGAATATGATATCAACAAGTATGTCGATTATGTTTTCTCTTATTACTGCCATATAGCTCTAAATTTATAGACAGGAAACTGTATAGCATTTGAAGAACAAACATTTTGCTTTATGTATGAAACAGGATTTTGATGTTTAGATTTAAAATAGTAAGCAGAGTAAATGACAGTGCCTTATTATTTTCTTATTTTTGTTAATGTAACTGTATAATTCTAATCCTAATAAAGGACAAGGCAACTATAGAAATGCATGCAAAATCTCTAACTTGCTGAAAGTTATCCTTGTACAATGAATATTCATAAGAAAACAATTTATTTGACAATTGTTTAGAATGTAATAACTTATTTGCTTAGTCTGCTTAGTAAGAAATAGTACATGGATAAAACAATGGATAATCATGTGCAAACAACTTATTAGATGATTGTGTATAATGTAAATAGTTTACTTGTTTAGTCTATTTAGTAGGAAACAAAACTTGTATAAAAACAATGAATGATCATGTGGAAATAACAATGTTAAGGTTAAACAGTAAGCAAGAAACTATTATCATAAACTTGCTCAGAATATTTATTTTGACTATGAAATGTTATTCAAAAATTAGTTAGTAGACTGCAAATTTGAATATGTTTATTTCATAATGTATGCACAAAATTTAAAATTAGTAGGCACACACACACACACACACACACACATATGTATGCACATAGATTTTGTCTATGTACATACATATACTTGTGACATACCTTCTTTTGTTTTTTTGGTACTGTTACCAAATTTTTTGCTTCTAGCTAAATCAGGTAGGGTTGTTATGTTTTACAAAGTGAAACAAAAGGGTACATTCTTTTCTACTAAGTTTCATTCATATGCATAAAAGAAATTATCAAAAGACTGCATTATTTGACTATGCAATTGCATACAATAGAGAAGAGAGTCAACATTTATTGCAAAGGTAGGATTTATTGATAATCATAAGTGTATAGTGTCCCTTGATGAGTCTAGTTTATGCTTTACTTTTGGTAGAATTTATGATCTATTTGTCAAAATTTTCATGAACCTTGATGTTTGAATGTTGATATTTCCTCGAAACCAAAGACATTGGGCCTAATTTTATCTCTGCAAATATTTAATGACATTGACATGTTATATGGACTATATGTGTTAATTCTACATGTGGATTAATGAATGTTCTTTAAGATAGTTATAGATATACGATTATTATGTGTACTAATAATGCCATGCAGATATGATTCGAGGCCACTAGATTAAGAAGATTCTGCCAGCTGGTCATTCACCATAATGACTAACAAAGTGGTCATGCAAAGGTCAACAAAGGGAATCATTCAAAGAGGTCGATGACGGGAGATTCCTCATGCAAACTGAATTGTAACTACCTTGTAAATGATCTTTATTGATGTTGAGCGAATATAGGTGTTACTACTGTGCCAAATCTATGTTGAGGCAGGTACATCTGACCAGATTCCATGCACGTGTAACCACCCCTCCCCTTTCTCTGCTTTCCCTAAAGTGGCATCCTCCCAGTTCATAGACTTGACTGCCTTGCTTAGTTAGTCGCTTCTTTTCCTATAAATAAGAGTTGGATGCTCCTTCTCAGAAGGTTGTGCGATCTGGTGATGTACTTGCATTCTTAGTTTTCAGCAATACAATTTACACTGCTCTATTGTACTTATGTTTTCCAATGAATGAGATGAAGTTATAAGTTCGTACATCTGAGTTTACATTAGTTTTAGAGGATACTCATCCAAGGGGGCCCACTTGGTGAGAATTTCCTCCTTAGTTTAGTTTAGTTATTACTTTATGTTCAGTAATTAGTTAAGAATCTAGCACTGACTGTTCCTGTAGCCACTAGAATTCCATTGTGACTGTTCCTGCAGCCAAAGCAAATAGAGTAGTTTCCTATTTGTTCGCTCAGATTTTCATTTCTGTCATGCATTTCAGCTTAGCATAGTTGTTGGTTGATGTTCAATACTTATGTTATTTCCTTCTAAGCAATTTACCTTCAACATTATACTTTTCTTGGTTGAAGAATGAATATGGCTACTTGGGATCCTTAGTGCACATACTATGCCGACCCATTTCAAGCTCATGTCCCTGGGTTGACAAGTTAAATGCACCTTCATGATGATTGAATGACTATTCAATTTAGCTGTCCAATCTTTGAATCACAACTGTAGGGGCTTAGTTGTTAAATCATTGTAGGAGGCAAACATTTTTGGCGCTGTTGTCGGGGATGGTGTCAAACTAGGGAGTTCTTTGAAGTCATTGGTAGCTTTTCTTGTTGTAGTATTTTTGAAAGTTTGTTCTTAGTATACCCCTCATTTAGGAAGTAATGACCCCCTTTATTCTTTACCAATTCTTTATGTGAGCTGGCTAATAGTGAGTTGATACTGCATGCATAAAGGAGAAGAGATGCTTATGGGAGATTCCTTCCTAACAATCCTAATCCATTCCAGCTAGTTGAATATCAAAACTTTCCAAGAGAAGAAGAAGATCCAAACCCCTTTGCTGATGTATTTCTTGATCTGACTAGCTCTAAAGTTTCTTCTGAAGACCAAAATCAGCTTTAGAATCCCTTTGCTTTGGAACTACATCAAGCAGGCATAGGCGATGCAAATAGAAATAGACCTAACCAAGTGGCTTTTCCTTTCCCCATTGCTCATCAGAATGAAGTAGACAACCTCACAAATATCCCTACTTTAGTCCTTCCCAAGTTTTATGGACGTGTCACAGAAGATCCTGATACCTTCTTGTTTGAGTTTGACATACTTTGTAGGCTTATGACTATACCACTGATGCTCATAGGCTTAAGCTATTTCCTAACACTCTGAAAGAAGTTGCATTAAGATGGTTCACGAGCCTAGGCAGAGATACTGTGGAGACATGGGATGACATGAAGACAAAATTCCCTGAGAAGTACAAGGAGTATTGCAGGGGCAATGACATGAGAGGAGGTGACATTTTTCAGATGCAACAAAAGGAAGATGAGAACCTGGAGGATTACATTGCAAAGTTTTTGTTTTTCCTACAAAAATATCCACACCATACACTCAATGAAGACTCACAAAAGTTTCTTTTCCTGTGAGGAATCAATGATAGTTGCATTGATGCCTTGAACCTGATGGGAGGAGGAGATATCTCCTAAGTTCCTTGGGAGGATATCAAGAAGATATGCCAGAACTACTTTAGGGCAGCTTTAAAGAAAGGGAGAGCTTACCAATCTTCCATGGGTAAGTCATCTACCAGTGGAGTCTCAAGAATGGATATTACTCATTTTCTGGCAGACTTCAAGCAAGACATTATAAACAATCTAACTACCCAACTAGATGCACTTCAGGCCAAGAAGAAAAAGAGGAGGCAAAGGCAACATTGGCAGAGTATTGCCCCCATTGCAAATAAAAGGACTGTAGATGCAAGATGGTAGCTAATATTGAAACCAAGTAGATTGCACTCGAGTTCAAGCCAATTTAGATTGAAGAAGATCAAGTCTACTATGTTGCACAAAGGAGGCCTTGGGCTCCAAGACAAGGTATGCCACTAGATCCACTCTCTTTTCTTGGGCCATATTTCAATTCTTACTCATTTGATAACCAATGGCAGCCCCCATATCTATCCAACTATGGAGGATATCCACCACAACCTTGGAATAACCCTCCAAATACCCAACCTAATCATCAAAACTCTCCACACCAATGGCAGTAACCTCAGGGGAATTGGTAGCAATTTGAAGGAAATTGGTAGCCACCCCCATGAAATTGGCAACAAACAAATCAATGGAGGGGAGGACAACGATGACCAAACCAACCCAATAGCTACATGCAACCACCTTCTTAGCCCCAACAACCTTCTATAGTGCCTCCACTTGCTAATTCAAGCTCAAATCCACCTAAACCTACTCAACTACCAACTCAGCCCACACCCAATCCAAATAACAAACCACAACAATAGCCTGTATACTTTGCTGATTCAAATCAATTCCCTGCATATGTTGTGAGTGTGAGTGACATCCACTTGCATTTAGGAACTACTATACCAACTCCTTCCACACCCATTATCACTGAGCTTCTTGTGGAAGAAGAGGAGCCTCTGAATACCCCCATTCAGCCTAGTGCACCTAAAAATCCTGAACCAGTCCCAGTAAAGCAGACTGAACAAGAACCACCATTTCCTCAGAGATTGGAGATTTCCAAGAAGAAGGAAGAAAAGGAGGACACAACTTTTGACATTATAGATCAGCTGAAGCATATATGTGTCCAGATACCCCTATTTCAGGCCATAAAAGATGTTCCAATCTATGGCAAGGCAATCAAGGAAGCATGCCTTAAAAATCCAAATAAGAAGAAGAAAGAACCTACTATGGTTCATGTGGTGGGACAACTAGCTGAAATCATGCTTGGGAAAGTGACTGTCCCTAAGTACAATGACCCAGGTAGTCTTGTGGTAGGAGTTGTTATAAATGGGATCCAAATAAAGAATGCTCTGATTTACTTGGGGGCATCAATAAATGTAATGACTAAGGTTATCCTACAACAACTAAATGTTGCAAGCATGAGACCTACTCCTACTATCCTACAGCTTGCTAATAGTTCTAATGTTAAGCCTGATGGTATAGTAGAGGAACTTGTGGTGATTCTAGACTCATGGGAGTACCCACCAGATTTTATGATTCTTTCTCCTAAAGCCACACTAGGCGGGTATCCCATTATTCTTGGAAGGCCATGGTTAGCAACAACAGATGCATATATTGGATGCAGGACAAGAGACATGACCATTTCTGATGGAAAGAGCACCAAAAATCTTGCTCTTTATCCTCCTACTTAGCCATCCCATAATGAGGATAATCCTGTATGGCCACATGTTGGTGAAGAGGCTGAGGAAGTTAATTCTGTAGTGCAACTTATGATGTTAGGAAAAATATCTTTCATGCAGCTTCGAGATGAAGATGAAGTATTGGCTAACATCATTCAGAATCATTGTGAAGTGGAGGAAGCATTGTCTTCTCATTCTGTTGTTCCAGTCAAGACACTTCTGCTTGCTCTTTCTGCATCCATTCTTCCTGCATACGGACTTCCTACAGCCAGACTTCCTGCAGCAACAGGTATGTCCCATACATTGCTTCCATATGAACCCAAGGTACCATGAGTTAATGAAGTAGCTATGATAGAGTCAACTACACAAGTATAGGTGTTAGAAGGAAAATATATGAATATTAACAACAAACTAATGAAGAACAACAGTTGTTGTTGGAAAAATTATTGAGGACCCACCAACATGCATTTGTGTGGGACTATCATGAGATTAAGGGATTGGACCCTAAGCTTTGCACTCATAGAATTAATATCAGAGATGATTGCACCCCAGTTAGACAGCCACAAAGAAGAATCAACCCTGCACTAAGAGAAATTGTAAAAGGATAACTACATAAATTGCTAGATGCAGGATTTATCTACCCCATTTCAAATAGCCAGTGGGTGTCTCCATTGGTGATTGTGCCCAAGAAATGAGGGAAATGGTGAGTTTGCATTGATTACAGGGAACATAATGCTACCACCAAAAAGGACCATTTTCCTTTACCCTTCATAGATCAAGTTTTGGAGTCACTTGCAGGAAAGCAATACTTTTCTTTTCTAGATGGATTCAGTGGCTATAACCAGATCCAAATTGCACCCGAGGACCAAGAGAAGACCACCCTTACCTATCTATGTGGGACCTATGCCTACTCATTACTCCCATTTGGCTTATGCAATGCACTTGCAACTTTTCAGAGGGCAGCCATTAGCATATTTTTAGACATTTCTCATTATTGCATGGAAATTTATATGGATGATTTCACCACCTATGGTGTTAATTTCAATGAATCATTAGAGAATCTCAGGAAAGTCCTACAGAGATGTGAAGATCACAATCTCTCTTTCAATAGTGAAAAGTGTTTCATGATGATGCAGGAAGGTGTAGTTCTTGGACACTACATCTCTCATAAAGGAATTCAAGTAGACCCTACAAAGATTGAGGTAATCATAAATCTGCCCACACCTGCAAAACAAAAAGATGTTAGTAGTTTCTTGGGACATGCAGGATATTATAGGTGGTTCATCAAGGATTTCAGCAAAATAGCAACACCATTATATAATCTTCTCACCAAAGATGTTGAATTTCAATGGACAAAAGACTGTGACAAAGCATTTCCTGATCTGAAGACAGCTTTGACTCATGCTCCTGTACTCAAAGGACCTTGTGTGTGTGTGAAATGTGCAAAGTTATTATCAACACAAACCTTAATGAAATGATTTATATTCAAAGATTTAAAGCATATAAACTATTCTAAATTGCATCTTAATGAATCTTTTAAGAACGTCTCGTTGTCCTCTATTCCTAAGGATTTATTAAACTATTTGGCCCTCATATTTCTATGAGCACAATGGTAGTTAAAATGACTACTTAGGAAATGAGATAAAATTCAACATGCAAGCTAATCTAATGCCTACATGAAACTATATGCAAACAATGATGATGAAGGCTATGATGAGTGAAGGATGATGTTGATGATAAATGAACAAGTGGAGGTGGATGCTATGGTATTGAACTAGAATGAACTATGCATGATTCTACATATGTTCAAATGCAAACTTAAAATGAACTAATCTAAAATGAAACTATGATGCAAGATGGGACATAAAATGCAACTATGATGCAAGATTTAAAGCTAAGATGTAAATGCAAAGTAAAACATGATGTAAAGACTAGCTATAAGACTCCAAAATGCTCCAAGCTCCCATGATAAAACTTGCATGATAACTTTACTTCAAATGTGGATGCAAAATACAATGCCCAAGGGTTGTATTTATAGCCTTTTCCAAGCATATAGTGAGGTGGCAATAATCAACGGTCTAGATTCGAACAAGAATAATGGATGGTGAAGATGAAGAGAATCAAGATGTTGTCCCCTTGACCAAAGACAACATGTCTTTTGGATGGGAGTATCTCTTGACCAATGGGCAACATGCCATTTGGATGAAAGATTCAAGTGTGAGAAGAGAATATCACATGCTTCCAAAATTGGTGGAAGTGTGGGAGGAAATGAGCCATGTGCTTTTTGAAATGAGTTGAAGATAATTCTAATTAAAAATTAGAGTTATTTATTTTCATGTGACCTTGGTGAGGTGGCACAAAAAGTTGTAGAAATGTGCTCTAATTCCTAATTGGATTTAGTGAAGATTAATTAAATAAAACAAGTTTAGGGAACCTTGTTTATTTAATTAATTTAGAAGAATATGATTTTAGATTTGGAGAATTAGAGAAGGGTGAACAATATAAATAAATTGAGAATTTATTTATACGTAGTTGGAATATTAATCAAATAGTTAGTATTTAATTAATTAAAGGTGATGACCGTTTTTAGGTGTATACAGACCTAATTGGGAGCTTCCTTTTCACATCCATACAGATGCATCAAACTATGCCATAGGAGTAGTCTTAGGACAGAAAGAAGGAGCTATTGAAAATGCCATTTATTTTGTCAACAAAAACTTGCAAGGAGCTGAATTCAACTATATAGTGACAAAAAAAGAAATGTTGGCAGTGATCTATGCCTTGAATAAATTCAGGCACTACATAACAGGCTATCAAATCTTTGTGCACACTAATCATGCAGCCATTACATATCTCATGAATAAACCTCTGATCATAGGTAGGCTAGCAAGATGGTTATTGTTGATGTAGGAGTTTGACATAACCATTGTGGATAAACCGGGGAAGGCCAATGTTGTTGCAGATTTTCTTTCAAGACTAACTACATCAGAAGGAAATCAAGCCACAAATGACTCCTTTCCTAACGAGCATCTATTCTCCATCAGCGTGTAAACACCCTGGTATGTTGACATAGCTAATTATCTGGTCACAGGGAGAGTTCCTCCTCACTTCTCTCCAAAGAGAGAGAAGGGCACTCATTGAAAAATATTTTCCTTTTTCATGGATTGTTGGATGTTTGTTTTATACTCGACCAAACCATGTCATGAGGAGATGTGTGAGAGAAGATGAGACATATGATATTTTGCATGCATGCCACAACAAACCATGTGGAGGAAATTTTGCAGCCAAGAGGACAACAATGAAGATCTTGAACATAGGATATTATTGGCCAACACTCCACAAGGATGCAGAAAGTTATACAAGAAAATGTGATCGATGCCAGAGGATGGGAAGACCAACAAAATCTAATGAGATGCCACTTTTCCCTCAGGTAGTAATCACTCCATTTGACAAATGGGGACTAGATTTTGTAGGACCCAATTATCCACCATCAAATGGTAAGTCTTATATCTTAGTTTGCACTGATTATGTAACTAAGTGGGTAGAAGTTAAGGCCATGAAGCATGCAAGAGATAATAAGGTTGTTGAATTTCTTTATGAGGAGATTTTCACAAGCTATGGAGTTCCAAGAGAGATAGTGACTGCTCAATAGGATCAATTCACATCAACCCTTGTTGCAACATTGGTCAATGAGTACAACATAAGACACGGGAAGTCTACTCCTTATCACCCCCAGGCCAATGGCTAGGTTGAGGTGACTAACAGGGAGATTGAAGCCATCCTAACCAAAATAGTGGCTATTCATAAAAAGGATTGGGAAAACAAGTTGCCCGAAGCTATCTGGGCCTATAGGACAACCTAGAAGACAACTACAGGCTTCACTCCTTTTGAGTTGTTATATGGAAAACAACCATGATGCCCGTTAATTTCTATCTATTAATTGTCTTTAGTGCACATTAATTGCTATCTATTAATTATCTTTAGTGCATTCATTTAATTGTTGTGAATTAATATGGACGTTCACCATAACATGTCATTATTCCCTGTCCCTGTCAAATCATCCTTACCACCTCGCATGTGAGGACACATGCTCAAATTTAGGTTGGGGGGGAAGATGTGAGTACTTTTCCCACATGTCAGTCCATACTAGTCTACATCAGCAAAATTTAAATCGAGCCAATTTGAACTCTGAGTAAGATGACGACTCATATGTGTGAGGTGACACCAATTGTCATCGCCATTTTTCTCCATCATAACCTTCCTTTATTACTCATTTACTGCCATCATTGATCTTGTCATAATCTTAAGTTGCCAAAAGGTAAAATAGAAAGAAAGAAAAGGTAAAACATAAAAGGAAAATTTAGGCAACATTGGCATTGGAAATTTGGCAGCATTGCAAGAAGGAAAATTTGCAGAGTGATTGTTGATTGCAGACAATGGGAGGTGGGTTAATTAGGAATGAACCACAGTTAATGACATATTACTGCAAGATGCACCTTCACAAGATGAATTCAGAAACTGTGGCTAGTTAGACTATTTCATGAAGCTGAATGGTTTTAATGAAGACATTGCATTAGAATTTTCCCAAACATTGTATGAAGGAAAAGCCATGGTAAAAGGGTTGGAAGTATTGGCTACTAAAGAAAGAATTGCAGAGGTTACATGGTTTCCTGTCGACAATAAAAATTATCCTGCTTCTAGAGACGCCAGGACAACTAGGGCCGAATTTAAAGAACCTAGCGACCCTCCATTGAGTGTGGATAAACAAGGTGCAAAAAGAACCTCTCCACCTGAGCCATGGAAGCAAATAGCTGTTCATGTCATAAAATATATCACCTGTGAAGGACACCAATCAAATCTACATTCTATGCATTCTAAACTCTTGAATCATATGAGGCACAGGAGGAGGATGAATGTTCCGAATGTGCTTCACCACCTTCTTTCAATCATGGCAGCCGAGACTCAAAAAGGTAGGGACAATTTTTTTTTCCACCATTGTTTGATTAAATTGTTAGTTAAGAAGTCTCTACATGATGTATCTGAGATGACTTGGGAAGAATTCACAAATATTGATCAAACTAGACATGAGCATTTGCGACCTAGGGTTTTACCTCAACTCCATAGGTCTAGCAAGAGATTAAGCATGGATGAAGCACTCCTAGTGTTTCAACCTTTGGCGTAGGCCATAGTGCAAACCCTCCTGCAGTAGAATAGACCATAAAGATTAGCTCTTATGAGACAAAGCACTCAAACAAAGAAAGTTCCTCCCTAGATTCCGATGATGATGTTCCACTTGGAATCCTAATGAAAACTAGGGCATAGAAGAGAGAAGTGGAAATAAGAAAAGGAAAAGCTAAAAAGCAGCCGACAGGAAAAGAAGTACCAAGCTCTAGGAAGCGGAAGGCTATCAATGTTCATCTTGCAGCCAAAGAAAAATGTGAAATCCCTCCAGGAAATCAAGACCAGCCAAGCCAACCTTTGATAGGCCTCCACAGGAAAGCCCTAAGTCTAGAGAAATATCACAGGGGGACACAAAAGCTCCAATGGGGTAGGTGAATGTCGAGGAAGAGGATATATTTGAGAAAGAAACAAACATAACATTGGAAAATCTTGTTGATATTGTAGAACAAGTTGGGAATCAAGGGTATGAGGAAAATTAGGATTTCCTATAGTAAGAGATCTTGTAGCATGAGCAAAAATAGGAACAAGAAGCCCTGTAGCCAGACTTGACTGAACAACCTGAATCCCTACAGTTGGTACTATATGAAGAGCAAGCATTAGTGCCAAGAAAAATGCTGGTAGGAATACATAACCCCCCTAATTTTTCAATGCACATGGTAGCTATGCACTTATGGAAAGAGATGCAAATAAGAGAAGAGGAATGGAAAGAAGAGAAACATAGGCTAAAGAGGGAAATTCAAAAGAAAGATGAGGAGATTGCAGACAAGGATGCAAAAATTGCTACTTTAAAGAAGAAGGTGGATGATATGACAACCTTGGTACCCAAGATAGTAGAATGTAGGGCCCATCCAAGGGTCTATGTTTTTAATTTGAAGGAGAAATATCTTTTTTTTTAAGTTGGTAAGAATTGTCTCAGGTATGAACCCTTCTATTGAGACTCCTATTGAATTTTTCAATGCTTATCAGATTGCCTCCTATGAGATGAAGAATTTGTTATGTGAATTTTGTTTGTACAATTATGATGTAACTCAAGACCATGATTGGAATCCACTATTATATGTGGGGGATGTCCAATTAAGGGCATTTATGTCTTGGGTACAAAATGAGATCAGTTGGCGACAACAATATGGGGCTTATAAGCAATTGGAATCCAACATCCCTCTACCCATCAGGGCTGAATCAGGAGATTTACTGGGAGTGGTGTAGAATGCTTCTCAAACCTAGCTATGGTAATAGGATTATGCCTTGGATATGTTGGAACTGTGAAAAATATGATGATTTTACATATTTTTTCATCCCCCTGAGTTTCCATATGAGTCCTCATCATAAGCACATGGGCCTTCCATCGTGACTTTTTGTTTGCATTTTGCCTATATTTATCCAAAAATCCATTGAGTCATGCATTTTTCACGTTGTGGTCCAAATCGGCAAGTCTATCTTGGTCTCCCCGACCCGCAATGCATTTTTGCTAACATATGTTTGCTGCAAGCTTATCGACATGAGATGGCCAGGGTCTTCCCAATCCATTTTTCTGATAAACGTCTGTGTTGCCTATTGGCAAGAAATTTTTTGTGTCACGGCAATTGGAGTTTACTCACTGGCAGTTATCGGTAAGACTTTGTCATGGTTTCAGTGACAGAGGATGATTCTTATCGGTAGGAGTTATACTGTTAGGATGATGTTTCATCGAATTCAATATGTCTCCCTGACTAATGCATGGAGAGGTTCATCGGCGAGTGCTAAGCAGTATCGGTATTATGTCTTGGCGAATATCTTTTGTCTTATCGACCGATGGCGGGAGGATACATATCGGTAAGAGTTGGAGCTATCGAGACGAGGTCTCGGCGAGTGACCTTCGGTCTCACCGACATCACATATGGGGTTTCGCTTCAGCCAAACATAAGGGTCTTCGGTGAGTGGTTACAGCGAAGTGTATATGTCTCACCGACGGAGCATAAAACGTTTCTCTCAAATGGCTTTCGGTGAGAGGTTAGTTGTGTCTCGCCGACCGACAACATAAAGGGATGCGATATCGGAATGAGTTAAGGTTTTTTGCATGTGGTCTCGGTGAGTGACCTTCGGTCTCGCCGATGGAAAACAAAAAGGACCTTATCGGCATAAAAAATGATTTGTCTCAGCGACACACAGGATGGAGGGAGATTTTCGGTGAAACACAATATGCTCTGTGAGACGTCTCCCCGATATCATGAAGTCACAACGACATGTGAAAGGTAAAATAACTCTTGGGGAAACATAAAATGATCTACAAGATATCTCCCTGACTCAGATAAGTCACAACGAAAGCGAATAAAGTGTGGGGCGACTGTAGCGATTGAATTGCCTTCGACATGACTGCAATTTGTCTCGGCGACTGTTCCTATGTCGATTATTAAGATTCAAATGCTGAGGCCGACATGTAAATTGCTAAAATACCATTGTTGGCCCACATGATTTGAGCCCAAATTCTATGGAAGGCTGACGTGGGATCTCAATATGATATGTTTTTCTCATGCTGGTGTATAAATAGGAATTTTGTAATTGTAAAATATCACCAGTTATTAGATATTCAGTACACAACAAGTAGATATAGTAGAATAAAATTATCAGATCAGAGACTATTGTTGCATGATTTCAGAATGGAGGTATTTATGAAAATTAGTTGATATTGCTGCATTTTTTCTGGTGTCAATTATTTGTTGAATTCAATGAAAATACTGCTAAGTTGTCTCCAAGATTGATGCTTTCTGGTTGTTTGAATTGACATAACAAGTTTATGTTCAGTTTACCAATACAAATTTGTTGTATCTGTGTGATTGATCAATTGGTTCTTTCAAGCAAAGATTAAATCCTTTTAATTGATCACAGTAATCAGAGAGATTCATTTGGATTGTTAAAGTAGAACTTAGTAGTTACAGTATTGCATGTTTATTCAAGTTGTAAACAGAATGTATGCCAGATAATTTGAGTTTTCTCTAGAGAGTGTTGCTCATATTGGTTTCATTTGACTTCGCATACCCAATAAGGAACTGGTCTCTATACTTCATCATTTTGAATTCATTCAGTTTCTTTATATCTGCTAATTAAGCATTTTAGGATTTAGATCAGAAGATTGCTATTGCTATCAAGTTTGGTTTCATTTGTTCACTTTCATTTGCCATTGTGGACAAATCATTGCAAGAAAGATAATCATAAGTACATAAAGTTTGCTTCATTCAGTTAGGTACGCCCGCCTAGGTCTAGCAGCACCTGAAGAGTAGAAGGTTGAGTTCTCTTGACCTTGTTTGCTACCCTGAAGCGTATCAAGAGATTGGCAGCCTCTTGAGGCATCTTTCCTGTGTTTTTGAGAGCTAACAAATTGGCGACTCTGTTGGGGATACATTCAAAATCAAGGCCTTAATCATTGAGTCAGGAACTTTATACAGACTCCATTGGGAATAAGAAACATCAAGTATTTTCTCACTTTTGACATAAGTGAGTGGCGAATCTGACAGAAATTTTGTAGCTGTTCATCATGAATGGAAGAAGATCTCAGTATAGGGGAGGTGATACTGGAGCTCCTGCTGGCAGCAGTAAGTGGACACACAAAAATGACAAGGTTGATAAGGGAAAAGAGATAAGTGTGGACAAATGCATGACTGGAAAAGACAAAACATCAAGAGCACATTGTGAAACATATGATTGCTATGATACATGGAGAGATAATTCAAGTGCAGATCTTTGTACCCCTGAAGATTGAAGAAATCCTTTCCCTTCTCTTGATCCTCAGAAACAGGTTGAGTTTGAAGCTGCACTTGAGGCTGAACGAATTCAAATTCAGCATAAATATGATCAGAAGATGGAGGGTAACCAAAATGTGTTTATTGATCATGAGCTTCCTGAGGAAGTAAAAGAACAGTTTGAATTACAGAGGAAGAGGATAGAGGAATTAGAGGCTAAATTGCAGAAAACTCAAGTTACTGATCAGACAGCTGATTTCCCCCCAAAGTATGTACCACCTCATAAGCAAGGTAATCATGGTGCAGGGCCTTCAAATCCACCAGTGTCTCCTCACCATCAGACAAGGAATCAAAATAAGCAACCAAATCATCCACCTCATATTCCCACACAGCATACAGGTATGCACCCACCTCCTGGTCAATCTTTTATCCCATAGTATAATGCACAGTACAATAATCCCATGCACCAGCATCAGTGTCCACCTATTCCTCCCCCTCACCAGCATACAACCATGATCAGACAGTTTGATTTAGCAAGTTTTCAGTTATACCCTTACCCTTTGGATGGTAGTTGGAGGGGTATGGTGCCCAAATTTACAGGAAGTAATGCAATCACTGCTGAAGAGCATTTAAGGAGTTTCAACGTTTTCATCCAAGACATAGATGTGCCATATGAAGATTTACACATGAAGTTGTTTATGATGTCACTTATTGAAGATGCTAGGGATTGGTTCAACAGCTTGACTACATTCTCAATTAATTCTCTTCAAGTATTCCAAGACCGATTCCTAGAGCAATATGGGAATCTAAATGCACCAGATGCAACTCTTCATGAATTGATGTGAATTCAGAAAAATTAGAATGACTCAATTTATGATTTCAACCGAAGATTCAACAAGTTGCGGACTAAGGTACCTCTTGGATCAAGGCTGCCAGATTTTGTAGCTTTGAGTGTTTATTTGAATGCATTTGATCCTAAAACAGGGTATGAACTGAGAAATAGATTCCTGAGAGATTTGGCTGAAACAAAGAGGATTGCACTTACAATTGAAAACAACATGAAGGCTGTTGGGATAGTCAGTAAAAGAGACAATCCTAAGGCTCTTCAACAAAGCAACAATTATCAGTATAGACAGGAGAATACATACAAAAATGAGAGGCCGAGGTTGCATGATATGCCTTATAATACAAACTGGAAAGATGGAAAACCTATAACAGCTAGGCCAAGAAACAAAGAGACTCCTGATCCATTGAGCAAGAAGGGAACTTATATGGTGAGTAACAATTACTTCTGTGAAGCTTGTGATAAGCCACATTCCTCATATTATTGTGTTGTGGCCCAAAGGATGCAAGAAGAGGGAATGTTGATGGAAAACGATGGAGAAGATCACAAAGTGTATTTGACCTCAAACACTTTTCACCATGTGGAAGAGAGGCACTCATCTTCAGAGGATGAAGGATATGAGTATGATGTCTCAAATCAGAAATGTAATGTCCATATGGTTGAACAGCAGATCCTTTCTAATTCTAAAGAAGATTATACAGAGCCACATTCAGTTGAGGCGCCTGCTTAGTGTGGTATTAGGAGACCCACCAAAGATGAAATAGAGAGACTAACTGTTGCTGCAGTTGAAGAAGCAAAGAGTAAATATTGGCTGAGAAATAGAATAGTAAATGAGAAAGAGGGTGTCCCCAATGGAATCTTTATGAAAGATCAGAAGATGACACAAGGAATTGTGAAAAAGCCAAAAAATAAACAGCCTGGTGAGAGTGAACAAAAGCCTGTCTAGAAGGAGGTAAATGAATTACATAAAAGGATACAAACGCCTAATCAAACTAGTAAAAAACAAAAAGAAGAAAACAAAGGAGAAACATTGGAGCAGAAGAAGATTGTTAAGGTGGAGGGCTCTTCTTTTGACTTCACTCAGGTGTTATCCCAGGTAAAAATGTCTGTTCCACTACTTGAAATGATGAAAATAAAAGAATATAGGGACACTGCTGTTCAATTGATAACAAGTGGAAATGAAAAACATATGAATTATGAAAACAAAGTAGCTATTAAAGCAGTCAATAGGCAGGAGAAAGTAAATATCCCAGAAGTCTGCTTGGGTGATGTATTAACAAATCCCCCTCAAGTTGATCCTTTTTTCACTACATTGCTTATAAACAACAAATTGCTGAGGAATTGTATGATAGACTCTGGTGCTGCTATAAATATTGTGCCAGTAGGAGTCATGAAGCAGCTTGGCATGTGGGTCGAAACATGTGATGGAATTGCTATGCAATGGATAACAGACCTGTACTTGTGGTAGGCATTATGAGAGGTGTTGAAGTCAAGCTGGCTACTTATCCACAGGTGGCTTATAATATAGACATAACAGTGATAGATACTCCTCCTCAGTTTGGGATGCTTTTATCAAGACAATGGACTGCAGCGGTTGGAGGAAACGTCCAGTTTGATTTATCTTATGCATCTATTCTAGTGAATGGTCAAGAAGTCAAATTGTATAAGGAGCCAAGAATGAACTAGCTTGTTGAATGTGTACCTCAAGATCAGATCAATTGTTTTTGTGATGTTGATCTTGGAAGTTTTAAGATTGAAACAACCCAGCCAGAATTAACCAATAGTGATCCAATTGAAAGGCATGTGGCACAAAGCTGCAATGAAGTATGGAAGATGTATTTTGATGCAACCAAGAAGGTAATGGTGCTGGGATTGTTTTTGTTTCACTTGAAGGTATTACATTTAAATATTCATTTCTATTAGCATTTGAATGTACAAACAATGTGTCAGAATATGAAGCTTTATTGACAAGACTGAACATAGCTGTGAAACATAAAATCAAGCTGCTTGCAGTTCTGGGTGATTCTGAGCTAGTTGTTTCAAAAATTAAGTTGAAGTATGCAACAAAACACAAAAGATTGAAACAGTATAGGAATGTTGTATGGGACACAATTGAATTATTTGATGCATTTTAAATTGAGTGGATTGACAGAGCAAAGAACATAATGGTTTATTTTTTAGCAAATGTGGCACTGAAAAGAGATGATATCACATTGGTTGGGGTTTCACAGATTGAATTCAAGACAAGGCCTACTATTCCTGATAATATTTATAGTTCGCAAGTCTTCAATGATGATACTGACCTTTTGAAGTTCCTTAATTGTATAGATCAATATGAAGCCCAAGAAATTGACTTCAATGCTTTTTGTTGAAGAAGTGGATGGGAAGCAAACAGTGTTTGGAAAGGAAATTTTACAACTCAAAAAAAAAAAGCTTCCTAAGGGCTTAGTGGCATTGGAGCGGCTGTATGATGGAAATGATCGGTCTCTCATGAAGCAAACACTAGCCAGGAGGGAAGATATTGAAGAAATCAATTTGGGGACTGAGATAGCACCAAGAAAAGTGTACATAGGAAAGAAGATAAGACCTACAATTAGAAGAATGCTGATAGAGTTGCTGAGGAAATATAAACATGTGTTTGCTTGGTCTTATGAAGATCTGAAAGCATATAGGGAAGATTTGTTTTAGCATGAAATACCATTGAAACCAGATGCTAAGCCATTCAGACAGAAGCAAAGACCCATAAATCCAACACTGGAGCCTAAAATGCAAGAAGAATTGACAAAGCTCAGAGATGGGGGAATCATTAAACCAATCAGGCACTCAACATGGGTCTCAAATTTGGTCCTTGTGAGGAAGAAAAATGGAGACATCAGATTATGTGTGGACTTCAGAAATTTGAATATGGAATCTCTTAAGGACAATTACCCTCTACCCAATATGGAGGCTATACTGCATAAGGTGACAGGGTGTGAGTTGTTATCTATGATGGATGGGTTTTCAGGGTATAATCAGGTTAAAGTTAAAGAATTTGAGCAATATAAGACAATGTTTACAACTCCTTGGGGAACGTATGTATACATAAGAATGCCATTTGGTCTCACTAATGCAGGAGCGACTTTCCAAAGAGCTATGGACATGGCATTTGCAGATTTAATCAATGCTATCATGGTGGTGTACCAGAATGACCTGACTGCTTATTCGAAGAAGGTTGAATATCATGTACAACATATGGAGAAGGTATTTATCAAAGCCCTAGAATATGGTATTAGCTTAAACCCAAAGAAGTGTCATTTTGCAGTCACATAAGGTAAGCTTTTAGTACATATTGTTTCAAGAGAAGGGATTAGGATAGATCCTGAGAGGGTTGAAGCTATTGATAAGATTCCTATTCCCAAAACTATTAAGGCTATATAGTCATTCTTTGGACAAATTAATTTTGTTAGGAGATTTGTTTCTAACTTTGCTGAGATCATTAAGCCTATATCAAAAATGTTGAAGAAAGGACAGAAAATGGAATGGACTGCAAAAGCCTTGGAAGCTTTTATATCCATCAAAAGGGACATCAAAGAGGCTTCTATTCTTAAATCTCTAGATTTTGCAAAGCCTTTTCAGATATTTTCTTTTGCTTCAATGCACACTATTGCTGCTATTATGCTACAGAAAAATGAGGATGGTCATGAACAGCCTGTGTCTTTCTTTAGTAAATAATTACAAGGGTCTGAATTGAAGTATGATATAATGGAAAAATAGGCGTTTGCATTGGTGAAGGCTACTAAAGCATTCAAACCATATCTTGTTGGTGCAAAGGTGATTGCTTATGTCCCTCATGCTGTTGTCAAGGATATTCTGACACAATATGAAGTGACAGGGAAAAGATGCAAATGGATTAACAAGATCCAAGAGTTTGATATGGAGATACAAATTACTAAGCTGGTGAGAGGTCAAGGCTTGGCTAGGTTGATGGCATAATCGAATATTGAAGCAAATCAAATTTGTAATGTAGAGGAAGGGACTACAATTGCAAGCATTGAGCACACTCCTTGGTATAATGATATTATGCATTTCCTTAAGTACATGAAATGTCCAGAGGTATTAAGTGACAGCTAGAAAAGAACCTTGAAATTGCACGCATCCAAATATGTTTTCATGGATGGGGATCTGTTTTGGAAGAATAGAGATGGTATACTATTATTATGTCTGGATGAGTTTCAAGCCAAGCGTGTCCTAAGTGAAATGCATGAAGGAGTGTGTGGAGGACATTACTCAGCAAAGACAACTGCACACAAGATTCTTAGGGCAGGTTACTACTAGCCTAAGGTTTTTAATGATTCTTTCATACATGTAAGAAAATGTGAAGCTTGCTAGAAGTTCTCAGGAAAACTGAAGTATCAAGGAGCTTTGTCACTTCGACCTTTGCAGGTTGATGCCCCTTTTCATTAGTGGGGAATTGATTTCATTGGAGAGATACAAGAAAAATCAAGTGGAGGATACAAGTGGATACTGGTTGCCACTGATTATTTTACCAAATGGGTAGAAGCAATCCCAACTAAACAGGCTACAAGTAGAGTGGTGACAAATTTCTTGATGGACAACATTATCACCAGATTTGGTACACCATTGAGGTTAATCATAGACAATGGGATGCGTTTCAGGTCTGATGAGTTCAAATGCTTTTGTGACACATATGGCATTACTATTTCTTATGCAACTCCTTACCATCCACAAGCTAATGGTCAAGCAGAGTCTAGCAATAAGAGTCTTTTAAAGATTATGAGGATGTTGAGTCAAAACAAGAAGGCTTGGGATTCAAAGTTAAAACTGGTTGTGTGGGCTGATAGGATTACTGTGAAAAAGGCAATTGGAAAATCCCCATTTGTATTGGTGTATGGAGCACAAGCCAGGATGCCTTTGTAGAATTTGTTGCCAGTCTACAGGTTTGTCCTTTAGGAGGATTTAGATGTTCCTGAGCCTAAGGAGGAAAGATTGGAGCAACTAGCTGAACTTGATGAAATAAGGAGAGTTTCCCAAAATCAAAACATGAGGTTACAGACACAAATGAAGTATCTGTTTGACAAGAAGGCAAAGGATAGAAAGTTTGAAGAGAATGATTTGGTACTGGTGTGGAACGCAAGGTGTCAGGAGAAGGGTAAGCATGGTAAATTTGAAGCTTTGTGGTTGGGACCTTTTGTTGTTGTTGGAAAGAAAGGTGAAGATTCATACTATCTACAGAATATGGCTGGCGAAGATCAGGAGTTTCCTGTTCATGGGCAATTCCTAAAGAATTTTTTCTCTTGAGCAACATAGAGGATTAAGGGTTTCCAGTGCATGGACAACTCTTGCTTATCCTCTCTAAAATTCTTTTCCATGCACAGTAGTGTAGGATTCTAGTTCACCTCCATTTTGCATTTACTTTCCATTCATTTCCATTGCCATTCATTCCTTTTCTACTCATTGGTGTTGCATTTTGTGTCTGGTCTACTCACCCAAAGATCTGGATCCTTGCAATGATCTTACTCTCATTCATCCCCAGATGGAGCCACTATTGGAACTGTGAAAATTTGATGATTTTACATATTTTTTCATCCCCCTGAGTTTCCATATGAGTCCTCATCATAAGCACAGGGGCCTTCCTTTGGGTCATGCATTTTTCATGTTGTGGTCCAAATCGGCATAAGTCTATCTTGGTCTCCCTGACCTGCAATGCATTTTTGCTAACATATGTTTGTTGCAGGCTTATCGACATGAGATGGCCAGGGTCTTCCTGATACATTTTTCTGATAAACGTCTGTGTTTCCTATCGGCAGGACATTTTTTGTGTCACGACGATTGGAGTTTACTCACTGGTAGTTATCAACAAGACTTTGTCATGGTTTTAGCGATAGAGGATGATTCTTATCGGTAGGAGTTATACCGTTGGGATGATGTTTCATCAAATTCAATATGTCTCCCCGACTAATGCATGGAGAGGTTCATCGGTGAGCACTAAGTGGTATCGGTATTATGTCTTGGAAAATATCTTTTGTCTTACCGACCGGTGGCGGGAGGATACATATCGGTAAGAGTTGGAGCTATCAAGATGAGGTCTCGGCAAGTGACCTTCGGTCTTTCCAACATCACATATGGGGTTTCGCTTCGGCCAAACATAAGGGTCTTCGGTGAGTGGTCATAGCAAAGTGTATATGTCTCACCGATGGAGCATAAAAGGTTTCTCTCAAATGGCTTTCGATGAGAGGTTAGTTGTGTCTCACCGACCGACAACATAAAGGGATGTGATATCGGAATGAGTTAAGGTTTTCAGCATGTGGTCTCGGCGAGTGAACTTCGGTCTTGTCAATGGAAAACAAAAAGGACCTTGTCGGCATAAAAAATGATTTGTCTCAGCGACACACAGGATGGAGGGAGATTTTCGGTGAAACACAATATGCTCTATGAGACGTCTCCCCGATATCATGAAGTCACAACGACATGTGAAAGGTTAAAGAACTCTCGGGGAAACATAAAATGATCTACAGGATATCTCCCTGACTCAGATAAGTCACGGCGAAAGCGAATAAAGCGCGGGGCGACTGTAGCTATTGAATTGCCTTCGACATGACTGCGATTTGTCTCGATGACTATTCCTGTGTCAATTATTAAAATTCAAATGCTGAGGCCGACATGTAAATTGCTAAAATACCATTGCTGGCCGACATGATTTGAGCTTGAATTCTGTGGAAGGCCGATGTGGGATCTCAATATGATATGTTTTTCTCATGTTGGTGTATAAATAGGAATTTTGTAATTGTAAAATATCACCAGTTATTAGATATTCGGTACACAACAAGTAGATACAGTAGAATAAAATTATTAGATCAGAGACTATTGTTGCATGATTTCAGAATGGAGGTATTTATGAAAATTAGTTGATGTTGCTACATTTTTCTGGTGTCAATTGTTTGTTGAATTCAATGAAAATACTGCTAAGTTGTCTCCAAGATTGATGCTTTATGGTTGTTTGAATTCACATAACAAGTTTATGTTCAGTTTACCAATACACATTTTTTGTATCTATGTGATTTATCAATTGGTTCTTTCAAGCAAAGATTAAATCCTTTTAATTGATCACAGTAATCAGAGAGATTCATTTGGATTGTTAAAGTAGAACTTAGTAGTTACAGTATTGCATGTTTATACAAGTTGTAAACAGAATGTATGCCAGATAATTTGAGTTTTCTCCAAAGAGTGTTGCTCATCTTGGTTTCATTTGACTCCGCATACCCAATAAGGCACTGATCTCTGTACTTCATCATTTTGAATTCATTCAGTTTCTTTATATCTGCTAATTAAGCATTTTAGGATTTAGATCAGAAGATTGCTATTGCTATCAAGTTTGGTTTCATTTGTTCACTTTCATTTGCCATTGTGGACAAATCATTGCAAGAAAGATAATCATAAGTACATAAAATCTGCTTCATTTAGTTAGGTACGCCTGCCTAGGTCTAGCAGCACCTGAAGAGTAGAAGGTTGAGTTCTCTTGACCTTGTCTGTTACCCTAAAGCTTATCAAGAGATTGGCAGCCTCTTAAGGCATCTTTCCTGTGTTTTTGAGACCTAACAGGATAGAAGCAATTTACAGTGAATATGAGGTGGTGGCAAAGGCAAAAGAGGAAACTATGAAGAGATACCTCTCCCAAATATGGAACAACCTAACTAATGAGCTAAAGCAATCTGAGCCCCACTCTATACAAAACTATGCTACAACACTTAAAAGAATTAACATATATATACAGATTGGGAGGAAAAAAGGATGATTCTAGCTACCACTAACTTTTCAGCCACCTCTCCTGATGTGGCTTGTGCCAAGTTACAAGTTTTACAACTATGATATTATTGTAGAGAGACAAAGATGGAACAAATTGGACAAACAATAAGGGTTCTATTGGGATCCTGATTCACACACAACAACCACTGATGTGGGATAGTTGGTAGTTGCAAATTTTAGGGCTTTGACTAAGCAGAAGAACAACCCTTCCCCTGCTAGAGGACCAACAAAACCTTAGGTTGGCAGGATGATGAGTCTAATTTATGGTTTAATTTTGGTAGAATTTATGATCTATTTGTCGAAATTGTCATGAACCTTGATGTTTGAATGTTGATATTTCCTCAAAACCATAGACATTGGGCTTAATTTTATCTTTGCAAGTCTTTAATGGCATTGACATGTTATATGGACTATTTGTGTTAATTCTACATGTGGATTAATGAATGTTATTTAAGATAGTTATAGATATGCGATTATTATGCATACTAATAATGCTATGAAGATATGATTGGAGGCAACTAGATTGAGAAGATTTCACCAGCTAGTCATTCACCATAACAGCTAACAAAGTGGTCATGCAAAGGTCAACAAAGGGAATCATTCAAAGAGGTTGACGGCGGGAGATTCCTCATGCAAACCAAATTGTAACCACCTTGTAAATTATCTTTATTGATGTTAAGCGAATATAGGTGTTACTACTATGCTAAATCTATGTTGAGGCAGACACGTCTGACTAGATTCCATGAACACGTAACCGCCCCTCCACTTTCTCTACTTTCCCTAAAGTGGCATCCTCTCAGTTCATGGAGTTGACTGCCTTGCTTAGTTAGTCACTTCGTTTCCTTTAAATAAGAGTCAGATCCTCCTTCTCAGAAGGTTGCACGATCTGATGATGTACTTGCATTCTTAGTTTTCAATAATATAGTTTGCACTGCTCTATTGTACTCATATTTTCCAATGAATGAGATGAAGTTATAAGTTCGTACATCTAAGTTTACATTAGTTTTAGAGGATACTCATCTAAGGGGGCCCACTTGGTGAGAATTTCGTCCTTAGTTTAGTTTAGTTTAGTTATTACTTTCTATTCAATAATTAGTTAAGAATCTAGCATTGACTATTCCTGCAACCACTAGAATTCCATTATGTGACTATTTTTGTAGTAAAAGCAAACATAGTAATTTCCTATTTGTTCACTCAAATTTTTATTTCCGTCATGCATTTCATCTTAGCATAGTTGTTGGTTGATGTTTAGTACTTATGTTATTTCCTTCTAAGCAATTTACCTTCAACATTATGTTTTTCTTGGTTGAAGAATGAATATGGCTACTTGGGATCCTTAGTGCACATACTGTGTCAAACCATTTCAAGTTCACGTCCCTGGGTTGACAAGTTAAATGCACCTTCATGATGATTGAATGGCTATTCAATTTAGATGTGCAATCTCTGAATCACAGCTGTAAGGGCTTAGTTGTTAAATCATTGTAGGAGGCCAACATCCCTCACAAGCCGAGGGACTCACTATTTTAATGCAAATAAGAAAAAAACTATACATCTACAGATAAAAGGAAATGCATATGTAAAGAAGGGGGACCTATCATTTCCTGAATGACAAATCCCAGTTGAGTTTCCTTGCATCAGATTCAATCCTCCTACCCATCTAGCCTCCAATTGTTGCTTGCCACCTACTGCTCCAAGGTTTCCTGCATTTGTGAGAAGAGAGTTGGTTAGAGAAATGAAGGACCACCAATCAACACATAGGTAAATATCTGTAAACATATAATCCGATCCTTATAAACATTAAAATAGCTAGCATATTATAGATTTCCAGGAAAACAAGAGGGTTATCAAACACATCTATCATATGCTTTGTTTTATCTAACATGTTTGCTCCTTGTGCAGGTATAGGTCAAATCTTTGTTACTGTTCTGTTTCATCTGGCTACAAAATGTGGAGTAAAATGTGGCTCCCATGAGGGTTGAGCCCAACATGCTGCCCACTTGTGTTTTAAGAGGGGTAGGAATGTAAGAAAAATTGAGCAACTTGATCAAATTGATGATAAACCTATTCTTGATGCATTAAATCAACATGGAATCATACCATTTGATCAACTTTCATTATCAAATTCAAAAGATGCAACAAAAATTATGTGAACTATCAAGAAATATTACTCTTCATCTTTTCACAATCAATTGAACAGTAGGCTTTCATCATGTTGATGAAAGGGGTAGTCATTTCTTCTTGGAAATCTTACTCTACTGGATATGTCTTTCAATCTTCTTAATGGATCCATTTTACCTGGGTTTGCAAGACTTCAAAATTAACACATTACTCCAATGAGCAGAGGTTTGTTGATAAAGTATGACAGTAGTTTTGAATGCATGGTAAGGTAGAGGCACAATGATAGTGCTAAAGAAGATACATGGGACATTCAAGTTTTGGAGCTAAGTTGAAGTGAATTCCACATAAATTTGAAAGAAGGGATAGCCATCACTCAAGGAAGAGAAGGTGTTTCACATTTTTCAAGGACAACAAGCATTCAAGGAGGAAGACAATTTGTCTCTTCCCAAGAAACATATGATTTATGTGATAATAGTGAAAATACACAACAAAATTGGCACATGGAACCCAATAAATCAAACATGGTGTAGGAGTTTATGGTGAACTCCTCAAACACCCCAAAATCACCTGCAAGACAAAATAACTTCCACAAGAGAGAAATTGTAGAAATATCATGCTATCATTAACATGCAAGAATTCCAAACTAAATATGGAAAAGTACATATGAAGCCTTGCTTATATAAACAAGGTTGAGATGTAATAAGTAATATGATGTTGACATGTGTCATAATCTTATGACATGTGACAATTAACTAACTACTTAGGAAATGATGCTAGATAAGATAAGACTTCTAGAAAAGACAACTCATCCTTCTAGAAGGAATCTTATATTCTAAGCAAACATGTGAACCTATCACCTAGTAAATGATACCTAGGAATATAATTAAATGCCTAAGTAAACTTATGTAAGTGTAATTAATTAATTACACCAAAACCCCCCATAAGTGCAACTTAGGGAGAAGATTATTATGAAAATGATGTGAAGATGGGTCCCAACTACTAGGCCATGTTAAGTACCCATGTACAAATGCAAAAAAAAATCTCTCACAAATGGAGAAAAGGAGAAAACCCGGTGGGAAAAAATTCCTCCCCAAAAGATAGATGAAAGATACAAAAAAGAAATGCTCTCAATGATGCATGAGAAGGCCAAAACCCCATATGAGGAAAAAGACCCCCCCATAAGAGAGAAGTAGAAGAGAGACAAGGCATCCCCCCTTAATGTTGAGTCTCCTGCAAGAATGGTAAAAGCTCAACGTTGAATGCTGAAAATGATCCAAAAGTGTTGAACAACGTTCCTCCCCTTAGGAAGAAAAAAAACCATGAATGTATGCAGGATGTCAAGAATATGGATAATGGATGATATCTCTAAAGCATGCTCAAGTGTCTCCATATAGATGCCAAAAGTTGTCACACTCCAAATAGGCATTCTAGGCCACACTACTAAAGAGGACAATCCAACATCTAGTAGAGATGAATGTAGAACATGATCCAAAGAGAATGATATCCCCTCTGAAGACAAAGAATCCTCCTCCAAATGTTCTCCAAAAGTATCCACACTCATGCCAAACTATGAAGAAGATCATGTAGAGAATGAACAAGAGGGTCAAGGTGTTCCCTCACAACAAATGAAGAAGGATCATTTTTATCAAAGAGAAGATGAATGCTATCAATGATGTCTCCAAAATATGTAAGATGAGACTCCACAAACAAGTCTAAAATACCTGTCAGGAAGCCATCCAAAGTATCCAAATCTGAAAGACAATGAATATCCTGTTGCACTGAATCAAAAGGAGACAAAACTGTTGGATCACGAGCATCCTCAAGTACAACAATATATGGAGGAGATGAAATGCATGACTCAAGAACTGGATCTGATGTGAGAACTCCCAAGTTCAAGAAGCCAAATGTCTCCTCTAAATCATGGTTCATATGATCAATAGTCAAAGGAACAATGCCATCATCAAAAGAAAATTGTGCAAAGGTATACAACAAAGATGAATGATCAACCACCCCAGTAGCAATGATCTCTCAACTCTCCAAGTCTCGAATGATGACTAAATCAGGTGTGAACTCCACAGTCCTCCCATCTCCACCATGTGTAATCTGATATATGAAAAGAAGGTTGTTCGTTAAGAGGAACACACAAAACATCCTAAAAAATGTTGTCCCCAAACTAATAGATCCCTTCCCAATTACACTCATGTATGTATTTTTTCCCATCAAGATAGGAGATGTAGTACAAGGTTGAAATGAAGAGAATATAGATTGTGAAGATACCATATGATGAGATGCTCCTGAATCTAGAAGCCATCTCCCTGATCCTGGACTTGAAAGAGCACAAAGAGATTTTCCTTTATTTCCTGATGTTGATGCTTGACCTTTGTCCTTTTTAGACTATTTTGAAGTAGAAGGAGAAGAAGATTCAGACATTCTAGAAGGAAAATCAATGTGATTCTTTTTTAGAAGATTTTTCAACTCATCAATATCCTTCTTATAACAATAGTGTTCTTCGTGCCCATCCTTCTTGCAATATACACAAAAAAGGCCTCTCCTTCTTCGATGATTCTCCTTTTGAGGATGAGGATTTCTTCTTTGTTTGATCTGAATGTGGATTATTCTTTTCTTTCTTTTGTTTCTTATCTAGTTATGATTCTTTCACCTAACTAACCAACAATGCCTGAGATTTAGAAGTCTTGATGAGACCCATTGAGATAGGCTTTGTTTCTCATGTATCATCTCAAAACATGATGCAAATGAAGGTGTAGTATATGCAAACCCCATAGTCAATCTATGAGTATGAAAGCTAGAAACAAAAGAAGCATAATCAAGACCAAGTTTGTTCATTGTATTGTAGATCAACTGAATGTTCTTCTTATCAATTCTACATGCTTTACATTGCTCCCTTAGATCATTAACCTTAGTGATGTAATCCTGGATAATGTCAAAGTTCTTAGGATCAAGGCTCATCAATTCATTATCAATTTGATAGCCTCTTACTTAATTTGTAGTACCATATAATGTTTTCAATTTGTCCCAAGCTTCATGAGAATTTTTACATGATTCAATTTGGAACAACAAATTTTGAGAAACAAGTCTATGAAGACACCCAAGAGCTTTGATATGTTTGATCATTCATTTTAACTTTTTATCTGCATCTGTAGGTTCAAGTACCTTATCTTCAACATATAGAGTGTGACCTTTTGTCATTAGAATACTCCATGCATTTTGATGCCTTGTTGAATAATTATATGATGTGAGTAAAGGAACCTTAGAATGATCCATGAAAATGAGAGAGCACAAGCAAACAAATCAAAAGAATCACCAAGAGATATGAAGACTGAAGCACAAAAAACAGATGGTGTAGAATTGCTACCTTTGACAGGAAGAGATATGAAGACTGAAACACAAATGACAAGTGGAGCTTTATTTTATTTTGGATATGGAGTTTTATTGATGGAACACAAAGGAAATAACCTAGAGGCACAAGGCATGGTTAATACAACTAACTCAAAACATAATTGGAAATGAGGAAGAAACTCAAAATAGTGCAGGTTGATGAGTTAGCTTAGCTTGCAAGGAGTTATCAAGTCCTATCAGGAGTTGTCATGAGCTACATGGAGCAGTTATAGGTGGTGAGTGAAATGCATGATCAAGACAACCATTTTAATGTGTTGTCCTAAAAGAGCAACAATGCATTTGGAAAGACTCGGTATTCATCTACAACTGAGGAAGGAAGTGGAAGATCCGCCTCTTTGCAATCAACATTGGAAGTGTGCACATAGGACAACATTATGTATCAAGAGTGCAAATTGTACATGGGAGCTTCATAAAGACAACTTGTCATGCCATGGCTACGAGTCATTCAAACACATGAAGGGATGGTGAGGTAAGGAATGTCTACATTTGTCTTATTCATGGATTCCAATAGCATTACTAAGTTGTTAAGTAAGTGCAAGTGATCAATATACAATCATCTGGGGGCAACTTCGATAACAGTCACCATGTTATCAGGTAGATTGTGAATAAAGGCAGTGATCTATAGGTATGTTAAGGAATGTATAAAAAAAATGATGTGACTCTTTCACTAGACTAGCCTCTAGGGCATAGTGAAATTTCAGAACCTGTGGACTCATCTAGTATGGGAGATGGAAAACAAAGACATGGCAGTCCATAGAAGAGTAAATACACGAATACAATAAGTAGAGGGAAATCACTTAACAAATCATAGAAATAAACACGAAAGATAGTGATGTGGCTGAGAATAGTGATTTATATTGGAATGGTAACATGAAAAGCAAGACACAGGTACATTAAAGGGATGGAGATAAAACATATAATGAGAAGAATCAAAGTAATGAATAGGAGCAATGATCATAACAACCATGTATGATATATGAAAAGAGTGTTTGTGAGTGTTTGCAATAACAATGATATTCATGTTGATAACACAAGTAACAATTAGGGACATAGATGTGAAAGAGAAAGTCATGAATTCAACGAGACAAGAAAAAGATAGCAATCCATAGTAAGGTGCATTCAAAAATCAAGAAGGGACAGTTCTACTCCTTTTTTGTGAGATAATACTCTTTCAGTTCCTTACCAATCTCTTATAACATGGTCATATATACCAAAATGACAACTCAATGCATAATGGCAAGAGTCAAACAAAGACTTACATGGCACTGGTTTTGTAAAGATCACAGTGGATAGTGATGAATGACTGTCTTGTTACTCACCATAGACAATGAATAGTCATAATCAAAAGCATAAAAGACTTGGAGTTGTCCTGCATATTCAAGAGAGTAAATGCAGGGGAAAAAGCATCAACAGATCAGCCAAATGTATATTTCATGATATACAAAAGATATACCCAGTACCAAGACAAAGATACTAACACCATTTCAAGTCACAGGTGGAGTAGCAACTTTGCTTCTCATATTACAGGAGTAGAGAGCATAACATTGAAGTTACAGTCAATACTCTATTTGTAGTCATAGAGAAAATGCCATATTCATGCATGAAAGCATGGCAACCATCAAAAGGAAAGCTTTCAGTCCAAAGTATTAGGGGTCATGATGAGAACAAAGCAGACAGTCATAAACATAGTAGCTAATCTTTCAAAATAATGCTTTCTATTTTGTGTTGACAGGTCAAACTGAGCCCTTAATGTGGTTGATACAGTGGAAGTAAAGAGTTGCATGGCTACAACCTATAAGTGCAATATTGAGCTTTGAAAAGTTCTGAAGACAAAAATGTAAATGGAAGAATACCCAGTATGTATTTCAAAGAGCGAATTCATAATGATACAAGCTACATTTATGAGAACAAACAAAGTGAACATTTACTTTTCATTCAGAAAATGAAAAAAAGTCTCTCTTTTTGTATCTTCAAAAAATGGGAAAGCCCCAAGTGACATTGAACATTTTGAAAAAAACCAGTTCTTGTCCTCACGGCCGCGACATGAGAGGAGTAATTTTCTTCACAAAGAGTAGAACCCACTTGGGGTTTATATCAAAAATCATAAATGCAGAGGTAAATAGAGACGTTTCAAGTTTATGCCATGGGAAACAACTTAGAAAATAAGATGAATGCATGAATTTCCGCATCCATTAAGGGTTTCAAAACCCATAAATTAGTAAAGGAAAGTGTAAGGATCCATTCTTTTTACAATATTCTCATTATTTTATCATGGGTCGAGCTCAAATTGAGCTATCTTTACATAAAAAGAAATGTGAGATGAAGTTGTGGCCTATAATGGAGAATACATAGAAGTGCATCTTTTCTTTTCTATAGAAGGCAAGGAAAATTTCATCATTTTTTTCTAATGAGCTCAAATAGAGCTTATTTAAGAGGAAAATGCAAAGCTTGCAAGATGGAAAACTTACCCAGGTCATTGTTCAAGAGAAGCCTGCAAAACTCGCATGCATATGGATTTCCAAACTCAAGCCAAGAATCTCCAATGGTGGCCAAAGAGAAGATGTATCCACAAAAAATAAAGGCACAAGAAATACTTCAGAGGTTTATACAAGGTCATGGCTTAAAGCCTTCAGAAAAGCAATCAATCTTCATGAAAATGCATGACTATCACAAGAAAAGGTTAGAAGTAGGGAATACATTTATTTTCCTGTAAGATGCTCGAACTTGAGCTATTTTCCCTTCAAAAGATGTAATGAAACAGTAGAATAATTTCATTGAATGCTTACCAAAGCATCTGGGAGTCACATTTTTCCAGGTATTGTGAGAAAGATGTCTCTGAGACTCAGAAAAATCCGCCATTGAAGACCTTTGTTGAAACCCTAGCCGTCGGTCTCAAAGACTCCAAAAAGCTTGATGGTGAAAATGAAATGCATTTTATTTCATTTGCATTGGTTTTGTTGTTAGGGTTTCAAACCCTAATGTATGACGATTGGAGATAGGCATTTTTGTCTATCTTTTTGCAAAAAAATGCAATGAACTAATGCAAACCGTGGTCCCTTTGATGCCTTAGTGAATTTTCTTAGGTGTCATCCTCATATGTGCCATGTGGAGGGTCTTTATGACTTGTATTTTTTCCTTGACCTATGTAAGGTTGAATTAGGAGGTCTTATCTCTTTGCATTGATTTAAATTGTCAAGCATTTGACTTCAATGATATTGTTATAAATCATTAAGTCACATTGTTATTTTAAATGTAAAATAGAATACATACCTTCCATATGCCTTGTGATTTGGAGGAGTCTTCATGATTTCCAAGAATAATGGAGTTTAGTTTGAATTAGTTAGTCAACCAAGGGAGAGCATATAGTTGAGTCTTATGCTTTTGCAAACACACAAAGGGTGTGAGTCAAGAAGTTGGAGACATGATTGTGATGATGATTGACCAACATGTGGAAGGTGTGTGGGTTATCTTTGATTGAGTTTTGGAGGGAATGAGACCATTTGGAGGCATTTTTGTCATGCTTTTGGTATGGTTGGGTCATAGCTTGACTTTTATTCACTTTGGAGGCATTTTGGAGGGGTTTTGGAAGCTTCTTTTTTGGGCTTTTCTATTGCATTTGACCAAAGATTTCTAGGACATGTGTGGGGAATTTTTTTCAAAAAAGGCATAAGTAACTTCAAACAAAGATTTTGAAGTTAGTTCTTTCTTTCCAGCAACATTGTAAATCATTTTTGGAGTTATATTTCAACAGGAGTAGCATTGTAACTCATTTTGGACAGACTTGTAGAGCAGTTCATACCTTGATGATTAATGAAGTTAAGTTGTTTTACATTCTCATTTTTCTACTATATTGTATGCATTTTAATTGATTGATGCAACTACTTGTGGAGATGCTTATTTCCTTCTGGTTTTGTCTTAGTGTTATCATCTTTAAAAAAAAAATTATGTAAGTTGCAGGTCATAGGTTGTGTTTAAAAGTAGAATGTTCTAGCTATGAAAGTATATTCCTTCTAGGAGTTTAGGCTCTAAAACCTTCTTATTAAATTTTTATGCAAAAACATATGAAAATGAGTTGTGTATGTGAAGCTTATCATTGATTGAACTATGTATGTAAGCTATTTTACAGGTCCTAGTTAACATTTAGGTGCATCGCCATAGGGGTTTAGTTTTCTTTTTATGCTTCTTTCTCCCATTTTCCCAACATGAAATAGATTAGTTGACACCATTTAGGAGCCAACCTTATCTGGAGGTCCACTCCAAGTTTAGGTGACCCATAGCCTAGGAGTGTTCCCATATTGCTCCAAATTGCTAAGTTCTACAACTTAGCAAGGGTGCAGATTTGAGAGTATAAAAGGTACTTTCTACAAGGGAAATGCTTAAGATGTTAAGTAGACATAGTCATAAGAATGATACGGTAGATCATTGAAATACATTGTCAAACTTGAAAACCTAAATTATGTTTAAAGTATGTATATAAATACACAAACCTGAATTTTGTTTCTTCTTTGAAGACTCATGTGGAATAATAGTTGTACATCGGAAAAGAACAGTGATACCTTAGTTGACTAGAGCACCTATGAGTAGTTGTTGCTAAGAGGTAGATAGTTGTTACATTAGAAAGTTACCTTCTGGGATGGGTGCCAAAATGGAATTTAGAGAGTATAGGTTTGCTTTACCAGAACCTATCGTTTGTTGTTGTTGCAACACACTTTTTATGCTTGGCCAAGCAATATGGTTCATTATGTATGTATGAATGAACTTTGTGATTTCACTCTTTTCCATTCCTAGCATAGATCTTGCATTTTTTTTCTAACATACAAGATAGAATTTGCATGTTGATGTTGGGCATGCACCAAATTCCACCTTGTAGGTTCTTCTCTTGCTAAAATTTTTGTGCAAGGTCAGGAATTCTTCAAGTTGGAAGAATAATCGGGAAGTTTAAGCTTCGTGGTTGGGTGGTAAAGCACTTAAACCATGTTATCGTCCACCAGTGGAGTTGAGCGATGAAGAGGAACCTTAATGTTCACCAGACTAGTATAGTCTATGTTGTAAATGTGATGTAACTATCATTTAAGTACTTGATGAGAAATGTACCTTGAAATGATATTATGGCCTTGGTGCCAAGTGAACATGATATTATAATTTGACTTTTGAAGAGAATATAAGAATATTCGACTCTTTTAAATGGACATGTGTAGCTATAATTGAATTTAGCCACTAGTTATGCCACTCTAAATTTGGAGTATATTCTTGTGTCATTTACAATAATTATTAAATAAGGAATAATTATGAATAGGTTATTACATTTATTATCATAGCTTAGGGTTTAGCTCTAGGACTTTTTGAGTCTTCCATAGTTGACTAGGTTAGTTGGCCCTTGACCCAAAATTGGAAGTCCTGAGAATTGACCAAACTCGAATTGAATGCAGGAATGGGAAGGTCAAAGACAGGATGAAGGAAAACGAAAGCTATTAGAACCCCACACAAGAATGACATAAAGGAAGGAAACGCCAAGGTGGAGGTTCCATCAAAAATTATTGATGATGATGAAACTATAGCACAAGCCTTAACATGACTCAAGCTAGAGAGAGGCTCAAAGATTGAGGAGAAGAAAAGACCTAAAATCATAAAGCCTTCTGCAATCCGAGACTGGCCTTTAGGGTGTGGACGCAACACACCCTTGTTGACTAAAGAGGAAAAGGAGGGCCTATGTGCTCAACCATCCTCATTTGTGAAACCTGATGTAAACTCAGATGATGACCCAGAGGAATGTCCTCTAACTGACATCGAGAAATCATAATGATGTAACTGCAAGCAAACTGTAAATAAGGGTGTATTGACTCACCCTAAATATAAATAAAATTTAATTATTTTTTGGTGTGATAAATAGAAGACTCTAGAATGAGTGTATCTTGCATGGATGTGTATGTCTCCTATGTTAAGGATGTATGCATAATTTTAGGATGTAACATAAGAACGTTATTCGTAGAACCTTGTGTTGAGATACAATGAACGTGACTGTGTTGCAGGATAAGTGTGGGATGTCATGGTGACCACTAGGCAAGACAGGGGTGGTAGTGGTTCCAATAATGGACCAAACAAGAGGTTGGAACAAATTCTGGAGGTTCTAAACTGGCAAGAGTCCCACATGGATCTTATTGAACAACAAGTTCGAGTGGCACACGAGGACCAATACCGCAAGAATGTAGAAGGAAATGAAGGAAACAGTGGTCTAGGGGTAGGTCCCCAAGGGAAAATTGAGGAAGAGCTCGGGAAAGACCTCAAAAGAGTAGCACCACCCAAGTTTGATGGCAAGGCCATCAAAATAGGATCTGAGGCTTGGATTATAGAAATGGAAAAATACTTTGGGCTTCGTAACCTTTCTAAATAGACTAAGGTGACATGGGCTACATACCAGCTCTTAGGTGAAGCAACGACTTAGTGGGATAATGAGAAGTTAGAACAAAACCTACAGCCTGTTGAGATCAGTTGGGGACTCTTCCTTTAGTCTTTTAGGAAGAGATGAATACCACAACTTTTATTTGATAAGAAAATGATAGAGTTTCAAAACTTAACCCAAGGAAATATGACTATGATTTAGTATTGGGAGAAGTTCATGATTTTGTTGAAGTATGTGCCTCAGTATCAGGGGGATGAATGGTTCTATATCTAGAAATTTATAATGGGACTTAGACCCCACATAGGAGATGAGGTGGATATGCATGAACCTCAAACCATGTATGAAGTTTTTCAAAAGGACACCAAACATGAATAGAAGCTACAACAGTTGTCCAATCTTTGCAACGATTCAGGTTCTAAGTCTCGATATGGAAAGAAAAAATTTCATAAGGGGGACAAGAGCCATCATATTTGTAACCTCAAGAGGGGAAGTGAAGCACAGGAAAAGGGTGAAGATGGTAACAATGGAAGGAATAGGAAAGAAAATAAGGGTAGGGCCAAGGATGACTGTGCGCAGAAAGGATTTAAGGAGGACAAGCCAGGAGGTCCCAAGGGGCCTCGTGATGGATGATATACTTGTGGGGGTGATAATTATGCCTTGAATTGTCCTCAAAGACCAAAGAACTGAAGGGAAGGAAGCTATCAGGAGACTCACTAGATCCATGCCGTAGTGGACAACAGGCAGGAAAAATACCAAGCTTCGCCAATTCAGCTAATAGGTAAGCGCTATGGCCAAACTGTCTCTATCTTAATTGATGTTGGAGCTACCAAATGTTTTGTAGATCCTAGAATAATATATAAGGTACCCATTAGATCGGGGTACATGGAAAAATCATGGATAGTCTAGTATGGAAATTGAGTAGAGCGGAGGGTAGATACCTATATCTTTTACAGTGAGTTAGAACTTCCAACCTTCCAAACCCAAGTCAACTTGTATGTGGCACCCTTAGGCTCATATGATGTGATTTTCGGAATAAATTGGTTATCTGAGCATAAAGCTTTAGTGAACTGTGAGGATAAGGTGGTCAACTATCTGGATGATTTTGGAAACCCAGTGGAGGTTTGTGGAATTTAGAGACCCTTAGAGCTTAGATAGATTTCTACAATGCAACTCAAGAAAGCTCATCAAAAGGGATACACAATTTATGCAGTGCATGTTAGTAATCCTAACATAAGGGAACCATATTTAGATGACTATCCTATTCTCAAGGAGTTTCAAGATTTATTCCCTAAGGAACTTACAGAATTTCCTCTGAAGCGGGAATTTGATTTTTCTATTGACTTGGTTTCGGGAGTTGAGCCTCAATCCAAGGCACCTTATCAAATGACCACTATAGAACTATAGGAGTTGAAAGCCCAACTAATGGAATTTTTGGACAAGGGACTCATAAGATCCAATGTGTCTCCTTGGGGAGCACCGATTAGTTTTGTGAAAAAGAAAGATGGAACTTTCCAACTATGTATAGATTATCAAATGTTGAACAAGGTTACCATCAAGAACCGATATCCACTTCTGAGGATTGATGAATTGTTTGACTAGATGAAGGGAGAAACGGTGTTCTCCAAAATTGATCTTAGGTTAGGGTACCATCAGTTGAGGATTAAGGAAGAAGATATTTCGAAGACCACATTAAGAACTTGATATGGACATTATGAGTTCACAATGATACCTTTTGGATTAACTAATGCACCAAAAGCCTTCATGAACCTTATGAATAGTGTGTTTAGGGATTACTTGGATGACTTTGTCTTACTATTCATTTCTGACATCTTAGTCTACTCAAATATTGTCGAAGAGCATGATAGACATTTGAGAACAGTTTTTCAATGATTGAAAGAAAGGAAAATATTTGGTCAGTTGTCCAAGTGTTCCTTTTATCAAGACCGAGTGCACTACTTGGGCCATATAATTTCAGCTGAAGGAGTCTCTATGGACCCCAAAAATATCAAGGAAATTGTGGAATGGCCAATACCATAGAATGTTTCAGAAATCCATAGTCTAATAGGCCTCGCAGGGTACTATAGGAAGTTTGTGCAAGGGTTTTCCTAGATTGCATCTCCTATCACCTCACTCCAAAGGAAGGAAATGCAGTTTAAATGGATTGAAAAATGCAAACAAGCATTCCAACTCCTAAAGGAGAGGCTCATGACAACACCAATGCTAACTATTCCTAATCCTAATGGGAGATTCATAGTAATTACAGATGCCTCCAGAGAGGGATTGGGAGCAGTGTTAATGCAAGACGGACAAATGGTGGCATATGAATCAAGGAAGCTCAAGCAGCATGAAGCAAACTATGCACCTAATGATTTGGAATTGGAAGCCATAGTTCATGCCTTACAAATGTGGAGGCATTACCTTTTGGGAAATCCATTTGAACTCAAGGAAAACCACTTGGGGTTGAGATATATATTTACCCAACCAAACCTTAATGTACGACAGAGGTGGCTAGAATTCCTTAACAAATATGACTTTGAAATTGAATACATAAAATGGAAAGAGAATAGAGTGGTTGATGCTCTCAGTAGATGAAGACATATGATGACCATGATCTCAACAAGGTCTAATTTGAGGCAACAAGTAATTCATAAACTACTTGTGGATGAGCACTATGAAAGAGTGAAGAATGCCCTAGTAGAAAATATTTATGATCATTGGTTTGATGGGTATGAGATGAAACCGGATGGCATTTTGAGGTACTAGAGGAGAATGTATATTCCAAATGCTGGAGAGCTGAGAAAGTTAGTTTTGGGAGAAGTTCACAATGCACCCTACTCAGGACACCCCGATGTATCTAAGATGATCATGGAGTTGAAGACTTTGTATTTTTGGCCTAAACTCAAGAAGGATGTAGTGGAGTACGTAGCTAGATGCTTGGAGTGCCAACAAGTTAAGGCTTAGAATGCACACCAATCCGAGCTATTGTATCCCCATGACATACCTGAGTATAAGCGGTAGGTGATCAATATGGACTTTGTACAAGGGTTTCCTTTAAGCAAGAATAATCACAATTTCATCTTGGTTGTGATTGATAAGTTGACCAAGGTTGTGCATTTCATTCTGAGAAACCTTAAGGATGGATCGTTGACCCTGGCAAAGAAATTTGTTCAGGAGATTTTTCGTTTGCATGGAGTGCCAAAGACTATCATTTATGATAGGGACACATAGATGACCTCAAGGTTTTGGACAACCTTGAATGCGGAATTGGGGACTAAATTGAATTTCAGCTTGGCTTATCATCCTCAGACTGATGGGAAAACATAGAGGGTGAACCAGGTAGTCAAAGACCTTTGAATGTATTGTATGGACCAACAGTATAGGTGGGAAGAATATTTTCCTTTGGTGGTGTTTTCTTACAATAAATCCTATCATACTTCCTTAGGCATGACACCATTTGAGGCCTTGTATGGGCGAAAGTTTTGAACCCCCATCAGTTGGGATAAATTAGAGGACATGATCATAGTAGGACTATAAATGCTTAAGGAAATGGAAGAGAAAATGTGGGTCATTAAGAGCAGATTGAAAGAGGCGACAAACCAACAAAATAGTTATGCTAAAAATAATCAAACTTAGAGGCAGTTCGCAACAAGGGACAAGGTTTTCTTGAGAGTTAAACCTCATAAAATATTTATTGCTTTTGGAAAGTCTTCCAAGTTGGCCCCAAGATATCTGCGACTGTTTGAAGTCTTGGAAGTGATTAACCCAGTTGCTTATAGACTAGCTCTACCACCTGCTCTAGCTCGACTTCATAATGTGTTTCATGTTTCTTTGCGTAAGCCATATCACCTTGATGTGACTCATGTACTTGATTGGAAATCTTTGAAGGTACAAGATTCAGGAGTGGTGCTAGTGGAGTCCATTAGAATCCTGGATAGGCACAATGTTAAGTTGCGAAATAGAGAAATCACACAATTTAAGGTCCAATGGGACCGATATTCTTAGGGTAGTGCTACATGGGAGGATACGAAAGAAATAGAATGCTCCTTTCCACATCTACTTTCTTGAAAGAGAAACTCAATAATCTTGTTTGATATTTCTTTTGGTATGAGATACTATGATATTTCATGCTTTAAAATTTTGAGATGTTGAAATAGACATATATTTCAGAAATGATGTTGAAATAGACATGTATTTCATGAGATGTTGAAATAGACATATATTTTGGAAATGATGTTGAAATAGACATGTATTTCATGAGATGTTGAAATAGACATATATTTCATGAGATGTTAAAACAGACATATATTTTGAAATGATGTTGAAATAGACATAAATGGTCAAGGGTGATGTGATGTCATTCATTTTGACCTACTAGACATCGGGACGATGTCTCTTCCAAGAGGGGAAGGATGTCATAACATAAATTTATTATATATTTATTTAAATATGGAAAATTGAATTGTTGATGAAATTCAATTAAATATTAAATTGAGATTTTAGAATATTCATATGTTGAATATGATGAGTTAACTAATGTTGAATTTATGAAAATCTGAAAACTATTTTTTATATATATGTCATCAAGGATTGAACGTCACTGATCAATTTGCAAGTATGTACAGTAGCAGGGTGACAGGATGAAGAACGAGAACTCAACTGAAGTAGGATTGTTTATTCGGATTGAACGGTAAGCTAGTTGGAATTTAGGTGCACACACCATAAGTAGTGTGATAACTTGCATTTGAATGACTTGCATATACAAGAAAAAGAAATTTTCCTCCAATACGAATTATTTAAATGCTTACAAATGAATGGCTAGTAGATTTAAATGTCTATTCAAAGCTTGCATATGAGTGATTTTATTTAAAATACACAATCACACATGTGTATATATATGTGTGTGTGTGTGTGTGTATATATATATATATAGATATAGATATACATATATAAATGTATGTTATTCAATTATATGAAAGTTATGAATGGAGCCATTTAATATGAGTAAAGAAACATATATGTAAGTATACATACATACATATATACATATATATACATATATGTGTGTGTGTGTGTATGTATGTATGTATGTATGTATACTTACATATATGTTTCTTTAGTCATATTAAATGGCTCCATTCACATCTATATACCTAATACTTGTATATATATATATGTATGTATGTATTCATAATCAAATTCAAATTTTGAAATGTAAATGATAACCGATATGCAATGAAATCGAATGTGGAAGATCATGAAATATATTCCAAGGTAGATCCATGATAGTTGTGGCCTGCAAAATCATTTAGTCAATGTTCAAATTTATGGGCGGCAACGACCATGACAGAAAGGCCATAATGATAGTAATCAGCCACATGCAAAGGGGCGATTTCCATTTTATGTAGAGTGTGGGAAAAAAAGCAAAAGACGATTTTGGAAGGAAATTGACAAGCAATGGAAAAGGCTGAAGAAAATCTCAACCAAGAGGTAAGCTTAACTTTTTTGGAAAGCCATATTGAATTGCATTATTTGGTTATCATATCGATAGCACAATAGAATGAAAGCTTTGTTGTTTTGTATGAGTACGTGACTTGGCTTGAGCCAATGCCACAAAATAGCAACACCCGTAGAGGGATCACCAGGCTTCGGCCTGCTATCTTTGTCAATCTATTAAGCTTATTGGCTAGCCTTTGTGCTAGACGAACGTCTCTTTTTATGAGTATTTTCTACCTACGACTGCATGATGGTCATGCACCATTTGAAGCCACTTGTGGCTATTGAAATGAATAATTTCGATAGAATGTGTAACTTAGATAAATGGAAGACCGTAGGGGATCAAAGATCAACCGTACTAGAGGATACCATCCTCTGCAACTCTTGATAGAATAGTCAGTATTTTCATTTTCTATTGCAATGTTTACCAAAATTGGAAAATTCGATAATAAAATAAAAGGAAGCTTTTGTAATGTAAATTTGAAGCCGTGTTGCATGAAGAGGATTATCCTTGATCCCCTTGTAGTATGTAAGATCAGCCCCTGGTAAACCATGTAGGGAATTGATAGGGGCAAGTTGCTTGAATGTCTCCTCATATTTGCGTGGTATATATATATATATATATTTGTGTTCTATTGCTTATGATATGAGCAATTTGTAATGCCATAAGGGAAAATTTCCTTAGTATTTTTCTCTGAAATATTTGAAGGACTACCCGACCCTTGAAATGGATCGAATCTTGAGTCATCATAGTCAATAAGACTACTTGGAAAAGGCACGATAATGGATTGGATTACAAAGTTTTCTTAAGTTTTTTGACTGTAGTAGAAGCTTGAATATGATATCGACAAGTATGTCGATTATGTTTTCTCTTATTACTACCATATCATTCTAAATTTGCAGACAGGAAACTGTATAGGATTTGAAGAACATGTATTTTTCTCTATGTATGAAACAAGGTTTTGATGTTTAGATTTAAAATAGTAAACAGAGTAAATGACATTACCTTATTATTTTCTTATTTATTTTAATGTAACTGTATAATGATGATCCTGATAAAGGAAAATGCAACTGTAGAAATGCATGCAAAGACTCTATCTTGCTGAAATTTATCCTTGTACAATGAATTTTCATAAGAAAATAATTTATTTGACGACTGTTTAGAATGCAACAGTTTATTTGCGTAGTATTCTTAGTAAGAAACAATACATACTTGGATAAAACAATGGATGATCATGTGAAAACAACTTATTAGATGATTGTGTATAATGTAAACAGTTTACTTGTTTAGTTTGTTTGTTTAGTAGGAAACAAAACTTGTATAAAAACAATGAAATGCCATTCAAAAAGTAGTTAGTAGATTGCAAATATGAATATGTTTATTTCAGAATGTATGCACAAAATTTAACATTAGTAGGCACATATATATGTATGCACTATATACATACATATACTTGTGACATACCTTCTTTTGTTTTTGGTACTTTCTACAAGCTTAAGATGTTAAGTAGAAATAGTCATAAGAATGATATGGTAGATCATTGAAATACATTGTCAAACTTGAAAACCTGAATTTTGTTTAAAGTATGTATATAAATACACAAACTTGAATTCTATTTCTTCTTTGAAGACTCGTGTGGAATAATAGTTATACATCAGAAAAGAATAGTGATACCTTAGTTGACTAGAGCACCTATGGGTAGTTGTTGCTAAGAGGTAGATAGTTGTTACATTAGAAAGTTACCTTCCGGGATGGGTGCCGAAATGGAATTCAAAGAGTATAGGTTTGTTTTACTAGAACCTATCATTTAATGTTGTTGCAACACACTTTTTATGCTTGTCCAAGCAATATGGTTCATTATGTATGTATGAATGAACTATGTGATTTCACTCTTTTCTATTCCTAGCATAGATCTTGCATTTTTTTTTCTAACATACACGATAGAATTTGCATGTTGATGTTGGGCACACACCAGATTCCACCTTGCAGGTTGTTCTCTTACTAAACTATTTGTGCAGGGTCAGACATTCTTCAAGTTAGATGAATACTGAGGAAGCGTAAGCTTCATGGTTGGGCGATAAAGTGCTTCAACCATGTTCTTGTCCACCAGTGGAGTTGAGCGATGAAGAAGAACCTTAATGTTCACCAGACTAGTATAGTTTATGTTGTAATTTGATGTAACTATCATTTAAGTACTTGATCAGAAATGTACCTTGAAATGATATTATGGCCTTGGTGCCAAGTGAACATGATATTATAATTTGACTTTTGAAGAGAATATAAGAATATTCGACTCTTTTAAATGGACATGTGTAGCTATAATTGACTTTAGCCACTAGTTATGTCACTCTAATTTTGGAGTATATTCTTGTGTGACTTACAATAATTATTAAATAAGGAATAATTAGGAATATGTTATTACATCTTGGGATAAGATTAGGTCTAGCTCGCTAAACTTCCTCAGGTGCTCAACATTGAAAGATTGGGAACTGAAGATCCCATCAACTATATTTTGAAACTCATTCTCTAAGGATTTAGCATTCTCATTACCTCCATCTCCCACCATGTTAGGCTATAGTCTGAGTGTGACAAGGTTCTTATGAACCTCCTCTAAAATTGAGTTGCATTCAGTTAGTATCTCTTGGAGTTTCTGCAAGCCTTGCCTTGTGACTTGTAACTTCCACTCTACACTTTTATTCCATATCATGCAATGGGAATCGACAACATTAGATATAATTTTCTCTGTGGAGAACTTCTCCATCCCATAACTCAACATCACCTTGATTTAATTCAAATATTGATTCCATATGGTTTCTTCTTTTTCAATAGTGACAATCTCCTTTTCAATTTCTTGAAACATTTTCCTTTTGGAGAAATCCTAATGATTCAACGATGACTTGATTTACTTTCCTTAACAAGCCATCACTCCAGTCCTTAATAGCTTTCCCAAAAGTTTTACAACTCTTTATCTTATTCATTGCTTCCTTTCGTATCATTTCCATGGGATCAAAGGATGATTCAACTTGAGAAATTGGTTGAGGAGGAAGATCAAAGACTGACTTTAGGCATTCAGTTAGAAATTTGACTTGTTTCTTCAATTTGTCCTTACTCTCCTTGTCCTTTTTAGATCTCTCAACCATCCTTTCCGTTGATACCTAGAATTTGTGTACATCTCCATCCCTCATAGGAGGTCCTAAGTTAATCTTGTCAATGTCGAAGTCACTCACAGTGGCCTGAGTAACCTCTTTCTTTGTGGTAGGATGTGCAACTTCCAGACATAGATTCCCTAAACTACCATAATCTATTAGCCTAGGAGTGGTCTTCAACTTCTTGGGATTTGGGGTCCTTTGAATCAATTTTTCCACCATATCTTGCTTTGGAAGATCTAGCTACACTACCTTCCTTTTCTTTGACAAAGTATCTTTTAGCCAAATAGGGGTAACAGGAACAACGGTCGCCTTGGAATTGGAAGAGTCAAATAATGTTCTCTTTGTGGGAGGATTATTTTTTTGTATCTCTTGTGATTAAGATGGATTAGACCTCTATTTCAGAGGTTCATTTACCTTTCTAATAGATGATGACTGATGGGACGAGGAGGAAGTACTGATTTCTGTGTGTGTGAAAAATGTATCAATTTAAATGAAATTCAAACACATCAATAAGACATTAAATCAAGAAAACTGAAAAAGAAAACAGAATGAACAAACTGTTACTGCAACTTCCCCGAAATCGTCTTATCTCTCTCTAACTCCAGCATTTTGTTGTTTACAATGACTCTCAGATTAGCAGATCAAGCTCAACAAAATGAATAGCTGAAGAATGAGATTTTAAAATGCACACTATGCTAAATGCAACGCTATGCTAAGATGAAAGTATTGCTGTGATTGCATAAGCTGATTGCATGTATGTTCGTGCGTTTTCATATGTATGTGTAGGTAACCAAAGCTTGGATTTGTATCAGTATTTATAGAGTCTTTGAAAGGATTCGATTAGCTGATTTGATTAACGGCCCAAATTAAGCTTGTTCGAATGGATGGTGGAAGATTTTCGAAAGTGGAGAGGAAGATAGAAGGTTTCCCTTTTCCTTCAATTTCCGTCATTGAGACCCAAAGGGAAATTGCCATTTCGAATAATGAGTTTAGAATGAGTTAGAATTAAATAAAATAAATTTATTTAATTTGTAAGTGAAGATGGGTATAGAAACTCACATAATTAAATAAATTATATTTAATTATGTTTTAGAAATGAATTTAGAGTGAGAGGAAAATATTAAATTAAATATTTAATATTTAATTTGATTATGGGATGAAGAGAATATTCCATTTATTTGAATATTCAAATATTCAAACTTTAGAATGATATGATAATTAAAATAAATAATCGTATTTATTAAATTTAATTAAGAGGAATGTGGGAAATGCCAATAATTAAATAAAATTATTTATTTAATTAAGGTAGAAGAATTAGAAAATGAACAATATAAATAAATAATTAAATTTATTTATATGTAGATGACTTTAGGGGAATTAATTAAATAATTCATATTTAATTAATTAACAAGCTTAATCATGACCATTTTTAGACATATACAATTTCAATGTTGTGTAAATCACTTTCTTCTCCTTCGGCCTCTTTATCCTTATCTAGATGGGGTAGATCAATGGGGTCTTATCCACAAGTCTACTAAAACACATTCCTAGCAGGAGGTTCCTCATCACCATCACCTTGAACTTTTGACGGTATTGGATGTGAAGCTGATCTAGAAGTCCCTACAATCATTGAAGGTTGATCACTGCCTCCCACAAGTTGAGCATTTTGCGGCTTGGTTTGAGGATGGGATTGCTTTATATTTTTTTTAGCTACCCTCTCTTGAGTCCTTTCAAAAAAATTTGCAGTTCTTGCTTCAATTGTTTCATTTTCTTTACTATAATTTATGGCAGCAATGGGTCGGTTAGCTATCAAATTCGTAAAGATTAGATCTATTAGATCAGATTCATCATCCTCAATTCCCTGTACATCCCAGTCCAAGCTGTAAGTGACTATTTGTCTCAATGTAAATCTCATTCAGTTTCTCCTCCTTACCTCAAATTCATTAAATTAGTAGCCCAATAATCCTCCAAGTTAGGCTAATGGAAGAAACTAGGTCCTAGTTTCAAATTATCCTTCACATAGTCTTTGAGATCAAAAGGAAAACACTCATCATAAGTATGCAAATTATATCTAGACATTTCCTTTTCTATGTTCAAAGCATCTGATATGGACTGGAAACTACACTGTTACTCTTCTTCGCTCTTCTGGGTGCCTTGGGAGTTTTATAGGAAAACTAGTAAAACCACTAACTCTTATATAAGAAAACCTTTGAAATTGGATAAAATGACTACCATTGAAAAATTGCATGGATTTTGGTGAAAGCCGCATCTCAATTTTTCCTTGTAGCTCCTTGGTCATCCTCATGGTAAAGGTATTATATATCCTTCTGTGGTGAAGGAAACTCTTGTTCAGTTGTAGCTTGTCAAGGTACTTGAAAATTGGTACTTGGTCATGGGGAAGGTTGCTTGGCCTCAAGCTTGGCCATGGTCTGGCATTTGCAATGGCATAAATTAAATAATAAGACATGTGGAAAGCTCTATTGACTCTAAGGAAAACTAGCAAGTTATGCATTCTATCACTAATGAGTTGCGCCCAGTCTAAAAATTGGTTTCCCTTGAAAGTAAAATTTGAACAAAAAAGTACATCCAATATTAGAACCCATAAGCATCTTCATTTCCTTGGAATCTGTGCAACAACATAATTATATCAAATATCTCATCAACGAAGTGATTCCTATGCAGGTTTTGGGGCAATTGAGATTTACCTTGCCTAGGATTTGCTAGTCAATTCTTTGCCATCACATTTCGGTAAAAGCCCTTTTTGAGTGAGAAATCAACCTATGCATTGGTGGAATCTAGGGCTGAGTAAGCTTCTCTTTCAAGAATTATCAAACATGAGGCAAAGGTGGTTCTTTGAATTTTAACCACCAACCTATTATCTTTTGTTATGTTTTCTCGAGATTGGGAATCATAATGTCTGATGCATTCAAGAACTAACTCTAGACATTGGACCACTACAAGGAATGTAGCTGCTTCAACCAATCCATTACCGAATACCTTTTATGTGATGGGTGGTGGATTGGGTACATTGAATTTCTCCCTAAATTCATTCATATTCACCTACCCGAGCTTAGTGTCCCCTATCTCTTTTTTCTTGCATAAATTTCCTTTTAATTCCCCATGGGAAATGTGCAAGTACATGGGAAATAAATGACATCCTCTTGACATATATGCACGTGTTAGATTTCATATCACCACTTCATTGCAACCGCTTTTCAAAATTTTGAAAAGGAATGGCTATAAGGGTAGAGAGATGGACAGTTCACATAACTTCGTAAATCACCGTTGAGGTTCATCCTTCATTGTAAAATATTGCTTGTCTTTCAATAAGAATTGATGAGCTCATCGTTCTTTCTTTGAGGCAGTAAAAAGGGAAGTTCATCGAACTTAACAAAACACCACCAACGTTGCCTTAACCTCAAAAATAGACCAAAGCGTGAATTACAAAATTTACATAACTCAAGATAACATCGCCGATATTAAGGATGACACAAGGGAAAGTCTTCTAGCGGACAAAGGGAAAGTTAGAGAAATGTTAGTAAACACCACTTGAGTTATACTATTCACTTAAAACACCACCGATTCACAACTTAGCCAAAAATTAAGAATAAAACAAATTTTTCTAAGGATGACCAAAAACGTGATAACACCTCCAAATGAATTATTATTTTTAGAATGTCTATCTCTTTGTGGTGATCAATTTCTATAATTGTCTTGCCTACTCAATCTACTTTGATTCTTCCATAAATCGATTGTAAGAAACATTAAGCTTATGGATCCCTATGAGGTTGTCAAGTCAAAGGAAAAAACTATCTCAATTAGCCCCCTTGTGGATAATTCAAACATAACTCCACATGGAAATGATAGTGGAATAATAAACTAAAATAAAATTTAAAAGTACACTTGATAATGAGAGAAAATCAAAATCCTAATATGCGTACCAATTAGGAGATACGAGGAAGGAAGTTGGGACTTGGTAGTAAAGGAAATGGGAGGCAAGATGGAGAGAAATGGAAGCATTGGTGACATGGGGATAAAGAGGGATGAAGTAGGAATGGGAAAACAATAAACTAAGGAAAATTAGGATGAACTAGAAGCAAAAATATATGAGAAGAAGAATGACAATGAGAGGGGAAGAGGACCACAAAAGCTACTTCATAGCTTCATAATGATGCATGAATAGGGTACCAATATTGATGAGGATTCTCTAAGGATCTAAAGATCACAAAAAATAATGACGAAATCAAAAGTACAAAGGTGAGACAATAGTGTGATGCCAAAATGAGAGTAGGACGACTACTTTTATAGATTTTTGTTTTTTTGAGTGAGAATCATTTGAATTGACATTGGTCAACCTAGCAAAAGGGTTCATTAAATTTTATAACCATGAGAAGTTGGGACAATTGTACCAAAATGAGGGGTAAGGGCTTAGGTGTCACATACCTTGAGATGGATGAACTAAAAGAGAAGGAAGATAGAATTGTACCAATACCAATGGAGATGGTTTAATCCTAATTACATATTAGATGCAAAATTTATGAAATAAATAAGGTGAAAGTCTAAGATTTTCATAATATGGGATAAATAAGCATTTAATTTTTGTAGAAATCACCTTGGAAATGAAAACATGTCTAGTTTAAGCATGAAGGAATCTTATAAGAAGGCATAAAGACACATGAAAAGGGAAAGAGGGACATAAGGATAAATAAATAGGTCATAGGAAGGGGTCAAGGAATAAAGATATGGGAAAGTGACACAAGGAAAGGGTACCAAGCTAAGGGAAGAAAGAAAATAAGCTAGAGAAAGGTTTTCAATATAAGAAAACTAGGAAAAATACTAAACTAAAAATAAAACATATACAAATAAATTACAAGGAATGCAATTTATATTCTTATAATCACCAATAATTAATAAATAATAAATAAACCATTAGTAGTGCAAGGTGTATGAAAAACCTCTACCAACATTCTTTGACTTGTCATATACCTTGCAAGAGAAAAAGGGAATACCATCAACTATTTGTTAGGGGCCAAGAGGTCCATAATTTCATTGCACCATCTAAAGTTGTTCATGCTCATATAATTTTTTAATGTATATCTAATAGTATCCAAAGTTTCAACCATTTCAAGCATCACCCTCCCATCCTCCACCAAGTCATGAGCAAAATCACAATGAAAATAAATGTACTTAATTTGTACATGAAATTTTGGGTTCTTTGCAAAGTTGATGGTACCTCTAATAATTGCATCTAATCCAAACTAATCCATTATTCAATCCATATAAACACAATATATCAATCTAGATGACCTCCTTATAAGAATGAATATCTATCATATAATTTTCCTCTATCAAGGAAAAAGTGACCATACTTTGTCACTTGCTCGTCTAACTCACTACACCACCATATAGGTTAAAGATAACCAATAGTAGATCTCCTAATATTATCATAACTTACCTAATTAGAGTTCACACATCCTTGTGTTGGAGGTTTAAGGAGTTTGACATTGATATGCTTGTTGGCAACATGAGAATGGGTGTACAATATGTAGATGCATTGTTGTCATTGATGTCAACATTGTGATTTGGTATGGAGATTTATGTGAAAACCATTTGGTGAAGCATGAGTTTGTATATAGATGATAATCCAATGCATAGATGCAAGAAGGTTTGATCTGATGTAGACAACAAGATGAAGAATTGGATATGTCAAAACATAATTTTCAATGTACAAAGCATTCAATTTTCAGTCCGCATTGGTCTGGATTGAAGAATCTTGCTCTATGGTTCCAAGGAAATTTTGTTGGATGTCAAAGGAGTTTGAATCCAAAGTTTCATATCTTTTAGCTCTTCGGTGAAGACGTTATGAATGATAGTATTGCTACCTAATTTCACTACTTGATCAATTAGGTTGAGCTTTGTGTTTAGAAATCAGGAGAGAGGTACATTTTTTAATTATCCTTCCTATATTACATTCAATTGCATAAACAGAAAAATTAGAAGATTACAAAACTATAGTAACAAATCATTGCATTTATACAATTGCATATAACATAGAAAATATTTACACAAATCTTTCTCAAAAGTAATCTTTATTGATTCAAAAATGTACATTATCTCACACAAGCCGTGAGATTGACTTTACTTATTCAATGCAAATAAAGAAAATCATATACATAAATAAATGAATGAAGTAATGTGCATGTAGGGAGGGCGACCAGTCATTGCCTAAGAATGACTGGTTCTTGTTGTATCGTCTTGTCCTGCCACTACTTCATACTGCTTGTTTCCTCACTCCATATTGCTCCTAGTTCCTGCATCAGACAAAAGCAATGGTGTTAGAGAAATGCTCTAAGCAATGAAAAGTCTCAAATCATACATGAGCAGGCACTTATACATATAAAAATTGATCTTCAAAATGTGCATTAAACAAGTAATGCATACCTTGGATGTCCCAGAAAACCATTGAAGTCATCAAAAACATCCAAAAAATATGCATTTATTTTTCTAATATGTTTGCTTCATGTGCAGATATGTGAAAAGTAATGTTACTGATTTGTTTCGTCAAGTTACAACATGTGGGTTAAAACGTGGATCCCACAAGGGTTGAGCCCGACATGCTAAGTTATCAAATAATGAGCTCATTTGAGCTTATTTAAGAGGGAAATGCAATCTTAAAAGGCATCATGTCAACGTGATCATGGAATGATAGTGAACATGCATACATATTGAGTTCACAAAGTATTTCTTCAAGGAGCAGCTACAGAGGCTAAATGGAATTATATTATGGCAACCTCATATGCATTAATGAAATCACATTTTGACAATGTATACAAGCATCAAGTAATGAAAAGCAAACATCAAAGAGTATGCATAAAATGTTTGTTCCAATCTATACATGGATGAAGGTGGCCTTCATATAATCAACAATGCTCAAGGAGGATAACATATGTGTTTGTTTATCTTTCACTATAAAGGAACACAACCAAATACAAGGACAATGCCATGGTAGCCATAGGCTCATAACATATGCATAAAGTCATGAAAATCAAGCTAACAATCCAATGATAATGATAGTATTATTCAAAAAGTAGAGATATTCAAAAGCACAAAGCTTAACAATCCATAAGGGAATTTGTCAAGACCAGGGTACAGTGAGTGTCTTTTTCTCTGCATATAGGACTTGATACAAAAGGTAAGCTTGGTAGGTTTTATCATAAGCTATCAAGGTACAAATTTGCATTAACAAGTTTTGTCTTGTAATTCAAAAAAGTCAAATGAGCAAGTAAGCAGTTGATTCCTGTAGAGTCATAACTGTGATCTAGCATGGCAACATGTTAAGGAAAATGTCTCAAGATTTGGAAAGTTAATGGAACAGTAATACAATATGTTTGTTGTAAAGATAACATGATCATACAAAGGCAATCCTTTTATCAGATGGTCACATATGCCCATTCACCAGAACAAGTATTGGAATATAAAGCTTTCAAAGTTAAACAGAGGTCACGAAGGCAGTTGGAGTGAGTAGGCATATAAAATTTCACAGTCAAGGGACAATTAATAAAATTTCACAGTCAAGGGACAATTTTCAATCAGCAAGAAGGAATATTCCATAATAGTCCTATAGAGTGAAACAAAGGCACAATACAATTAGATCTTCTTTTGGTACATAGTGCAAGGCTCAAATATTTGGAAGGTAAAATGTCATATGAAATATAAGGATACTCATTTTGGAATGCAAGAGTCACCATGAAATGAGGGAAAATTTTGCAATAGTAGATCTAACTCAAAAAGCATGGCTAAGCAATCTCAGTCCAACACTTCAAGTGGACAGTCATTACAAATGATGCAAAGGTGCATAAATGATGATAGTCATAAGGGTATTGACCTGTGTAAGGGGAAAAGAGATACATGGAAAACATACAAAGCTCAAAGTGGAGTTTCATCTCATTTTAACAAATGGAATAAAATATACAAACCCAGAAAAGTTATAATGCAGAGCTGAAGTTTTGTATCCAAACCCTTGGTTTTGGGTGACGAGTGAGAACCCAATTTTTTTTAAAAGTTACAGGAAGTATGATGGAGGCCATGGGTTTTATTGGCCCATATATAGTCTTTGCAACCTGAGCCATAAAATGAGAGGCAAAGAAATGAAAGTATATGGCTCGGTTCGAGCTTTTTGTTCTTCAAAATAATGAAAATCCTACAGAAACAAAAAAACCTTGAAACATTTATGGAGTTTTTCCAGAGTGTACTAAAGAATAGATGCTTATACCATGCTTGATCATGGCTATATATCAGAGCAAGAATCACAATTAAATGTAGATAGACCCAAAGTGGCCTTTGAATCAAAGAAAGATTGATACTTGAAAAATTTTGCTTGACAGAGAGAAATTGTTTTCCCAAGCTCTTGAAGAAGTTTGATGGTGGCCGAATGGAAGGAGAAAACACAAAAGAAAAAGATATGGAAATTATCAGAAAAATGCATCTCATGGTCTATAGGGCCCAAATCATTATTAGAGAGGCTTTCATTCATTTTTGTTTTCAAAAGAATAACTTACCAGGTGGTCTATGTGGAAAATCAACAAATTCTAGCACAGGAAATGCCTCTGTGCAACCTTGAAAATCCTTTAGGAGGACCTCTTACAGAGTTCTATGAAACCTTCATGGAGTCGGCGGTGTTAGCTTCTTCTTGAAGATTCTACATAACAAATGAAATGAAGCTTCTTTCTTTTTTCTTTTTCTTAGGGTTTCAAACCCTATGTTAATGCCAATGGAATATGGCTTTTTGCTATTGTTTTTTAAAAATATACATTGCAACTAATACCCCCGTGGATTTTTCCTTTGCCTTGTAATTTAGGCATGAAGTATGAAAGATGACTTAGGCATGAAGTATGAAAGATGACTTAATAATTCCTTTCACTTTTGTCTATACCGATACATGAAGGTGGAAATCTTTTATTTTTGCATTTACTTTATATTGTAAATGATTAATTATAAATGATGATTTATAAATCATTTAGTTTAAGTCATCATCTTTTAAATGAAAATAAGAGCACATGTTCACAATACCAAGTCATGAGAGGAAGAGAGATATGCTTTGAGTTGTGATCTTGGAGAGCATATAGGGGCAGTTGATATAGTTGGAAAACATATGCCAAGGATTTAGGAGGTTGTTTTGACCTTTTGAAAGCACATTTGAGAGCATCTTGGAGTGATATTAGCTTGCCTTTATGGAGGAATTGGTCAAAATTGACCATTTCAACCTTATTGATCACCTTTGGAGATAGATTTACATGCTAAATTTGGGGTTTATTGTTGCATCCGACCCAAGATGCTTCTAGAGCCTTTTTTAGTGGAACCACTTGGGCTTTGGCTACTTATTAGTTTTCGTAACTCATTTTTTGAGTTAGTTCTTGATATGCATTTATGTATTTAGTGACTATTCAGTCCTTTGGCAGAATCTTGCAGACTTTTGTAACTCTTTGGATATGGAATACAACACAAACCTTGGAGTATTTTGGTGATGAAATTCTTGCGTTCTTGTTCTTGCAGCTTTGTGCATGTTAGTGATTGATCAATTTACTTGTGATATTTTCATAATTTGCTTTTAGCTTTGTCTCATAGTTTATGCCTTTTCTGCAATTAGAGAATCGATGCAGGTTGCTAACTGTGTTATAAGATTGCTTATAGTTTACAATTGTGAAGTTTATCTTCCTTTTGCTAATGACTGTGATTGACCTTTTGGTGAAATATTTATGTAGAGATTCACTGTAACAGGTTGTACAAACTTAATTTTTGTCAATTTGAACCAAGTGTTAAAAAGTTGAGTTTTCATTATTCTTATTAGTTTGGTGTATCACCATAGGGATACTTTCATTTTCAGCTTTTCCTTTTTAGTTAATCCTTCTCTTCTCCCTTTCCCCTTCAAAAATTAGTAGTTTAGGTGATATTACCAGCTAGGAAGCTGGCCTATCTAGAGGTTCATTCTCATTTCAGGTAACCCACAACCCGAGAATTATCCCATGTTTCTCTAGCTAACTGAGTTTCACAACTCAGTTCAGGTGCAAGCTTTAGAGATAACAAGTATATTGGGTCTATCAGTGACAATGTTTTCCAATGAAAAATGTATGTTTTTTATTAGTCTACATCTCACAGTAGAAGAATGTTTAGTCTTGCGGATTTGTGGAGTTGTTTAAAGTTGTCAAATGCACCTACAATCCATGTGGCGTGAAGTCTGGAGGTCCTTGTGTCAGTTTGGAATGATTTGTTGTTTATTTTTATATTAGGTCATCAATGGCATTGACCTAATATGTTTAAGGTTATGTGGATCTTGAATAAGTATTAATGAGTAACGTGGGAGCTATTATAGGTCCATGCTGACCTATTTGGACTTGTTATAAGTTTTGATTGTGGCGTGTAGTATTTTTTGGACCAAAAAGTTATAACATGCATGATACATTTAATTAGGCCGACCTAAGTGATGTTGCAAGGGTTGCAAATGTAATGAGTATAACTATAAGATCATTTTTGTGTTGGAGGATGATGATAGCACATATGCAAGTGTGGTTGATGCGAACTATGTGAATATGATGTGAATACAGAGTAGAGAAGAATGTTAGATTAGATCAGTATGAAGTGTGTAAACTCTATATATTGAGCTTTAGTGGAACTATAATTCTTGCATATTGTAGATGTAATTGTAACAGTTCAAATCTTGACTGTGTGCGACCCTCTCTTCTATATTTTCTTCATTCTTTGGATAGTGAGTCCACTTGCAGTGAGCATTTCTATAATATGTTGTAACTGGTTTTAATATATTGTGAGCTAATCATCACAGTGGTTTTTCCCTCTTTGGGTTTTCCACATAAAGATCTAGTGTTCATGTGTTATGTGCTTTAATGGATGCTTTCATGCTTTCCTTTCTTATTGTAAACCGAATATATTATGTGGAATGAATGTTTAAATGTTTAATTGGTTTTAAATAATATCGATTCACCCCCCTCAACATTTTGAGTGCTCAACAATTGGTATCAGAGCTTGGTTCCTTGGAAGAAGCTTAACTACATGAGGAAGGTCTTGGAGGTTGAACACATAGCTGTTAGAATTATCCTACTCCTCTGAAAGAAATTACCATTGTTGGATTCACTGAAGAAGATTGCATGGTTGACATGAATGGAGAGCTTAGAATAGCCCTTGAAGATCTAGAAAGGACTGAAAGTGAGAACAAAGATATGAATGAAAATGTCAATGAAGTAGATGAATGCATTAGAAAGTTGAGGGAACAAATCAAGAATTTCAAAGAATGACATAAGGAGGTCAATGAGAAGCTGAAGCAAGCAAATGGAAAAATTACCAGTATGAAGGTGCAAGTTGAAGAAGGAAAAAGAGTTGAAGAATGTCTAAGTGCCAAGGTGAAAAGCAAATCCGAAGAATGTTCAAAACTTGAAGAAGTTGTGACCTTGAGATCAGATTTTGAAAAAGAAAAGAATCAAGAAGACAAATTCAAGATGATCTTTATAATGCTTGATGGAATGATTGCAAATCAGAAGAATTCTAAAGATAAAGGCGGATTAGGGTTTGAGAAAGGAGAAATTTCAAAGGAATATCAGACACTAAGTGCTGAAAAGAAGAACAATGAAGAAAAGAAGATTGAGGACAAGAAGAGAAATGGCAAGTAGGTTTGGAATCAAGGGAAATACTTCAAAGGAACACCTATTAGACAACCAAATACACAATGTTACTTATCTTTTAATGGTTTATGTTATTCCTGCATTAAATTTGGACATAAGACAATGGAATGTAGAAGTAGAATGAATCAAGATGTTTCATCTTTTCTCAGTCAGTGCTTTACATGGAAAAGATTTGGTCATAAGGCTAGTGAATGTAGAAGTCAAATGATGAATGGCTATAACAATGGTACGAGGTTTCAATATTTCAATGGCTACTATTATGCATGCAATGGATTTGGGCATAAAGCTAATCAATGTAGATCCATAATGGGTGGAAGTAATTTTGTTCAAAATGTTGTCACTTATTACAATTGCAATAGACTAGGACACATTTCAAAATTTTGCAGAAGCAAGAATGTGAAGAAGAATAATCTAGATGGTAAAGAAGAATGATTAGTGAAAAAGGTTGGTCTAACACAGATAAAAAATAGATGAAAAATATTTAGAGAAAGAAGGAAGATCATGAGACTAAGCCTGAATTTTTACCAACATCTGGTGTCGATGTTTCCTCCAAAACCTAAGGAGAAAGCTTTGGCTTAGGGGGAGCATTAACAAAAGATCCTTTCTCCCCTACCAGAGAAATGGTGTTGATGCTTCAACACATTGGAATAAGGTGTAGGTTAACATGGTTAACCTATTGGTGAAAGAACAAATGGAAAATATTGAGTTACGGAAGTTTGCAGAGCATTTGAAATTGACTATGCACACAATTAGGGTTTTTACCAGCTTTTCAAAATGTGTATTCAATGTAAATTAGGTTAGTTCAAAAAGGGTTGATAAGTAATTTCATACTCAATTTAAGTCATTTGTAAATGAGCATTTGAGGAGAAAAGAGTAGTGAAGAGTGAGGTGAAGCATTTTAGAAATTCTCACGTATGAAACCCTAACTGAAAAGCGATCAAAAGGTATTTACAATTCTATCTTTCCCCAAGTATTTCAAAATTACTTTGAAGTGTTAGAAATTTATACACCACAAGTAGTTAAGGTAGAGGATCATCCCCACCCTAAATTCAAATGACATCCTGATAAATTCATGGTCGATGATCCAGATGGTGCATTTTCACACATTCCATATGGTTTTTTGCACACAAAAGATGTAAGGGTATACATACATGTGAAGTTGGAAGAATATGATCACTCTAAATTGGGTGATGTGTGGGTTAATGAACTCACTGGAGATGAGTTTGAGTTGAAAAAAAAATTGAGAGCTAAAGGCTTATTTGGCTCTCTTGAAGGTACATCTAGTGTTAGGAGATATGGTAGAACATCTACCCCTTATTTGGTTGCCCCCAAGTCCTCTGGGACTAAGCCATCAACAAGTGGAACAAAGGGAAAGGAGCCAAGTATTCTAGAAAAATAGACAAGTGCCCCTATGAAAGAAAAGTCTACTCCAAAAAAGTAGCAAAGTATGCTTGTGAAGGAAATGACATCCCCAACAAAGCAACTGGGTGCTTCTCAAAGGAGAAGATTAAAGAAAAAAGCAACAAGGGAAAAATATATGGGTGTGAATATAGAATATGAGGAGGAAGAAGAAGAAGGACCATAGTTGGTTTGAAAAGGGAAAGAAAAAGTGTCACAAGGAGAAACAAGTGCAAAGAAACAAAAGGTTGATATTGCGAACACAAACAGTGACGTTGAAGTAGAAAAAGAAAAAGAAGGCTATAAAATTTAGATGAGGGAGAAGAAACCAAAATTTGGTAAAGGAAAGAAGTCACCAAAAGCAAAGAAGAAGAAGAAGGACAAGTCTTCCCATTTAGTAAGGAAACATAGCCCCGTGAAATTAGATTCTTTATTTAATAGTATTGTAGAGCACAAGATGCTAGAGAAAATTGCAGCATTGTATACTCCTACGGATGATGTTGACAAGGCAACTATAAAAGAAGCATTTGTCAAGTATATTATTACTTTTGAGGTCAACATGAAGAACATAGTGAGTCAACTACTTGAGGAATTAAAGAATGTACTATATTCTAGAAGACATGAAGCCATCGTTGAAGAAGCAAAATTGATATCTTTTGCTTTGGAGAAGGTTAGTGCACCTCTCTCAGATGAAAATAAAGCTATCTTGGCCTAGATGTACAATAAGTAGTTTTGAATAAAACAAAGGGTAACAACCCTTATGAGTAGAGATAAAAATGATCTTGAGAGGCTCTGAAATGAGTTTGTGGAGAAGGTTGTCAATTTGGAAAAAAGGTTATGAATGACTCCAGACACTAAAAAACACATGCATGATGATATGCCTACTCCAAGAGTTAATATAACAAAAGAAGCACAAAAAAAAGATGCTCAAGATGAGCATGGAGCAAAAGAGGAGAATGTGTAGGATGGTTTTCAAATGTGGAAGAGAACATTGTAGAACAAGGAGCTACTGATAACACTCGTCCAGTAGGAGAAAATATTACTAAAGAAGAGACTATTGAAGAGACACAAAAGGGGGATACTCAGACAGGCCATAACTCCCCTCCTCTGAAACCTGAAAGGAATTTGAAGAAGAAGCAATAAAAGACAACTCAGAGATGAATGTGCCTCTGGATAACAATGAAAAATCAATTGATGAAGAAAAAAATGATGAAGAGCCTTATAATGCTGAGAAGATTAATGAAGAAAAAGTAGAAAAATGCATTGGTGACAAGGAAAAGGCTTTGGAAATGAAGGATACAGAAGATTAAGTAAAGATGGTTGGTGAATCTTCTGGTACCTTTGGAGATTCATTAAAGAACTTGTTGAGTATGCAACTCTAGTTCTAGTTGGTTGTGTCTGCCCAACTACTATAACTTCCAATGCAACAAGGGCAGGTTGATATGGGTAAAATATCCCCTTTGCACAAGCTATAGTTAGGAAATAAATTCCACACCTCTGCATAGAAATAAATTGTACAAACTCATAATAAGAGTGTAGATCTTTTTGATGAAGCAATGAAGGTGCTACAAGAGAGTATACCTAGTGCGAGAATTGATAACTCTTTGTCTGGTATGGAAAAATTTGAAGTTTTTACTTGATTCATTTAAATAATATTCCAATGATCTGAAGGAAAAACTATAGAAGGGAATTTATAAAAAGGTGAATGATAAAAGAATGATGGATATAATAGAGAAATGTGCCACCGTACATGACAAATTTTAGAATAATCTTAAAGATGTACAAAATTTTGTTTCAGAAGCTAAGATGTTGTTCCAATTCTATATGGAGTGGCCCAGGTCCACTAAAAGCATTAAGGATGAGATGGACTCCATTGAGTCCCAGATTGATAAGGCATTTGGTGCCTATGATCTGGCACAAGATATTGATGGGAACACAAGGTTAGTGATTGAGAATCTACACGAGTGGTTCTTCCAACCACAAGTACAAAAAGAGAAGATTATAGTGAAATTTGGACATCTCAGGGATATGGTGAATGTAAAATTTATACCTATTTACAATGCCTTGATGAGTGCAAAAAAAGCAATGAAGTTAAATCCGGTACCCAACACTCTGGATGATGGAGAAGAGATCCTCATGGAGTTCAATACACATAGTCGTATGCTTGGCCTAGCCAAGAAAGGCTAGGAAGAAGGCAAGAAATATTGGAAAGCACACCTTGAGAAATTGTAGGTGTCAAACACTTCTTCTAGTTGATGGTGTACATTTTCTTTCTTTTATGTAAATTTCAAATTTCTTTTTTAGACTTCATTATATGTATGCAGAAGGTAGAAATAGAATTCTAATGAAAATTATGATCCATTTTTATGGATAGCACTATTAGGCAGAGTATGTATGTAATCTGGTGAAGAGATGGAAAGGGGGAGAAGCAAAGAACAATAATATGTCTATATGTTTTATGCCCTTTGCCCTTGATGTGGTGTAGGAGCACCTAGTTGAGTTCATGCCTCCATGAGGCAATTTTTTGTAATTTTTGAGTTTTGGGTGTGTGTCTTTTGAAATAAGGTCTTTGTTGACCATTTCAAATGTTTTTGATTTTTTTTTAGGTTGCTAGGAGTCAAGTTGTAAAATCTTGCAAAATCTTGTCAACTTTGCAAAAATTGTTAAATTGCAAAATTGTAAAAATGAGGAATATGAAGGGTCATTGTGGGAAAATAAGTTATTTGGTTATTGAAACTCAAAGGGTAGTTGGGAAACTGATGTCATATGTTTAAATTAAGCCTTGGATGGTCGAATCTAAGTTTTGAGAGGTTTGTTACATTTTTGAATGTCAAATTTCTGTTTCAGAGCTTGGTACGACCTTGTAAAGAATTTTTATGATTTCTAGTTAATTGTACTGGATGGAGAATTGAATTAGACTTTTTTTTGGTTTTGGACTCATTGAATTCCATTGAGTTTTGAGTGTTTTATCACCATTTTGCTTAAGAAAGGTTTGTAGAATTAGGCATTTGGGACAACATAGCAACAAGTTTTTGAGGGATATGTTCCAAAGTAACCCCACCTGCATTTAATATTTGTTATATAAGGTCTTAATGGGTATCCAAATCAGTTTTTAGATTGTTGGTTTGAGTTGTCTTCTGCAAATTATGTCAAAATTACCTTATTTGTTACTCTCATAAAAGCATAGTGAAAGATTATGAGAAAAATCATTTGTTTGAAGTGTTAGAGTTTTGGTCTTGCAAAGTTCATTGAATTTGTGTTAGTTTGGAGTTCCCTTACCTCTGAATCATGTTGTCAAAGGGGGAGAGTATTTTTGGAGAAGATTTGATGCATGTTTCCATTAATGAAAAAGGAGGAGATTGTTGGAGGTTTAAGGAGTTTGTCATTGATATGCTTGTTGGAAACATGAGCATGGGTGTACAATATGCATATATAGTGTTGTCATTAATGTAATTTTTTTGATTTGGTATGGAGATTGATGTGTTGATCGTTTGGTGAAGCATGAGTGTTTATATATATGATAATATAATGCATAGTTGCAAGAAGATTTGATCTGGTGCAGATAGTAAGTTGAATAATTGGCTAAGTGTCAAAACATAGTTTTTAGTGTACATGGCATCCAGTTTTTGGTTTGTATTGGTTCGGATTGAAGAATCTTGCTTTGCAGTTCCAAGGAATTTTTTTTGGATGTTAGAGGAGTTTGAATCCAAATTTTCATGTCTTTTGGCCCTCTAGTGAAGAAGTTATGAATGATAGTATATCGGGTCTACCAGTGACAATGTTTGCCAGTGCAAAATATATATTTTGATCAGTCTACACTTCATCGCGGAAGAGTATTTGGTCTTACGAATTTGTGGAGGTGTTTACATGTGTTAGGTACACCTATGATCCATGTGGCATGAAGTCTGGAGGTCTGTGTGTCAATTTGGAATGATCTGTTGGCTTATTTTAATATTAGGTTATCAACGGTGCCGACCTAATATGTTTAAGGTTATGCAAAGCTTGAATAAGTATTGATGAGTAATGTGAGAGCTATTATAGGTCCATGCTGACCTATTTGTAATTTTTATAAGTTTTGATTGTGGCGGTGCAGTGTTTTGGGTCAAGTTATAACATGCATGATACATCTAATTAGGTTGACCTAACTCATGTTGCAAGGGTTGAAAATGTAATAAGTATAAGTATAAGATCATTTTTGTGTTGGAGGATGATGATAGTGCATATGCAAGTGTGGTTGATGTGAATTGTGTGAATAGGATGCGAATGCAGAGTAGAGAGGAGTGTTAGAGAAGATCAGTATGAAGTGTGTAAAATCTATATATTGTGCTTTAGTGGAACTGTAATTATTGCATATTGTAGATGCAATTGTAATAGTTCAAATCTCTATTGTGTTCTACCCTCTCTTCTATCTTTTCATCATTTTATGGGCAGTGAGTCCATTAGGACAGTGAGTACACATGTAGTGAGTGTTCATGTGTTAATGGTTGATTTTATGCTTTCATTTTACTACAAACTAAATATGTTATGTAAAATGAATGATTAAATGTTTAAGAGGGTTAAGAGAATATTGATTCACCCCCCCTCTCAGTATTTTGGGTGTTTAACACCTTGAATGTCCACAAAGTTTTGTAGGTCCCCTAAGACATCATCTCCTCAATAACATCTAAAATATACTATACCAAAAATATCTTAAGACCCTATTCACTACAACCCAAAGATCTTGACGAGGATTAGTCGTAAAAAGACTTAAGAATCCCATTTCTTGGGCAATGCCTAGTTTGGTGCATACAAAAACATACACAAGACTAACAACTACACTAGTGTAAAAAACATTAGACATATCCTCCATCTCACTAGGTGTAGATAGACATTGTTCAAATGATAAATTAGTTCCACCAAAATAGGAACAATCATTGGTCTACTATTTCTACCATGTTGAAGTACTAAAACAAAAATTTGACATACTTACTTGGCCTAACCAAAGCTTTATTTTTAATCTCTCTTCTAACATCCATACCAAAAATGAACTTATTAACCCCTAAGTATTTCATATCAAAATATGTAGAAAGCTAAGATTTCAAGTCTATAATCACCTCCATATTGTTAACAAAAAGAGATATCATCAAAATACAAAGTGATAAAAATGAAAAATCATTGCCCTATTTGTAATAAACACAATGGTTTGGTTTGGACGTCACAAATGCTAATATCAACATAAAAAAATGAAACTTTAATATTACATTTTGGGAGACAATGTAAGACCGTATGAATATTTTCTTAATATATAAACCAATGACTCCTTATTTTTATAGTTCTTTGTCCATGAAAAATAAATTCCTTCCTCCAATTTACTATGCATGCAAGTTATTATCAAATCCGCAAATACTCTATCTCAAGATCAAAAGCCATGACAACAATAATAAGAACCTAATAGATGTCAACTCAACAATTAGAAAAAAATCTCCCCAAACTCCATTCCCTCAACTTGGAAATATCCTTTTCCAACCATAGTACCTTGTACAAGTCTCAACATTGTCATCTAAACTAAAATTCTTCTTGAACATCCATTTACATACAACATGATTACTTCCTTATGCCAACTAAACCAAGTCCCAAGTCTCATTACTTTTTAACACAACTAGCCTATTTCTAGGGCTCACTATTTTCCATCTCAATTTTATCTTTCACAATTTGAGGATCATTAGTGTTATTAATCAAAGCAAAAAACATATAAAATTAGGTAAGCCATACCTTTTTGGTTGATTTCTTTACTAAGTGGATATCCCCACAAGATGAGGTGGAAGTAATTTCTCTTCTAAACTCATTTGAGCTTTCCTCCTCATTAAGTCCAACCTAAACCTTTGGTTTAGCCTTAAGCATATCTATCTCATATTTCTAGTTGTAACCACACACTAGACTTTGTAATTTTATCTAGTTTCTCAAATATACAAGAAATTTTGATCTTCCTCCAGTGTATAATGATGACGTGGATTTGATAATGAGGAAATATGTGCTTGACTTACCATTTAAACTTATTGGAGAGTATGTTTAGGCCACCAATACATTTAGGCACCCCGTTTGAGTGCTCCAAAGTCAAACAAAAATCCATGAAAACAAGTATATGTAGAGGAGCTTAAAGCAACTAGCGTGTCAAAGTTAAAGTTGCATGTGTTTTTTGTAAGATTTAGGTATTATTGGTATTATAGTCTACCATGATCTATACTTCTTAATATGGAATTATTATAATATTTTGAATGTGTAAGGTGTAGATTAATTTTGGAGTATTTAGAGTACATTTTAGAGTGGTTGGGGTGTAAATGTACAACATCACATCTAATAAACTTGACTAAATCTTTGAGTCTTTTTATACAATCCTTAATATCTATTCATGGTATAATATGTTTCGTATTTATTTATCTTAGTTAAATGGTTACTTTTTTCACACAATATTGTAAAGAAGAAATAGAGTTCTCTAAGTAGTGAGGAAGAGATGAACGGTTTGAATGATCATTTGGAAAGGAGTTGGGTTCTTTCCCTTTCCTAATTGTTTTAGATGATATTGATCATGCAGCTAACTAAGTGCCTATTTGTCATCGATATAGATATAATAAGTGGTAATGGTATTCTAATTATTACAACTTGAAATAAAATGGTTCTTCTAAGTGTAGGAATTGACATTCACTATCATTCAAAAAGATTGGATAGAGAAGATGGGATATAGTTGGTTTTGTTGGAATGATTTCTACCAACCAAATCTATGTATCAAATATGATGATCTACTTCACACTTTCGTTAACATCTATGGATGGTTATATTTGTCTCTTAAAGTTTTGGTATGAATGTTTGTAGTTGTTAACTACTGAATTTGCACCCTAGCTAAGCTGCAATATTTGGTAAGTTAAGCTGTAGGACTTAGCTTTTTAGAGAAAACATGGGATGACCTCTAATGTTGTGGATTACTTATGAAGAGAGGTCAACCTCCAGAGAAGGCCAACTTCTTCTTGGTATCACCTAATCTAATGTTTTGTAAGGAAAAGGGAGAAGGATTAAACTTAAATGAAAAAAAGAAAAAATATTATTCTATGGTGATACACCTAACTTTCCTAGAGTCTGCATACTCAATTTATATGCACAATTCTAACAATGACTGAATCTGGATTACACAACTAACTTTTATATATCATTCCATCAATAATTTATAAATAGGTTTGAATGCTAAAGCTCTTAGAGGGAAATATAAATCTCACAACTAAAAGTGATTGCACTTATAACACTAATTATAACCTGCAATAACATAAATCTATGCAAAAGGTGCTATATTTGAGACAAAATTACAAGGAATAGAATAAAATTTCACTAGTAATTCAATCAATCAATAAGGCACAAAATAAAACAAAGTGTGAGAAGGTAAAATACTCCATATCATTGATGTCCAAGGCCTTCACTGATATACATGCCCAAAATATTGAGTTACAAAACATGCTCAAACTGTTCAAGGACTGCAAAAGTCTCTTTCTTCAGAAATTGCATAAGAACTACTCAATAATGAGTTACCAAATGGGCTAACTAGCCCAGCTCCACTAAAAAAGGATCTAGAAGGCCTATGGATCAGATGCAAACAAAAACCCATAAATCTAGCCTTCATATCTCATCTAAAAGAGCTTCAAACATAAGAAAAAGTCATTCTTGACTTTGTCAAACAAGATGACTCAGAAAACCAATCCCTAAAAGCTCTCAACTCCAAAAATGAGTAAAAACAATCCTAAATCCTTGGCATATGTTTGCAAACAGATCTAACCTCCCTAGATGCTCTCAAATGTTATAAATTAAAGCATATATCCTATTCATGCATGACTTAGTCATATAGCAAATGGCTCACTTTTCTTGCATTTAAAAGTAATGCTTTAAATCTAAGTAATTTATAACATATTACTTAAATCTAAGAATTCACAACATTATTCTCCATGCATTCGGTTAAAACTTCAAATCAAGATATTACTAAGTCAAAATATTGATATTGAACATGCCTCACACAAGGCATATTAAGAAGGCACAAGTTTTAACCACGAGGCATTAATTGACAATGTTTTTTTTTTAAAAAAAAAAAACATAAAGCAAAATGCTTAACCCTTATCGACTAAAATTAGGGATACAAACTCTAAAACAAAGTTGTAGCAAAAGCATTTTCATTCAGTTCGCAAGAAGCTTCAGGCTGAAGCTCAACCGCCGCCATGGGGAAAACCCTAAGCCACCACAAGCTAGAAATTTTTGTATTAGATGCCACTGTGAAGTTTATTCTAGAGGTTGTTTTCAGACTTGAAAAATTCCTGAATGATTTGAAAGCTTTTGTAAGCTTTTTTTTCCCTTTGAGGTCATGGCTACTACATTTCTTATCATTAATAAAGAAAGGTAAGTTGTTTCTGTCATTTTATTGCATTTTCTGAAAAGAAAAAAGGCTTGAACTTGAATCTATGGTTCGGCCTTTGTGGCTTTTCTTCATACCTGTTGAGAATTTTAATGGTAATGTCCTTTTTGTGTAGCTCTGCCTTTGTGGTGACAGGCCACGACTTTTAGTTTTGATTTTCACCATCTTAAATAAAAATCCGTTGAAGATTTTTTTGTGTTTTACTACTCTAGGTCACAACCATGTTTCTGGGTATTATTGCTTTTTCCTATAACATAAATTTCATTTATTTCTATAAACATCTAACGCCTCCTCTCACAATGTTTCTTCCACCATTTTTTAAGTTCAAACCCAAATGTATTTATATGGCCATAAGCTTTAGAAACTTTGAAGAAAGTTTGTGTTGGCTTCAGATATCTTTCATTTTGAAACCCTACTATCTTTGGGTTTCTTAACAGAGCACCACTTGAAGAGTTTTTTAAGAAACTTGAGTGTGGTATAATGAGTGTGGCCATTCTGGGTTTTGTAATAATTTGAATTTTATGTACGTTCCATATTTTAGACATTCTCCTGTGCAATAATTTGGTCTTCTCTATTTGTGAAAAAACTTCAATGGGTTTACTCTGGAAATATCCCGTAGCTTTCAAATTTCTTCTATTCCAAATTTACATATATTTACTCCTCTGAAAATAGAAGTTATTGCTTCAATTTCATAGTTAATGATGTTTGAGTTTGCAAAAGATATACATTATGTATTTGCAAAATCTTCTGTAGCCACATTATTATTGTTTCCCTTCTTACCGGCTATTGCCAATATATGAATTTTATAAAAACACTGCTACAAATCTGCCATCAACACATATATCACACTTACTCTTTCTCACTGCACTGTTACATGTTGTATACTAGGTTAATCAAGTGTACAAAATACAAAAAATCCCTTTCCTCCTTGTACACTTATTTGTATGCTTTGTAATTTAAGTGAGCTTCAAAAAGTTCTAACAAACATGATCTTGGGAGATCAATTAGTATATAACAACTATAATGCTATTGGATCACTGCTTTTTCAGGTACAAATCTTATTGTTTGATGAAGATCACTAAAGCACCTCAATCACTTGCTTTTGTAATATTATGTACTACCTTTGATATGATGAATACAAAAGCATATCCTGAGAAGTGACATCAATTGAAATTTTTTTGTAAGTAATTAACAATCTCTGCATTAACTTTGCTTGGTATTGCAAGTGTGTTTTACTAGGAAAGCTTGTCTTTAATATATACTGCTCACTGTATTCCTTTAAAACGATGTCTTCATGACACTGGTAGATGATATATGAGAATTGAATTGCATAGCCCTTTAAAGTAATATCACTTTCCTAGAAACAATGAAACAATGTTCTAAATCTAATTGAGGATAATAAAGAAGGACTATCCCTTGATGTTTATGAATACTAAAAATTTCATGGATATGAGTTGGGCTCAACCCTTGTGGGAGCCACATTTCCACCACAAAATAGTGAAAGCCTAAATTATAGTCTATATTGGAGCACCAAAGCTAAATATGTTTATATTAATAATGACTTTAAGAGAAATATTAGTAATATATAATTGAGTTGATTTCGTCACAAGTGCTAGTCATACTTTGATTCCAAAACCATATTCAAGATGTTATTTTGTATTCTATTTCTAGTCAGAGATGTCTATCCCAATTTACTTCTCATCTCTACTATCACCTTTTATAAAATCTATATTAAATTATTTCTCTACAATGGTTCTCTCTACATTCAATTTCCCATTCATATTATTCTTAGTCATTTTAGTGAGATTACTATGGGATGATAAAGGGTTAACATCACTCTTTTCCATTTTGTTAAGTTATAGAGAAACTAAACTAATTAGAACATTTTTACCAAAGGGAATTTCTCCTTACTTCTAGGAAATGTAGGAGCATGTTGAAGATCTCATTGAGTAGTTAGTAAAATTTTGAAGCAAAAAATAGGTGGTTGTGAGATGCATAAGGTTCACTTTTATGGAAGCCTTAATAAACTAAGCCATGGGGATGTGTTGCTAGGGTTAGGAAGTTGATATTAATTAAGACATGATTACACCTGTAGCTGCGCATGAAGCAAACAAGTTAGAAAAATATGTGTATTTCAAGTGTATTTGATGGCTTCAATGTTTTCTTCTAGGACATTCAGTATGACTTCTTATTTAATACACATTATGGTAAATTTATGCATGCATAGGGTGAATGTGTATGCAATGTTTGTAATCAATCATTGCTTAGAGTGTACTCCAACACCATTTTTTACTGTCATATGTAGGATTAGGAACATAAAGGAGTTGGAAAAGGCAAATGAAACTCAGGACAACACAAGGCAGCAGTAGGATGATACAATACTAGTCAAGACCAGTCATTCACAGGTAATGGATGGTTACTTCTTTCTATGCGCATTCATTGTTTTTCATTTTTACCTATTCATGTATGAGTTTTTTCATAATTTGTATTGAATAGGCAAAGGTTAGTATCATTGCTTGTATGAGACAATGTATACTTATCCATTTAATAAAGATTACTTTTTTCCTCAAAGATCTAAATATTTCTTCTGTTATATGCATATGTATGAATGCAATGATCTGTAGTTGTAATCTTTTTGGATTTTTTATTTGTACATTTGAATGTAATGCAAGAAAGATAATAAAATGTACCATTTTCTTTCAAATATCAATGGGCTCTACTTGATTGAGCCATAGGTGAAAATTGGGAAACTTTTTTGGCAACATTTGTGGGATGTTTGCCTGCTAAACATGTAAACTAGTAGCCTAGATTTGTTCATTGGGCATGGAGTCACATTGTAAACTCTAAGGAAAACCTAAAACAACTTGTACATAGCTATAACTCACTTGAGACTAGTCAGAATAGCGAGACACTTATTGAAAACAGGGAAAAATGTTGAAATGAAACTATCTACTGTGTTGGAACAACACTTAGGGAAAGAAACCTGCAGCTAAACTATAGTGTAGAAGAACTTTATTGAAAGCATAAACCTAACCTAATATGCACAATGGTAAGTCATACCTCAAAACAACGTTTGTGGTGAATCCCATTAACTGGGATTGGCAATATTTCTCCATCCATGTTTGATAGCTGGAATGCGTTATGCTCCTTGCATTCAGTGATGATAAATGGGCCAATCCAGAAGTTTTCAAACTTTGAATGTTTACCTGGCCTACTTTTCACTACATCCCACTTGAGAACCATATCACCCTCTTTGAAAACTTTGGGTGTAGCTTTCTTATCAAAGGTTCTCTTTGTTTGGAGTTGATGATACTCCAAAGTATTCATTGCTTTATCTCTTGTCTCTTCAAGCTCCATGAGATCAACACATCTAATGGACATTGAGTCCTATTCTTCAAACATCTCCAACTGGTGAACAATGTCAAGAGCTGGCAGCTCCACAGATAGAGGCAGTCTTGCGTCCTTTCCATAAACCAGAACATATGGTGAATTTCCAATTGATCTCTTGGGAGTTATTTTATTTTCCCAAAGAGAAGATTTCAATTCGGTATGCCAAACTCTTTGATTCTCCTCCATGGTTCTTTTAATAATCTTGATCAGGTTTTTATTTGTACTTTCAGCCAAACCATTACCTTGTGGGTAATAATTTGAAAATGTATTTAGATGGATTCCATATTTAACAACCCAATTTGTGACTCTTAATCCCAAGAATGCAAAAGCATTATCTAAAATGATGGAGTCAGGAACTCCAAATTTGGTTATTATGTCCTCATAAAAGTTTAAAACTAACGACTCATTAGCTTCTTTCAAAGCTACTGCTTTTGTGCACCATGTAAAATAGTTAGTGGCTATAAGTACCCACTTGTGACCAACACTGGAAGGTGGATTTATTGGTCCAATAAAGTTTATGCCCCATCTCATGAAGGGCCGCTCAACATGAATTGGTTGTTGAGGCATAGCTAGCAGTTTTTCTTTTCCTACAAATAAAGTACATTTAATACATTTCTTTGACCATGCATATGCATCCTGAAATAAGCTAGGCCAGTAATAGCCAACTCTTATAATTTTCTAGGTTGTTGTTCTTGGAGCAAAGTGACCTCCTGAAATTCCATCATGGAATTCATGAAGCACTTTTTCTGTTTGATCGGTGTCAATACACCTTAATAAGACACCATTTAGATCTTTTTCTGAAAAGAATATTGTCAATCAATACATATGGAATTGATTGTAACCTGAAGTACCTTCTTTTAGCTCTTTCTAAACCTGGTGGACACTAACCAGTCTGTAAAAAATGGGTCATATCTTGAACCCAACTTGTTGCTAATGTAGGTGCAGCATTCTGAAGCTCATTATCATTGACTAAAACAATCTCTGATTCTGTACTTTGTGCATCTTCAAGGATTGAGGCAAGCTGCTCACAAAGTCCTCTTCCTTTGACAAGTTTTGTGATTTTGATGTCAACATCAAATTCCATAACTCTTGTGATCCAACCTACTCTTTTCTCACTCAGATCTTTGGTCAACAAAAATTATTTCACACTAGGGTGTGCAACCATGACATGTATCTTATTGTTGGAGATTAGAGGTTTAAATTTCTTCAAACTCCTGATCACAACAAGAACATGTTTTTCAACAAATGTATATTTCTGCTCATAATCAGCAAGACCTTGACTAAAAAAGGCTATTGGTTGCTCTAAATCATCAATATTTTTCTAAACTAGCATAGTAGAAATTGAACTAGTGCTACCAAAAGCATATGGAATGAAGTCTTTAGAAAAATCTGGATTTACCAGTGTTGGGGTTGATGCTAAAGCTTTTTTAATTTCTTCAAAGCTACGTTTGGCTTCTTTAGTCCAACTGAAAACTACATTTTTCTTAAGCAAGGCAGTCAAAGGCTCTAAGAAATTTGCAACATCAGGTATGAATCTCCTCAAAAAGTTTATTCTACCTAAAAGGCTCTGCAATCCTTTCTTATGATTGGGTAATGGAAGCTCAAGTATTGCCTTGACATTCTCAGGGTCAATAGTAATTGCTTCCTTTGACACTATGTGTCGTAACAGTTTACCCTCATGAACTACAAAAATACTCTTTTTTTGGATTGAGAGAAATACCATACTCTCTGCATTTTTCAAAAACTTGCTTGAGATGTGAGAAATGTTCATCTGCATTTTTGGAATATACTGTAACATCATCTAGATAAACAAGCAAAAATTTCTAAATTAAACTCTGAAACGCCATATCCATGGCCTGCTAAAATGTGGCACCAACGTTAGATAAGCCAAAAGGCATTCTCTTATAAGCCATAGTTCCCCACTTTGTTGTAAATGTTGTTTTATATTGGTCCTCTTCCTTGACTAAAATCTGGTTCTAACTAGAATAACCATCTAGAAGGGAAAATCTCTCTGAACCAACAACAATTTGAAGAATCTGTTCCATGGAGGGTAAGGGGTAATGATATTTAAAAGATGCTTTGTTAAGATCTCTAAAATCTACACATAATCTTATCTCACCATTCTTCTTTCTAACCAGAACAAGGTTAGAAACCCAAGATGTGTGTTTAATTGGAAATGCAATGCCCCCCTCAACTAACTTAGTCAACTCTTTGATCATTAAAGGTTCGAGCTTGGGGTTCAAAGGTCTCTGCTTTTGCCTAATAGGCTTAGCATCAAGTTCTAACTCAATTGTATGTTGTGCAATATGAGGGTCAAAACCATTTAAATCAAAATATTTCCAAGCAAAAACATCATGAAAATCTTGGCATAAAGCAATAAAAGCTTTTCTATCTTCAGTTGAATAGATTTTTCCTAACCTAAGAAGCTTACCTTTAAAGATTTCAACTTCTCCATAATGGTCTTCTTTCACTTAAATGTTGAATTTACTCTTCTTAAGCTTGTCATCAATGTTGAAAATAGACTCCAAGGTAACCAAACCCTTGGGTAATTTATTTGTCCTCAGCTGTATGACTTGATCATCATATTGTTGTTTAAGCTTCTCTTGATTCACTACAAAAAACTGATCCTCTTAGAGCAAAAAAGATAAAACTTGTTCATCACTATCGAATACCTTCAAGTTGATGTTGTTATCAGGAATTGATGGCATGACTACAACTTTAACATACTACTGTATTTTCTATTTTCTGATATCATTTGGGATATCAAACTATGCTCCAATTGTTTCAAGTTTGTCAACATGTTTATTCTGATTTCTTGGGATAGAAATCAGGTTGAAGGCATTAATCTCCTCTATTATATCCCACACTCTGTTTCTATAGGACTTCAATGCATCGTTCTTAGCAACATTTAGACCTCTAATCTGATTGACGATCAGTTCACTATCTCCATAAACCTTCAGACAGTTTATTCCTCTTTTTCTTGCCCATTCAAGACCTTGAATAAGACTCTCATACTCAAAAATGTTATTAGAGAATGCAAAAGAAAAATGGAAGGTTGAAAAATACTTGTCACCTTGTGGATAAACAAGCATTGCACCTCCACCAAATCCATTTTTACTTCTGGAACCATCAAAAAACATCTCCCAAAGTTCATTTTGTTGTTCTAATAGCTGATCTGCACTTTTTTCAAGGTTTGGAACCTCTGCATTAGGTTCATGAAGCACATAATTACCCATACCGACATCTTGAATGAGGTCTTCAGGATTTTCCAACACATTTTCTGCTGCCCATTCATGTAACAACACATCAAGAACACTTTCTACTTGCAACTCTTGAGCAATAGCAAGCTCACTGTAAGTAAAAATGACACAATTTGTGTTTGTAGTAGTAGGAACAACATTAATTACACTTGGGTTGTATGGCTCAATGTGATCCTTGGCCAATTTTTTAGACTTAATAGTAACCTTGGTTCCATATCTTGCTCGAAACAACATATGTGACCAATCAGCTGAAACATATCCTCCTATCTTGGCTGTAAAGTCTCTTGAGAGACAAGGCAAAGAAAGGTGGGAGATCTATGACACATATGTCTTGCGGAACTGAAAAATTTGGACAAGCATGAAGTGTAAGGCTCAATCCTTTAATAACACCTAAAGTATTGACTGGGGTTCCATCTAACTGAATAACTCCTTTTTCTAAAGGCTGATATTTCAATCCAAGTCTATCAGCTACTTGCTTAGGCATTACAAAACTACTAGCCCCACTATCCACCATACACTTGTGCACTAATTTTTCACCAATAATTACAGAAACATAAAACAAAGGTGGTTTGATGTCCTTACCCATTTCCTTGCTTGGTTGCTAGCTATCCTGAGGGGTATTAGTAAACATGGCCCTATCTTGACCTACTGATGGTTCTTCAGACACCTTCAAATTAGGCAAAGTGAACTGCAATATATCGTTTTGACCTAGGACGACCAAAGAATCTCACATAGACATAGACACACATCTTTTTCATGTTCTCAATAATATTATAAGGCACAGTTGGATTTACCTTCTGATGTACCTTTACACCAACATGATCAGCTTGCATGTGTGGCTGCTCTCTCGCACCTCCTTGTGAATTCCTCTACAAAATGTGAGGTACTTATGATGCAGATGGTTATGTAGCTGTTATTTTGCCTTTATCAACTACTTGTTGAAGTTCAAAGGCTCTTTTCTTTTCTTTGGTATTTGCTGCAACTGGAGAATCATTTGCATTAACTTCACAAAATTCTTCTCCTTGCCAGTTCAGTAGAGTAGTGTCATTTGTAAGCTGCTCCTGTTGTTGTGGACCTACATCATTAGGTAGATTTTGCTATGAGCTTGAAGCACTCTGCACCATTAATGCCTAGTTTATCACTCCATTAGAGCATGTGGCTTGATTATGTGGCTGGTTGCACAAATAACACCATTCATAATCAACAACAAGGTTATTCTGAACAGGGACAAGGTCTCTTGTTGCACTAACAACAACTGTATTGTATGCCTAAAAAGGCCTTATAGCAATATTTTATCTTTGACCCTGGTAATTACCTTGGTATTTTTGTCTATTGCCTTGATACTACTATTGTTGACCTTGAAAAGGCTGATTTGTAGGTCTGTTATATGATTGCTGTTTCTCTAAATTCACCAGTTTGTTCCCAAAAGTCTGCAAAATGTTCTTAATCTTTTGTTGACTCTCTTTTATTTCCTGAAACTCCTGAGATTGAATTGGGACTGCATATTCTTGTTTACCAGTAGCTAGTAATGGTGCAAAAGGTGGTATTTGGAGTGGCATATTAGGCTGTATTTCTGGAAATATAGGCATTGGTGGCCTAGGAGCAATCTTCCTTGCTTGAATCAAACAATTTTCTGCTCTAATTGCTATCTCATAAGCATCTGGTAAGGACACTCCTCCCATAGACTATCATAACAACTATATCACTGTTAAGAGCTTTCAAGTAATATAGAAATGCATATTCAGGAGGTGGCCTCACTATTGCAGGGATTCTATCCCAAGTCCTTTGGAATCTAAAATTGAAATCATTCATTTGCTCTTGAGGAGCTCTCATTATAGTAGTCAGCTGCTCCAATAAGGACAAGTTATCAGATCTGTCCTAAAATTGTTTATGCAATTTATCACCTAACTCATCCCAAGTTGCAATCATGCCAACTCCTAAACTTCTAAACCACTGCAAAGCTCTTCCTTTGAATGATGCAACCAATAGCCTTATAGCTACATATTCTTGAGTAATGTGATGAACACCACACAAAGAAGCAACATCCTTTATGTGCTCAATGGGAGTTGTTTGATCTTCCCCAGTGAAGATTGGAAAACTTTTTAAAGCTACAACTGGTATGTCATTGTGTTGTGCCAGATTTAACAGGCTACCTCCATTAAATGGCACAAAAGGTTGGTTTCTAGCAGCCATTAAAGATGGTTGTGCTGGATTTATTTGAGTCTAAATAGCTAAAAATGAGGTGGTAGAACCTGAGAATACAAGAATAACACTTGAAAAAGAAACAAATGAAATATACTTTGGGCTGCTTGAGGATAACCTTACTGCTCTAAAGCTTGGTGATTCAAAACAAGTATTATTATCTTTCTTTGATGGTCTACCTCTTATCCTTGGTTGTGAGAAAAGAAATTCCTGCCTAACACCAGGTGGTGTTAATTGGATTCTTATTGATGGAGGAGTTCTCTTTGTTTTCCTACCTTATCTTCTAGGTGGTGACAGCTGCAAATACTCAAAATGTTTAGAACTCCTAGTTTGTATTCTTCTCATGTGATGTAACAACACTAATTTTACTGCTCTTTAAGCTCAATAGAGTCACCAAATGTGCTTTAATAACCTCTAAAAGGTCAGAAAATCACTGGTCGCACATCAAACCAGTGAAAAAAATTTAGGGATGTGTCCCACTGGGTGTGCCAAAACTGTTAACTACTGAATTTGCACCCTAGCTAAGTTGCAATATTTGAAAAGTTAAGTTGTAGGACTTAGCTTTTTAGAGAAAACATGGGATGACCTCTAATGCTGGGGATTACTTATGAAGAGAGGTCAAACTCTAGAGAAGGCCGACTTCCTCTTGGTATCACCTAATCTAATGTTTTGTAAGGAAAAGGGAGAAGGATTAAACTTAAATGATAAAATGATAAAATATTATTCTATGGTGATACACCTAACTTTCCTAGAGTCTGCATACTCAGTTTATATGCACAATTCTAACAATGACTGAATCTTGATTACACAACTCACTTTTATATATCATTCCATCAATAATTTATAAATAGGTTTGAATGCTAAAGCTCTTAGAGGGAAATATAAATCTCACAACTAAAAGTGATTGCACTTATAACACTAATTATAACCTATAATAACATATATCTCTACAAAAGGTGCTATATTTGAGATAGAATTACAAGGAATAGAATAAGATTTCACTAGTAATTCAATCAATCAATAAGGCACAAAATAAAACAAAGTGTGAGAAGGTAAAATACTCCATATCATTGATGTCCAAGGCCTTCACTGATATACATGCCCAAAATGTTGAGTTACAAAACATGCTCAAACTGTTCAAGGACTGCAAAAGTCTCTTTCTTCAGAAATTGCATAAGAAAAACTACTCAATAATGAGTTACCAAATGGGCTAACTAGCCCAACTCCACTAAAAAAGGATCAAGAAGGCCTATGGGTCAGATGCAAACAAAAACCCATAAATCTAGCCTTCATATCTCATCTAAAAGAGCTTCAAACATGAGAAAAAGTCATTCTTGACTTTGTCAAACAAGATGACTCAGAAAACCAATCCCTAAAATCTCTCAACTCCTCCAAAAATGAGTAAAAACAACTCTTAAATCCTTGGCGTACGTTTGCAAACAGATCTAACTTCCCTAGATGCTCTCAAAAGTTATAAATTAAAGCATATCTCCTATCCATCCATGACTTAGTCATATAGCACATGGCTCACTTTTCTTGCATTTAAAAATAATGCTTTAAATTTAAGTAATTTATAAGATATTACTTAAATCTAAGCATTCACAACATTATTCTCCATGCATTTGGTTAAAAATTCAAATCAAGATATTACTAAATCAAAATATTGATATTGAACATGCCTCACACAAGGCATATTAAGAGGGCACAAGTTTTAACCACGAGGCATTAATTGACAATGTTTTTTTTTTTTTTACAAAAAAAACATAAAGCAAAATGCTTAACCCTTATCGACTAAAATTAGGGATACAAACCCTAAAACAAAGTTGTAGCAAAAGCATTGTCATTCATTTCGCAAGAAGCTTTAAGTTGAAGTTCGACCACAGCCATGGGGAAAACCCTAAGCCGCCACAAGCTAGAAATTTTTGTATTAGATGCCACTGTGAAGTTTATTCTACAAGTTGTTTTCAGACTTGAAAGATTCCTAAATTATTCAAAATATTTTGTAAGCTTTTTTGCCAGTTGAGGCCATGGCTACTACATTTCTTCTCATTAATAAAGAAAGGTAAGTTGTTTCTGTCATTTTATTGCATTTTCTGAAAATAAAAAAGGCTCAAACTTGAATCTATGGTTCGGCCTTTGTGGCTTTTCTTCATACCTGTTGAGAATTTTAATGGTAATGTCCTTTTTGTGTAGCTCGGCCTTTGTGGTTGTTGGAAATAGGATGCCACTTAATTGCAAATCCTAAGCATTAATTATTTCATGTATCTCCTAAGTTCTTGGAATGTGTTCAACAACACTAATATTAGGATGAGATTAATTATTTGGATGAAATAAATCATGAAATTGACATTTGTAGTTATTCCTAAATAATAGGAACATGTGGGTGCACACATGGTAAGGTGACACTCACCTTGAGTTCAGTTAACTATTTAGAGTAAGAGATAACATTTGAATGCATGTAAAGATCCTAGGAGTTAGGATTTGATGTTTGCATGTTTGAAGTTCAGTTCATTTTCAGATCAGTTCATTCGATTCAGTTCAAATCAGTTCAATTCAGATTCAAAATCAGTTTATTTCGATTCATTCGGTTATGATTCAGTTATCTTTAGTTATATGCAAGTGCATGTTGCATGCATGTTGGTTATTTTGAGTTGCATGTAGTTAGCTTCAGTTAACTTGGAATGCATGGCTAATAACTTGAGTTGTATGACATATAACAGGGACTACCTCCAATTAACAGGGGATGACCATTCTTGCATGAATGGTGTTGAGTAAATGTTTCAGTTAACTATAAATCACTTGGAGCCAACTTGGGTGCCCAAGATGTTTTATTGGATTTACCTTTCTTGCATGATAAGATATTTGAAGGCTCGTTAAGTAGGATTACTTAAGGCCAACATTGAGGAAGAGCTTTGGAATTATCACCGAAGTGAAGGAGAAGTTGTAGCTTCAGTTTGGGATGCCCAAATGCATGAAGCACATGTTGTAAGCTTTAGTCTTCACTGAATAAATCAACTTGAAGGAATATGGCATACCTTTTCAAGGGCTTGAGCTTGTGCATTGTAATTATCACCATTTTGGAGATTACAAGGTTGCATATTGTCTCTATATCTCATTCAAGTTGAATAGAGTTTTCATAATTGTTATTACAGGTGTGAAGAAGATTGGTAAAGACAGAAGAAGCATTCTCAAGCAAGAATTGGAGCTATTGTAATTCAGAGATTGAATAATAGAATAATTCTTGGTGGATTTTTTTCCCGAAAGGGTTTCTCCACGATATATCTTGTGTGATCTTTCTAATATCCTATCTAGTTCTTCTATCAAATTCTCTCTACATTCCACAATAGTAAAATGGATTAATCAAGATAATCACCCACAAAGAACATATGTAACAAAGAAAGAGCTTACTTAGATCAGCAATATTAAAGTTTTACAGAGTATTAAGCTAAGAAAACACCTCATTTTTCAACAGTGGTGACAGGCCACAACTTTTAGTTTTGATTTTCACCATCTTAAATAAAAATCCGTTGAATATTTTTCTATGTTTTACTACTCCAGGCCATGACCATGTTTCTAGGTATTATTGCTTTTTCCTGTAACAAAAATTTCATTTATTTTTGTAAACATCCGATGCCTCCTCTCACAATGTTTCTTCCACCATTTTTTAAGTTCAAACCCAGATGTATTTATATGGCCATAAGCTTTAGAAACTTTGAAGAAAGTTTGTATTGGATTTAGATATCTTTCATTTTGAAACCCTACTCTCTTTGGGTTTCTTAACAGAGCACCACTTGAAGAGTTTTTTAAGAAACTTGAGTGCGGTATAATGACTGTGGTCGTTCTGGGTTTTGTAATAATTTGAATTTTATGTACCTTCCATATTTGAGACATTCTCCTATACAATAATTCGGTCTTTTCTGTTTGTGAAAAAACTTCAATTGGTTTACTCTAGAAATATTCTACAGCTTTCAGATTCCTTCTATTCCAGATTTACATATATTTACTCCTCTGAAAATAGAAGTTATTGCTTCAATTTCATAGTTAATGATGTCTGAGTTTGCAAAAGATATACATTATGTATTTGCAAAATCTTCTGTAGCCACATTATTATTGTTTCCCTTCTTACCAGCTATTGCCAATATATGAATTTTGTAAAAACATTGCTACAGATCTGCCATCAACACATATACCACACTTACTCTTTCTCACTACACTGTTATATTATGTATACTAGGTTAATCAAGTGTACAAAATACAAAAAATGCCTTTCCTCCTTGTACACTTATTTGTATGCTTTGTAATTTAAGTGAGCTTCAAAAAGTTCTAACAAATGTGATCTTGGGAGATCAATTAGTATAGAACAACTATAATGTTGTTGAATCACTACTTTTTCAGGTACAAATCTTTTTGTTTGATGAAGATCACTAAAGCACCTCAATCACTTGCTTTTGTAATATTATGTACTGCCTTTGATATGATGAATACAAAAGCATATCCTGAGAAGTGACATCAATCAAAAAATTTATATCAGTAATTAACAATCTCTGCATTAACTTTGCATGGTATTGCAAGTGTGTTTTACTAGGAAAGTTTGTCTTTAATATATACTGCTCACTGTATTCCTTTAAAATGATGTCTTCATGACACTGGAAGATGATATATGAGAATTGAATTACATATCCCTTTAAAGTAATATCACTTTCCTTGAAACGATGAAACACTGTTCTAAATCTCATTGAGGATAATAAAGGACTATCCCTTGATGTTTATGAATGTTAAAAATTTCATGGATATGAGCTGGGCTCAACCCTTGTGGGAGCCACATTTCCACCACTCATTTGAATTAAGACATGATTACACCTATAGTTGCACATGAAGCAAACAAGTTAGAAAAATATGTGTATTTCAAGTGTATTTCATGGCTTCAATGTTTTCTTTTGGGACATTTAGTATGACTGCTTATTTAATACACATTATGGTCAATTATGCATGCATAGGGTGAATGTGTATGCAATGTTTGTAATCAGTCATTGCTTAGAGTGTACTCTAACACCATTGTTTACTGTCATGTGCATGATTAGGAAAATAAAGGTTCTAGAAAAGGCAAATGAAACTCAGGACAACATAGGACAACAATAGGATGATACAATACCAATTAAGACCAGTCATTCACAGGCAATGGATGGTTACTTCTTTCTATGTGCATTCATTGTTTTTCCTTTTTACCTATTCATGTATGAGTTTTTTCATAATTTGTATTGAATAGGAAAAGGTTAGTCTCATGGCTTGTATGAGATAATGTATACTTATCCATTTAATAAAGATTACTTTTTTCCTGACAAATCTAAATCTTTCTTCTGTTATATGCATATGTATGAATGCAATGATCTGTAGTTGTAATCTTTCTGTATTTTTTATTTGTACATTTGAATGTAATGCAAGAAAGATAATAAAATGCACCATTTAAAATGTACCATTTTCTTTCAAATATCAATGGGCTCTACCTAATTGAGCTATGGGTGAAAATCTAGTAACAGTAGTGGAGCTAAATATTATTGGAAAGACTTCTTGCATAAAATCTATAAGACTCTACTTGGAGATATAATGTAGAGACTAAAGATAAGCTTTGATACATTGGCAACTAACTAAAACATATAGTACCTAAACCATTACTTTTCACCTAATAAAATTCAACACTACATGTTAGGCTTGTGGTCATCTCTTGCAATCACTATTTACATGTCTTATCTAGGCTTTCATATGTTTCATGCATGCATGCAAGGGTAGTTACAACTAAAATATCTAAGAAAAGTCATCCATCCTTTATGCTTTGATGGATGTCAATGCATTGTTCCAAAGCATGCCAACTTAGGCCAAAATATCTCCAAGAATAATTGTACTAGTGCACTTTCCTAGACATAGTCCTAGGCTTGTGTATATACCAGTCTCCTCCAAAATATAAAAAGCTATTTTACTATCTAAAGGTCTATTCATGTTTTCTCTTCTTTGAAGAAATTTTTATTTGTGCATATGATAAAATTGCTTTTCCATCAAATTCTATTAACAAAAAGTACACTTAACTAATGATAATTTCTCTAATTCCTTTAAATGTTAACTTGAATTATAGTATATTTTTATGGCAATGTCTTCAATTTCAAGTGGTACAATATCAAAAGGTGAAAAATAAATTAATTGAAAATTTCAAACTATAAAAATAAATACAAATTTTCCTTCTTTTTTTTTTGGAAAAGAGCATAAAGCCCATATATTAATATATATATATAAATATTTTACATAGTTCATGATACTAGAATTTGATTTGATGGCTCTTAAACAACCAAATGAGACACTTACAAACATACAATTTTGACTCAAAATTTACTTTGATGGCTCTTAGAAAGCCGGATGAAACACTATTGACCACACAAAACTCATATGAAGGCTTAGGATAGGCTCTTGAAATCCAGATTTGACATAGCCAAAGAAAATGAAATTGAAACCCACCCATACATAAAATATACCAACAAGAATATACTATGATAATTACATCTCATAATGCCCAAAAAACAAACCCAACTGCAAATCATACTATTCAAGCATTTGAACTACATGATTGTTTTCACCGTAGGAATTTTGAAACATTTCATCCTCAAGATGCATAGAAGGAACAACAGATGTATCATTTAATATTGGAAATCTTGCCGAACGTCATCTTCACCACTGTCAGAACCCCAACTACAACAACCTTAATTGACTCAAGGATAACATCATGATCGAATGAAGCAAGAAAAAATATTCTTTTGGCTCATGGGAGAGGATTATAAAGAAATAATGGAGGCCACATAACCAAATGGCCAACAATTTGTACCCCTTCAAATTGATAAATTGTATCTACAAAAGCCAAAAAATGTTAAATAAAAAGCACACAACTAGCAACCGCGTAATAGATTGGAGAGTTGGCATTAAGCTTTGACAAGATAGGACCTTCCCATCATATAACTGAAGGAAGCTGATCATAATCCAGGTTGGCCACTCTCCCCAGGATGGCCAAAATTACCGAGATGACCTCAGTTGCCAAGTAAGCCTTAACTGCCAAGTTAGCCTCAACCACAAAGTTAGTCTCAACCAAGATCAATTAAAATTTTCATTATTAACAATAGACTCAATGGATCAGAATTTTTTAATATTGATATCCTTCAAAATTTTGATTTCTTTCCCTTCACAACCCAAATTTGCAAGAAAATATGCTAATTGATTGCCTTCCCGATATGTGTGAGATATAATAATTGAGTTAGGACCAGAGAATAACCTCCAACATTTTTGAAGAATATATTCAAGCTGTCAATTAGGAATATTCTAAAGCTTACAAGCATTGATAATCAATAAAGAATCCCCTTCAACATGAATGTTTTTAATGGCCATAGAATGTGCCAAAGTCAAACTATGCAAAAGTGCTTGTGCTTCAACTAAATTATTTGTGCCTCTAGGTAAATGAATAGATTGCCAGCTAGCAGAACACCATTTGAATCCTGGATACACATCCTCGCTCCTAACACACCCAGATTACCTTGAGAGGCACCATCAAAGATGAGTTTACTATAATCCTATTTTGGGGGTAGCCATTTAACACTTTTCCTAACTACCTTCTTCTTGACTGTTTGCATCAAATGACCTTTAAATGGAAGCATAATGTATTTCCAATTATGCAATATTTGACCATCCCAATTGGTGAAGATCAAAGCAACTGACTTATGATTCTGAACATAAGTATTTACACCCTCTGAAATCGCCTTTTCAATTATTATTAAAATTTGATCGACCGATGACTTTGAATCCCTAAAAATTCTCTTGTTACACTCCCACCAAAGAAACCAAATGACCACTGTTGGAATAATCCTCCAAATACAAGAAAATAATGCAAATTTGTAAAGAACCGACCAAGAAGAAAATAGATCCCAAAGTGTGTTTGGCAAAAAAAATGACAAGATAGCCTCTGCCTAATAAAATCCCAACAACTTTGTGCATATGCACATTGGACAAACAAATGATCAACTATTTCATGATCATCACCACAAAGGACACATTGGAATGGATCCACAATTCCTAGCTTGGTTAATTTATCACTTGTAAGAATTTTATGTCTTAAAGCCAACCAAGCGAAGCTACCAGTTTTTGGTAATACCATCGAATTCCAACAAAATGAGTATGCTCTTTGTTGGTAATACCATTGAATTAGTTCTTAATTTTGATTTGTTTTATTTGACTTTATTTTAAAATTTAGAAAAATATAAAAAAAAAAGATTCCCTTTATTTTAAAATGTAGAAAAAATAGTTTAAAAAAAGGATTTGGTTTTTTTTTTTTAAATTCAATTTGTTCTATTTCAAAATTTAAAAATAAGCACAATTTTAATAAATATTAGAAATTGTGATGGTGAAAACTATATTTATTTTTTGATACATAAGCAGATTTATATTAATGTAAAAAAAGGATTACATCTTAGCCAAAATGGCCATTTTTTCATACCACTACCTTTCACTATAGCCCAACAAACACTATCCCAAACCACATCTTGACCATTTTTACAACTATTCACCAAAATGGACCCGAAAATGCCACGTAGGGCAAAGTCCCATACCCCAAAACATGTTGTTGTTTTAGTAGAAACAACCAACCAGTCTCAAACCCATATATGAATTTGAAAAATAAACAAAAGGAAGATTAAACTGGAGATAGATTAACCAAGACCCAAACCCATCAACTTATATTAACATATAGACACTTTTACCAAGATACATTACCAACCAAAAGTTTAGATATAACCATTCTCTTTGATGTAGTTATTAGAATTTGTAACCCACTAGAAATTTTGAACTGGGACCAGGTGAAGGGCTCGTTTTAGATAATTTGTGCCTATCTTAGAATGCTCATGGTGAACCAACAAATCCACACTACTCAAATTCAACAAGAAAGGATAGCATTTGACAACCTCCCCAAGCACGTCAAGAAGCTCCAAGTCCTAGGGTCGAGGCACCCCCACCCCCATGATAGTTGCATCCAACGTCTCCTCAAGACCTCCCAAAATATCATCCTTGAACATCTTGCAGGTGATGGTGTCCACTTATGCTTTTGAGTACCCTAAATCTAGTAATGATGTGACAAACCATGATGACATATTTGTATCTACATGATATCTCTCACCATTTTCTAGAAAATTCTGACCCAATACCAATTTTGTGGCTCCAATTGACAAGAATCCATCCTCTACAAGAACATGCTTCAACCTCTAATTCATTACCACCCCTAGGAAGGCCATTTAGCATACATTGCTTACTAACTAAACCAGAGTATCCATCCCTCTGCAAGCATTGGTCTTCGTAAACATATACACCACAAATTATCTTACAAACATATGCATTTCTTGTGTACATGGTCTTCCTAAAAGTTCTCGGGGAGTGTCAAATATTCCATCCTTCAGCGCTTCAGAGAGGTTTTTTTCGTTGGATATGCTCTTTATTTTTATTTTTTCCAGATCTAATACTACCATTGAATGGTTTTAACCATCAGATCTATTTCCTGTATTATTCATTTTGCAGCTGAAAATTTTGAAATTCTCCTATTTGGAAACTTTGTTACCATGTTCAATGGTGGAATCTATTTCGGGATTGGCAGAACAGAGAAAATTGACAATGCCCTCATCATTTGGAAATGCGGGGATGTTTGATGGCTCAGTTTGATCCCAATCTATGAGTTCAAGATGTATGAGGGGTAAGGAGTCATTGGATTGTCTAAAGTTAGAGGCAGTAAGGGTTCCAATGGTAATGTCCTCAGATTTTCCATTAGCGAAATCAATGTCTATAAGGTAACTCTCCTTTGAATTATCTATTTTGCTTCGAGTTTGCTCATCTTCACTGGAATCATCAATATGTTGTGATCCTATTTTGAGTGGTCTATAACCTAAACTTTGACCCTACTCACATATGGGTGTGTAATTTTGTACCACATCAATTTCCTTATTATGACAAGACTCTTCAGATAATGAATCCCACTCATATTCATTTGAATCAGTTTCACAATCATCACTAGCTTGTAGTTGTAGGATTCTTTCAACAACTTGTTGTTGGGATTCTTCTCTTGATTCTTCTCTATACCCCAATCCTATTTTATCTTTGGCATGCATTGTGATAGGTTGTATTGGTTTTGTGATGCCTTCTTTTATTTTACCAATAGGACCTTTTCCTTTGTATCCCATCTTTTCCAGGATTGTCTTTCCTTTTCCATACTACTCTGTTTGTACACTTGAGGTGGATGTTTGTGATGATTCTTCATCTTTGTATAACCAGCTTAAAACCTCTTTATCGTCTGACTCATCCACTAATGTGCCTGCTCTCACAAAGGTGCCATCAAAGAGTGTATTGGGTTGTGATGATTGTTGTCTAGATGTTGATGGTTGCCCATATGACTTTGGAGAAGATGAAAGTTGTGATAAACATAAGGATTGCTCCAATGAGTATTCCCCCATGCCCTTGTCTTTCAATTGGATCTTGGAAACTTGTTTTGATAAGGATTTGAGTTAACTTTCTTGATTTTGTGAAGTAGGATTTGATGTACTTTCTTTACTTGAGAGATTGGAATTATCGATATCCTTATCCTTTGACTGGTCCCTTTTCTCCACCCACTTTGACAAGGCATTTAGTTTTTTCCCATCATTTGATGAACCCTGAGTTGTAGCTTCCCTATTGTGTGGTACAAAAGAATCTTGGGTAGTCTTGAGGGTGTTACAATATTGGGGGTTATTTGAATCAGCTGCAATGTGATTTCCTGCCCATTGAAAGGGAACTTCAAACATTGGTGATATGTGGATGGCATTGCTTGCATGTCATGAATCCACGACCTCCCTAAGAGTATGTTGTATGTTAACTCTTTGTCTAACACTTGACATACTATATCTCTGACAACTGATCCCACTTGAATAGGTAACACTATCAACCCTTGTGAAGATCTCTCCTCATCATCATATGCTTTTATTGTGATTTTCCTTCTAGGATCAATAGCATTTTTTGAATAGCCTAGTGCACGAAAAATTTTCAAAGTACAAATATTCAGGCCAACTCCTCCATCTATTAGAACACGTTTAACACAGTGTTTATGGATTAAGACCTCAATGTGTAGGGAAACATTGTGGGGATGATTGACAGATACATCATCATGTTCGGAAAATGACAAGTAGTGTGGTGCAGTCAAATGTCCCACCATAGTCTAGAATTGGAAAACCTTTAGATTGTTTGGTACCGTGGTGGCGACTAGAGCTTGTTCTAATATTTCCTTATGAGCAGGTGAAATATTGAGAAGTTCTAATATGGATATTTGTGTGGGTATCTTCTGCAACTGATCTACTATGTTATATTATGTTGCAGGGATAATAGTAGTTGATTTGGACATAGAAGGGGTACCTCCTTTCAATGTTATCTTGGCTTGTCCTCATGTGATTGCATTGATGGGTGTGTTGTCTTGTTGCTCTCTGATTTTGATAACATTGATTTGATGTGAGGTAGTGTCGACATCATGGTGATGATTTTCAATTGCAATGATGTTTTGTTCATGTTCAATGGTATTATCGTTTGTTGAGTTATCATTTGCAATAAGATTTGACTTGTTATGGGTTTGATCATCTACCACTTCGATGTGCAAAATGGCGGTGTCATAACATAGTTTATGTTTTTGCCTTTGGTATTTGAAGAAGAAGATTCCCCTTTTCCGTAGTTGGGTAGAGGGTTCTTGAATGCTCCATAATCATTGTTGGTTTGGGGTCCTTCTACAAATATAGTCTTGTTGTCGATTAGATCTTGTATCAAGTGCTTCAATTGCATGCAGTCATTGGTTTTATGTCCCTTATTTCGATGAAACTCACAATAATGGGCATCATTCCACCATGGAGGCTTAACTTGTGGCTCCGAATTTCTTGCCTTTGGTAACGTTATGACTTTAGCTTTGAGAAGTTCCTTCAATGTTGATTTTGATGATTGTCCTAAAGGGGTGAACCTCCTTTGATTTGAGGATGTTCAATAGATATAGAATTACCTTGATTTTTGCTTTGGTTGACATTTTGGTTGTTGTTTTGGTTGTTGCTTTGGTTGTTGGGGGGATTTTTATTCTGATTAGTTTTGGCGACAACTACAGTTAGGTTGAATACAGGTTTTTCATTTTGAATTTCAATTGCACCATCGTTGTTTCCAACATTCTTGTTTTGTTGCTAAAACTTAGGTTTGTCCCCACTATTGTAATTGTTGGAGTTTGATGAGTTGTTTTCATTGTATATCTTGATGAATCCTCTCTTGACTAAAGCCTCTTCGATTTTAATCCCGTTTTCAATTAACTTTTCGAAGGTTGGTGGACATTGCAACTCCAATCTATAACTCATTTCATCATTGAGATTGCCAATAAAGATTTCTATCTTTTCCTTTTTGGGTACAGGACGAGAATATCGTGCAAATAACCTTCTCCATTTTTACAAGAATACAAGGAACGATTCACCCTTCTTTTGTTTCAAGTTACAAAGATCTTTCATGGTGATGTCATGTTGAATGTTATAAGAATATTGGGTGATGAACTTGTTGACTAATTCCTCAAAGGTGTTAATTGGTAGGGTGAGTTTGGAGAACCATTCAAGACATTGTCCACCTAGACTTCATGGGAATAATCTCATTAAGTAAGTTTCCTCATATGCAAATTCAAGACTCATGGTTCTAAATTCCCTCACATGGTCTATCGGATTGGTTTTTCCATTGTATTTGTCATATTTTGGGAATTCACAATGTTTTGGAAAGGGGATCATGTGGATACTTCGATCAAATGGATATGGACATGTCTTGGATCAAGTATCATTTTGAGGTTCCCGTTTGCATATCAAGAATTTATTGTTGAAGGTTCTTCATTTGGTGAGTTAGGGAAACCACTTGTTCGGTTTATTTTTTGGGTTGTTTTGGAGGTGCTTTCAATTGATTCACATCAAAGTCTTCAGGTAATTTGACACCTTGTTTAGCTAGCATAAGGAGGTACTTTTCCCCATTTATTTTGAAATTATTTTCTAAGCATCTTTGGAAGTTGGGGTCTTGTTCAACATGTTGGATATCTTCCTCAGTTATTTCTTCCCCTTCAGTGTTGTTGAGTCCATGAAAAGGATTCTCTTTAGCCTCTGCCATGGTGTTTTGTGTTTCACTATTTTGAGTTTCAGTGTTTTGAGTCTCAATGATTGGAGTTTCAATGGTTGGAATTTCAATGGTTGGAGTTTCAATTTTTGGAGTTCCAAGGTTTGTCTCTTCAATGTTTTGATTTTCAAGTCCTTTTTCCTTGAGTTTTTGTTTTTGCAACCTTGTTTGAATGGGCATACAAGTGTTATGTTTTGACTAAACTTTGATCTTTGTTCGGAATAGTGCCAAGGATTACAACTAAGTCCACTAGAATGAAAAATTCTAGTGATGAGACTAAGTTGGATTTGATTATATAGCTTCGCTTCGTGATGAGAGGATGATAAATCTTGATGATGAAACTAGGCTTAACAATCAAAGATGTGATAGGTTTGATGATTTAGGCACTTTGAGATGTTTAGATCTAGGTTTAATTTAGAGAATTACACTTGGATAGGTTAGTTTTGACAAGTTTAGACTCTGTTGTACCTAAGGAACAATTCTAGATTGAAAAAGATTTTGAATTTTGGCTCAAACTGAGAAATGAGAGACAAATTTTCTTCCTATATGAGATACTCAAATATTTGGAAAGGTCTTGGATTTTGACAACAGTAAAATGAGTACAAGTTGGGATTGTTCTTTGAAGCTCTTTTGTAGAAATTGAAGACCAATCTCTCTCTAAATTCGTAGTGTAGAGAGGCATTTTTTATGAGCTTTTGGGCTAAGAACTTTGGACTTTGGTTTTCAGATTTTAATCTTTCATGAAATTATTTGATAAAGCACATGTTTATACTCTGTTGTACCTGAGGAATGATTTTGGATTGGAAAGGATTCTTAATTCAAGTTCAAACTGTGAAACAAGAGACAAGTTTAACTCTCAGGTTTTGTATTTAATGGATGTGCTAAAACAGAGCTCAAATGTGCTAAAAGACTTGACAGATGCATTAAAAGACAACATGGATGCACTATAACAGAGAGTCAATGCACTGCAAAAATGCTCAGATGCGCTATAAGATTGACTATATGCATTGGAACAAAAGACAAATGCGCCAGAGTTTTGCATAGATGCGCTATAACATAAATTGAATGTGCTAAAAGTTTGCACGAATGCGCTGGAACAAAGGAAGGATGCACCAGAGTTTTGCACAGATGCACTATATAACAACAATTGAATGCGCTAAAAGATTGCACAAATGCGCTAGCAAACACAAGGAATGCGCTGAACTGGAAAGATAACGTAGTTTGTTGGAAATTTGTTTTATTTTTTGGATTTTCCAATTAGAGACTTGGTTGTTTCAATGAATGTTTTTCTAAATCAAGGTTTTCACTTTCAACATGTGATGTTTTTGTTTGAAATAGGTTCAAAAACACATTGGTAAAGACACATCAAGTATGTACAACTTAGGCTGTGTAGGACTATATTTGTTGAATTCCCACTTGGATTTTACTCCAGCTGCGCTTACTTATAGTGGATGATTAGATGCTTGACCCCACTCTCTCCCCTCCATGACACTCACTTCTACAGGTCAATACCCATGAATCTCCCATGGCATATTTCTCATCTCTACTAAAAGTCACAAGAATGTGGGATAGCTTCAGAATGACTGTTCTTGCACCGACAAATAGATTAAGGATTTTGGCCTTGCTACAACAAAAGGTTTTAATAGAGGCATTCCATTCATGGGGGATCATCCATGCAGAAAGATACCATTGCTGCCCTTCTTGTCAGCACAATCCTCGTGATACTTGAACTTTCCCCAAGTACCCACATTTACATCCCGGTTGGAAGTTGCTCAACTTTAGCGTGTTACCAGTTGGGTTGCTCCCTTGGGTGATTAATTTTTCCCACAAGGTAGGCCCTCTATGGATAAACAAAAGCGAGCAAGTACATCTGTAGTTCGATCAATCTTTATTTGTGTGAACAAAGAGAGAACACACGCAATGTACACAACTCACACTCGCAAATAAACGGGAATGGGTCTGGCTTTTTGGTCACCTAGTTAAGGGGAGAGCATATTACTACCATTCATTATGCACAAAAGACATGGTGTTCTTTATCCCTTCTAATTATGCTAGATGCCTATCTTAACAAAAAGAAAGTATTTAAATGACTCCATCCCTTGCATAAATCATTAGTAGTTTGATAAATTTGTCTTTGACCAGCATATAAAAGTACCTGCAAGCAGAAAACATAAATTAGCTCTCGGATTTTTGAAAATTTTCAAATTTACACAGATGCGCTAGAATAGTCATTCAATGCGCTAAAACATCAATCCAATGTGCTAAAACAAATACCCTATGCGCTAAAAGAATTCATGTACGCACTAAAATAACTTATGAATGTGCTAAAATAAGTAATATATGCGCTAAAAGAAGTGATGTAAGCGTTGAAAAACTCCCTGTATGTGCTAGAATAGTTGATGCATATGCTGAAAGATTGATTGTATGCGCCAAAATAGACCCTGAATGTGCTGAAAGATCGGTTGGATGCGCTAAAACAAAATTTGTATGCACCAAAATATTTTTTGGATGCACCAAAAGAAACCACGATTGCGCTAAAACATCATGTCCAACCTGTTTAAATGAAATTTTCCAGCAAACTGTTAGAAATGGGGTCTGGCCCCACAATGGGCACCATTTTGTGTGTGTGTGTGTGAAATGTGGAAGAGTTAGTAAATCAACACAAACCTTAATGAAACAAATTATATCAAAGATTTGAAATAAGTAAACTACTATATTTTGTAGCTAAATAAATCTTTTAAGAACGTCTCATTGTCCCCTATTCCCAATGATTTATTAAACCATTTGGCCCTCAGATTTCTATGTGCACAATGGTTGTTAAAATGACAACTTAGGAAATGAGATAATTGTTGCTCAATTTTCACCTACGGGCTCAATCGGGCAGGATAAATTATGTTTCAGATGTTCATAAGGGCCAAATGGGAAATTTGCATCGAGGGTTAGGTCATGCGTCTAATGACATTTTGCCAAGGAGCTCATTTGAAAAGCATGCCTCAATCAGTTTTGGCACAAAACTTATCAGAGAAGAGAGTCGGCAAGACCCTCTTGTTGTCTCACCGACTAACAGTGCCCTCTATTTGTTCGAATGCATTGGTTGTCAGGACATTCGGGTCACCATGACTCTTTATGTGTCTCTTCACATGGGATGTCTCATGGAAGGTAGCTCACAAGGTTGGCATCGGGGAGAGTGGTTTGTGTTCGGCTTGAGGTCCCGACGACCAAGTAGAGTCTCACCGAAGGGATTGTTCCTTCGATATAATGTTTTGAGCTCGGTAAAGGGTCTTGCCGACTAAGCAGGGTCTCACCAAAATAGGAGGAGCTCAGCGAGAGGTCTTACCAACCATTGGTGGTCTCCCCGAATGAAGGTCCGAGCTCGCTAGGAGATGAAGGCTTTGGCAAGGTCTGGTCGAATGAGGAAATTCCTGCCAAAAGAATGGAGCCCTCGGCGAGATGTTGAACTCAGGGTGAGGTCTCGACGACTGATGGAGGTCTTGGTGAAGTGAGATGTCATCACGAGGAAAAGAAGGGCCTCGCTGAGAAGTCTTTTCGACCCAAAAGGGTCTTGCCGAAGTAGGGTGAGCTCGTCTGAAAGGAAAGTAGAGTCGCCGTGATGTCTTGGCGAAAGTATGAGGTCCTGTCGATAATGGAGGGGTTTTGATATGCATTTTTCCTTCAGCGTGAGGTCTCCTCGACTTGCCAGCGTCTCACCAAAAGAAATGTTTGAGCTCGAGGAGGTGGTTTTTTTTTGCTAAGAGGTCTCACCGATAAGGCAAGGACTCCCCGACATAAATGCAATCGATGTAGCATCTAGTCGTCGGCGTGAAGTCTTGCCGACCGTGGGTGGTCTCACCGAAATGAATGCCTTCAATGTAATGCCATGGCTTTGGTGAAGGGTCTCACCGATAGAAAAAGTCTCGCTGAGAGGGATCAAGCTCGACGTGTGGTCTGGCCGACAAAAGGAGGTCTTAGCGACAGGATGAGAGTTCGGCAAAAGGTCTCGTCGACATGGTGTGCCCTTGATGAATGGTGATGTCTTCGGGAAGATGTCTCCCCGACTGAGGATGGTCTCGCCAAAACAAAAGGGGGCTCAATGTAATGTAAGGCGCTCAGTGAAAGGTCTTGCCGACCCGTGGGAGTCTCATCGAAAGGAATGATCGGAGCTCGGGGAGAGCAGAATGCGCTCGGTGAAAGGTTTCGCCGAAGGATGGAGGTCTCAAAGATGGAAAGGGATATCGGTATGACTCCTGAGGGCTCGCCATGAGGTCTTCCCGAAAGTGAAAAGTCTTGCTGATGGTCTGGGTGACAGCCACTGTGGATGTCGTTATAACTTTTGAGCTCGCTATGTGGTCTTGCCGATCGTCATGAGCTATGCCAATAACAACTAAAGAGCATAATCACATTGGGGAGACATGATTAGTGTCTTACCGACATGCGATTTAATCTGAATGACCTTTCACCATCTGGCGCCCCCATGAAGCATTTGTCCAACCAATCAGAAGGAGGCTACAGGAGAGCCATGGCAGTTTGATCCCTGTGAAGGAGATCAGCAGAAATGAAGGCAACGTGGATATGCTCTGAGCTCAAAAGCATTCAAAGCAGCTCGACAGGGAGGTTAGAAGATAGACACGAGACCAGAAGTTAATGCGAGCGTTATAAAAGATCAAGGAGGCCATTCCTGGAGAAACTCTTCATCGACATAGACAACAAGGATGCACATTGATGCAACATTAACTTCCTTCAGAAAGATCTAGGGGCAGATCTTTATGAACAGATATTTTTGTAAGCCCAAAGGGGCCGACATCTTTTTGTATATATGGAATTTTTTCCTTCTTGTAAATGGGTTCAGATTATGCATTCTAAAGAGTTAGTGATTTTTCTCAAATCCTTTCTTAGCTGATGTATGCTTTGTAACTCATCTGGAATTCTGAATATAAAATACAAAGATTACCTTCGAAACCAGTGTTAGTGTTCATGCTACTTTCATTTTCTTTTAGATTATGTGATTTTTTTTTAACTATGTTTTCTCAATCTGCATTCGAACTTTAAAGTTGTGAAATTCATCTTTCATTCTTAAAGTGTATATGTAGATTAAGCCTTTCAAGAATGATGCATAAGTTCACGAAGTTCATGTTGAGTAAATAAAGTAACTATCATTAGTTTTCTAGTGTATGTTCATCTATTTTATTTCATGATTTCTGTCAGTTCGGTGCATCACCATAGTGTTAGTTTTATTTTTATGCATTCCTTCTCCCTTTCCCTTTACAGAATCAGTAGTTAGGTGACACCAAAGGAAGCCGACCTTCTCCGGAGGTTGACCTCTGCCTATAAGTGACCCATAGCTTTAGAGGTCTTCCCATGTTACACTAGATTGTTGAGTTTATATTCTGCAGGGTGCAAATCCAAGTTGATAACAGTTTCTGGCACGCCCAGTGGGACCAATTCCACCTTATATTGTTGGTTTAGTATGCAACCAGCGAGTTCTAGACTTTACAGAAGTCATTTGTGCATACTTGGAGACTCCGTAGAGAGGAAGAACTTCAAAATCAGTGCCTTCTACAGTTTATGAGAAGAGTTCGGACAAGGAGCAGCTCGTCCCCTTTTGAATATTTGCAACTGTCACCACCAAGAAGACAAGGCAGAGCAACAGAATGGCCATAGACAACATTTGTTTATTCTAGGAGAACCAAATCTACTTCTCCATCTATGAGATTCCATATTGTTGTCCCTTCTTTTGTTTCACCTAGAGTGCAAGTAAACCCGCCTTAGCCACCTCTAATGGCTGCTCCTAGAAATCAACCTTTTGTGCCATTCAATGGAGGTAGTCCATTAAATTTTGCATGGCACAGTGACATTCCAATGGCAGCTTTGAAAAGCTTGCCAATTTTCACTGGGGAAGATCAGACTACCCCGATTGAACATATCCGAGATGTTGCTTCCTTATGTGGTGTGCACCATATCACACAAGAAGACGTAGTTGCAAGACTTCTTGTAGCATCATTCAAAAGAAGGGCATTATAATGGTTCGGGAGCCTTGAAGTAGGTTCAGTTGCCACCTGGGATGAATTAGGTGACAAATTACACAGGCAGTTTCAGGACAGGTCTGATAATTTGTCTTTGTTGGAGCAATTAACTATACTTAAGAGGGCTCCTCAGGAGCAAATGAATGATTTCAACTTCAAATTTCAAAGAACCTGGGATAGAATCCCAACAACGGTGAGACCACCTTCAGAATATGCATTTTTATACTTCTTGAAGGCTCTTAACAACGATATAGCTGTTATGATACAATCAGTGGGGGGTTTTTCTCTACCAAATGCATTTGAAGTAGCAATCAGAGCTGAAAACAGCCTAATACAGGCTGGTAAACTTGCTCCTAGGCCATCGATGCCTATATTTCTAGATATTCATTCGAATATCCCTTTCTAGATACCACCGTTTGCACCTTTGCCACCTGTTCTAGCAGTATCAGCTGCTATAACACAAGAAGTTGTTGTTTCAAGATCTTCAAATGAATTGCAGGAAATCAAAAGTCTATTGCAGACTTTTGGTAATAAGCTTGTGAGCTTGGAAAAGAAGCAATCATATAGTGGGCCTTATCAATAGTAGAATTCAGGTCAGCAACAAGCATATCGAGGTAATAGGCAAGCATATCAAGGCAACTACCAGGGCCCAAGGCAGAATGTGAACACAAGACCTTTTTAGGCCTATGCTCCAGCACCTGTTACTGCAGTTAAGGACCTTGTCCCCATTCAAAACAACTTAGCAGTAGATTATGAGTGGTGCTACCCTTGTAACCAACCTCACAATCAGGTCACTTGCTCAAATGGACTCATTAATCAGGCACTTATGGTATAGAATGCCTCGAGTTCACAACAAAATGAATTCAATGATGCATCTCCACAACACCAAGATCAGCCTACTAATGATACTACCCTAATTAACTGGCAAGGTGAGGAATTATGTGGATTGAATATAGATAATTCTCCAATTGCAGCTAACACAAGGGTGAAGAAAAGAGCTTTTGAGTTGAATCAAGCAACTGATAGGGGGAAGGCAGCAACTGCAAAACCATCTACATCTCAAGTGACTCATGTTTGGCAGAGAAATCAGCAAATCCCAGTCAAGGAGCAGCCATATTTGCAAGCTGATCACACTGGCATAAAGGTACATTATAAAGTAAACCCAACTGTACCCTATAATATTCTTGATAGTATGAAAAAAATGAATGTAACGATGTCTATGTGGGATTCATTAGCTATCCTAGGTCAAAAAGATATGTTACACTCTGCTTTGTCAAATTTCAAAGTGTCTGATCAGTCTAAGTCTACAATAGGTCAAGCTAGAGCTGTGTTAACAAACAATTCTCAGGGGAATGATAAACAACCCAGCAAAGAGATAGGAAAAGAAGTTAAACCACCTCCATTTTATGTGTCAGTAATCATAGGTGATAAGCTAGTTCATAACTGTATGGTAAACAGCGAAGCTAGTAGCTCTATGATGCCAACGCAGATTGCTGACAAGCTTGGACTAAAGTGTCAGCCTTTAGAGAAAGGAGTGATTCAATTGGATGGTACTTCTATCAATACATTGGGAATCATTAAAGATTTGAGTCTTACTCTTCATGCTTGTCCAAATTTTTTAGTTCCTCAGGACATATATGTCATAAACCTTCCACCTTTCTTTTCCTTGTGCCTATCAAGAGACTTTACAGCCAAGATAGGTAGTTATGTTTCAGCTTATTGGTCACATATGTTGTTTAGAACAAGATATGGAACTAAGGTTACCATTAAATCTGAGAGGTTGGCTAAAGATCACATTGAGCCATATAATCCAAGTCCTATAAATGTTGTTCCCACTGCTGTAGACACAAATTGTGTTGTTTTTACTGACAGTGAGCTAGCTACTGCTCAAGAACTTCAAGCAAGAGTTGTCCTTGATGTGCTATTACACGAATGGGCAGTTGAAAATGTGTTGGACAGTCCTGAAGACCTAATTCAAGATGTTGGTATGGGTAATTATGTGATGCTTGAACCTGATGTAGAGGTTCCAAACCTCGAAAAAAGCACAGACCAATTGTTGCAACAACAAAGTGAACTTTGGGAAATGTTCTTTGATGGTTCCAGAAGCAAGAATGGAGCAGGTGGAGGTGCAATTTTGCTTTCTCCATAGGGCGATAAGTACTTTTCAACTTTTCGTTTTGCTTTTGCATGTTCTAAAAATAGTGTTGAGTATGAAGGACTTATCCAAGGCCTTGAATGGGCAAGGAAAAGAGGAATTAACTGTTTGAAAGTCTACGGAGACAATGAATTGATAGTGAATCAGGTTAGGGGGTTGAATGTTGCCAAAAATGATGCTTTGAAGTCATACAGAAGCAGAGTATGGAATATAATTGAAGAATTTAATGCCTTCAATCTAATTTTTGTTCCACGAAATCATAATAAGCATGCTGACAGACTTGCAGCAATTGGAGCACAGTTTGATATCCCAGGTGATGTTAAGAAGGATAAAATACAACAGTATGTCAAGGTGGTTATCAGGCCGTCAATCCCTGATAACAACATTAACTGGCAGGTATTTGAAAGTGATGAACAGATTTTAACCTTTTTACTACAAGAAGATCAATTTTTTGTAGTAAACCAAGAAAAGATCAAACAACAGTATGATGATCAAGTGATACAGCTAAAGACAAATAAACTTCCCAAAGGGCTGGTTACTTTGGAATCCATATTCAACTCCGATGATCAACTTAAGAAGAGAAAAATTGGCATATAAGTGAAAGAAGATCATTATGAAGAAGTGGAAATCTTTAAAGGTAAGCTTCTTAAATTAGGCAAGATCTGTTCATTTGAAGATAAGAGAGCTTTCACTGTTTTATGCCAAGAATATCATGATGTTTTTGCTTGGCAATATTTTGACTTAAGAGGGTTTGATCCTCATATTGCACAACATACAATTGAGTTAGAACCTGATGCCAAGCCTGTTAGACAAAAACAGAGACCATTGAACCCCAAGCTTGAACCTTTAATGATCAAAGAGCTGACCAAGCTAGTAGAGGGGGGTATTGTGTTTCTAATTAAACACACATCCTGGGTTTCTAACCTCGTTCCGGTTAGAAAAAAGAGCGGTGAGATAAGACTATGTGTAGATTTTAGAGACCTTAACAGAGCATCTCTGAAAGATCATTATCCCTTACCCTCTATGGAACAAATTCTTCAAGCTGTTGTTGGATCAGAAAGGTTTTCTCTTTTGGATGGTTATTCTGGTTATAACTAGATTCTTGTCAAAGAGGAGGATCAATATAAAATGGCATTTACAACAAAATGGGGCACTATGCCCTACAAGAGAATGCCTTTTGGTTTATCTAATGCCGGTGCCACCTTTCAACGTGCCATGGATATGGCGTTTCAAAGTTTAATTCAGAAATTTCTGCTGGTTTACTTAGACGACATAACTGTATATTCAAAAAATGCAAATGAACATTTGTCGCATCTCAAGCAAGTTTTTGAAAAATGCAGGGAATATGGAATATCTCTCAATTCGAAAAAGAGTATTTTTGCAGTTCATGAAGGTAAACTATTAGGCCATATAGTATCAAAAGATGGAGTTACCATTGATCCTGAAAGAGTCAAAGCTATACTTGAACTGCCATTACCCAATCACAAGAAAGGATTGCAGAGCTTTTTAGGGAGAATTAACTTTCTGAGAAGATTCATTCCTAATGTTGCGAATTTACTACAGCCCTTGACCACCATGCTTAAAAAGAATGTAGTTTTCAGTTGGACTATAGAGGCAAAACATAGTTTTGAAGAGATCAAGGAAGCTTTAGCTTCAGCTCCAACACTGGTAAATCCATATTTCTCTAAAGACTTCTTCTTGTATGCTTTTGGCAGCGTTAGTTCACTTTCTGCTATGCTGGTTCAAAAGAACAGTGATAATTTAGAGCAGCCAATAGCTTTCTTTAGTCGGGAACTTGCTGATTATGAACAAAAATATACATTTGCTGAGAAGCATGTTCTTGCTGTCATCAAAATCCTAAAGAAGTTTAAACCTCTGGTTTCAAACAACAAAATTCATGTTCTGATTGCACACCCAAGTGTGAAAGAATTTTTGTTGAACAAAGATCTGAATGATAAAAGAGCATGATGGGTCACTAAGGTTATGGAATACGATGTGGATATCAAGATCACCAAGTTGGTTAGAAGTAAAGGTCTTTGTGAACAACTTGCTTTAGGGTCAAGCAATGAAAATGACTTAGAACAGGATACTATTTTTGCTAATGCAAATGAACCCCAGAATGCTCGAGATGATATGCCTCTGATAACAACAAATTGGGCTCAAGATATAACCCATTTTTTACAGACTGGTGAGTGTCCACCAGGTTTAGATAGAGCTAAACGAAGATACTTCAGACTGCAGTCTATACCATATGTGCTGGTAGATAGTGTTCTTTTCAAAAAAGATCTAAATGGTGTTCTATTAAGATGTATTCACAGTGATCAAGTTGAGAAGATACTTCATGAGTTTCATGATGGAGCTACAGGAGGTCATTTCGCTCCAAGAACTATTGCTTGGAAAATCATGAGAGCTAGTTACTACTGGCCCAACTTGTTTAAAGATGCATATGCATGGTCAAGAAAGTGTATCAAATGTGCTTTATTTGTAGGAAAAGAAAAGCTGCCTGCTATGTCTCTATGTCCAATTCAAGTGGAGCATCCCTTTATGAGATGGGGCATTGACTTTATCAGACCAATTAAACCACCATCTAATACTGGTCATAAGTGGGTGCTTACTGCTACAGACTATTTCACACGATGGACAGAAGCGGTGGCTTTGAAAGAATCAAAAGAATCTTCAGTTTTGAGCTTTTATGAGGATATAGCAACCAAATTTGGAGTTCCTGACTCTATCATATCTAATAACGCTCTTGCATTTGTGAGATTAAGATTAATTGATTGGGTTGTTAAACATGGCATTCATTTGAATACATCCTCAAATTATTACCCTTAGGGTAATGGTTTAGCTGAAAGCACAAATAAGAATCTCATCAGGATTATTAAAAGAACAATGGAGGATAATCAAAGGACCTGGCACATTAACTTAAAGTATGCACTTTGGGCAGATAGAGTGACTCCTAAGAGGTCTATTGGTAATTCACCATACATGTTAGTTTATGGCAAAGAGGCTAGATTACCCCTATCTATGGAGCTTCCAGCTCTAGACATTGTTCACTAGTTGGAGATGTTTGAGGAACAGGACCCAATGTCCATGAGATAAGCAGAGCTCATGGAGCTCAAAGAATCAAGAGACAAAGCAATGAAAGCTTTGGAGTATCATCAATGCCAAACAAAGAGAACATTTGACAAGAAAGCTACAACCAAAATATTTAAAGAAGGTGATATTGTTCTCAAATGGGATGTTCTAAAAAGTAGGCCGGGCCATCACACAAAGTTTGACATGTGGATGGGTCCATTTATGATCAAAGACTGCAAAGAACACAATGCTTATCAACTAGCCACAACCGAAGGTGAAGTGCTTCTTATCCCAGTCAATGGGATACACCTCAAACCCTATTTTCAAGTTTGACGAGTTCCTCTATTGTACATATTTGGTTAGGTTTTATGCTTTCAATAAGTGCTTCTCCACTTGAGTTTAAATATTTTTTTCATTCCCTAAAGTGTTGTTCCAGCACAGTATATGGTTCTTTTTTAGTTTCTCTTGTTTCGTAGGTTTCAAATGTCCCGATTTGCTCATGAATCTCAAGTGAGTTGCAGCCATGAACAAGGTTGACGTTTTAAGTTAACCTATGAGTGACTCCATGCCCAATGGACAGGCCTAGGCTACTGGTTTTTATGTTTAGCAGGCAAACATCTAGCAAAGTTCGCCAGAAATGTTGCTCAATTTTCACCTACAGGCTCAATCAGGCAGGATAAATTATGTTTCAAATGTTCATAAGGGCCAAATGGAACATTTGCATCGAGGGTTAGGTCATGCATCTGATGACATTTCACCAAGGAGCTCATTTGAAAAGCATGCCTCAATCAGTTTTGGCACAAAACTTATCAGAGAAGAGAGTCGGGAAGACCCTCTTGTTGTCTCACTGACTAACTGTGCCCTCTATTTGTTCGAATGCAATGGTTGTTAGGACATTTGGGTCGCCGTGACTCTTTATGTGTCTCTCTGCGTGGGATGTCTCGCCGAAGGTAGCTCACAAGGTTAGCGTTGGGGAGAGTGGTTTGTGTTTGGCTTGAGGTCCCGGCGACCAAGTAGAGTCTCACTGAAGGGATTGTTCCTTCGATATAATGTTTTGAGCTCGACAAAGGGTCTTGCCAACTAAGCAGGGTCTCACCGAAATAGGAGGAGCTCGGTGAGAGGTTTTGCTAACCGTTGGTGGTCTCCCCGAATGAAGGTCCGAGCTCGCCAGGAGATGAAGGCTTCGACATAAGGTCTGGCCGAATGGGAAAAGTCTCGCTGAAAGAATGGAGCCCTCGGCAAGATGTTGAACTCAGGGTGAGGTCTCGACGACTGATGGAGGTCTTGGCGAAGTGAGATGTCATCGCGAGGAAAAGAAGGGCCTCGCTGAGAAGTCTTGCCGACCCAAAAGGGTCTTACCAAAGTAGGGTGAGCTCGTTTGAAAGGAAAGTAGAGTCGCCGTGATGTCTCGGCGAAAGTATGAGGTCCTGCTGATAATGGAGGGGTCTCGATATGCATTTTGCCTTCGGCGTGAGGTCTCCCCAACTTGCTAGCGTCTCATTGAAATAAATGTTTGAGCTCGGGGAGGTGGTTTGTTTTCGCTAAGAGGTCTCACCGATAAGGCAGGGACTCCCCGACATAGATGGCATCGGTGTAGCGTTTGGTCGTCGGTGTCTTGCCGACCGCAGGCAGTCTCACTGAAATGAATGCCTTCGGTGTAATGCCGTGGCTTCAGTGAAGGGTCTCACCACTAGCGAAAGTATTGCCGAGAGGGATCAAGCTCGGCGTGTGGTTTGGCCGACAAAAGGAGGTCTCAGCGACAGGATGAGAGTTCGGTGAAAGGTCTTGCCGACTAGGCAGTGTCTCGCCGAAATGGTATGGCCTCAACGAATGGTGATGTCTTCGGGGAGATGTCTCCTCGACCGAGGATGGTCTCACTGAAACAAAAGGGGGCTCGATGTAATGTAAGGCGCTCGGTGAAAGGTCTTGCCAACCTATGGGAGTCTCATCGAATGGAATGATCAGAGCTCGGGGAGAGCGGAATGCGCTCGGTGAAAGGTTTCACCGAAGGATGGAGGTCTCAGCGATGGAAAGGGATATCGGTATGACTCTTGAGGGCTCGCCATGAGGTCTTCTCGAAAGTGAAAAGTCTTGCCAATGGTTTGGGTGATAGCCACTGTGGATGTTATAACTTTTGAGCTCACTATGTGGTCTTGCCGATCATCATGAGCTATGCCAATAACAGCTGAAGAGCATAATTGCATCGGGGAGACACGATTAGTGTCTCACCGACATGCGATTCAATCTGAATGACCTTTGACCGTTTGGCACCCCCATGAAGCATTTGTTCAACCAATCAGAAGGAGGCTATAGGAGAGCCGTGGCAGTTTGATCCCTGCGAAGAAGATCAATAGAATGAAGGTGACGTGGATCTGCTCTGAGCTCAAGAGCATTCAAAGCAGCTCGATGGGGAGGTTAGAAGATAGACACGAGACCAAAAGTTAATGCGGGCATTGTAAAAGATCAAGGAGGCCATTCCTGGAGTAACTCTTCACCAACATAGACATCAGGGATGCACGTTGATGCGGCATTAACTTCCTTCGGAAAGATCTAGGGGAAAATCTTTATGAATGGATATTTTTGTAAGCCCAGAGGGGCCAACATCTTTTTGTATATATGGCATTTTTGCCTTCTTGTCAAGGGGTTCGAATTATGCATTCTAAAGAGTTAGTGATTTTTCTCAAATCCTTTCTTAGCTGATGTATGCTTTGTAACTCATCTAGAATTCTAAATATAAAATACATAAATTACCTTCGAAACCAGTGTTAGTGTTCATGCTACTTTCATTTTCTTCTAGATTATGTGATTTGTTTTGAACTGTGTTTTCTCAATCTGCATTCGAACTTTAAAGTTGTGAAATTCATCTTTCCTTCTTAAAGTGTATATGCAAATTAAGCCTTTCAAGAATGATGCATAAGTTCACGAAGTTCATGTTGAGTAAATAAAATAACTATAATTAGTTTTCTAGTGCATGTTCATCTATTTTATTTCATGATTCCTGTCAGTTCAGTGCATCACAATAGTGTCAGTTTTATTTTTATGCATTCCTTTTCCCTTTCCCTTTACATAATCAGTAGTTAGGTGACACCAAAGGAAGCCGACCTTCTCCAGAGGTTGACCTCTACCTATAAGTGACCCATAGCTTTAGAGGTCTTCCCATGTTACACTGGATTGTTGAGTTTATATTCTGCAGGGTGCAAATCTAGGTTGATAACAATAATATTCAACATGCAAGCCAATTAAGTTCCTACATGAAACTATACGATGGAAAGGATAATGGATACTATGATGGATGGATGATGGTGTTAGATGATTCGAGGTAGATACTATGGTATTGAACTAGGATGATACTCCATATGCTCAAATGCTAACTATGAATATGCTAATCTAAAAAGCAACTATGATGCAAATGATGACATAAAATGCAACTATGAAGCAAATTATTATTCTAAGATTTAACTATGATGCAAAACATGATATGAAATGTAACTATAAGACTCCAAAATGCTCCAATGCTCAAACAATGTTCCTGCATGAGAACTCTACTCAAATGTGGATGCAAAATACAATGCCAAGGGGTTGTATTTATAGCCTTTTCCAAGCATCTTGTGAGGTGGCAATGATCAACGGTCCAGATTCAAACAAGAAGGATGAATAGTGGAGATGAAGAGAATCAAGAAGTTGTCCCCTTGACCAAAGACAACATGCCAAATGGATGGAGGAATCTTTTGACTAATAGGCAACATGCCAAATGGATGGAAGAATCAAGCGTGGGAAGAAAATACCATGTGTTTGAAAATTGGTTGAAGACATGTGTGAGGAATAAGCCATGTGTTTAAAATTGGTTGAAGATAATTATAATTTAAAAATTAGAATTATTTAATTTCATGTGACCTTGGTGAGGTGGCACAAAAATTTGTAGACATGTGCTTGATTTCCTAATTGAGATTAGTGAAACTTAATTAAATAAAACAAGCTTATGGAAAATTGTTTATTTAATTAAATTAGAAGAATACAATTTTAGATTTGGAGAATTAGAGAAGGGTGAACAATATAAATAACTTCAGAATTTATTTATACGTAGTCAAAATATTAATTAAATAACTAGTATTTAATTAATTAAATGCCATGACCGATTTTAGGTGTATACAAAGCCCAATAAAACCTTTGATTAAAGAGTGTTTTTTTACCCTTTCTAGGGTTTTTCCACTCATAAAAATTGGTGTTCTATTCCTCTTCCATGTGATTTATTTGCACTTTTTTTTATTATAATCTGCTTATTCTTGATTGCTTATGAAATATTGTATTCAAAGTTTTTGTATAAACAAGAGGGTTGATAATAAGAGATTGGTTTTTATTTGACAACTAATTCACCCCCCCTCTTAGTGGTCTTGTACTCCAACAGTGTGATCGTAGGTAGGTTCCTTGTAATCTAAGTCCTAACAATCTTTCCCTCTCTTGATGCTTTGCTTAGGGATCTACTGAGAGCTTGAACCATAATGATAAATAAGAAGGGGGACATTGGATCCCCCTGTCTTAAGTCCCTCAATACACCAAAAAATCCTTTAGGTGTACTGTTTATAAGAACCAGATATCTGGGACAAGCAATCCAATTAAATATCCAATCCAACCAACCATTGTGGAAACCAAATGCCTCCAATACTTTGAACAAAAACCTCCAATTTACTATATCATATGCCTTCTTAATGTCTAGCTTTATCAACATTGTTTGTTTCTTTGTCTTTTGAACCGAGTGAATTGCTTCTTGAGCAATTATCACCTCGTCTAGGATTGACCTGCAAGGTACAAACCCTGTTTGTTCTTTATAGATTATATCAGGAAGTATCTTCTTTTCCTAATTTGCCACTATTTTTGCAAGAATATTAAAGATTGTGTTGCAAAGGGCGATTGGTCTAAATTCCTCTAGAGTTTTAGGTTTCTCATTTTTTCGTATTAAGGCAATAAAGGTGTTATTCAATTCTCTGAGCAACCTCCCAGTGCACCTAGAATCCTCTATTGCTTCCACCACTTCCCCACCAACAATGTCCCAACATTTTTGAAAAAAGGTAGTAGGGAACCCATCTGGACTCGGGGCCTTGTCTAGATGAAGCTAAAATAAAGCTTACTTAATTTCTTTTTTCTGTGAATTTGCTAGTTAGCATCTCGTTTTGGGCTTCAGTTACAAGTTTTGGAATGCAACTTAGAATTTTTTGTTGATCTTGCAGGTTGGAGCTACTCTAGTCATTCAAAATATTTTGGAAGAAATCAATTGTGGCCAAAGTAATGTCTTTCATTTTATCTAAAGTTCTTCCTTTGGGGGTCTTGATACAAGATATCCTATTCATTTCTCTCCTTACTTTGGTGGAATTGTGGAAGAATTTCATGTTTTTGTCTCCTACATTTAACCATAGCTCTCTCAATTTCTACCTCCAAAAGATTTCTTTTTTTGCTAGAATGTCACTCATTTTATTAAGCAAATATTTTTCTTGATTATAACTTTCATTATCCATTCCATTTTTTTATTTCTTTTTCATTCAACTCTATCAAACCTTCTTCAATCTTCCTTTTTTATTTGAAGATGTTTTTGAAAGTGTCCTTATTCCAAGTATTTAGGTGTTGTTTGATTAATTTCAGTTTGGTGACTATGTTGAACATTTTGGAGCTATTTGGGTTAACTTCATTCCACCACTGCCTAATAAGATCTTTGAAGTGAGGGTCTCTAAACCAAATATTCTCAAATTTAAAGGGACACCTCATGGGTTTCCTTTCACCAAGTATTTCCAGAATAACATGAAAGTGATCAGATCCAAAAATAGGCAAGATCTTACTTTCTAAAGTGTAAGGAAAGACACTAAAATCACCTTTAAAAAAGACCTTGTCCAACCTTTCAACTATACTACATAATCCATTACATTTGTTTTTCCAGGTATACTATGCATTTCCTATTGAAATTTCCACAAACATGTTTCTTTCAACAAATTTTCAAAATCTATTTGGGACTATATTTTCTTTCCCACACCACCCCTCTTATCCTTCAATCTCAAAATAGCATTGAAGTCCCCCCCCAATTAAATTGAAATCAAATGAGGATTTGCTACATACTAAATCTAATTCTCTCCAAATTTCTTTCTTTTGAATACACGTATTTGGTCCATACACATTGATTAAAAGAAAACACAAATCAGAAGTTAAGCTTCTAACCTTGCAAGAAATCTAGTTTGTTTACCACAAATTTTTCTAATAGCACTCTTTACAGTCTCCATATGGTGATGAGCCTACCTATAGGTCTTTAAGAGTTTACCCCCAACATCTTCCAAAGCTTCAATCTTTTTCCAAAGCACTCTACTTCCAATTGGCTTAATTTTGATTCCTGGATGAGAAAGATATCGGTCTAAGACACCTCCAAATGATGTCTAATCAAGCACTTCTTGTTAGGGGAATTTAAGCCCCTAACATTCCACGTTATAATGCTCATTGCACCTCAGGAAGGGTATCCCCCTTCCTTGTCTTTAGCATTTCGCTGATCTTCTTTTGTCCAATGGCTTCTCCACCCATTTTAAGCTTTTCTTGATTTGGAATTATGCCCCTTTTCTTACTTTCTCCACAATCCGGGGAAGTCTTGATGGTTTCTTTTTGCAGCATCCCTACTTTACTAGTCTCCTCTTGGAGTGAAGGCATGAATTTTTGCTTTTTATTTGCTAGGGGAGTAACTTCTCCTCCATTTGACTCCAGGCCTATCTCTTCCAAGTTTGGTCTTGTTTCCCAATCCTCTTCCAAATCTGCCTCGAGGTTTCCTATTAACGACCCATGCTTAGCTTCCTTGGCAAGTTCTACTAATTCATTACCCACCTCAATTAGAGATTTTAGATCATCCTCTTTAAAATTATTACCAATCAGGTCAAGGACCTTAGATAACTTTGTGTCCAGTTCTTTCCTCTATTTTGGGGATCCCTCCATCTGCCCATAAGGTTCTTCTATCTTTTCCACTATAATTGGATCTTGATATTGAGCTTCATAGTTTGAATTCTTTCAAATCTACTCCATCCTTTAGTGGACTAGTATTGTTTTCCCTTTCTGTGTGGTGATTCATTCCTCTCCTACTTTCTAGATCTAATTTTTGCGTAAGACTTCTCCAACCCAACACATTTTTTCGAATATTGTAAGGGCTTGGATTCGGTATTAGAATTTTCCGCCAATTGCACCAATCTGTTATTAACCCAATCTCCCTCCAATGTGAGCTATTGGGTTTATTTTCTACACAGATCTTGACCTAGGTGTTGATTCCATCCGGGTTTAACCTCTCCTTTGCACAAATGTACTTTCCCAAGTGATTGCTAATATTCTCCAAAATTTATGGCAGAGCATAAACCAATCTTTGATTCTTTCCATGTTATGTCAAAAAGGGTCAAACCCTACCTCCCACCTGCAAATGTAGAAACTGCTTCCATCCATGATCCAGATTCCATTCTTGATTTCTTCCCTTATTATCTGTGATGGATAGATCATAATGAAGTAGCCATTCACCAATGCCTTGAATTGCATATCTTTACCCCAACGACCTTGCCACCACTTGATCAAACTATCCCAATTTAGATCCTTGCCATACCATCTAACCAATTGTCCCTGCTTCTCCAAACGCAAGATCGATGGTTGCAATTTGTTTGTTCCAATCACCATGGTTTTTCTGTAAGCATTCCTTGCTTTATCCTTCTTCCAATCTAAACGGTTGTTATTACAGCTATTTCTTGTGTGCCAATTTTGCAGGCCCTTTGGTTCCTAGAATCCTTTCCTTTGTTGTTGATCTTCAAAATCATTCACACCAAAAGTAAAGTTGTGAGCCCTTCTAGTGTTTTTCATGCCTTGGCAGTTACTGAATCTTCCATTTGTCTTGTCCTTTCCTTGGTGCTAGTTCTCAAAACCACGGTGACTAGGCGGGTTACGCTTAAAGAAATCATACCTAGGCTTCCCATTCGCTGGTTCATGGTTCCGATGCTGGTTTCACCACTCCTCATTAGCGGCTTGAGCCCTAATGTGATCCATGGGGACGACATGTTCTGCCTCCTTAGCCCAGTGCTTGATACCTTCGTCTGCTTCTGCCTTTGCGCGATTCACTTATGCCTTTGCATGCTATGTTCTAGCCTTCATGCGCTCCATCTCTACTATGTTGTTAAATTCACACGTACTGTGAAAATTATATTTTTTATTTTATTATTATATTAGAATTAGTTTCTAGTTGATGTATTTTTTTAGAAATTTTACTCATTGCATAATACATTTCAATCCTTAATTATTACTAATTTTTGAACCTTACCATTTCACTTATATAAATTGTAATGGTGAAATTTGCATTAAAATCAACACTTTATTTGGGTTGATTTATGAGAACTTAAATTTATACTGTTTAAATTTTTAATTTTTATAACCATTTTTTTAATTTAATGTGTTTAAAATTCATTTCTATTCATTTCATAATTTTTATAATGACAACCTTTTGAATAAGGTAAGACTTGTGTCTTACATTTCAAATTGTTATCACACTCACACTTGTTTACAATGTATCATTCATTTAAAAAAATGAATAGGTATATTAATCCTTTTAGAATCACTTTTAAAACCTATATATTCATATTTCTACATCAAGTCAAAATAATTATAATATAGTAGATATATTTCTATTAATTTTTTTTATAAATAAGTGTCTAAATTATCATTTATAAAATAATATTAGACATATTCAAAAAATAAGATGGATAAAAGAAATCCCATTCCTAAAATTCACACAAAATTAAAATAATATCAAATATAAAAACATAAATACTATTAATTTTTTTAATATAAATACATAAATTAATATAAAATTATCAAACATAAAAACATAAATACTATTAATTTTTTTAATATAAATACATAAATACTATTAGTTTTGTGGATTTTCTATTTTATATTTCTAACTCCATAAACGTGGAAGGATATTTTAGGTATGTGACTCCAGAAGGATTGGAGGAATTCAAAAGCTGGGCACATTGGTATACAATTGCAAATAGTGTGAAAAGTCTCTGTAAAGGCTTGGGAGTCCAGAAGGATATTTTTTAAGGAATACCCACAGATTATCCAGAGGAATCCAGAGGAACAGAGGGCCAGAACAACAGCTCTGAGGCCTGGAGGACCAATTTCAGGTAGGTTTCTATGCAATCAATTGGTAAGTTGCTTGAAATATTGAGGATCAGAAAACTCGATTAATCCTGTAACTATTTTTAAAAATTCATTCGCCCAAAATCTAAAGCCCTCAAGTTAATCTGTTTACCAAAATTTGTTCTTGTTGGATCAACCAGAATTTGCAGTTGCCCTGAGAAAAAATTTAATCCAGTAACTATTTTTAAAAATTCATTAGCCCTAAGCTCTAAACCTATGTTATTGGATTTACTTGAGCTTGTAGTTAATGGATTCCCCAAAACATAGAATTTGCTATTTTCACAATAAAATAAAATAAAATAAAAAATTGTCAGTTAGCAAATATTTATTAAACAATCGGTATCCCCAAACCTGAAAATAAATGGATTTGCCAGATATCCCCAAACCTGAAAATAAATGGATTTGCCAGAACTCTTACTTATTTTATGTATCAGAATTCACTCTTGGCTAGGTTTTTGCACAATTTGCAGAAAACAGATCACCTAGCAAGCAACTTTTCCAAAAAAATATTTGTACTAAGTTCTAAAACCTAAACCCTAAGGCTCTTCAACTAATTTTCCAGAACTTTTAGCTATTAGTTTCAGAGTAAATTTAATGTTATTCTTTCCAAATCTTAACCTCTAAATGTTTTAGAGTCGTATATAACTTATTTTATAAGGGAAATATTTATCAACTGCTTTTTTGTTTGTAATTTATGTTCTTACAATCACCAATAATTAATAAATAACAAATAAACCATTAACATTGCAAGGTGTATGAAACAACTCTCCCAATATCCTCTGACTTGTCATAAACCTTGCAAGAGAAAAAGGGAATATCATCAACTATTTGTTAGGGCCAAGAGGTCCATAGTCTCATTGCACCATCTTAGGTTCTTCATGCTCATAGGATTTTTCAATGTATATATAATAATATCCAAAGCGTCAACCTTTTCAAGCATCACTATCCCATCCTACACCATGTCATAAGCAAAATCATAGTAAAAATTAATGTACTTAATTTGTACATCAAAATTTGGGTTATTTGCCAAGTTGATGGAACCTCTAATAATTGCATCTAATTCGAACTACTCCATGATTTAATCCATATAAACACAATCTCTCAAGCTAGATGGCCTCCTTATAAGAATGAATAGCCACCATATAATTTTCCTCTATCGAAGAAAAACTGACCATACTTTGTCACTTGCTCATCTAACTCACTGCACCACAATATAGGTTAAAGATAACCAATAGTAGATCTCCTACTATTAACATAACCTACCCAATTAGAATCCACATATCCTTGAATGTCCACTAAGTTCTATAGGTCCCCTAAGACATCATCTCCTCAATAGCATGTAAAAAATACTATACTAATAATATCTTAAGACCCTCTTCACTACAACACAAAGATATTGACTAGGACTAGTCGTAAAAAGACTTAAGACTCCCATTGCTTGGGAAATGTCTAGTTTGGTGCATACCAAAACATACACATGACTACCAACTACACTAGTGTAAAGAACTTGAGACATATCCTCCATCTCACTAGGTGTAGATACACATTGCTCAAATGATAGCTTGGCTCCCCACCAAAATAGGAACAATCATTGGTCTACTATTTCTACCACATGTGTTGAAATACTAAAACACAAATTTCACATACTTACTTGGCCTAACCAAAGCTTTATTTTTAATCTCTTCTAACATCCATACCAAATGTGAACTTATTAGCGCCTAAGTATTTCATATCAAACTATGTAAAAAGCTAAGATTTCAAGTCTATATTCACCTTCATATTGTTAAAAAAATATAATCATCAAAATTCAAAGTGATAAAAAGGAAAAAATATTGCCCTATTTGTAATAAACACAATGGTTTGATTTAGATCTCACGAATCTCAATATCAACATAAAAAAAATTAAAATTTAATATTACATTTTGGGTGACAATATAAGACCGTATGAATACTTTGTTAATGTACAAACCAATTACTCCTTATTTTTATAATATGGTTTTTTGGCCATGACATGTAAATTCCTTCCTCCAAGTTACCATGCATGAAAGTTATTATCAAATCCAAAAATACTCTATCTCAAGATTAAAAGCTACTACAACAATTAATAAGAACCTAATAGATGCCAACTCAACAATTAGAAAAAAATCTCCCCAAATTATATCCCCTCAGCTTGTAAATATCCTTTTGCAAACAATATTACCTTGTACTTCTCAACACTATCATCTATACTAAACTTCTTCTTGAGGATCCATTTACATCCAACACAATTACTTCCTTATGCCAACTAAACCAAGTTCCAAATCTCATTATTTTTTAACACTACTAGCCTATTTCTAAGGTTCACTATTTTACATCTCAATTTTCTCTTTCACAATTTTAGGATTATTAGTTTTATTAATCAAAGAAAAAAACATATAAAACTAGGCAAGCTATACCATTTTGATTGTTTTCTTTACTAAGTGGAAATCTTCACAAGACAAGGTGAAAGTAATTTCTCTTCTAAACTCATTGAGCTTTCCTCCTCATTAGGTCCAAACTAAACCTTTGGTTTAGCCTTAGCCATAGCTATCTCAATCTTTCTAGTTGTAACCACACACTATACTTTACAATTTTATCTAGTTTCTCGAATATATGAGAAAGTTTGATCTTCCTCAAGTGTATAATGATGATGTGGATTTGATAATAGGGCAATCTGTGCTTGCTTTACCATTTAAATTTATTGGAGAGTATATTTAGGCCACCAACACATTTAGGCCCCCTCCACCCCCCATTTGAGTGCTCCAAAGTGGAACAAAAATTCATGAAAAATAAGTAAATATAGAGGAGCTTAAAGCAACTAGGCTGTCAAAGTTAAAGTTGCATGCATTTTTTAAGAATTTAGGTATTATTTATATTATAGTCTACCATGATCTATACTTCTTAAGATGGAATGATTATAATATTTTGAATGTGTAAGGGGTAGATTCATTTTAGAGAATTTGGAGTGTATTTTAGAGTGGTTGGGGTGTTTGTACAACATCACATCTAGTAAACTTGACTAAAACTTTAAGTCCTTTTATGCAATCCTTAATATCTATTCATGCTATAACATGTTTCATATTTATTTGTCTTTGTTAAATGGTTACTTTGTTTACACAATATTATAGAGAAGAAATAGAGTTCTCTAAGTAGCGAGGAAGAGACGAGCTGTTTGAGGGATCATTTGGAAATGAGTTGGGTTCTTTTCCTTTCCTAATAGTTTTAGATGACATTGATCATGTGGAATAATTAGGTGCCTATATATATATATATATAAAGTTTTGTAATGGTATTCTAATTATTACAACTTGAAATATAAGGGTTCTTCTAAGTGTAGGAATTGACATTCACTATCATTTAAAAAGATTGGATAGAGAAGATGAGATAGAGTTGTTTTTGTTGACATGCTTTCTGCCAACCAATCTATGTATCAAATATGATGATCTACTCCACGCTTTTGTTAACATTTATGGATGGTTATCTCTGTCTCTTAAAGTTTTGGGATGAATGTTTGTAGTGGAGCTAACTATTATAAGCAATGCATCTTGAATAAAATCTATAAGACTCTACTTGAAGATATAATGTAGAGAGACTAAAGATAAGCTTCAATACATTGGCAACTAACCAAAACATATAGTAGCTAAACTATTACTTGTCACCTAATAAAATTCAACACTACGTGCTATGCTTATGGTCATCTCTTGCAATCACTATTTACACGTCTTATCTATGCTTTCATATGTTGCATGCATGCATACAAGGGTAGTTATAACTAAAATATCTAATAAAAGTTCTCTATCCTTTATGCTTTGACAGATGTCCATGCCTTGTTCCAAAGTATGCCAACTTAGACCAACATATCTCAAAGAATAATTGTATTAGTGAACTTGCCTAGACATAGGCCTAGACTTGTGTATACACTAGTCTCCAAAATAATAATAAAAATATATTTTACTATCTAAAGGTCTATTCATGTTTTCTTTTCTTTCAAAAGATTTTTATTTGTGCATATGATAAAATTACTTTCCATCAAACTCTATTAACAAAAAAATACACTTAACTAACAATAATTTCTCTAATTCCTTCTACATGTTAGAGTTTAGTTATAGTCTATTTTATGATAATGCTTTCAATTTCAAGTGGTACAATATCAAAAGGTGGAAAATACATTACTTGAAAATTTCAAATTATAAAAATAAATACAAAATTTTCTTTAATTTGATTTATTTTATTTTATTTTAAAATTTAAAAAGAAACACAATTTTAATAAATATTAGAAATTGTGATGGTGAAAATTATATTTTTTATTTTGTTATTATATTAGAATTAGTTTCTAATTGATGTATTTTTGTACAAATTTTTTACTCATGACATAATACATCTCAATCCTTAACTATTACTAATTTTCAAATATTTGAACCTAACCATTTCACTTATATAAATTGTAATGATGAAATTTGCATTAAAATCAATACTATATTTGGGTCCATTTATGAGAACTTAAATTTATATTGTTTAAATTTTTAATTTTTTTTACTTGATGTGCTTTAAATTCTTATCTATTCATTTTATAATTTTTATAATGACAACCTTTTTGAATTAGATAAGACTTATGTCTTACATTCTTCCATTTCAAATTGCTATGAGACTCACACTTGTTTATGATGTATCATTCATTTAAAACATTGAATAGGTATATTAACCTTTTTAGAATCACTTTGTCATAACTCATATATTCATATTTCTACATTATTACAACTCACCATAATAATTATAATATAATGCATACATTTCTATTAATTTTTTTAATAAGTGTCTAGATTATCATTTATAATATAATATTAGACATATTCAAAAAAGGTGGATGGAAGAAGCCACGCCCCTAAAATTCACACAAAATTGAACTAATATCAAATATAAAAACATAAATACTGTTAACTTTTTTTTAATATAAAAAAATAAATACTATTATTTTTTTTAATATAAAATAAATATATTATTACAATATTTCAAAGATAGGTGGCAGTTGTTGAAGTTTCAAAAAAGACTACCTACTAAGAAACACAAATAGAACCCTGATAGAAGTAACCCGCTTTGACCCGTTTAAGTATAATCAAACGCCAGTTACGCCTGTTCAGACATTCCTTTGATATATTAAGCTTCTCCTTCCTTCTGCAACAATATCTTGGTAGATGATTTGAGGACTATGGAGAACAAACAAGAAAATGAATCTGTATGCAGCAGAGTGCCAAATCTAGTTTCAGACTTTGTAGATTCCTTTGTCGACTTCATAGTTGGCGGGCAATTTTTACCGTCAAATTCAACAGCACCGGACAATAAGAATGGTAGTAATGCTGCAGCAGCAACAGAAGTAGTCACAAGAATCCCCTCTGTAGACCGTTTGATTGCAATAGGAGACATTCACGGAGACATCCAGAAGGCCAAGGAGGCTCTCAAAGTGGCTCAAGTTATGGATGACAATGAAACGTGGATTGGAGGCAAGACAATGGTCGTTCAGGTAGGTTTTTCCAACGGGACATTTCTTATTTATTTGTTCTATGTTTGGGTCAATCTTCTAATTTTGAATATACAGAAAAAATTTCTAGATAAATTTGTTTGAAGAACTTTATTAACTGTTTATGATCATAAAATGTGTTCCATATTGGGGATGTGTGTACTACTGCGGAATGGAGATCCTTATATAAATAATTCTAAAATCTTCTGTTTGACATCCCTAAAAACTTTCTATGGTTCAGGTTGGTGACCTCCTGGACAGGGGAGGAGAAGAGCTCAAGGTCATTTACCTACTCGAAAAGCTGAAAAAGCAGGCAGAGAGATCAGGTTGGGGATTCATCATAATGAATGGGAATCACGAGATCATGAACATTGAAGGAGATTACAGGTTTGCAACTTAATCCCTAATTCTCCAGGTTTCATTATATGTGATTGGTTAGGAAGTGGTACATAACCTCTGCTTTGCTTCTGTTCGGGTTATGAATCTATGAGTAACATATAACTATGGATTAGTCTTCTAGGATTTCATGCTTGACTTGAGGGAATTTTAGGTTTATGAATCCACATCTCTAATGGTGTGATCGAATAGCCCCTAAATGTTTGATTGGGTAGAATATCCCCTTTATCTTCTTGTTTTTCTGTTTTGTATTTTTATTCCATTAAAATAAAAAGGAGCTTTATCAGTTTTTTTTTCTTGTAATATTATTATTAAGATTAATTACATATTTTTTGAGTCAAATTTATTGATCCATATTTCATGGGTAGTGGTTTGTACAAATCCATCTCACATGAGAATGAATGATACACTTAGCACCCATTGCATCTTGATGATGATCAAAGAGATGAATCATTAGAACTTTCCGGGAGGTCATCCATCCCAGTACTACTCTGATTTTTTTTTATTTTTTATTTTTAGACTGCAGGAATCGGGTAGCACGACCCCCTATAAACTGCAGTGCGCCTGGTAAACTTTTTAACGTGACCGGCGGCGCTGGTGCGACACGCCCTCCGGTACCACGGGACGGGGAGACTAGAACTCGTGACCAGCAGAGCCTCAACGGAATTACTTAGCCAACCGAGCTAGGGCCCCGGCCCCCAGTACTACTCTGATTTAAGTGCACTTAACTATGAAGTTTCCCCAAAATCAAGTTCACTTAACTTGCTACTCCATTTGCTAAGTGAACTTGACTTTAAACAAAACTCTATGGTTATTGCTATCTTCCCTGGTCATAATTGTTTGATTGTAGTTTTGTGGATTTTCTATTTTATATTTCTAACTCCATAAATGTGGAAGGATATTTTAGGTATGTGACTCCAGAAGGATTGGAGGAATTCAAAAGCTGGGCACATTGGTATACAATTGGAAATAGTGTGAAAAGTCTCTGTAAAGGTCTGGGAGTACAGAAGGATATTTTTGAAGGGATACCTACAATTTTTCCACTGGAATGGAGGGCGAGAATGGCAGCTTTGAGCCCCGGAGGACCAATTTCAGGTAGGTTTCAATGCAATTGCGTAGTTGCTTGAAATATTGAGGATCAGAAAACTAGATTAACCCATTAACCATTTAAAAAAATTCATTAGCCCAAACTCTAAAGCCCTCAAGTTAATCTGTTTACCAAAATTTGTTCTTGTTGGATCAACCAGAATTTGCAGTTGGCCTGAGAAGAGATTTAACCTGATCAGAAAAATTTCTAAACAATCACTAATAGTACTCTAAAGCTATTAGATTTCCCAAAGCTTGTAGTTGTTGGATTCACTGTAATTTACAATAGCCTTTTGTTTCACAAGACCCATAAATATTTTACCCAATGTGTAATTTTCTAAGAAAATTATTAGCCCTAATCTCTAAACCTATGTTATTGGATTTACTTGAGCTTGAAGTTAATGGATTCCCCAAAACTTAGAATTTGCTATTTTCAAATAAAATAAAATAAAATAAAAAATCTTCAGTTAGCAAATATTTATTAAACAATCGGTATGCCTAAACCTGAAAATAAATGGATTTGCCAGAACTTTTACTTATTGTATGTATCAGAATTCACTATTGGCTAGGTATTTGCACAATTTGCAGGAAACAGATCACCCAGCAAGCAACTTTTCCAGAAAAATATTTGTACTAAGTTCTAAACCCTAAACCGTAAGGCTATTCAACTAATTTGCCAGAACTTTTAGCTAATAGTTTCAGAGCAAATTTAATGTTATTCTTTCCAAATCTTAACCTGTAAAAGTTTTAGACTCTGTATATTTCTTATTTTATAAGGGAAAGATTTATCAACTGTTTTTGTTTGTAAAAAATTATAGCATTTATATTTTGTTTTGCAGCTAGGTTTCTGAGCAACCATCCCACTGTTGTTGTAGTTGGGGGGTCTGTTTTTGCTCACGGGGGCCTTCTTCCTGCACACGTGTTCCATGGATTGAATAGAATGAATGAGGAGGTGAGAGATTGGATCAAAGGAGACAAGGGCAATAGGGGCCCCAGTTTTCTTCATGGCAGAGATGCTGTTGTGTGGCTGAGGAAGTATTCAGACGAATCTTGTAAAGGGGAAGAGTGCCATTGCACTCTTTTAAACCAGGCCTTGGCTTCCATTCCTGGAGCCAGGAGAATGATTGTGGGTCACACTATTCAGACCGTGGGCATAAATAGTGCTTGTGGGAATCGAGTTATTCGTATAGATGTGGGGATGTCTAGAGGTTGTGATAATGGGATTCCAGAAGTTTTGGAGATCAAGGGGGACAAGAATCTCAGAGTTCTGACTGCCAATCCTGTCTACCAAGCTAAACAAGAAACAGTGGGTGTCAAAAACGAGAAGCCAGGACTGGGACTTCTTCTGTCCGAGAAAGGAACCAGAGAGATTGAGGTAAGGGCATAGTTCAGTGACTTGTTGCCTTTGAAACTGTTTTGCAGATGCTTTTCACAGTCCAGGATAAGCCATTGTTGTACCCAAAAGGGTGAAAAATGGCTGGTCCTGCTTAAAACTCTGCTGACCTATCCCAACGTTAAGCCAAACTAGTTGTTTTCCTGAATATAGAGATTTCAACTCTTGGAGGAAAGCAGACGGTAGCCTTAGCCTTTTATGAGGCTTAATTTCCTATGTAACACTTTTGCTCAGCTGAAGCAATCTATTAATAAGAATAAATTATCAGATTTCCACAATTCATAATCTTAATCACTGCTGTTTGTGAGAGTTTGATGGAAAATTCAAAAAACTCTCACACAGGCTAATTCAGAAACTGCAACCTATGTTTTTCAATGCATTATAAATGGCAACAATTGTCTTTGGAAATTTGATATTTGGTCTAGTGGAAAATATTTTTTAAATTGCTGATGTACGCTGTCCATTATTCATGTTTTTAGGAAAAAAAAGTGTACACTCCAAAGCCGATCCAAAAGCATAGCGCTGCCCCCATCTCCTGTTGGTCAAGTGCTTACCTTTCCTTGCCTTTGATGGGAGAGGAGCTCTCAGAGGTGTTGCAGATTTTTTCTATTTATGAAGTAACATGGAATGTGCGCTTTCTTGAAAAAACCTATATCTTAAAGATTATTAATTTTTTTTAATTGAAAGAAGCGTTCAATATACAGAAATAGTAAATACATATAACAAATAACACAGCTGTAGCAGAGGAAGCTACAGCAAAGAGAGAACAAATAAAACTGCAGTGTTGCAAATACAAAACCCCATAAAGAGTCTTACTCTTTGAAAAGGAATTCACGCAAGTTCTATTGCTGCGTGTAAGCAGCATGAAAGGGCAAATAGAAGCCTGGCAAAACAAATAATCATGCTGCTACTAACTGTGCTGGCATACCAAACCAGCCCTGAAGTATGTTGCTCGGAACCTTGAAAATATTCAAAATAAGGTTCAAAAAACACACTGGCAGAAAAATATGTCATAATTCTTGCAATCAACTTCACTTTGGCACTGTAATATCTCCTCAGAAACTCAAAACCCTCTCCCTATAGCACTAAGCCCTCTGTGTAGTTAGATTTCCAAGAGAGAAATCTTTGTCTTTAACTGCATTGATCTCCTTTTGAGGCTGAATCCTGAACAACCTTCATAGTGCATTGATCATCCATGATTGAAATTGGTATGCAGCTGAAGTATAAGATCATGTTTTCTCAGGGTGGTGGGCCTAGCTTGATTGGCTAAAGCATCCTATTGCAGGCAAGAGGTCACGCGGTCTACTCTCCCCACCATCCCCGTGGAACCGGAGGGCATGTTGCGCCAACGTCACTGGTCACGTGAAAAAAGTTTACCAGGCGCACTACAATTTATAGGGGGTGGCTACCTGATTCCGATTCCTACAATCTAAAAAAAAAGATCAAGTTTTCTCTCTTCAAGAGAGTTGTTGGCCCATGCATTTGGTAAGTTCTCAAGCTAAAGGGTCAGATTGGCACAAATCATTTGGAATTCGATCTGGAATAGGTGGATGGTGTTGGAAAAGATAGCTAGACAACACAGTTTCCAAATGAAATTCAATATCACATGCTTGCAAGTGTGAGAAAGAGTATCAAGGGATTTAGAGGCACCTAGGAAAGCAACTTTCCAAAACGATTTTTTAGGGAATAAGGCAGGCAACAAGGTGAAGAGTGAGTGCCATAGTTTACAGGCGTGAGCATAGAACGAAAAGGCATGCTTTATGGACTCCATTTTAGCACAAATGGGACACGTGGGAAGAGGGGAAACAAACTTAAGACAATTACCAATGGGAAGCTTACCATGGAGGACTTTCCAAGCAAGGAGCTAAGACTGAGCGTTAGCTTTAGACTTCCAAATTTGAAAGCCAAGTTTATTCCACTTGGACCTTACAAAGGCACAATTCCACTTCTCATTAAGGCAGGGTGAGATGGTGATTGGGGGGAGGAGGTGTTTATAAATGGATTTAAGGGGGAAAAAATGGATGCTACGAGTATTAGGCCACCTCCAATCATTCAAGAAGTTGGCATGACATTCCAGGGATAATAATCTACGAAGTTCAAGAGTAACGAGTTGTTGAATTTCTTGAATTGGCTGCTTGTCAGAGGATGAGAGGTGGAATTGGGAGTTAAGAGTATGCCATGATTTCCAATGGAAGGTGGAGAGGTGCCATAAGTCCCTAAAAATGCGGATTCCTTTTTTGAAAAGACACTTTCCTTTGGGACTATTAATAGTACCTAATGGGCTGCCATTTAGTTGCACCAATCAATTCCACCAAATAGAAGAATAAGGAAAGCTAAGGCCATGGCTTAGAGACTAATCGAACCAAAAGAAATGTTTTGATGTGAATTGCCAAGCTTTCCAAACAGAATTGAAGGGAGCAGATTCATGGACTTCAGAAAAAGGAGCTAACAATAGCTTTTCTTTCCAATTTACAGTGACGCAAGGCTGCCCAACATAAGTAGATTGAATGCAGTATATCACCAAATTCTTCTAGGGGGTATCTCCCTCCAAAGCTTTGAATATCCATTTGGAAGTAAGACAAATTCCTTGTGTGTAAGGATCAATGATACCCAAGCTCCTTTGTCCTTAGGTTGGATGCAATGTTGCCAATACGAAGAAGGTAACCCCTTTTTATTTCCCCATTTGGCCCATAGAAAGTCTCTGATAAGTTGGGTTAATTGGTTGTAGCAGGTTTTGGAGGGCAGCCAACACAATGATATGTAAACATGACTAGCAAGCAAAATTTTGTTTGCCACTTGAATCCAATCAGCCATGGATAGAAATCTATTGGTCCTGTGGATGTGAAAATCTGGATATGGTTAGCATTTTAAAACCAAAATAATCCTCAACATCCCTATGAGATAATGAAACATGTTAGATATGCTAAGTAAGATATTAAAACAACAAGAAAAACCAAATAAGCATACAAACACCATGAACCAACTTCATCTCATAGTGGATTGGTGTCACATGTGCTAGTGACCCTTTCCCAATCCTTGATTGATAAGCTAGTGATGAAATTGCTATGGATATGGAGATGATAAATAGACAAGATCAGTTCTCAAAGAGAATGACCTTGCATCAAGTTGTGTGGATGATGGAGTTGCGAAGGATTTGCTCAAAGATGAAGCCTCTATTTGAAGATTTTCAAAATGTTGAGTGTGAAGATGGACCAATGTGGGACTAAGATTGGACAAATGAGAGGAAGACACTTGTCAAGTGGTGATTGGTTGATGTATGTGCAAGATTTGGGAAGAGTGCCCATGAGAGGGAAAATTTGAATTCAAATTTGAGAGTAAATGCTGAGTGGGGGACAAGAAATGAGCAATAAATGCAATGTTGGAGGGACAAATCAACTTGCCTTTGAATTCAAAATTGAGGGAATATTCCCCATAAATGCCATGTTGATGGAAAATCTTGGATTTAATAAATCAATAAATTGATTTATATGTGCAAGTGGCTAAATCTAGAGAATGCAAGTGGGTGAGATTAGCATTAGATCAGGATTAATTAGCTAGGATGATGATTAGGATGAGTTTGACCTCTTTGACTTAGATATTTGATTTATTTAAATCAAGAAGGATGGAATATGCATTATGATGGATGTTTGATTTATTTGATTTAAGCTAATGACTTTAGGAGATTGACAAATAAACTTGATTTATTTATTTGATGAGCGAATGTGATGCATAATGTCAATTTGACGTGTCTGCATTTTGCCCCTCTTTGAAGCAATGTACTTGTTGCGTTGGTTCAAAGAATAAACTTTCCGCGATCAAAATTCAAAAAATTTATGATTTTTCGGATGCCCCAGTGGAAAGTACACTGGTACATTGCCCCCTCGAGAGATCGAGCGAAAAGATTCGATTTGAGGGTCGATTTCGCGATAAAGAGGTTCAAAATGGGTGGTTATGGACGATGATGCAAATGAGATCATTTCAAGATGCTTACAATAACAAATCTATATTATCCTAAACAACTTAAATTATGATATGATGCAAAATAGATGATGTGATTATGCAATGGATGATTTATGAGATGCTTAGACTAACAGATCTATATTATGATGATGATTATGCATGTGAGATGATATGCAGAATATTGATGATTAATGGATGCAAGATGAATGCATAATGGATGCATGATGGATGTATGATGGATGCATGATGGATGTATTGGTGATGATGATTAACTATTTATGCTGTGATGTTAGTGCGGAAGATGAAGAAATTAGATGATGACAAGAGGATCCAACAAGCCAACATTATGAGAGATGATGATGAGAAATGATGATGATAGATGGATGATGTGCTTATCAAGGATTGAGATTTTAAAAGGGTCACTTATTTTATGTTTGATAACACGCCTAAGCACGATGCATCAAGGTATAAAGGACCAGGATGGTGTTGTACTTAGTGTGATGGACTTTGACTCGACAAATAGATAGGAGTATTCTTGTTCACACCTGACATACGAAAACCTTGCTAGGATGCACTTTAGAAGTTTCAAACATCTCAGACCAAAACATGGAAAGGTATAACCAATCAATGCAATAGTCAACAAGCTGTCTAAAAAATCCTCTATACATATCTAACAAAGCAAGTATTCACCAAGTTATTTTACAAGAACGTCCAACAAACACATCAAACAAAACAATATGATCATTGCCCCATTCCTATCTCTCTAAATCCTTCGTTCGGATATCATCGAGAGGTCCTTGGAATGAGCGCAATAAGATAAGTCAAAAGAAAAGGATAAAGCACACAAACAAGTTGATGTTCTTCAATACCGCTAACCAAAAGGGAATGTGTTTTTAAGGATAAGAATTGAAACTTATTGCCAAAAGATAATGCCCATTGTAGGAAGGATACATCCTAGGACATGTTAGTGGATGGTGGCACGTCATTTCGTTTATCCAATGTGTTCTTTCTGATAAATAATGCCCCTTGTAGGAAGGATTCATCCTAGGATATGATGCTATCAGCTGATTGATATGGGATTGTTTGGATGATGGACTATCGACACAAAGACTTGACCAACTTGTTTACGTACTGACTGAGACTTGAGACTTGACACTTTTGAGTTTTACTTTTAACCTGCTAGACTTGTCTCTAACTATTTCACCAAAGGTTGAGGATGATGATCACTTTATTATGAATGGTGTTTATTGCGGGTGCAAGCGAGATGAGGCAGATGGATTTTTTCAAATATTTGGATGTTTTTGATGTTTTGCAATGTTTTGAGGCTGTTTTTGGGTTTTTGGATTTTTACGAATGTTTTGATTTTTGATTTTTCAAATGTTTTTGGATTTTGTGTTTTTTGAATGTTTTGGATTTTGATGTCTCGGGGGCTGATCAGAGATTAGTCTTGCCTACGTTTAAGCTCAGAGACGATGTAGTTCGAATTCCAATGTTTTTGATATTTTTCTGATTTTTGAATTTTTTAGATATTTTTTTTTTGCATGATTTTGACGATTTGGATATGGATGAGTGTGACAATATTAGTTTTGGGGATTTTGCTAAAAACCAAGCTAAGGTTAATTGAATAGATCGATGGATTGATGATGATGATAATATTGTTGAGGATGCACAACAATGCAAGTATAGTGTTAAGCAACACAATGATTGGGAAAGATATCCCCTAGATGATGAGAGATTGATTGGATTTGATCAATACTGATGATGATAACATTGTTGAGGATGTACAACAATGCAAGGATAGTGTTAAGCAACACAAGGATATCCTGATGATTTCTTGATTGGATTTGATCGATCATGATTGATGAAGCTTGATTTGCAACAAAATTTGTTTGAATGATTTGATGTGATGTTTGAAGGATGTGTTGGATGCGACTGATATTGATTGTTTGGATTGATGTTCGATGAATGATGAAAGATTGATATGGAATTTCATCTTGTCAAAATATGACATGGGCTAGTGATTCAAGTTTTGGATTACAGATGCTTTGACCAATTCATTTCACATTTGTCAATGTTCGGATCGCCCCATAAGTTAGAGGATATAGATCAGGATTTATTCTTGAAGCAAGATGTACATATCTGCCCCCAGTGTCTAGCAATGGACGGAATGTGATGGATGGATGCTCAGATAAGTGTATGGTTGGATGGATATGGTAAGCATGCAAAAGGATGCCAAGGATTATCTTGCGATAAGATAAGGTGTTCGGATAAAGAATACTCATTGGATAATGCTTCATGGCTCGGATAACACTAGGTAGGATATGATCAATGAAAACGACCCATGTCAAGATGTTTACCGTAAGCAAGCGTAAAGTGTGCCCCAAATTTTCATCAAAATCAAGATAATTTGGATGATGGATGTAGATGGATGAAAATGGATTGGATCAATGGTTCACGGATAAATGCCTTTATTATGGATAAGATGGATGGAATGTTGGATTTATTATGGATGGGATGAGATGCTTTCACTTGAAGTTGCGCACGTAGATGCTCGATTCTACACATAACGCCTGTTTGCCAGGTTTTCATCATGGTTTTTCCCAAAGCGCCACCCATGCGGTTTTCACTAGAGGACAATTTTTTTCTCTTTACTGTTTTCAATCCTTTTTTCTGATTTTTTTGGATTTTCACATTTTTTTATTTTTTTGATATTTTCAAAAGATTTTAAGCTCATGCTGAATCATAAGGTGTTGCTGATGTAGATGCCCCTGTCATAATGTGCCATCGATATCCTACTTGAAGGAGCTGCTTTGCTAAGATACGTGCACTTGAATGCAACTTTTGGGATTCGTGATCTGCTTTGTCGATACCGGAGTTAACTTTGTCTTTGTGCGCACATCGCGATAGAGTGCCCTTTGAATCCTTATGATGAAGGGTCATTGCCAATACATGGTCAATGTGAGAATTGGATATCATGCGTGGAGGCGTGGATGGAGTGTGTTTAGGTATAGGAGATGGATTGGTTGACAGCTTGGAATCTTTGACTCTCCAAACTTGGAAAGATGAGCAATGATGGGTGGATACGGAAGTGTACATGGGATTAGGACCAACTGCTTGATACACTTTGTACGTCGCTTGAAAAGCTTGCTTTTGCTTTTGCGAACATCTTTGATGGATACTTTTCCCTCTTTTATTTTGCCCCATAGTTTCTTTGACTTATGGAGTTTGATAGGGATGATCTTTCTTTGTATTCTTTGGTATCCATTTGTATTTTATTTGTCCATTATGCTTCTCAGTTTCTTTTGATTTGATAACGTTCTTCGTACTTTGATTCAAATATTTCTTTTGACGTTGGTCCCAATTTGTGGATGGGGTAATGGGTGGATGAAGATTCATGGCGTGATTGGTTGTAGTATTGACATTAGTTTCACCATAAGGATTCTTCATGCTCCCTATGTTGACATTTGCTTGAGACATAGTTGCCCCCAGTATGGTGGTAGTAGCAACTTCATGCTTTGATTCTGCTTGTTCGAAGAGCTCTTGTTCAGATGCATTCTCTAATCAATGATCACTGTAGACGACATTATTTCCATTTGTTGCTCTGCTAATTCTAGATTATACTGTTTTGTCTTATTTTCTTCCTTGAGTGGATAATGTTTGATATCTTTATTCATGATTTCCTCAATATGATTTTGGGATATATCTTATCGTGATGTTGATAACTCCGTTTGACTGTAGGAGTTAATAACCTGCTCTTTTTGTGTAACACAATCTTGTTCTAGATGATCATCTATGTGTCCATCCATAGAAAGCATCTCATGGGTAGGTGGAGGAGTATGTGCTACATGGATATGCTCATCTTGCATAGATAGGAGAGTGTCCATTAGATGATTGTAGTATCTTGAAGATACAAATTCTTGATCTTGAATGATTTCGGAGTTGCTTTCGACATGCTTTAGATCAAGTTCCTGACATGGATCAGTTCCAAAGGATGGATTGCTTATAAATGGTTCTTAGATGTCATCATTGTACATGGTAAGTGGTTCAATATCCTCAAGTGTCGAGTTCAGGGTTCTTTCAGTATCTATAACCATGCGGTCAAAGGGGATCAACATGTTTTGAAAAGGACCATTACTAGACTTTGGTGAAAGATTTTGATCATGCTTTGAAATAAATTCTTGAGATATGTCCTCTAACTCGTAAGGCAATGTAGACACATTTTCAACATGATCATAGGTGAACTGCTTGTGCATTATGTCAATTGGATCAAATAATCCTAACACTCCTTGAAAGAGATCACTAAAAAGTGTCTCTTGATGTATGGTGAGTTGATCATCGGATTGTGTAGATACATCCTCAATGTGCTCCTCGATGGAGAGGTTTTGATCATTGTTTTCGACAATTGCGGTGGAGAGATTGTGAATGTCTTTGACCATAGAGTCAAGTGATGTTGATATTTCTTGAATTGGCTCATTGTTGAGTTTGTTGGTGGATTTTGATCGTGATTCAAAAGAGACTCTCGACATATGTCGATTTGATCATTGGATGAAGTAAACATGTGCTCAGTGATGGATTGATCTTGATCCTTGTTTTTAATAGTTGTCATCTTTTGTGTTTGTGCTCGTGTTGGTTGGGTAGCTTGAGATTGTTGAAGCCCTTGTTGGTAGGCTTGATGCGCTTTTAGTGCGATGCTACGATATTGACTTATTTCACTTGGTTTTGGCGGTAGTGGTGGTGTATTTGGAATCGTGTTGGATGCGGTGACAAGTGATTGAGATACACTTGGAGCGATAGTGAGTGTTTGAGATGTGATGGGCATGATAGTGGTGGTTGGAATGATTGAAGGGATAGTGATGGTTGGAATGACCGAGGTGATAGGTCCTTGGGAGACCATATTTCAATTTGGGATCAATGTTGTTGTTTGATTAGATACCATCCATTGGTGTGATGTCGATGGTATATTCGAAGGATTTGACGTGATGGTTTGATTGACATTAGGTGGATTGATTTGGGTGGAGTGATTGGTGCTAGGTAAAGGGGGAAGCCCTAAACCAAGGAATGATGTTGGTAATAGTGGTGGAGATTTCCCTTGGCGCAATGCCTCAACTATTTTGGAAAGTGCAACAATTTGATCTAGCCAATTTTGTTCTTGATTTTGATCTTGACTCCCTTGATATAGTTGATTTGGCTCTTGTTTAAGCAGATTTGGAGTGTGTAGTTGTGTTTGATTTTGGACAATATTCTGATTTGTGATGACACTCAGATTTGGCATGATGGGTTGAAATTGACCATTGTTCATGTTTGGAATATTTGTATGATTTACAAATGTATCTATCCCAAAGTTTGTCGGATTCATGTTTCGAAAACTTGTACTTGGTACATTCTCCTTTGGCTTGTAGGGATTTGGTGGGATGGCGTTGTTCATTTGAAGGCTCATGTTTTGATTGTTCGGTTGACAGACTTGTAGATTTGGACTTGGATTTACCATCGGGAAATGTGTTCCAATCTTTGATTTGGGCATACTCACACTTGTTGTTCTATTGACATTTGTCGAAGGTAATGGTCCCATGTATGGATTGTATAAGTGTGAGTTTTGATAATCAATCGACATTGTAAGGCTTTGAAGATTCAATTGATTTTGATTACTCAAGATGTATGGATCAAGTTTGTATTCCATGTTCTCCTTGTGTTTTGACCTTATTGCGAAAGTGACCTCTAAGGTTCTTAAGACCAATGATGAAATGAAGGATGAAAAGGGTTGAATGATATGAGGTTTTGAACGTCTAGGGACTTTGGATCAATGCTAGACTTAGGGTTTGATTTTGATTGGTCGATTTGGATAGTGAACTTGTAAACCCTAAGATTTTGGATGTGATCTTAGGATGAACTTGTTCAAAGGATGGTTGATTTAATTAAATGTATGAGAAATGATGCATTCCCACACACCTAATTAAACAAATGACTTTGATTTGATTCAAGGATGATTTACCCAAGTCTAGAATGATGTTTCCAAAGTTCTAAAGTTGTTTGGTGGGATGGATTTTGATAAATGTTTGAGATGTATGAAGTGTTTGATTTGATCCTAAGAGACTTAGAGAGACTTTGTTTACTAGGCCAAGGTATTGAAGAACACACTTTACTCTAAGAGCAATCAAAAGACCAAAGTTTGCATGAAAATCATATGACCAAAAGATATCAAGCACATGTGTGGGGTCCAATTTGTTATCTTTGCTTAATGAGTTCTTTTTACCACAAACACACTTCTTGATTAGGTTTCAAACTGAATGTCCAATGTCACAACTTCTTTTCGTCCCACAAAGTGCTATGTGGAAGTTCCAAGAAATTAGGACAAGGGTTGCCTAATGTTGACCTTTGTAAGAGCAAATTAAGATGTAAACCCAATTACTTAGAAACCTCTAAGGACATAATCCCAAGGGTAAGCAATAGTTCTTTGGTTTTGTCAAAGGTATTTGCTCTAACTAAGGGGTTTGAAATTCTGATGATGATGTTGAATGATGGTTTTCCAATGTTTTTGATAAACATACTGTGTTTTCGAATGAAGAACAAGTACAAGTCCTATGGATGTGTAAGACAATATTTGTTGAATCCCCACTTGGACAAGTCCAGCTACGCTTATCTTTAGCAAATGGTTAGATGCTTGACCCCACTGGCTCCCCTCCATGACACTCATACGGTGCAGCAAAGCATCACCACCCATGAAACTCCCATGGCATGTTTTCCATTTCTACTAAAGACCGCAAAAGTGTGGGGCGGCTTCAGAACAACCGTTCTTGCACCAACAAATAGATCAAGGATTTTGGCAAATTCTAGTACATGGGTTCTAGTAAGAACTTTCCGTTCGTGGAGATTGACCCATACGGCAAGAGTCCCCTTTCGGATCCATCTTGTCGGAGCCAACCGCATGATAATGGCGTTTAACCAATACCCACATTTATATCTCGGTTGGAAATACTCTTGGCTTTAGAGTGTTACCGATTGAGTCGTTCCCTTGGGTGAGTACTTTTTCCCCAAGGCAGGCTCTCTAGGATAAACAAAAGTGAGTAAAGACAAAATCTGTAACTCGATCAATCTTTGATGGCACAAAGAAAGAGAATATACGCGAAAATGCCTCTACTCACACTTGCACAAGATATTGTTCAATTTTAAACCCAAATTGAAGTGTGTATGGGCAATTATTTGCACAACTTAATGTCACCAAAAGTGAGAGAAGCGCATACGTCTTTTGGTGATATTACTTTGTGTAAATAATTACAAAACAATGAAAGCACACATTCATTTTATCCTTCCAAAGCAATTGTGAGTTCGTTTTAAGCACCAAGATGAAGTGTGAAGTTGCTTGTTCAATTTTAGCCCCAAAATCAAAGTCTAATGAGTTTTTAATGTTCAATTTTAATTCTAGCTTTGAAAAGAAAATGATAGTCTAGCTAACTTAGAACACAAAACAAAAGCAGACAATGGATGCTCCAGTTTATTTCGATAAGCATTTAAAAATGCTTTTGCAAAGTTCAAATTTAATGTTCAAGGACCACTTTCCCAACTAAAAAATCTGCCTGATATTTGATTTCTATGCAGGAGTAGCCACCATTAATGTCAACCCTTAGCTCTTTGTCGACAAAATTTCCTACACAAGCAACTTAAAAATATCAATATTGAGGCTGATAAGGTGAATTTGTCTTAATAAATTCATGTCACATATCATAAATGCAAATTTTTTGATTTGTAGTTAACAGTGAACATCAACAGTGGATAAAAAAGGAAAAAACTAAAATAAAAACAATTGACTCCCCTGTCACCAAGTCAAATCAATGTCCAAATCCGAGATGATTTTCATTAATGTCTTTGACAATGAATTCAATGTAAGGTGTAGCTTCCTATGCCTTTTTAGTGGCTCAACGCCTCATGGTCGGGCTTCTCTTCATTCTTTATGCACTATTTTCCATCAACCCTAGTGGATAACACTGCCGCTTACTTGGGTGCTTCTCATCATTCACTTCTATGACGGGTTCTTGGAAAGCGAAATTTACTTCAACTGCCACATTTCTCCATCGCCAATGGTAAAAAAGAATGGAGGATTAGCAGCCACTACATTAAAATGAAAGAGTTTGCATTGCAAAAGACACTACGCAGTGAAGCAACTGTGGACTGGTAGAAGTAATTCGTTGCAAGTTTACTCCTTTACATTTTGATGTTTCCTCGCTCTCCTTCTGTCAGAACCGCGCAACTGTTGCTCCCTTTCCAGGCTTGGTAAATTTATAGTCAGCCTGTAGCCTTGAGAATGTTGGGCGCCTAGAATGTCAGACAAAATGCCTTTTACCAACGTCCTCACTATCTACGCCCAACATCAGGTGAATTAAATGAGCGATGTACCTTTATTGGTGAGCAAGTGGAAGTTAGTGAATAAGGCCAGCAATAAAATAAATAATGAAACAACCATATTCATGAGATAAGACCTCTAAGATTTCGCACAACCTAGCAACAAATTTACAGACGATAGCCATAGGATTCAGATAGAAAAAATAATGGCTCTTAAACAAAATAATCTCTTCCCTCCGTTTTAAATATTCTCAAGCTGATGTGATTGGCAGGTATATACCAATGAATAAATGAAAGCACAGAGAAGGTGTGTTGACTGTTACAGGAAATAGCCAAGAAAGTGTGGGCTTATTTGATTGAAATAACCATTGCGTAGACTTTTGAGACAACAAGAAAGTTTGGGCATTCCAACTTGCTTCATATCATGGAATGCAATCAAGAAGTAAAGTAATAATAAATGTCTATCGATGAACATTGAATGCCTATCGATTGACCTCAAATCACTACCGCACAGTCTTTCAACCACACCCCTTGCAAGCTGGTAAGGATTAGAAAAAAAGAAATAGATATAATGCTGTTATGTTGCGTGTCTTATGCAAATTTGGGTTAGGAAAATGAGGAGGAGAACGTAGGTAAGCGAAGTAGTAGTAGCAGTGCATGAGCTGGAAGCTCTTGATCCAACAAGTTATCTAAATCCCAAGAAGACAGTGCTGAGGGAACCACACGAGTTTGGGCAGATATCTAACATATAGTCATCATTATGTTTGTTGGAGAGAATTGGAGAGAAGCAAACGTTTGGTAAGTTGCTGCAACAAAAAAAATAAAATTTGTAGGCAGAGGGAATGAAGATTTGAGTTAATGCTCGAATAAATCATATTTGGTAGGCAGAGATAACGTGGCCACCAAATAATTTTTAAAATTGAATGTACGTGTCGAGCCTAAGTCCAATGGTGTAACTCATAGTGGAAGAAGTTGCTAAACTCAAGTCAAGGGTATGCAGGCTGATGGCTTTGATCTCTCAGCTTAAAAAGAAAACCGTAGAAAGTTTCATCAAATTATGCTTTGCAGAAGTCAAACTAATGGAATGCATTAATTGCAAATTGTAGGCATGATGTGTGAGCAAAAAAAATCAAAAAGAGAAAAAAAAGGAAAAGAAAAGACAAAGCCAAAGCCTAAAGGGATCGATTAGTTAAACAAAAACAAAAAAAATCTTTCACTTCTTCTGCATTAATAGAACGATAGATTGCCATTAAAACACAAAAATCGATTCCACCAATAACATGACTTTATACCCAAACATGATATAACTGGTTTGAATGAGAAGAGACAATAGTATTAACAAAACATCATATAAATAATGAAAGATCATTCCACAAAACCAGCTGCAAGTAAAGCCAACATTATGATAGAGCAGTCCGCCCTCCTTCTAGCGCCATAATGTGGATGTGAAAATCTGCATATGGTTAGCATTTTAAAACCAAAATAATCCTCAAAATCCCTATGAGATAATGAAACATGTTAGATATGCTAAGTAAGATATTAAAACAACAAGAAAAACCAAATAAGCATACAAACAACATGAATCAACTTCATCTCATAGTGGATTGGTGTCACATGTGCTAGTGACCCTTTCCCAATCCTTGATTGATAAGCTAGTGATGAAATTGCTATGGATATGGAGATGATAAATGGACAAGATCAGTTCTCAAAGAGAATTACCTTGCATCAAGTTGTGTAGATGATGGAGTTGTGAAGGATTTGCTCAAAGATGAAGCCTTTATTTGAATATTTTCAAAATGTTGAATGTTGAAGATGGACCAATGTGGGACTAAGATTGGAAAAATGAGAGGAAGACACTTGTCAAGTGGTGATTGGTTGATGTATGTGCAAGATTTGGGAAGAGTGCCCATGAGAGGGAAAATTTGAATTCAAATTTGAGAGTAAATGCTGAGTGGGGGACAAGAAAATGAGCAATAAATGCAATGTTGGAGGGACAAATCAACTTGCCTTTGAATTCAAAATTGAGGGAATATTCCCCATAAATGCCATGTTGATGGAAAATCTTGGATTTAATAAATCAATAAATTGATTTATATGTGCAAGTGGCTAAATCTAGAGAATGCAAGTGGGTGAGATTAGCATTAGATCAGGATTAATTAGCTAGGATGATGATTAGGATGAGTTTGACCTCTTTGACTTAGATATTTGATTTATTTAAATCAAGAAGGATGGAATATGCATTATGATGGATGTTTGATTTATCTGATTAAAAAGGTTGATGATAAGTTTGATTTATTTGATTTAAGCTGATGACTTTAGGAGATTGACAAATAAACTTGATTTATTTATTTGATAAGCGAATGTGATGCATAATGTCAATTTGACGTGTCTACAGGTCCAACTCAAGAGCTTGGTTTTGAATTTAATCATAAACTAGATCCATGTGTCTTTGAGGAAAACGACATCGAAGGGAATGCCTAGATATCTGGTGATTGAACCATGATTCATTTGTTTCCATTCAAAAGGAATCGAAGGAGGACGAGGGTTTGAGCAAATCATTATGAATTCAGTCTTGTGCGTAGCTAGTTTAGACCTAGAAATGACACAAAACAGGTCCAAGGTATCAATGGTATTATTCACCTCCTTTGGAGTGCTTTGGATAAAAAACTTGCTATCATCCACAAAATGAGAGTTAAGAGCAGTAGCACTATTTGGTAAGGAAATCCCATGGATAAGATGATTGCTCTTAGCACTAAGGAGTAGATAGCCAAGAGCATCAACGACAAGGACATAAAGAAAAGGAGCAAGGGGCAGCCTTGGGGAATAGATCTTTGCAGAGGGAATTGGGAGGAAAGGGAACCATTAATAGCTAACCTCATATTAGCATCAATGGATAACATTTTGATGTGCTCATGAATTTTAGGGCCAAACCCAAGTTATTTCATCATGTTAAGGATGAAGGGCCATCTAATGCAATTGTAGGATTTTTCAAAATCCAATTTAACAATAAGAGCATCTTGAGAAGTTTGTTGGGCCCATTCAATAGTCTCCCAATTTAACAATTGTGTACTCATATTTTCTCAATTATGTTCATAGAAAGCAAGAGTGAATATACATGTGTACATGACTGTCTCATTTGTCAAAGACACCTAATTCTAACTAATCATAGACAGGTTTTAACCATAGTTTTGAAATAAATATGTTGGAATTGGAAGTTTGTTAATCATATCATCATAAACCGTTTTGTGATATCGAGAGGATTATACAATTCTAATGAGTGTTCCCATGTCAATTCAATCTAATATATGTCAGTGTCCATGGGATCACTTGATATCATTGTATCTTGGATACTAGTGTGATACTTATTATTGATTTTCTTTGTCCAAATGCTTAGATTTTGGAGGTCCTATTGATATGAAAGCTTAGTACCTAGAAGTTTCTTTTAAATATATTATTTTTGATAACTGTCATTGGCAATTTTTATTATAAAATTTATAATAATAATCTAAAACTTTAAATGTTTCTTAGTGAATATATAACATTTATATCTATAGGATGTGTGTACATGATAATTTTAATATATTTCTATATAGAAAGTATCATTTAAAAAAAAGAATTGCATAAAATGGTTCCATTTTTTGTTAAACATAGTATACACTCGTGTACATGCACTCTAAGCTGTCTAGAATGAATGTGTACTCTACACATATGAAAATTTGAATTCTTTGAAATGAATTTGTACCTTACACATTTGGGAAGTTGAGCTCCTTTTGTGAATGCCAAAATTGTAATATTTTGTCTTTCACCTACTAGCACAAATATCTATGTATCGTGATAGTGATCTAAAGTTGCTAAAAACATATTTAGGCACATTAAGGAGCTTTGGGCACCATTCAGTCTATTCAATCGTTTAAATCAAAGAGGGAACTCAATGTTGAGTAGAATCTACTTGTAATCTAATGCCCACACCAATTATAGGATTATAAATGAAAAGATGCCAATATATGCCATTTATTGAGGTGGTGTGTTGGTATGTTTAGGGGCATTCAAAATGGGAACGTTAGCTAGACTTAGAAGCCAATATATGCCATTTATTGAAGTGGTGTGTTGGTATGTTTGAGAGTAGGGGTAAGTTGAAGAAATCATGACCCTTTTTGGGGCAATTTAGTAGAGATAGAGAGAGGCAATTTAACTAGATGGATAAGGAATATAAATGAACAAGAAAGCAAGTTTATTTAGATACCAAATAATTTAAGGTACTATTTTTAATAAATGATATGTATGGCATGAATATTATGTGGGAATGAACAAGGATTAAAATTAAAGGAGATGAACATATAGAATAATATGGCCAAGATTTCCAAGTGATCGCTTGTTGACCTTATTTTGCGAGATGATTGTTTAGTGATAAATCTTACTTTCATATATGGAAATTTTGTAGCTGTTGTAATACTTATTGATATAGCTATATGGATGAAATTGATTAATTGTTGTCCAATTTTTCCATATAGGTTAAAGTTAAAACTAAGAGTGAAAGCATACCAATATGTTATAAGTATGTTCTATTTAAATATCTATATGTATGAAGATACATTTTGAAGGAATACTGGGTGGATGGGAATAGCTTTGCATTAATCATCATACCTACTAGTTGTAAATTAGTATGCTGAGTTTGGAAATGGGCTTGCATTATAACTAAAATTGTATGAATGCTATACCCTTAATCCTATAGTGTGCATAGAGTTATGAGTAGTCGACTTGTGGCTATCTTAACTCTTAATTAAGTTTTTTGATCAAGTGTTTAGTCTTATTTAGTTAATTAAGTCATCAGGTAGGTTTTTTTGAAAGGTGATATCTAGGCCGAAGGAAGTTACCAATACTTTATTTAGATCATTTGGATTTATTTTGTGTGATTTATCGCAAAATTATTTTTTCCCTTCTACATAGGGCAATTTTTTTTTTCACACTTCGAAAATCTCTAGGAAATTATTGTTAGGAATTGTAGTGCATGACATGGAATAATGAAATAAATAATAAATTAACATGTTAATGTTAATTTATTAGATGTCAGTTTTAAGTTAGTTATTAGTTATTAGTTAGCTAGTTCTTGAGTAGTTAGAAGTCAAAGGGCTTTATATAGCCACTAAATGTAATATAAATGTGTTGTTGATGAACGAAGAATTTACAGGTTTGAGCCTTTGGCTCTCTCTAGTCACCATTTCAACATGGTATTAGAGTTGATTCTGAAAGAGGCCTCTCTAAATTTTCACCCACTCATGCTTTGTTTGTCAAGTTGATTAAGGCAATGGGTTAGTGGATACCATGGACCTCTGCAACCCTATTACTTGTTTCATTTCCCATCTATTTTTTGTAAAGTCAAACGGTGCAAACAAAGGACTAGTAGATACCACAGACCTTCTAGCGAAATCTAGAGTTTGTAGTGTCCACTTTTCTTGCATATTTTTCAATGGTACTAGTAGATACCACAAACCTCACAACAAACTTGTTGGCATCCACCATTCATGTGCATCTCTTTTCTCTTCTGTTGTGTACATTATTTTTGTATTTTTTCCTTCATTATGTTCATTGTGTTCATATTCAAAGTTGCAAAGATATAAGGTGTTTCAAAAAAGTGTAGGAGGTCAAGGTGATTGAGAATAAGCTTTTTATATTTCAGTTATGAGGGTTTCATTGTTTGAAGATTGGTATGGATTTATTATGTTGCTCTTTGATGGATATTTAGTTTGTGCAAAGGAGGAATCATGTTCTCATTAGGCACCATTTAATTGTTGGTACTTTGTTTTGATTTTAAATATGGTAGTTTAACACAGTCTCACTAAAACTACAATATATATCTCATTTATTAATGATATTCAGAAATTCAAAATGTTCTGGAAAGCTGTTGAATAGGAGCACAAAAAATAGAAACAATTCAAGAATCCTATTGATATTTAATTCACAATTTGATGTAGAAGACAAAAGTATTTAATTGGTTTCTACCAATGTAATTTATCCTTTTTATTTTGTATAAGGATTTTGGAGCCATAAGGTTGTAATATATTTTTCAATTGCACATTGTAATTGGATGCATTATTGGTAGAAATCGATATCCAAAGAAAAACTTCACCAAAGGGGGGAAAATACGAGACTACGATTTTTGATATCGCAAAACCAAAATAAAGTTCCTATGTTAGCACTAAGGGAGAGTGTTTGAAATTATAGTATATAACATAGAATAATGAAATAAATAATAAATTAACATGTTAATGTTAATTTATTATATATATTTTTTAGTTAGCTATTAGTTACTAGTTATTTGTTAGTTAGTTCTTGAGTAGCTAAAAGTTAGAAGGCTTTATAAATCCATTGAATGTAAGAATGAATGTGTTGTTAATGAATGAAGGATTTACAAGTTTCAGCATTTGGCTCTCTCTTGTCACCATTTCAATAATGGTGACATGAAAATTGAGAAGATTGGTCCTAGAGATAATAAATCTATAAAGGAAAGAACTTAGGAATAAACCATTAAGATGAAAGATGAAATCTTGTCGACGGTGAAAGTGAAAATGCAAGGGGTAGCTAAGATAAGTGATATCAAGGGATTAATTGAACAATTATTTTTTAGCCAAGGTTTTAGAGATTCCAAACATACAAAGTCGCATTGAGACATGGGAAGAAGATGTGTCTCCAATGGGAAATGGTACTTTTGGGTTTGAATTAGATTTGAAGATGGATCATCATCTAAGTAATTCTATGGCTAGGCATTTCACATGAAAGATAGATATGAGGAAGTTTGATGGTAAGGATCCAACCTATTGGCTTTTCCAAATGGGGTAGTTCTTTGATCCTCATCATTTTCCTTTTCAACAAAAGGTTGCAATCATATCCTTATACTTGGATCCTAACCAATTGATCTGGTACCATTGATTATTTGAAGATAATAAAAAGAAGGAATGTGTTGTCGCATGGTTTGATTTCCAAGAAGAAATCACTACATATTATAGTGATAATATTATGGATAACTAATTTATCCAACTTACCAGAGTAAAGCAAACACGTATGGTCAATGATTATGTTAATCAATTCCAAACTTTGTCTTTAATAGTGGAGAATGTTGTAGAGCAAATTTTGAAGGAAAGATTCCTAAGGGGTTTAAAGGACCACATCAAATATGAGGTATGCATGTTCCGTCCAAATTCTATGTCCCAAGCAATGATTATGGAAAGGAAAGTAAAGGATTTTTTGTGGCCAATAGAAGATAAGATTTTGTAAACATAAGAGATGGAAGCCCCCCTACACAATCACTTCCTCAACCTACTATACTAACTCCGCAACAAATTGAAGAGAAGAGAGTGAAAGGGTTATGTTTTAACTAAGAAAATATAGTGGAGGACATAAATTCATTGAAAATAATTTATTCTAAATTGAAGGGCCAAGTGAGGAAGAAGAGGAAGAATCAATATTAGAGGGTGACAATGACTTAGATGAGGAATAAGGTGATATTCAACCAACCATTTCTTATAAAAACACAATTTTTGGAATGAGCATCTACAAACTCTCAAGATGGTGGGTTTCTTGAAGGAAGAAATAATAACAATATTGATAGACTTGGTAAGCACTCAAAACTTCATTAACAAGAAGTTAACTACTTTGAATTGTTTTATATATCTTGCTCCAAAATTTCAAGTCCAAATTACAAATCAGGGTACTATCAATTGTTTGGAAAAATTTCATAGCATTAAATCAACCATGATAAAGTATCAACTTGATTGCACAATGTCTGTTATTCCAATGGGTGCAACGTATATAATTTTGGGAGTATAGTGACTCGCTACATTAGAGACAATTGAAATGAACCTCTAGTAGTTATTCATGAGATTTCACTCAAATGGTAGGATAATTGAACTAAGAGTGTTGCATGCAAAGTTACCATAGTTGGTAAGCTCTCATCAAATATAAAATATGATTAACAAAGGGGTTAATGGATGCATGACTCAATTGCTTTCATTGTTAGCCTATCACTCAAATGTTCATATCCATCTAGATCTACAAGTTATTATAAATAGTCACTCAATAGTTTTTTGAGGTTTTTTTTAAAGGATTACTTCCTAAAAAGGATTAGGATCATTTCATTCAGTTAGTATTAGGGAGACAAACACCAAACATTAATCCTTATAAGTACCCTAATATACAAATAAGTGGGATTGAGAAGATTGTTCGAGAGAAGCTAGAGGTAGGTATTATCAAGCATAGCTAGAGTGCTTGCTCTCCTATAGTGATGGTACATAAGAAGGATGAAACTTGGCACATGTTTCTATACGATAAATAGCTCAACAAGTACACCATCAAAGATAAGTTATGTATTCTCATCATTACTGATTTACTAGATGAATTAAATGGAGCTATAGTTTTTACAAAACTTGATCTTAAATTAGGTAATCACCAAATTTAAATTAATAAGATATTCTCAAGAAAACATTTAGGACTCATGAGGGTCATTATGAGTTTGTAATGATGTCATTTGGTCTTACTAATTCTCCATCTTCATTTCAAAATTTGATGAATTTCATCATTAATCTAGTTTTGAGCAAGTTTGTATAAGTGTTATTTGATGATATATTTATTTATAGGAAGAAATTGAAAGACCATAATGGTTGTTTTTAACTCCCAACCATATCTCACAAATAACCTATGGATTTTTCATTTCCAATGGTTAGTTATTTGGAGGGATTGGCCAATGAACAGGTGAAAGTTAAAATAACTTTCCCTCTACACTTTGGGCTTTGCAAAACTCGGGAGGGTGGTCCTTGACAATGTATTTAAGATATCCTGCACTGAATTATCTCATACATTGCAAATAATAGATATGTTCTCACTTATTTAGCTTGATAGATGCATAAATTGAAAGATCTGGCATAAAAATTTAAGCTTTCAACAATTTAAAGCAAGAGAACATGAACTTTACATGAAACTTCTGAAAATAAACATAACTGAAATGAAGATTTGTAAATGCTCTTTAATTGCGTAGACACTTAAAATTGTCCTGAATAGTATTGCATATCTGAATCTGACTGTTAATATCATTTCATCCTAAATCACCTCTGACTAACTATTTAATTAAATAATCTATATTGTTTAATTAAATTCATTGCTTTCTCCTATCAATCAAATAATTAATTTTATTGGATTAATTAACCCCCTTTTCTACTAATTCTCATCTCATTTAATTAAATAATACGAATCATTTAATTAAAACCCCTATGTCTTTTCATTTGATTAAACCAATATAATTATTTAATTAAAATGTCATGTTCCTCTAAACCCCTAACCCACCTAATATTAATTAATTTTGGATTAATTAACCTTAAACTACCTGCTAATTTTCATTAGCCAATCCTCTAGCTTTTAACTCCATCTTGGTTAGATAAACCTATGGTTTATTAACCCCACTTGCACAAGTAATTAATTTTTACAAATTAATTAATTACCTATTTTCCTCTCAAGGGAATATTTCCAAGGAATATCCCTTCCCTTTCCAACTTGACATGAAATTAATTTCTTCAAATTAATTAAATGGGATTTTTACCCTCACAAAAGGATATTCTCTTGGAATATTCTTTCAATAACTCCTCCATTTGACTTTCCCTCCCAAATATTAAAAGCCTCTTACAAAGGCCTTTAATGCTCTTACAAGAGCCACCTTTCTCTTACAAAAGGCTTTCAATGGCCTCTTACATGCCCTCTTGTCTCTTACATTCTCACCCACATTCCTTAAATGGCCTCTTACATCCCTCTTACACGAGACACCTTGCCTTAACTCCTTACATCTCTCTTCCCAAGATGTGCACACACTTGTGTGGGCACATATCCCTATTTGCTTCTCTTAGCCTTGTGACACTTGTCACAAGGCTATTGATCCTCATTTTAGTCCCACATTGCCTAATTTCACCTCTTCTTCCAACCCTCGAGTCCTATAAATAGAAGACTCTCTTATGAAGAATGGATCCATCATGTCATGCAAGGTTATGCTACACATTTTCATCCACAATCACATGCTTTCTTCATCATTTTGGCTTAGATTTATCACCATTTGTCATCAAAATCACCACACTTATCCATAAATCATGGGGCTTGTCCACTATGGGATTGGGAAAGGACCACTTTCCAAATCAAATTGACACCAATCCCACTATGGGATGGGTTTTGGGGTTAGCTTAGCTTACTTTCATTCACATATTTCATGCTCTTTCATGTTTTTATAGTGTTTGTTTCATGCTTTGTGATTTCAAGTATTTCATAGGGAATGTGATTTCTATATGCTAATATGACTAATTCATGTGTGTTTGTTCATGTTTAGCATAGACACCAAGTTGCATTCACATTTTGGCACTAGAAGGAGGGCATGAAACATCAAATTTGACGCTTTTGTTGAGTTTTTACGTGACTTGCAGGTTTTTGGGATGCAATGACACTTTTTTTCACTGGAGCGACACTATTGAATATAGCGATTTTTGGCTACAATGATGCTATTGAATACAACGACGCTATTGATTTATGGCTATTGCGACACTATTGATATAACGACGCTATTGATGTCACTGGTTTCTGCAAAGCGATGCTATCACATTTCACTAGAGTGATGCATTTGAATTTCAACGACACATTGATGTAGGGGCATCGATATAATTTCTTGATTTATTGTAGCAATTGATATTTTGGTTTGTAGTGTCGAGTGAATGACAGATTGGAGGTGAGTGGAAGCTCCTTGTCATTACAGTGACAAGAGCATTGACAGGATGTTGTTAGTTAAAAAACGGGGCACCGATTGGGTTGAGAAGTTATGGTGTGGAGGCGTATAGTCAGAAACGGTTGCAATAATCAATTGGGCAGTCTTTTGGAGAAAATGGCCAAGAACGAACAGTTGAAACGGTTGGTGGAAAGGGAAGTGAATGGTGAGAAGAGGCACGAGTGAGAGAAAGGATTCGACAGCAAGAGAGGAGATGGATTAAATGAAGGGCATAGGGAACAAAGTAGGGGGAGGCAGTGACACAAGGAAATGTGCGGATGTTTTGAAACGAAGAACAATTGGGAGCCGCAGATAGAGGCTAAGGAAAAGAGGCTGAAACTGGAGGAAGTACGACCGATTGAAAAAGAAGGAATGAATAAAACAATGGAAAAAGGAATAGTCCGAACAAGAGCAGGCCGAGGAAAAAAGTAGAGGTCAAGGAGATTAGAGATCGATGACAAAGGGGAGCGGATAAGGAGAGAAGGACGATTAAAGCAGAGGATGTGCAATAGAAGTTAACACCGACGGATAGCAACAATCTGATGAAGTGAGAATAAGACTTTGTGTGTGATTGAAAGTGGAAAATAAACACTGTAAGAAAGGAGACAAAACAAAGAAGGAAGAAGGATCATTGCGGGTTGTCTGGCAGAGCACAGATAAACAAATGAAGTAGTATGCATTATGTGTATTGTATGTTAATGTAATCACTATTATTGAATGAATACAACCATGTATGTGAATGATTCATACTGGATCTTGATTGTTGATTGCCTTATAAATATGATGTGGGTTCATGTCGCTTATAGTTGAATATATATTATTTGTTGGCTTCTGTCACATGTTTGACTTTGACATCGAATTACTTGTTATTTCTTGTCATGAGGTTGATTGTGGCAACCTGTCGAGTATTGGCTGGGCAGACTTTGTTCAATGTGCTCTGTTAGTGTGATTTTATTACTGGAGTATAGAGCCTTGTGTATAGGAGGGTTCCATCCATTAATATCAGAGGATAATTGCATAGTGATTGGGTTCTGTCTCCATCACACATTTGACAGGTTTAAAGCGACGCTATTGCAGAATAGTTTTTGCAGGTAAAACAGAGAGTCAAATTTTCATGTGTGCTTTAAATTTTTAGTTTCATATACTCTCTAGTTATTTATTGACTTTTGATTTTTTTGTGAGGCTAATTGATTTTGTAGATTTTTACCCCAACTTAGTGAGGTCATAACTTTCTACTCGGTGCTCGGAATTCGAATCCATTTGCATCATTGGAAAGGTCTCCAAGAGTACTAACTTAGTCCCTAAAAAATAGTGTCTGTATGATAGTCAATTTTTAGAGACCGACACAAGTTTCAACCCAAAATTCTGCTTCAAGGCCTCCGAAAACGTGATTTACTAGAACCTAGAAAATACCAAAAAAATTTGAAAATTTGGATTTTCGTTTTTCTTAGTTCTAGTTATTGAAAAAGTGTTTTAACACTTATGGGACAATTACAACCCATCCTATGTTTTTTTGCTTCATGTTTTAGGGCCACTAAATTTCCATTGGGTTTTAAAATTACAATTTTAGGACACTAGTTTTCAATTGGGCTCTAAAACTAGCACTTGCACTAGAAGGGGTGCAAGGGTTATGTCGATAGAGAAGTATATGTAAGAAAACATGCTAAGTAGTTTTCATTGTAGTGTTCATATAAATTTGTAATAGAAGTTTGAAATACATACAAAAGATCATTTTTTTACAAATGTTCGAAACAAATAGAATTTGCTTCTGAATTACAATTTTGATATAGCCATTTGAAGGAATGATTCATAGTAGTTTCATTTGTGATGCTTTTATAGTTGATGGTTCCACATGCTTCTATGAAAAGGGCTTGCATCAAAAAAAAATTGTTGTCCAATTATTTGTTCCTAAACATGGAAATAAAAATTTAGAACAATTACATCATAATTGCATCGATTGAAAAAATGAAATCAGTTGCTAGAAGTAGGAATTATAGGAGAAAGAATATTCTTTTGGGTGGCATCTTAGGTGCAATTGATCCAAAAATGAAAAGAACTACAATTATTAACCAACCACCTGTAGACCATGAAGATGTGAGTAAATTAGTTTGTAATTTCTGTGTAAAGCATATACTATGAAGAGCATATTAATAAGAATGAAATAAAATTTGATGCAGAGACGTTCGAAAGTAAAATTATGTACCTATACTGCTCATAATGAAGTCAGATGTAGTCATAGCTCTTCCTTTTTTCTTGACAAATGTGTATGGACTATTTATCATGCGTGAATATCAATTGAAAGAGCTATCTGAATATGCAATCAAATCCAACTTTTGAGTTCCTTTATCCATTCATTTTTCCCCCACATAATGATTGCAATTATGAGGCCTGGATGAGCTGAATCAATCCCAGAAGCTATCTTATCCATCAATGAAGATTCTAAGATTTCCCACACCATTCCAAAACTTCTAGAAGCATGAAACAAGTAAGCCATTGTCCAAAACATCTCTGTACATTGATTCAATGATGAACTCCACCATTGAACTCCTTGGAAAAATGTTGCAAGTTGGAATGACATGTCCAAATGTGAACCACATCCAAAATTTTCAAATTATTTTCCCTCCCCAACTGAACCAATAACTGACCATACATGATTGATAGGCTCTTCCTAGAAATTCTAAGATAAATAACCCCAAAAAACCATAAACACATCTTCTTGTTCACAAATTTTGAAGCCTAGCTTATCTAATTAGCTGAATTTTTCTTTTGATCACTTGCATTAATCACAAATGACTTTGGCTAGTAAAACAAATTAAATTTGGTACAAAAATATCTACTCAAAACGTAGATAGGGAGGGATTGTTTTATCAGACAATTATATAGACAAGTAAAATGTTGGTGAAGTTGGATTAGTAAACTATATTATTATGGGGGAGGAGAAGAGGATAGGTGCATACATAAATATACTTATTAATCTAAAATTAATCCACAACCTATAGATTAACCAAAAATGACTTTGTTTGATGAAGCAAATTGAATTTGGGTAGAGAAATTTCTGCTTGAAAAGTAGTTATGGAATGTTTTATCACACAATAATATCATCCACGGACGATGGGCATTTAAAATGCAAAGGCAATTTGATTAGGATACAATGTTCTTAGTGGGGAAAAGAAGAGGGTAGATGCACTTATATATTAACATTAATCAGAAATTAATACATGGTTTATTGATTCCCCACAAAATTTTATGGGTACTAGAATAGATCGAATTTGTGTAAAGAAAATACCACTCAAAATGTGGGAATTGTCTTTATTAGATAGTAATGCCACCCAAAGATTAGTAAAATCCAAATGCAGTTGGATTAGCATAATATAATATTAGGGGGGAGAGGAAGAGAGGACACCCATAGAATCATATCCACTACCCCCACCCCAGTATGTGCATATGGCTACGTACCCCCTAAGACACATAAATGATGGGATGAATTTTAACATACTTTAATCCAGAATGCTACCTATGATATATCAAGGTACATTTACTTCACCAAAAGATTGCTTCTATAGATGTGTCTAGTCTCAAGAGTATGCCTTTAACATCCCAACACTATCAAGTGTAAATAAGAGTACAATGCTTGACAAATTGATATTGAATTAGTATACTGTTATTCAAATTTGTATCATTTATGGTATTTTTATTTAACATATGCATGATATGTGATATTCTGAGCTTAATTTCTGTTTCTAAGCTACAAATATGTATATATTCTAATTTTTATATGTTTTTGTACAGATGAGTCAATTCTGATTCCGATTTGGTAACTTAGTCCATAATCATTACAAATCATAAGAAAAATTGCCTTTGCTCCAGTGTAATGTTTCAATAAATAAGTGAACATGGTTTTTTTAATAATGAACCACAATGCTCAATTTACAATGAGCACAATACTCCTAATGCAAAGAACACAATATTCTTCATACCATTCATAATCCTATAAATAAACACAATACTATCTATCCTTGTAACACGGTCCTTAAACTTCAAGTAACATGACACAGGAACACATGATCACAGTGTTGTTAATGCATTAAACACAGTTCTCTAAACAAGTTTTCACAGTCCTAACGATGCATGTAACATAGTCCAATAATATGTAACCCAGTCCATTGTTACATGTACAAAGACCTAAAAGTTAACATAGTTCACTGTTCATGTACACAAACCTAAAAATTACATAGTCACTGTTCATGTACACAAGCCTAAATAGTTAAACAAAGTTCACTGAAGGTATACACAACCCTTATGGGGAGAATCATAGTCCAAAGAGTCATTATAGTACTCTAGAGTTATGATGCATAGTCTTCTAAAGGTGTGAAACAAAGATCTTATGATGATCTCATGATGATAATCTCAAACCTCAAAATAATGAACTCAAATCTCATAATGATATTCAGACCTCAAAATAATGAACTCAGTCACCTATCTCCTGCCAGTCAAATGAACTAAAAACCTATCAATTAATATTAACCCATTTTTTAAATGCCATCAAACTTATTACATCTCAGTGACATGATAACAACTAAAAACCATTTAAAGTGTGTTTATATTATCATAGTCCTAACCACATAGTAGTCATGCATAAGACAAAGCAACAATATTTCTACACGTATATCTATAACCCCGCTCCTGAGCAATATTTCTCATAATAACTATCGATGAAATCAAGACCAACAGGGGTGTGTATACCAAGCTGCTCATAGAGCTTTCTCTGTGAATAACAGGGGGTATACTACTCTAGTATTCCCCTATTTTTTTTAATCACTTGCACAAGACAATAGACAACAAAACATATAATCTTATTCCCATGTAAAATAATTGCCTGACATAAAATACCAAGATATAGGTAAAGTTAATCACATACCCAACTGCCACTGGAATGAGTCACTAAGTAAGTTTTCTTCATGCCCAACTCAAGCCTTGTTAGCTCTCCCTTATCCAAAACAATCACCAAAAAGACACTTTGCACACCCTCCTTTAATTCCCTAAAGTCTTTTCCCTTGTCACGCCTGATTACCGTCAAATTATGACGTGCTCCCCCAAAACCTTAAACAAATCTTTATTTCTCCATAATACCACTCACTCCTAGTCATTTATGGCTTAACTCAAGTCTTGAAGTTTGCTAATGCCACAAGGACTGAAATATTAAAGCTATGGAGTCCATTTATGACTATGGTGGAGTGGTGTGGGCAGCCACCACACCATACCTACAACTTTGATGACCAAATCCTTGTAAAATTTTCTTCCATAGCTCTCTCGCAGTGGAAAATGCAGGGCTGTAATATTTCCTTGCTGAACCTTTTGTTGTAACTAGATTTTCATCTTGAATTATTCCATTATGGTTTGACAACTTCATTGCAATAAATGGGAAAGGGGCTTGTTTCTAGGGAAACATCTTAGAATTGTCTAAGTGAGAGAAACTTAAGAAACCATTTCTTTCCTTTTTCTAGGTTGGTTGTTGAGGCAAGCTATCATGGTTATCTTTTACAAGAAATATGAGAAACATAAGAAACACATTCCTTTTGATCATGTTTTGTAATTCAACCTGCTTGTGCATTTTGGCTTGGCATTTTGAATAATGAAATAATCCTACATATGCAGGTGAATTTTCCATATTGTTCATAGCTACTATCAATAAAATGTTTTGGCCTGCCATTCCAAATCACGAAATAATCCTGTATGTGCATATGATAGCCATGGCTAGTGGAAGTGGACAACCCAAACATGTACTTTGGTGAGTCTTATTTTGTTCCTTCTCAAAACTATTGGGCATGTGTGAACGTGATAGGCATGCAACCGAAGCTTCCCATTGGACTAGTCATCCTTAATCATCAACAAAACTCCCCACCACGCCATCCCCCACAAGCCCCCTATGGAATGACTATGCCTACAACAAAGCTTTGGATAAGAAATTCACAACTCTCAAAGGACACAAAGAGCTTACCATCCTTTAGTTGCACATGTGACATGCTCATGCGGCTGATCCTTCTCAATGTGTAGAACAAGATCAACAAATACACAAAGTGGGCGATCAACAATATTTCATCAATGCCTCCTGTGACTCCTTACATGGTTGCCATAAAATATAGAATCAGGGGTACCGACAGAAAAATTGTTTTAGAATGAAATAAAACACCAAAAAAATGATCCAGACATATACAAAAACCTCAGAAAATACTCATTCAAACTAGAGCAAGAGACTGACCTCAAGATTGTGCTTCAACAATGCTGGTGAAAAAAATGGGAAGAGTTAGTAGGAAAAACATTATGAAACCCTACCTAAGCAGTTGTTTTTTCAAATGAGATGAGCCAAAATCAATCTTCGTACAGCTATTAGTGCAATCTATTCAATAATAAATGAAAAGTAGGTGCAAAATATTGGGGTTTAAGGGCTAGAGATGAGATTTTTGCAGCCACGTTTATGGGAAAGAAGCCAAAGTTTTCTAGCAAACAAATTCCAGTGAATTGTGAGTGGTAACCTGTTTCTTGGGAGGGAGTTTTCAGCATGAGACTTGTTTCGGCTAAAAGCTCACACAATATATAGCCTATCGGCTAATTAACCATTACAATGTTGTTTTCAAATTTGGCTTAAAATTGAACCCTTCACTTACTAGTCATTGCAATTTTGGTTAAAATTGAATAAAATAACTTCACATCTAGTTTGGTGTTTAAAAAGAAATTATCATTGCTTTGAACTTTTAAAAAGAATTAGTGACTTGTGTGAGTGATCTTGCTTGGTAAATCTTTAGTGCGTATTGTATCCCCTTGTGCTTCGTGCGATCTTAGGTGAAGAGAAACACTCTTGATTTACAAAAAATATTTTTGAGTCACCCTTGAGAGAGGGCTTACTAATGAGACACATCCCGCAATGGAGAACTCATAAGCAAGGTCTCAAAGAACGTTTATCGGTGAGCTATATTAAAGGTTGCGAAATCACAAGAGAGTAGCTTCAATCCCAGGAAACAACATACTACACCTAATCCCACGCCTTAAGTGGAACGAGAACGGTTAAAGAACCTTAAGTGGACAAGAAATGGTAGTGTACATATGGTGTTCATAGTATTGTCATTAAGAACCTTGTTGTAGTGGCCATCCTTGTTTTCTGAAACGTTCCTTGAGAATGGTGCATTGGAATTTACTTCCAAGAAGTTAATTACCAAGTTTGATTTTTGGTTGAGGCGTAGAGTTTAAGAGTTCATTCTTAACATACCTCTACACTCCATAAATTGCATGTAAAATCATCCCTTCGGGGATTGAGGTAAGCCCATTGTCAAAGATACATACCTTTTCTAGGATGTAAAGATTGTCTTTTGTGATCTATCAAAATACATTGCTTGGTTTCAAACAACAAAGACAAACATTGAACAATCATTGAGATTTCAAACCCTTTGGATTTGATGTGAATACCTTTGAAAAGCCCAATATTGCTGCTTTTCCCTAAGAATTTTATCTTTAGAGGCTTCTAAATATTTGGACTAATATCTAAATTCACACAATTCCAAAGTAAACCTAGGGAACTATAGCTTTAGCCTCTTGATTTCCACATGTTGAGCCTTGTGGGATGAAAGATGTTCAAAGTTGTAGACATTTTTGTTTGAAAAACTTAATCAAGAGAAGTGGATGTGGTAAAAGCAATTCATTAACCAAGATTAAATCAATTGAACCCCACACGTGCTTGTTTATATTTTGTCTTATGGTCTTCCAAGCAAAACATTTGTCTTTTGGTTTCAACTACTCATAGGGTAAAGCATGTTCTTCACTATCTTGGTCTTGTAAACAAAGTCCCTCTTAGGTTCATTTAGGATCAAATCAATCATTTCATCCATCCCAAAAAATTTATCATTTCCATCCCACAAACAACTTTAGAGCTTTGGAAACATCAACATTCTAGACTTGGGTAAATCATTGAATCAAATCAAAGTTACCTTGTTTAGCTAGATGTGTGGGAATGCATCCTTTTTCATGCATCTAGTTAAATTATCAATCCTTTGAACAAGTTTATCCTAAGGTCACAAGTCCATCTTAGGATTCACAAGTTCATTTTCAAAATTAGAATATCAAAATCAAACCCTAAGTCTAGTATTGACCAAAGTTCATAAAGTTCAACACCCATATCACTCACCCCTCTATCTTTCACATCATCATTAAATCCTAAAATTACCCTAGAGGTTCCTTTTGTACCTAAATTTGGGTCAACCAAAGAAGTCAAACAATACCAAATCCATAACATATACTCCTAAGGTTGATCTCCAATTTTATGGTCCAAAGAAGATCACAACACAAGAACATTGAACACAACAAAGAAACATCTACCATGAGTGACCTAAGCCAAACCAAATTTGACCCAAGAGCATCTACAAACCCTCTACTAAATCCACCTCAACCACCTCATGATTCTCAAAAGGGAGGATTTCAAGTAGAGGATGTTACAAACAATTTCCAAGAAATGACTCATGATGAGTTGCTTGAACTAATACAAGATCCAAAAACCCACCATCTTGTCAATACTATAATGAGATTAAACCCCGCCCAATACATGTTGGAGTTGGCAAAATAAGGGGCTAAATTACCTTCTACATTCGATTTGAGCACTATCATTGAACAACCTTTGGGAACCATTCCCCACACATCTTTTACACCATCATTTCCAAACGTGATTCAATCCATTTCCCAACCATCATCATCACATGCACCAAGCCAACCCATGACTACAACGGGGAGTTCATTACTTCAAGCATTTCAAGGGCACCCACTCGTCAATAACCAAAACTTGGAAGCTAACACAATCTTGGGTATCACAAACACCAATGTCCCCTGAATTGATCAACACCCATATGTACCACTCATATTCCATGACATGACTACATCATCCACTTTCCGTGCCACACCATTTCCTATACCCAAGATACACAAGGTTATGTTCCTAACATTCCATAAAGTCAAGTGGATCTATATGGACAACTGGGCACCCTAGATGCTTCATCTTCACTCATACAAGGGAAAACATCACAAATGTATCCAAAAGTCCGTATTATAACTCCATCACACACATTGATCCAAGGTCTAGCAAAATAAATCACTTCATCAAGCACATTAACCCACAATCAAACCAATCCACTAAACACAACAAATTAAATCAATTCAACCATCACACCCAATCCAAATCCAAACATGCCACTAACATCACAACACCAAGTGGCCTTATATCAAATATCTCAACCATTAATCACACCGTCAACAACATCCCAAGCATCCCAAAGTCAAATCTCACAAGGGTTGAACACATCAAATCCAAATCAACCATCTATCACCCAACCTCTCATCACACAACCACCACCACAACAACCCCTCAACATACTATCTCATACCACCTCCACCTCAAAATCCAAACGTGGCAAATCAATATAACATCATGTTGCAAGCAACTCAACAAGCCTACCAAAAAGCACAACAAGCTCAACAAGCTCAAGCCCAAGCCTTGCAACAACAACAAGCACAAGTCCGAGCCTTGAAACAACAACAAGGACAAGGCCAAGCCTTGCAACAACATCAAGAACAACAAGCACAAGTCTGAGCCTTACAACAATTACAAGCACAACAAGCTCAAGCCCAAGCCTTGCAACAACAACAAGCACAACAAGCACAAGTCCGAGCCTTGCAACAACAAGGATAAGGCCAATCCTTGCAACAACATCAAGCACAACACGTGTAAGGAAGCTAAGGTAGCGAAACAACTTCCTACACTAATCTTGAGAGGAGTATAATGCAAAAATTTACATATCTTTAACAATTACAAAAACTTGAACAAAAATAAACACAAATATCTTGCATACCACAACACAATGATTTACGTGGGGAAAACCCTTTTAGCAGAAAAACCTCACACTCCAAAATCCGCCCAATATATTATTCAAAAATCACAAAGATTACAATATACTTGCAGAGCAAGCTTCTCATAGGAGTATCAACACCAGAGATCACAAGATAACATGACCGCTATCAGACTCTTAGAAAACATCACACTCTACTGTGGTTGTATTAATACAACACCCTCATAAAATAGGGTTACATTCTAGGGCAAGACATGCCAACAAAATATCTACCATTAGATCTAAAACCTAATAATGAATAGTCTAGATTTACAGTATATCATTATTTATTGTATGTCGGCTATTTTAGGAGTTTCTTGAAAAAGTTAACACACTCACATTTCACTTCTCAATGCCACCCTGTGCTCCCATTGTATATTACACCTATTAGTGTAACTAGGATATATATATATACTATCAACAATAACCTTTATATAATTGCAAGGTTGAAACACATTTTCCAACAAATCTCCCACTTGTGAACACCTTGCAAGAGCAACGAGACGAAGTAAACATTGTCTCTTAATTGCCAGGGGTCGAAAGGCCCATAGTCTTTGAACACCATCTGAATTTCTTTGTGCTCACAGGCTTAGTTAAAGAATCATCAACATTCATCAAAGTCTCTACCTTAACCAACTTCACCTTGCCATCTTCGACCATATTTCTAACAAAATGATAATGTACATAAATGTGGTTGGTCCTACCATGAAATGTCGGGTTCTTAGCTAGACATATCACACTTTGACTATCACAATAAATTGTCATAGCACCTTGTTTTATTTCAATATCTAAGCACAATCTTTTAAGCCAAATGAATTCTTTACAAGCATGAGTAGCTTCCATATACTCTGCTTTAGTAGTGGAAAAAGTAACCAAAACCTGTCGCTTACTCATCCAACTAATTGCACCACCAAATAAAGTAAACACATAAAAATTGGTGGATTTTTTGTTGTCAACATCACCTACCTAGTCTGAATCCACATAACCATGAATATCAAAGGAAATTTCATCTTCAGTCATATTACTATGAGAACATAAGGAATAATCTGAGGTACCCTGTAAATATCTGAAGACTCTTTTAATTGCATCCCAATGAACTCTACCAAGATTAGACATACATTTGGAAAGAACTCCCACTGCTTGGGTAATGTATGGTCTAGTACAAACCATAGCATACATTAAACTTCCAACTACACTTTGGTAAGACACTCTGCTCATGTCTTCCATCTCTGATGGAGATGTTGGACAATCTGAAATATATAACTTCATTCCAACTGAAATAGGAACACACAATGGTCTACAATCCTACGTATCAAACCTCTGTAAAATTGAGTTGATATACTTACTTTGGCCAAGACATAGCTTTCTGTTCACTCTATCTCTTTTAATTTCCATCCCAAGAATGTGTTTAGCTACACCAAGATCTTTCATTTCAAATTTAGTAGCAAGTTGAGATTTTAGTTCTGAAATCATACCTTTCCCTCTACCAATATATAACATGCCATCAACATATAATGCAATAAATAGGAAAAGATCACCATCAATTTTATAATAAACACAATGATCTGATTTAGAACACTCAAATCCCAAACTCAACACATATGTATCAAATTTCTGGTACAACATCCTAAGACTTTGTTTTAAGACATACAAATATTTCTTCAATTTGCAAACCAATTTACTTTTACCTTTCACCACGAAGTGCTCTGACCATGTCATATAAATATCCTCCAAATCACCATGAAGGAAAGCAGTTTTCACATCCATTTGCTCAATCTCTAAATTATAAGCAATAGCAATAGAAAGAAAATATCTAATGGATGTCATTTTTGCAACAAGAGAAAATATCTCACCATAATCAACACCCTCAACTTGAGTAACCCATTGCAATGAACCTTTCTTTGTACTTCTCAATACCTCCATCTGAACCAATATTTTTCATGAACACCCATTTTCAACCAACAGGTTTTCATCCTTCAGGCAATGGTATAAGATACCATGTATCATTCTTTTTCAAAGATGCCATTTCTTCATCCATGGAAATCTTCCAAGATTCTGTATCATTCATACCTAGTGCCTCTTCTACAGATCTAGGTTCATCCATGTTAGTATTCAAAGAAAAAATACATCTCCAATCATGAGGTGAATGCCTTTCAGGTGGTTCTCTATGCCTTGTAGACCTACGAACAAGCTGAGTTGGAGGTTCTTCCTCCTCTTCTAAAGATCCAAAGCTAGATGAGCTCTCCTCAACTTCTTGTCTATCCTTGGGCCTCAATTCAACTTTCTCAAGTGTAGAAGGAAAATGAATCACATCTTTCTGTTTACTTTGTTTAGGCTGCAATATAATAGAAGACTCAGTTTCTCTAAAATAACACTTCTACTATGTATTATCTTCTATACAACAAGATCCGAAAGCCTGTATGCTTTCACACCATAACTATATCCGATGAAGATACATTTCACAACCTTGTTCTCCAACCTTTTTTGCTTCTCCTTTGGCACATGTGCATATGCCTCGCAACCAAAAACTCTAATATGTCTTAATAAAGGCTTGAGACCCAACCATGCCTCTATAGGAATCTTATCAACAAGAGTTGATGTAGGAGACCTATTCATCAAGTAACAGGTAGTGGCAACAATTTCATCCCAAAACCTTTGTTCTAGACCAACACCACTCAACATACTCCTAGCCTTCTCCATCAGTGTCCTATTCATTCTTTTTGCAACTCCATTATGTTATGGATAATACAAAGTTGTCTTTTGTCTATGAATACCACAATCTTTACAAAATCTATCAAAATCGTTAGAGCAAAATTCATTGCCATTATCAGTCCTCAAACATTTTTTCTTTCTAGTCTACAACTCAACCATTGCTTTGAATTCTTTAAATTGATTGAAAACTTTATATTTACTCTTTATAAAATATAACCATGTCCTACTATAATCATCAATAAATGAAACATAATATGTGGATTTACCAATTGAAGGAACATCTACAAGACTAAACACATCAGAATGAATAAGATCCAATACACCACAAGATTTATGAGAACTCAAGTAAAACTAAATGCGGTTTTGTTTTCCATAAATGCAATGCTAAAAAAAATAAAATTCAATATTACAATAAGACAAACCTTCAACAAGGCTTTTATTTTTCAAGGTCCTTAGACCTTTTTCTCCAATGTGGCCAAGTCTCTGGTGCCATAACATAGTTTTCTCTGCAGGTAACTTTGACTCAAAAGAAAGAGCATCCTTGGGTACCCAAAAGTCATGACCATCTGCTGAAGGTGAAACCGTCACTTCTTCCACACAATTTCTTTTCATGGAAGTACTATTGCACTCAACAGTGTATGCATCACCTTATACAATGTGCCATATCTGGCACCTCTAGCAATCACCATAGCACCTCTAACCATCTTACATCCTGCATCAGAAAATACTACCTGCACACCCACATCTATTAGTTTTCTCACAGATAACAAATTTCGTGCTAAACCCGGGATCTGCAACACACCATTAATCATTTTTATTCTAACATTAGGAAACCTAATTTTAACTTTACCATGACCAACAATGTCTAAATGAGAATCATCACCCAAGTACACCTTACCTCCATCAAATTCTTCATATTAAAAAAACCAATCTCTATTAAAGGTCATATGGAAAGATGCACCTGAGTCAATTAACCATGCATCATTACCTACACGAGTTGCCAAATCTGCAATGAATGTGTCACCATCTTCCTTCTCAGACCCATAATCATAATCAAATATCTTTTTTGGTTTGCAAGTCAGTCACTTCAAAAAGAGGAGTTCAAATAAAAAAAATTGATGGCAAGAATGCCTTACCTCATGACAGGTGTTTGACAAAACCCCAAGTTGACTTCTAGGAAGTGCATGCATCTATTCATATTGAGGATGTGTGCAATGAGATTGAAAAAATAGTAGCCTTGAATACTCCTTTAGAGCTATCCAATGAATTTGAAACTAGTACCAAGGTTGGCATCACTAAGATCATTAATGCATCTTTAGATGATGGGCTTGTTGAAGGAAAAATGGATGAAGTTTTTGAAATAGCTAACACTGATGATTCTTTATCTTATTACATTGATGGTGACACTGGTGGTTTCTAGTTTGACTACCAAACCAATATTATGGAGAGAGATACTTATGCTGACATCAGTATTGGTGAGTTAGAAAGTGACTTATTAAGAGAGACAACATCACAAGAGGAGCACAGTGAACACATATTCTCTAAACAAAGCAATCAACATTTTAACACATGGGATCTAGGTGTGTTAACACCAAAGTATGATGAGGATCCTACATATAATAAATTTCCTTTTGATTGTGATGGTGTTCTGACTGTAGAGCACAATGTATGCATGGAAGATGGCATTGATAGTGCTGATTCATTTCTTGAAAACAAAAATGATTCATTAACACATGAAGCTGACTTAGAGTAGAGATTGGTGACATTGATGATTTGGATCCACAACTTACTATTAAAAATGAAAATGGAAAGGCTCAAGTGATTTGGGAAATTCTTGGAGTTATTAGTGATAGGTATGAAGGTTTTGATTATAGTACTCATCATAGCAACAATTCAATTTCTTCGCATGAACGTGATTAAAAGAATCAATTTCAAGTGATTGTTGATAACCCATTGTTGAGATGGTGTTGACATGGCATATGACAATCCACTTTTTGAGCTGAATGATGAGAATACTCCTGGTTGCAACATTGCATTGGGTGAAAATAGCAAGGTATGGGATTCAAGAGAAGATTCATAACTAGAGTTGGAGTGTGGTTTTCAACATGGTTTTTATTTAAGTTCACATTGTGAGGTGATTGCTTACCCACCTAGGAGACCACTAGATATGAAATGTGTGGAGGAGGAGACAAAGGAAGATTGCATAAGGAGTGTTGTGACACTAGGAGACATAGTATCTTCATGGGATGAATTGATTCATGGAAACTTCTTCATGTCTAAATTTGAAAGGTTTCTAAATAATGTTCATGAGCTTGTTGAAAATTTCAAAACAACAAGGAAAGTTGTTGGAGCTTTCATGGATGGGATACATGGGTTTACCAAAGAAGTCATAAATTATTTTGATGTGCATTGTGTTTTAGATGGCACTTGGAGATGTGATGTGCACCCTTCTAGGCATGCTGGAGATCATTCTTGGTTGAGTATCCATGCTTGGGATCATCAACAAGGATTGATGAAAATTGAGAATGGATTAGAGGATCTTTAGAGGTATAAGGATGAAAATTTTAGAATTATTGATGTTGTTCCTTTCTTTTCCAACTATTTGGTAATTCTATATTCTTTCCCCAAATGGATTGGAGAGATATTTTAAGTAAGGATGGGAGTAATGAACAAATATCTATTCTTGGGAGTAGTACATGTAAAAGAATTGATCGAAATTTCAGTGATGAGCTTGTCTTTGCGTTGCAGGTCAGTCACTTCACTTTTTTTCCATCTTCCTCAACTTAGAGACATTCTTCAGACTACTCCCATATACAATTTGGAATGGGGATTTACCTGTATTCTTGTTGAAAAATTGTAAGCAAATTCTTCATGTGGTATAATCAAATCCCATCCCTTGGGCTTATCTCTCACTAAGCATTTTAGCAAGATGCCCAAAATCCTATTCACCACTTATGTTTGTCCATCAGTATGTGGATGGTGTATAGAACTGAACTTAAAATATATCTTCAAGTTTTTCCATAATGTCTTCCAGAAATAACCAACACATTTGGTATTTTTGTTTGAAACTATACTCTTCGGTAGACCATGTAGTCTCACCAACTACTTGAAAACAACTCCACAATATGAACAACATCATTGGTCTTACGATACAGAATGAAATGTTCCATCTTTGAAAATCTATCCACTTCCACAAATATTGAATCATTCCCTCTCTGTGTCTTTGGCAAGCTAAGAACAAATCCATGTTAATGTCCTCCCATGGCCTCTCAGGTATAGGTAATGGATGATACAATCTAGTATTTTAACTTGTTCCTTTTGCCATCTGACATACTCTACAACTTTGTACAAACTTACTCACATCTTGTTGTAACTATGGCCAGTAATAACTCTCACTAACAAGAGCAATGGTCTTATCTTAACAAAAATGTCCAGCGAATCCTCCACTATGCTTCTCCTTGATTTGATTCTTTCTCATAGAACTCCTTGGAATGCACAATTGAATCCCTCTAAATAACATCCCATATTGGATTAGGAAATCCAACCATTTTGTCCTATCTAATGTAACAAGTTCTAAACAAGCCTTCCAAGCCTGTGCAAAGTCTAGATCTTTAGGATACGAACTCTTGAGTTCATTGATCCCAATAACCTCTATATTCATCTCTATCAATAAATTTTTCCTTCTACTTAAGGCATCTACAACTCTGTTCACTAGTACAGAAACAACAATAAACTACTAAAAAACCTACTAAAAACTACTTATAAATGACTACATTTGGTCACGTAACCATTAGTAGTTTATTGTCAGTCATATATAACGCGACTAGATTGATGACTAAACCATTTTTAGTCATTTATTGGTTGTTTTGATTGATCAATTTGGTAGTATATTTAGTCGTTGATTTAGTCATTCATTGTTGTGATTTGGTCACTTATTTAGTCACTTTTTTTCCACCGATATATTTAGTTGTTGATTAAGTCATTGATTGTTGTAATCTAGTCACTTATTTAGTCATTTTTTATTCACTGATATATTTAACTGGTCACTTATTTAGTTGTTGATTTAGTCATTGATTGTCGTAATTTAGTTTCTTATTTAGTCATTTTTTTATTCGCTGATATATTTAGTCATTGATTGTTGTTAATTGGTCACTTATTTAGTCATTTTTATTCACTGATTTCACTAGTCATATATCTAGTCATATTTATTCACCATTCATTGATTTTTGTCAATTGGTAGTATATTCAATCAATTTAATTATTAATTGATGTCAATTAGTAGTATATTTAGTCATTTTAATTGATTGACATTTGAGGATTTAAGCATAAAACACAAAAATACACATCAATCATCAATTGCACACAATAAGACAACCATTGAGAAGGAAAAATTGGTGAATTTTATTGATAAAAGAAAGGTGTTCTAGTTACAACTTACAAATAGAGTATTACAATTGTTATTTTCAGTCACAAGACTGAAAATTTGAGTTACAATATTGCAGAGAAATGATTGCAAAAAAGTGACTTCTCCAAAAGACTTCTACAATGATGGAAACACGTGCTTGAAGCCCTTCAATGCAAGTACATGCCCCTTTCATCTCTTAAAACTTCTACAACATGGGAAAGCTTCTTAGAGCAAGCTAAAACATGTAGAATCCAAGGAGAGTGTTGATTGTGTCCAATATATGAAGCTCTCTCCTTCAACGCAGTCAACAATAACCCAACTAAAATATTTCCTCCTTTATATGCAACATGCTATTTGATATGAGCAATAGGGTGTTGCCTTTTCCACCATGATTGAAGTTGTGCCTTAATACAACCAAAAAATTTAATATTAGTCTCAATTCAAAAAGAATAAAAGTGCATTGTATATTGCAAGTTTACAAAAGAAAGTCCAAATACAACAGAAAGATAAATCAATTAAAAAACTATAGCCTTGTCAACAAATGCCTTAAACAAAGTGTTCAACATAGGCCTGAAATATGCATATTGAACTCTCGATTTCAAAACCTTGTTCAAAATTTAAGTAAGGTGATACGCTCAGATTATAGAAGGAAGTTGACATATTATAGAATGAAGGCTATCAACACTAACCAAACTGGAACAACATTATCAATAGAAATTTCTTGGAAACCAAGCCCAAGAATTGCATTAGACTTGGACAACAAAAATATCAACCCTGGTTCATGTGTTGTCTCAGTAAAGACTTGCACCATTAAAAAATCCATTTATATATAAATTCCAAATTAATTTGATGAGAAAAGATCTTTGATATCCAACTGGGAAGCCTTAACATCCAAAAATTACTAACCTGATATTTCACAAGTTTCCCAATTGTGACATCATCTTTACTTAAGAAACCGGATACTGATCAATTGCCATCTTGAATCTCACAACATTCTCCTTCACAATATATATATTACCTACTTCCTTAATATCCCCATGTAAGCAAACTAAACTAAGTGAAGTTGAGGGTTTGAAGTAGAGTACCATCTTCTTGGTATGTGCTTGACTTTGATGACTTGTATCTTGAATGAAAATAGGAAGCTCGCTGCATTGTAAAATCATTGTTACAAATATAACCACAAAATCCTTTTTAATTAAAATAATCCTTCTAGATATTTCAATTAATTTCTGAGAGAGCTAATTTCACTATCCAAACAACCATCAATCTATTTACTGTATATAATTTTCCAGAATTCAAAATTTGAATATAATGAAACTAACCATAATTACCAAAGATTTGACACCAAAATGTAGTACAAAATGAATTGTTTGACAAAATGCCTCAAAGAGATGTCATCTCATGGAATGAAATGATATGATTGCAGAATGTGCACAAAATGGATTTTGCAAGGAAACTCTCAAAATCTTTGAATTAATGGACTTTGGAACACTGACATTGTAAGATTTGCTTGTGTTCTAGTGCATGCAGTCATGCAGGTTTAGTGGATGAGGTATGCACATACTTCACACGTTAGTAACCCTTATTTCATTACATATATAGTTGATCATTACGTGTGCATGGTTGACCTTTGTGCCCGTGCTGGCTATCTTGAGGACACCCTAAACATTATTACTGAGATTCCAGTTAAACGTTTGGTTCCAGTGGATCATATATGAATATAGGCTGAGTATTCCAACACTTCTTTTTTAGTTGGATCCTAAAAATGCTACAACTTATATTCTTCTCTAAAACATTTGTGCAAAAGCGGGTAGGTGTGGTGAGGTTCAAATAGTAAGGAGATTGATGAAAGATAGATGAATTAAAAAGATACCTGCATGTAGTTGGATTGAAGGGCATAAAATGGTACATGCTTTCTTGTGTAGGAGACAAATCACATCCACAAACATGGGAGATCTATGCAAAATTGGAGAAATTAGTTTGGCAATGAAGATAGCAGGGTATTTCCAAATTCAATACTTTTACTCAATGTTGTGGAATAGAAGAAAAAAGAATCATTTATCTGCCACCATAGTGAAAAGTTAACAATTGCATTTGGTTTGTTAAACATGGCCCCTTGTACAACTATTAGAGTTGTTAAGAGCCTTCAAGTATGTTATGATTTTCACACTGCATCTAAATTCGTCTCCAAAATTGTTGCAAGAGAAATTGTTCTGAGAGATGTGAACCATTTCGATTATTTTAAATAGGGACAATGTTCTTGTGGAGAATATTGGTGATGCTAAATGAAACAATCTGAAAAATAGGCTTACACTATAATAATGTGTGCTACATCAGATATCTAGTAATAACGAAGGGACATCCATCAAAGTGTAACAACATGGATTTTTTTGGTCATATGTTGTAGTTACAAGTGCCCTGCTAGACATACATGAAAATGTGGAAGAAATATACACAAGGCAAGAAAACTATTTAAAAAAAAATGCCTCAAAGAAATGTGATATTTCTTTTTATAGTTTAACCGCGATACTGCACTGTTTTGACATGATCCTTGTGGTGATGCAGGATGTTATCGCTACACCGCACCGTTATTGCTTGGCCTTCGAGGTAATGCGGGATGTTACCGCTACACCGCACTGTGTCTTCTTGGCTCTTATGGGGATGCAAGAGAAGTATTTGAGTTACCACCATACCACACATTTATTGCTCAACCTTCGCGGTAATGCGATATGTTACTGCTACACCGTACCATGTCTTCTTGGCTCTTGCGGTATGGCGGTATTATGAAACTTGCCACAACAGTCTTATGAAACTTGTCATGACCATCTACTACCTTGACACAATAGTCTTATGAAAGTTGTCAATATTTATGGGCACCTTTTAAATTACATTTAGATTTATAAAGAAACTATCCTATAGGGATGACAGTCCCAAGAAACATGGCAATGGTTACACCAATAAATAGTTAACTAGAAACCATGATTTTTCAATGCATAATGGAGAATATACAAAGAGTTAAGTCAGTGAGAAAACATCCTTGGAGAATTGTCATCAAAAGTATGACAATCTAAGAGTTCGTAGTACAAAATCATATACCCTCAAAGACCTAATAGTCATTATAGATCTAGTGATAGCTTTCAGAGTCATAAGAATAAATTCATAAGAGAATAGATGCAAGAGCATGAAAAGACACTAAGATGGAAGGGAAGTCGGTAGAGTTGAAGAATCAGACTTGTAGTGAGAAGCTAGGGAGAACAAAGTAATTTATAGTCAAGAGCATCATGGCAGTTTCTCAGGTGACTATATTTGGGAAAGGAAAGAACATAGTTATAACATTACCATCAAAACAATAAGGATACTCAAAACCCTACCAAACCCTAGAGCCTTTTTCATCACCTTGTAGAGATCTCAAACATGCATGAAAATATTTCACAGAGACTATAATCATCTCTATTTTTTATGATCACAAAAAGTAACAAAAAATTAGATTTACTCGTGATGAAAAGAAGTAAATGGAAAGTATATTATGCTGAATTTTATTTTAAAAAAAAACATAACCATTAACTATCCAATACAATCTAACAAATGACAAATATACAATGAAATATTATGATTAACAAAATGATCATTTTAATGGTTACCTTAAAGTAGACAAAAAAAATTGTGCAAGTGAAAAATAACACCTTTAAATGATTCTGAACAAATAACATTTTCGTTTACATAATTTTCAATCAATAGTTTTTTAGATCCGTCTAGCTATACAAAATCAAATCAAATTTGCAACAATCTCAAAGATTTGAAGATTTAAAAATTTGATATTTTTAGATATATTCTTGGGTGTATCCTGCAAACTTCATCATAGAAGGATGGGTCATCACTTATTTAGACCTAGATGTGGAACTGCCTTTGTAGTTTCCATAGAATCCAAAATAGGCCTAACAAATGTTGGAAGAAATAACCTTGTAAACATGCAAAAGGAAAAGTTAAATCAGTAGTAATTTACTAATTTTCATTCAACTTCTTTGTAATCATTTTAAGTACCCAATTATATTGTACTTTAAAGATTTATAATATGAAGTTTAGCTATTCAAATAGCTTAAATAATTTTAAGTTATAAAACTGATAAATAGGCTTTAGCAATTAAAAAAAATCCACTTCTAAAATTTTAAATATCTTTATTGTATCTATTTACTATTGTTAGAGAGTTGCAAACTGTGAATTGTCCTCTGTCCTATAGGACTAATAAAGGAAGAACACTGTCAAATAGTGATTGAATCATAATAATCAATCCAAAAACAATGAAAGTTACTGTCAAATGGTGACAAAGATATGTCCTCTAATTCATTTGCACATGGTGATTGAGAACACAGTGAGTAAGATGTAAAAGAGCACTAGATCATAGCACTGCAAAATGGTCACGAGTTGTGCAATGAACTTCACCATTCTTTTGATCACAAACGAGTTTGAGATAATAACCAACATACTGATGTGCACAAAGAATGTTCATGGAGTGCAAACTTCCTTACAAAGCAATTACCACAACAAAGTTTGAGGTGAATTGCACCTGCTATTTTATGCTGATATGGATATGTTCTAACCTATAGTTAATTGTTGTAGCATAACAAATAGGCTAAATAGTTGTTCATATACCATTGTTTCAAATTCTAAATTGCTATATCTTATTGTAGGAGAAAATCATAGGGGGTTCCATACATAAGACACCATTGTTTCAAATTCAAAAATGTTAGCTCTTTCACAATTGTTTGCTTCATTTATTTGATTTAAGACAACCTACTGTATAGAAGATGTTCTCAAAACCATAATAAAATCCTTTATTCCGAGATGATTGTTCAGAATCTTTCCCATCATATCAATGAACAAAAGCATCAGTCATTAACCTGAACTTTGCAAGAGTTTCATCAAATTCTACTTTTCCACTCTCTTTTCCATTATGAATTTTATTCCCAATTTTATCCATGAAGAACTTCCTCAACCTGTAGATCCTGTTGTTAGCCATAACTTTACCAGGTGTCGAGGATAGCTTAGAGTTTTTACCCAAGTAGCAATTGATAAAATTCGGCCTTACCAGATCGACCAAATTTTATCAATTGTTACTTGGGTAAAAAATCTAAGCTATCCTTGACACCTGGTAAATTTATGGCTAACAACAAGATCTACAGGCCGAGGAAGTTCTTCATGGATGAAATTGGGAATAAAATTCAGAATGGAAAAGAGAGTGGAAAAGTAGAATTTGATGAAACTCTTGTAAAGTTCAGGTTAATGACTGATGCTCTTGTTCATTGTTATGATGGGAAATATTTTGAACAATCATCCCAGAATAAAGGATTTTATTGTGATTTTGAAAGCATCTTCTATACAACAGGTTGTTTTAGATCAAATAAATGAAGCAAACAATTGTGAAAGAGCCAACAATTTTGAATTTGAAACAATGGTGTCTTTTGTATAGACTCCCCCTATGATTTTCTCCTATAATAAGGTATAACAATTTAGAATTTGAAACTATGGTATATGAACAACTATTTAGCCTATCTATTATGCTACAACAATTAACTACAGGCTAGAACATATCCATATCAACATAAAATACTAATTTTAATTCACCTCAAACTCTGTTGTACCTAAATATGATAGTACCTGAGCTTCTGGTGTTTCTAGACGGAACCTATAGTAGAAAATTGTAGTCTCCATCTAAAGGAACTATCTTTAAAGCTCTTCCCTAAAATGAGGGTTGAAAACATTGGAAGAAAAGCAATACCATAATTCTAAAGTAACAATTTGTATCAAGCCAAATGTCAGAAAGTATAATTAAAAAGACAAATACAATTGGACCTCAAATTGAACCAAGCAGATTTAAGATTTTATCTTTAGAATGTAGGAACTTTCTCTGTCAAAGCTTCATGACCTCAATTGGATCTCAAATTGGACCGATAAAATTTGTGATTTTATCTTTTAAATGTAGGAACTTCCTCTGTTGGAGCTTCACTACCTCAAATTGGATCTGAAATTGGTCCAACAGATTTATGATTTATCTTTAGAATGTACAAAATTTCTCTATTAGATATTAAAGATCTCAAGTTGGATGTCCAATTAAATAAGTAGATTTATGATTTTATCTTTAGAATAAAGGAACTTCCTTTGTCGGATATTCAGAAATTCCTACAGTTAGGTTTTGCTTCCTACCGAAAACAGCCGGAAGTGTTTCACACTAACTCAAGGTACTCTCCAACCTAGTTATGACACTGATAGCAATCCAATTTTTCCTGAACCGTCCATACCCGAACATTGCATCACAATCTATTCTTCCTGCACATAAAAATTCCATATTAACCCCTTCTAAATAAAACTCAAAATCATCATAAAACCATAATTAATAAATCATTTCAGCTTCAGAAAGAATCCGATGTCATTTACTATCAAAACAAAAGCTATATAAATCACAAAAAATCCATGAAGCAATCCATCCAAAGAGGAAATAAGCAATGTAAGGATTTTAACAATATAAGTACAAATAGTTATGCTGTAATGGTAATGGAATCACCATAAGAGCACAACTGAGGAACAAATTCTTGTGATTGTAATTATGTGATCCATAACTCTATTGGTCATGTGGCACATTTGCGCTATACAAAATACATGATGCATTCATGTGTGACCCAAGTTTAATGTGACTATGTTGTGATAGAAATGGAGGCACTCGTATGAGCACAATTCATGTACAAATCACTGTCATCACAATTAGGTGTCAATCATCATTGGGTGCATTTAGATTGACTCAAGTTTAATAGGTTACAATGTAATGATAGCATGATCCAAGAGTGATTACCTCTTGCTGGAATAAAGAGCTTATAACTTTGGTTGATATGTAGAGTGGTTGTATTATATCAATTATGTAGTGCATTCAAGCATAACCCATGTTTAATGGGCTATTCTAGAGAGTGATCAATATTTTCTAAACCTTATGAATGTTACTTAAAAGTGTACAACTTAAACTATAAACCAAGTTTGTTACATACTTGAATGTAATATTAGGTTACCACAAACTATAATAATATGATATGCTAATAACCATTATGGAAAGTATTAAAGCAAGACCCATGCTATATATGATACATTTCCCTTATTAGGTTTACATACCTTAATGATCAAACAAAATCTTCCCACACACTCTAAGATACAATCCAAGATCATACAACCCTGTCAAGACAACGAATTTTCTGACCCAAGATTTAAGGTTGTTTTTTAATACCAACATAAGCATTGGTAAGAGCATGACTAGGGTACAAACCCTAGGCCTCCGTAGAAAGATAAATAATAACTCTAGAAAATTAGTGAGGTTGCAATACTAGAAAGATTGAGACATTGTAGTTAATAACAAAATCTTGCAATCTAAAGATTGTAGCCAATAACAAGCACACTATGTAGCCTAGTGACATTTGTAAATGCAATCTATGGTAAGAAGAATGCCAATCATTTGAGGTGTGACAGTCAAAAATAAATTTAGCAGTGACAAGATAATAAAGCTAAAACCTTGCATAGTAAAGTGGAGATTTTAACAGTGAGTTTGCTTACCCCCTTGTTGGCCTTAAGGGTTTTTCAAATGCTTTTGGTAGTATTATACAAGGAAAATGCAATCAAAGAATGACTGTCCAAATGAAATAATAGTGATAATCACAGGTTCAATGTTTCTTCTTAGCCATTGTATAATGGAGGTAGTGGATTGCATGTTTGAGCAGTGTTTTGAGACTCATCAAAGATGGGAGAATAGTGAATAACACCTTATGGACTATGAAGTAGTGACAATAAGGTTGAAGGATCTTAAGACCCACAATACCATGAAACAAAAAGTCCCCTATAGTAAGTAAGCAATCTATAGGGCATAGTTTGATTTTATAGAAGGATGCTCATGAAAGGAATCTTTAAGTGACAGTGAGTGAGATGTTTGAGATTGGAGTTGAGGGTGCAATATACAGTCTTAAAGGCAGTTAGGAAAGCAGTAAATGTGCAAGAAAATCAAATCATACACAACAAATAATTCACAATGTTATTTTGCATAATGCCTTGAGTTTGAAGAAAAAAATATCATTGTATCTTGATGAAAGTAGTGACCTTAATGGTCAATCACTGACAACCATGATTTTAAAACACACTATTGTACTTATAGAGGCAACATTTTAAGCAAGATAGTGAGTGGTGGTTTAGAACAATGGCAGGTATGAAGGACTTGCTTTATATGCATACTATGCAGTCTAGCTTAAGAAAACATTCTTAGAAGAGATTGAAGGTGGATTATGGAACTCAAGGGTTACCATGATAAGGATTAAAGCAAAGACTGAGATCTATTTAAAAGCCACTGTGATGAAGATATTAAAGATGTCACATGCAAAACTCTAGCAACTGGAGTAATGAATATAGTACCAAAGAGAATAGTATGTTGGGGCAGATTTAGGAGATCTCCACATTATTTAATCACAAGAAAATACATCATTTATTTATTTTTTTAAATTAAAAGGAATCATTCGAAACCCTGTATAGGATACATTGATACTTCAAAAGCATATTTTTTTTAAAAAAAATTAAAAGAAATCATTCTAAACCCTATAAAGGATACATTGATACTTCAAAAGCATCTGAAGGAATTTGAGATTATGCAAATATATGTCAATTATATACTTGGATTACAAACAGTAGCGTGCACAATGTAACCTTTGTTGAGCAGAGTACGAATGAGATAAGCAACGATGAATCCTATGCCTCCTGCCACACACATCTCCTTACCGTTCTATGCTATTCTTTACTGAAACACTTCTCCATTTTGGCAGGGTATGCCTGAAAATAAGGTTTCGATGAAGGTTCTAGAGTATGTTTATTAAAATGAAAACTCCATTCTGGCAGACTATGCCTAAAAATAAGATTTTGACGAAAGTTTTAGAGTATGTTAAAGTTTTAGATTATTTTGGCGGGATATTTTCTTGATTCCTTAAATGATTCATTCAAAGGGATTGTGACTAAATAAATGACTAACTATTTAGTAATTTTTATTTGTGCGACTAAATAATTTTTAGTCAACAACCAAATTAGTCATTTATTTACTCATTTATAGCTGAGTTGCTAAAAATGAGTAGAATTTAGTAATTTTTAGTTGTTGTGACTAAAATTTTGTCACCTAGTCATTTATTTGCCAAATTCTACTAGTGGTTTGACCTTCCACTCCTATGCTTCAAAACAAAAGTATAACTCTGCAAAAACTCAACCTATTTTAAGTGCCTTTGATTTAACTTTTCTTGACTATATAGATACTGCAAAGCATGGTGATCAGTATATAAAACAAATTCTTTTGACAACAAATAGTGTCTCCATTTCTTCAAAGCCTGAACTATAGCATAAAACTCTTGAGCATAGACAAAATATTTTTTTTTAGCATCATTAAACTTCTCACTAAAATAAGTAACATGATTACCTTCTTGACTTAAAACAACTCCTATGGCTATGCCACTAGCATCACAATCTACCTGAAAGACCTTATTGAAATCTGGAAGTGCCAAAATAGGTTGCTCTATGACTTTCTTCTTCAACATATCAAAACTCTTTGTTGCTCCTATAGTCCATTTAAAATCCTTTCTATCCCCTCTCATTGCTTCAGTTAGAGGTGCACAAATACTACTCAAATTCTTAATAAACTTTTTGTAAAAACTTGCTAGACCATGAAATGACCTTACCTCTGTAACACTCCTTGAGGTAGGCCATTCAATGATAGCTCTCACCTTCTCTGGATCCATTTTAAGACCCTCTACTGAGACAAAAAGTCCTAGATACACCAACTCTCTCTTCACAAAACTACATTTCTTCAAATTAATCAACTTCTCCTTTAGCTCCTCAAAAAATCTTTGGATATGCATTAGGTGAGCCTCCAATGCCTTACTGAAAATAAAAATATCATCTAAATAAACAATAACAAATTTTCCTAAAAAATATTTCAATACCTCATTCATAAGCCGCATAAATGTGCTCGATGCATTGGTTAGCCCAAAAGGCACAACTAACCACTCATACAAGCCCTCCTTGGTTTTGAAGGCTGTCTTCCATTCATCTCCTTCTCTAATATGGATCTAGTGATATTCGCTCTTCAAATCTATTTTCATGAAGTACTCAGCTCCACTCAAACAATCCATAATGTCATCCATTCTCGGCAAGGGAAATCTATACTTGATAGTGATCTTGTTGATGGCTCTAGAATCTGTACACATCTTCCATTCCCCATCATTCTTTGGTGCCAGTACTATAAATACTGCACATGGACTCAAACTCTCTCTAATCAATCCCTTCCATAACAACTCTTGCACTTGTTTATTCAAATCTTCACTCTCTGCTGGAGTCATATGATGGGCTGCCTCATTCAACAAACTAGGTCCAAAAATTAGGTCCCTTTGATGACTAATCTTTTTTACTAGAGGAAAACCCTCAAGTACATTAACAGATACAATATCTTGAAACTCATCCAATAAATGTGAAACCTCTATGGGTATCTCTTTATCATCTTCTCTATCAAATCTAGGAATCAAAGCATAACACATATGTTCATGCTTCATGCCTTCTAAAAATTTTCTTCCGTCAACCAAACAGATTCTAGCATTACTGTATACCTTTTCCTCTACCTCTTTCAAGGGCTTCAACTTATAACAAACTCTATCCTTTGTCAAAGAATAGGTGTTGACATGTCCATCATGTACTGCTCGCTGATCAAACTGCCACGGTTTGCTTGACAGCATGTGAAAAACATCCATAGGCATAATATCACACAATATGTCATTATGGTAATTTCCAATCTTGAACTTTACCAGAAAATGTTCATTTACCAAAGCTTTATGGTCCTTCTACAACCAAGCAATCTGGTATGGTTTCAGATGCCTTCTTATCTCTAACTGCAACTTACTAACCATCTCTTCTAAAACAAGGTTATCAATACTACCTCCATCAATAATAACATTGCAAAATTCACCTTCACACTTACATCTAGTGTGAAACAAATTCTTCCTTTGAGTTGGGCCTTTCTCCTCATTCAACAAGGCTATTCTAGTAACAAGAACCTCTCCTCTTTTTGCATCCTAAGAATGTGAAGACTCAACATCTTCATCTACATGTGCAATTTTTGCATTACCCTTAGTTCTTCTATTTGTCCTTCCTTGATGTTGAGGACACTCATATGCTCTATGCCCTTCTTCTCTACAATAGAAACAAGTTCCATAGAACCTCCTTTTCCTGATCCTCATCTAGATCTTCCTCTTTGGTCTCCATTATTTTGATCACGAGGATGATAGGTGTTATCTCCTTTATGGTTCTAGCTGCTATTGGATCCTTCACCCTTCTTTTGATCTTCATTTTGACCTTCATATGACCATCCACTAGTCTTTCCACCATGACCCCCACCTCTTTGCTTGCTTTCAAAACTTCTATTCAATTTTTCTTCTACCTTCAAAGCAAATTGATATGCATTTTCAATGATAGACATTCTTACTAGACTCAACTCTTCTTGAATACTTGGCTTTAACCCATTTATGTAACAGGCGACTTTCTCCTTATTGGCCTTAGAATGGCCAGTTCTAATCAAGGCATGATAGAATTCTTTTGTATACTGTTGGATAGATTTTCCCGCTTGTTTCAACTCTTGCATCTTCTTTAACAAATCTAGCTCATAGTCCACGAGAATGAACTGTCTTTTTAATTTTTCCACCATCTAGTCCCATCTGGTTATTTTCTCTTTTCCTCTTCGATTTGTTTCTAGTTGTACCTCTTTCCACCAAATATTCACATGACCCTTTTGCTTGGTCTTTGCAAATTTGACCCTCTTAGGATCTTCCACCTCTTCATACTCAAAGTACTCCATATCGTTGATCCAATAAATCAACTCTTTTGGGTTAAAATTTCTAGAAAATGTAGAAAACATCAATCTTTGGCCTTTTTCCAATATTGGAGATGACCTTAAATAATTTGAATTTCTCTGGATCTATTGCATCTTGTTCTTCGAACTATTCCTCACTCTAAGTTTCATCTTCACTTTCATCTCCTCTTCTTGGCTCAAACCCTTGACGCATCTCCTCCAATGCTTGAACTTGTCTCTAGAGAGCTCTAAAACCCTCTTCTGGTGCAACAACATTTCTTCAACCACCATAGTTTCTTCATGGAGGCATTTCGATCAATTTTCTCATAAACCCACAACCATAAGTCCCAGTGCAAAATGTCTCATGTTCAACGATCTGTTTACACACTCAAGAAAACCCACTTTTCTACCACTTGATGAGAGCTACACTGCCCAAACCCCACACAAAACACAATAACAAATAACAACATAGAGAATGCAAGATAGAAAACAACACTCTTTCAATTATTTTTTGAAAATGAAATTATAGATTCATAAATTACAAGGCTACAACCCCATGGGCTTGATTCAGTACTGTGTACCTTAGAATTTTACCCTACTCTAATGTGCAAAATAATTAAAAATGTGAATGATAAAAGACTAAGGACACTTCAAGATTAGCCTAAAGAGTGATAAAATAAGAAAAAAATAGATGAAACGAGATGCAAATGATTATACCTTCCTTGCTGTTGAAGACTCCTTGGTTGGCCCTTGATTTTGATGGATTTGTGTGCTCCTTGGATGGCTTGTGATGTAGCTAGATGCAAGATTGAATGTGCAAAATGATCAAAGTGGATGGCTAAATGATAACAAGTATTTGAGAATGCAAATTGGCAGCATAAAGTTACTCAAATCAAAAGTGTTGAAAATGCCCTTGAGGAGGGGATATTTATAGAAGAATTTGAATTTTTTAGAGAATTCAACGGTCAAGATTCATCCAACAAGGTCAAGATGAAGGGCTATGGTGAGTTGATAACTCACAAGCCCTCACGTGGATGGTGAAGTGGCTCAGAGAAGATGAGGTGTAAGTGAGGTGGCCAAAAGGTACATGATGTGGAGGAAGGACAAGTACTTTGCAAGTACATTGGAAGATGGGAAGAATCTTGGGTGAATAAAAGTGAATTTTAAATTCACAATGATTGGAAGAATCTAGTGGATAAGACAATGTTCTCACAAGGTGGGAGTTTGTCACATGTGACTTGATGTGACAAGTCAAAGGTTCTAGAAGATGCATAGGAAAAGTGGATTCTAGGAGGAATAAAAAGGAATTAAAAATTCTTTGGGGGATGGAGAGAGTTGACCAAGGTACTAATTAGGTTTAACTAATTAGTAATTAGAGGATAATTAGGGGTTAATGTGGATTAGAAGCCAACTTGCAAAAGTTGGAGGATGTGACACATCCTAATCAAGGATTAGGCATGTGCACATCCCTAATGAAGAAATTAGGAGATGGATTAGGATTAGATGAAAATGACATGTGAGGAATTAAATAAATGTATTATTTATTTAATTTATTTGATGAAAGGAGGATTAAAAGAGTAAAGTATTTAATTATTAATTAAATACCTTAGGGATTTGACAAATTAAGGGTATTAATTAAATAATAGTAATATTACTTAATCAACTCAGATAAGAGAATGTTTAGATGAAAAGTGATAAATTTGGATAAATTAAGTGTCCAAATTTGGGTGTCTACATTTTTCCCCTCTTTGAGATGGTGTTACGAAGTAGCATCATTTCAAAGAATATTAAAACATAGAACCTCGAAGAAGATGGTTAGATTGGGAAAGATGCCCCAGTCATTCAGAGGAGTGACTAGGAAGAAATATGATGGGGGTGAAGATGAAGGTTAGGGATTGATGATGCCCCCTCGAGAGGACATGCGGGTTCAAGAGAACACGAATGTGCTCTCAAAATGGATGAGATGATGAAATGGGAGATGAGGAAGATGATGTAAAGGGACATATATGAAAGGATGAAAAGGTGGCAGGAGGTTGGGAAGCACAAATGGATGCAAGCACGAAGATAATGTTGCCCCAGTTAAGGTACAAGTCAAAAGGGGTTGATGATGGATGGAGTGTTGTCAATGAGGGAATGAGAGATCCCGAAACAACAGGAGGATAGGGAAGGAGACATCCCCACAAGTGGTATTGATGAGGGAAGGATACATCCCAAAACACCACTAAAGGATAGGGAAGAATACCTCTGGATGAGGATGATGAGGATGAGGATGATTGGATCAAGGCTTGTAACAAGACTGGGAACAAGACCAAGGATATAATTAGATGATTTGGGCTAAATGGAATGGATGGGGGTTGGATAGAGATGTGAGATAAGGATGAAGGATGAATGGATGGGGGGATACATGCAAGACAATAGAATGGAGAATGAAATGCAATCCTAAGGAAATTTTCCATCTTTGGAGCACTGATTTTTGCTATAGCATAAGACACCAAGTGCCAGGGTATGTGGAACCAAGGCGTAATAGTGTCTAATGCATGAAATAAACACAACAGACAAGAAGGCTATCCCAACACCCCAAAGTCACAAAGACCTTGGTCAGGCCAGGTATTGAGATAACCACAAACACAAAAGGATGCCCTAGCATAACACAAGACCATGGGGATCTTGGTGGGTACTATGTGGGACAACCAAGAAGACACAAAATAGACATAAAAAGATCAAGATATGCCCCTATGTTGACTAGTCAAAGCACACCATGATATGATGGATCAAGGTGACCATGACAAGTGATGATAGGGAGCTTAAATGATAAACAAAATCCAAAAGCATCAAAAAATCGCAATCAAGTTCAAATGTTCTGTGCCATAGGATCAAGGGGATGGATGGGATGGGTGAGGTCTGTTAGGAAGGATGCATCATGTTGAGACCGAAGATTATGGATAGTAAACTAAAAGATCATTATGACGCGGGATGTTCAAAATCGATTGGATCTTATGATACAACTGGGTCTCATTTGTTAAGAACCAGCTAGATAAGGGCATAGATTGATGACACGACACAAGGGAGACAAGACATGAGACTGACACAACCTAAAGACCTAGGGGCTTGGGGGCCGATTAGCCTTGCCTACGTGAAAATGCAGAGCCCTCGTAGTTCGGTAAAAGGATGTCGACTGACCATGGACAAAAGTAGAAAGAGGATGATGAATGATGATGACAGATGACAAGGAACGAAGAGACAAAATCCAAGATGAATGATAGATGATAGAGGAGTGGACGGAGAAAGTAGAAAGACCAACGCTAGATGATAGAGGAGCGAAGTGGACAATGAAGATCGATGATGGAACCCCGGGGGCGGATCAAATGATCGACCTTGCCTACGTGAAAGTGCAGGGGCAACATAGTTCAACAAGACCAAAGGAAAACAATGGATAAAGGATGATAAGATGATAGGATAAGTGGATAAAAAGATGGGACCAATATGACAAGATAGGATAGACCTGTTGGATTGGATAGGATGATGACGATCACATAAAGCTCAGGGATGGGATAGTTATCCAAAGCATTAATTAAAATGACTTGGGAGGATGATATGATATTTAGATGAGTGATGAAAAGTGATAGGGGATTAGAAAGATGTGCAAGATAAGCAGAGGGATGATGATTAGATAAATGGCATGGGGTTGTATGGAGGGAGGCCTTTAGCTAGATACCAATGACAAGGGATTGTGAGACGGGATGAGATGGGATGAGGATAAAGATGGAAGAATGGATAAAGATAGAGGGATGGGAGATGGGAGGGATTTTTTTGGATGGATAGGAATATAAGGATTGGGAGATGAAAGGGATGCTAGGATAGATAGATAGGAAGATAAGGATGGAGGGATGGAAGGAATTCTATGATAGATGGATAGGGATATAAGGATTGAGAGATGAAAGGGATACTAGAATAGATGGATATGAAGATAAGGATGGGGAGATGGAAGGGATGCTATGATAGATGGATAGAGAGATGAAGGGATGTTATGATGGATAGTGTCTCCAAGGACTATGTCAGAAAGGAAGCAAATGCTCCCACTCTAGATATGTCATATATGAGGAGGCATGAGGGATGGAAGACAAGTGGAGGGGAAGATAAAGGAGATAACTAGATGAGGATAGGATGGGTGACTAAGGAATATGATAGAACATGGATGAAGGGAATGTATACCAATAGGTGTCCAAAGCATGCATAGATAGGTGCCCCTATTTTGATCAAGATCACAAGAAGGATGGAGGGATGGGAGATAAATGGGATATGATGGTAGGATGCAAAAGATAGGTGGGATGGGGGGGATTTATGAAGAGGGTGGATAATAGGAAGACGGGTGGATAGCTGGAAGCATAGCGGATGGAGGGAATGCATATCAGGAAGTTGCCTCCAAGTGCAGATGGGGATTTATGCATGACTCTTGTTTACCAGGTTTTCATCATGGTATTTATCCAAGGCACTTGTTTGCCAAGTTTTCACCATTGGATGGATTATTTCTCTTTACTATTTTATTTTATTTTTTGGATTGTTTTTTACTTTTTTAAATTTTTATGAATTTTTTGACTTTTTAGATTTTTGGATAGTAGGGGGATGAAAATGGATAAGGATAGGGATGTGGATAAGGGAATTTAGAAGATACATGATAAGGATATGGATGAAGGACTGAAGCATCAAGTTCTATATGAGGTATTAAGAGCCCATGTTCGAATCGACTATTGGATGTTGGTACAACCTTATGAGGATAAGTGGATTATGCAAGAGGATGAATTAGAGGGATTTGATGGGGGAGATATGTGGGGTAATGGGTGGGATGTTGAAAATAGTATGGATGGAATGATGGGGTGGACCAACATTGGCACATGTGGTGGTGGATGTGAAAAGATAAGAGGATTAATGGATGGAGAATGTGTGGATAATGGGGAGGTGAACTTTGGAACATAAGGACCCAGAACAGACTTAGGAGATGAAAGGGGCGTATGACTAGCTTTTGGATTAGCAACTTTGGATGTTCTTATAGATTTTTCATTTGATTGCATTGCATATTTTTTCTTTGGGATCCACATAGTTTTGATCTTTGCTTTGGTGGGCCTTTGTGGCCTACGAATTTTATTTAGATTTAGATTTTTCTTCTCTTCACCATGTCTTTTGGAGGGGACATGAGGAGCCTTAGATTCATGAGGATGTTTGGATTTATGCATTTTTCCTCTGGCATCCAAAGTGCTTGTACTAGCAATGGGATGGGTGTGAGAAGATGGATGATGTGGAGTGATGGAGGTAGGATTACGAGGATTACGTGTAGATGGAGAATGTGTAGGTATGTGCCTTTGTTGATCCTGATTAGGATGTTTATGATGGATGAGATGGATAGGTGATGAATGGATGAAAGGATGGATAGGACGAGATGGAGGAGCTGATTTTGGGATATAGGGGCCCAAAATAGACGTAGGACCTGGAGGAAACATGGGCATGGTAGATGGAGGGATGTAAGGACCCAAAATGGATGGAGCAGATGAAGGAGGAAGATGGATGGTTGTTTTGAGGCGATACGATAGAGGAGGAGGGATGGCAGCATATGGTCTTTTGGAGCGATGGGAAGAGCTGACATTTCTTTTGGAAAATGCTCGTTGAGGACGTCTAGAGGTTGTATCAACATCTTTAGATTGTGATTCATGGGAAATAAGTCCAAGACCTTGCATATAGATTTGTTCTTTGACTTGGATGGGCTCCAAAATACCTTGCTCATGAAGGCCGAGACCTCTTCCTTGATAGTTCATTTTTTTGAGCATGTGATCCATGATAGGATTTGTGTTATTCTGAAAACATGATGCGAGTCCATTATTAGGTGGAGGATGATGGGTGGTAAATACACTATGCTTTTCTTCTGCAAGGAGGCCACCATGGAAGAATGTGAGAGTACCAAGGGGATATGCAAGCGGTGTAGGGATAGCAGTTTTAGGCGATGATGGGGGATCATGAGAGGGAGATGATGGGATAGCAGCATGTGGATGGGTGATATCAGGAGAGGGATTAGGGGATATGATAGGAGTTGGATTTGTGGTAGTGGGATCATGCAATGGAGATGGAGATGGAGTGGTGGAAGCTTGAATGACAAGGGGATCATGGGATGGAATGGATGGGGGACTGTGATCTTGAGGTGGACTAGATAGGATGGTAGGATCTTGATCTGGAGAAGCAGATATGTTGGCATGCTTTAGATTAGACTCTTGGCATGACTCATCTTGTGTGGATGGCAGGATGACAGAGTGTTCTTCAAATTGGGGAGATGGAAGGGTCGAGGATTCGATGCAGTTATCAGAATGGATTTTAGTGGATTGGACTCGGGTGTCGTCAATGGGCTTGACGATTCTTGGAGTAGGAGGTGGGTGTTCAATGGATTCAATAGATGTGAAGGTAAGGGATGGGGACTTAGTGGATTCAGAAGATGTGATGGTAGGAGATGGGGGCTCAATGGATTCAGAGGATGTGATGGTAGGGGATGTGATGGGTTCGATGGTTTGAGTGGTGCTAGGGGTGGTACCATCAATGATAGGTGTTGGGTGGAGAAGGGTCTTGTCTCTAATGACCGTGGATGATGGGTTGGGATGGCATGATTCCATAACTTCAAGGTGTGGAGTGGGAGATGTCTTCTTTGTTATAAGTCCTTGGAGAAACTTGAATACTCTAGGCTGAGATGGCGGGGTAGGAGTGGATGAAGGATTATGGATTGGTGAACTAGGATTAGATGGGGGAATGGGATTGGATGCAAGACTTAGAATAGATGGGGGATTAAGATTAGATGAAGGGTTAAGAAATGGTGAATTAGGATTAGATGGAGGAATGGGATTGGATGCAAGACTTAGAATAGATGGGGGATTAAGATTAGATGAAGGGTTAAGAAATGGTGAATTAGGACATGAGGATGCGGGTGGTGGATTGTAGTACGGGTATGGGGATGGTGGATTAGGATGGGAAGATTGAGGTGGCGGATGGAGATATTGAACTACGAATGTCGGATTAGGATAAGTTGATGTGGATGTTGGATTAGGATATGAAGGTACAAATGTAGGATTAGAGTGAGCAGATTGGCATGGAAGATTAGGGTAGTGGGTATATGCCGGTGAAGGATTGAGATAGGATTATGTGGACGAGGGATTAAGATAGGGGTATAAACTAGGATAAGAGGATGATGTAGATGAAGGGTATGATGGATATCCCTTGTCAAAGGTAGCATAAGCAACATGATTAGGCATGGATGAAGACATAATGGGATAACTGGAAGGGGTGATTGAATTTTGGAAAGTGGGTGGAGAAAGCTTACTAGCGATGATAGTGTCAAGGGGATCTATGTCACATTCTTCTTGATCGACAAGAATTTCGTTATCGTTGTCTACGTAATTAGGGTTTCCCTTGACCACTATTGATGGAGGATAAGGATTCATGATGGTGAAAGGATAAAGAGGATGGATAAAATATTTTGGATGGGAATGGATTAAATCTCAAATCAGGATTTAGGTCAAGCTCATATCAGGATTGGACTAAAGCTCAGATTAGGATGATTGGATGATGTGATGGGATTGATTCTGACGATCGACACCGAATCTGCTTCGAGATGGAAGTAGATTGATTAAGTCGAAGGTGATGTGATTGGATTGGATCGACCGATGATTGATAAGATCGACTGATGGATAGGATAAGATGATGAGAGAGACTGCAAATCCTGTTCAGAGATTATCTTAGATGACTTAGGATACTGATTGATCGGATAAAAGGATAAATGGATGATTGTAGCACCGAATCCACCTTGAGATTGAAGGTGAATTGATTGGGCCAACGATGATGATTAACTTAGGACGGATGACAATCCTAAGCAAATGTTGATGAGGATGATCAGATCAGACACTTAGGTCAGTTTGGATAATAACCCGAGATGAAGTTCAAGGGATTTGGATGGGGGAAATGATGATTTGATTGGAAAAATGGATGAAAGAAAGTGGATGAAAAAATACTCAAAATGAGTAAATGATTGATCGGGATGGATGAATGATTATTTGGAACGAGTAAATGACTACTAAGAATAGATGAATGATTCTCAGAATGAGAAGATGAAAGCTCAGAATGAATGATAGATTACTCAGAACGAGTAGATGATTGATCAGGATTGTAGAATGAGAGTTCGAAATGATTGAAGGTGGTGTGAAACGGAGGAACGTTTACTCGGAATGAGTAAACGGATGATCGAAATGATAGAATGATAGTTTGAAATGATGAAAGGATGTGTGAAATGGATGAACGTTTTACTCAGAAATGAGTAAACGAATGATCAGAATCGCCAAACCAGAGTTTGAGATGATATATTAAGGTTTGAAATATATGAGTGTTTACTCGGAATGGGGAAACGGATGATTGAAAAGGGAGAATAACTGTTCAGAATGGATGAATGAAAGGTTGAAATGACTAAAGCTCAGATTAGGGTTTAAATTGAAGCTCATATTAGGATTGAATTGAAGCCTAGAATTTTTGGAGGATGTGATGGGATTGATTCTACACCAACTTCCAGAGTTTAAAGGCAGTAAGGTGTTGACAATCAGATTTTTTCAGATTTGGCAATTTTCAAAAATTGTCAAATTTTTCCATTTTAGGAAATCTCATGGATATACTTTTGGGAGTCCAATTTTTTTTAAGAAATACCCAATATTGAGATAGGATGAATTGCCAACTAACATCCCAAATTTGAGACATGCATTTCGAGTTATGAGTGGAAACAATTTTTCAAAATGCTGGAAAAAAATATTAAATTACGATTTTGAGGATCAAGATGAAAGTTTGAGGCCCCGAAAATGTGACAAAACGAGTTCCAACGGCTTTCTTTAATACCGATTGGAAATCCACTTGTTATCTCATAACACAACCACCCCTCAAATTTAAACTCAAACGGACACCCGAATCAAAAGTTATGGCCTCTGGAAGTTTCGGCACAAAAATCAAAATCCTCAAAATGAAGTCTAGGTGATTGGGATGGATGATTTGATGCTAGATATGGGCTTTAATGATGTTCTAAGTGGAACTTATGTGATTTTGGTGATGAAATGATGATTTTCAGAAAAGTGTTGATGATGGGCAAACGGGTGCTCAGAATAGATGAATGACTCTCAGAATGAGGGGATGGATGCATGGAATGGATAAAATGGAGCTTTGGAATGATCAAATGGAGGTTTTGGGAGACTTAAAGTGATGAAACAGAGGCTTAGGATGATGAGATAATGGTTGGGAATGATTAAATAATGGTTTAGAGGCTAAACAGATCCAAATGGGGCGATTTCGGGTGTTCAGGAGGGCAAAATGCGCCCCTCTGTAGTAAATCAAGGGCGTTGACAACTTTCTGTAGTAAATCAGGGGTGTTTCCACCTCTCTGCAGTAAAATAGGGGCGTTGATAGCTAAATCAGGGGTGTTGACAGCTTTCTGCAGTAAATCAGGGGCATTTCCACCTTTCTGCAGCAAAACAAGGGTGCTTCCACCTTTCTGCAGCAAAACAAGGGCACTTCCGCCTTTTTGCAGCAAAATAGGGGCGCTTCCGCCTTTCTACAGCAAAAAAAGGGCACTTCCGCCTTTTTGCAGCAAAAAGAGGGGCGCTTCCACCTTAAATAGGGGCGCTTCTGCCTTTCTGCAGCAAAACAGAGGGCGCTTCCACCTTTCTGCAATAAGACAGAGCTTGGTTTTGATGGAAATGGCTATGGCAAGGACTCAAAATGATAAAATAAGGCCAAAATATCAAATATTTCATAGGTTTTTCACAAGAGAACATTTCAAGCAAGCACAATCCTATGATTAATGTTAAGGGTATGGCCAAGCAAGGTCTTAATCTAGGATGCACAAGGCTTCTAGTGAGTCCTTGATATACTCTCAGTACGTGAGGCACAACCGTGAACACCATCCCATCACAAGCGTGAGTTGGGAACCCCAGCGAGATACTGAAAGGCTCAGACCAACTCTTCACGTCTATTTAGGTATCACCCTAGCTTCGACACTCCGCCAATTACGACGTGACTAGATTGGGGTACAACTTTTGTTCTCCCCCCTTTATATACCCTGCCGGTATGCGTGGTTGGAATTGTCCCTTGGGGTGATGAAATCCCCAAGTAGGTCCCACTAAAAAGAAGACACTAACCTCTCTCAACTACTTCCCAGGCTCACACGAAGTGCAAGGGGAAAGTGAAAATAAATTAATGCCCCCTTGGATAACACAAGAATAAACAATCACAACAAGCAATGAAGTTTACTTCCCCTAATTAAACTATGTTCCAAAACAACAAGGATAATCTTCCAAAATCTGATCAAATAGATGGCCCTGCAAATAAATGTTAGCTGTCTTATTTTTCGTTTTTGGCCAATTGCGCCATAATATGCTGCAAAACATTAGCAAAAAACCCCAATATCCTTGCCAAAACAATGTTAGAGGGTTATTACTTGAAAATAGCTAAAAATTAGAGCAAAAATGATGCTAAAATGACTGTTTTACCTCCCAAACTGTGCTGTTTTGGGGCGCTTCTACCTTTCTGCAGCAAAACAAGGGTGCTTCCAACTTTCTGCAGCAAAAATAGGGGCGTTTCCGCCTTTCTGCAGTAAAATGGGGGTGCTTCCGCCTTTTTGCAGCAAAAACAGGGGCGCCTCCGCCTTTCTGTAGCAAAACAGGGGCACTTCCGCCTTTCTGCAGCAAAATGAGGGCGCTTACGCCTTCCTGCAGCAAAAGGTTAGAGTAAAAGAACCTTTCAAAATGAAACGGCGTATCCGCCCTTCTGCAGGAAACATTATAAGATTTTTAAAAGGGAAAGTTGTACGCCCCACTACAAGAAAGTGTTAGAAACAAACTTCCAAGTATACACCTAACTGCAACAAATTGTTAGAAGAAAATGAAATTTTCAGATATAGGGCGCTTCCGCCTTTTTGCAGCAGACAAGAGGGCGCTTCCGCCTTTCTGCAGTAAAGCAGAGGGCGCTTCCGCCTTTCTGCGGTAAAGCAGAGGGCGCTTTCGCCTTTTTGCAATAGGACAGAGGGTGCTTCCGCCTTTCTGCGGTAAAGCAGATGGCGTTTCTACCTTTCTACGGTAAAACAGAGGGCGCTTCCGCCTTTCTGCGACCTTTTCCTACAAAATTCTTAGCAAAAATGAAGGTTAAATGCAAGAACCCGTTTGTGGGTCCCACCAAGCATGCCAAAAATGTGTACCTTAGAATTTTACCCTACTCTAATGTGCAAAATAACTAAAAATGCGAATGATAAAAGACTAAGGACACTTCAAGATTAGCCTAAAGAGTGATAAAACAAGAAAAAAAATAGATGAAACGAGATGCAAATGATTATACCTTGTTGTTGAAGACTCCTTGGTTGGCCCTTGATTTTGATGGATTTGTGTGCTCCTTGGATGGCTTGTGATGTAGCTAGATGCAAGATTGAATGTGAAAAATGATCAAAGTGGATGGCTAAATGATAACAAGTGCTTGAGAATGCAAATTGGCAGCATAAAGTTACTCAAATCAAAAGTGTTGAAAATGCCCTTGAGGAGGGGATATTTATAGAAGAATTTGAATTCTTTAGAGAATTCAACAGTCAAGATTCATCCAACAAGGTCAAGATGAAGGGCTATGGTGAGTTGATAACTCACAAGCCCTCACATATTGACATGTGGATGGTGAAGTGGCTAAGAGGAGATGAGGTGTAAGTGAGGTGGCCAAAAGGTACATGATGTGGAGGAAGAACAAGTACTTTGCAAGTACATTGGGAGATGGGAAGAATCTTGGGTGAATAAAAGTGAATTTTAAATTCACAATGATTGAAAGAATCTAGTGGATAAGACAATGTTCCCACAAGGTGGGAGTTTGTCACATGTGACTTGATGTGACAAGTCAAAAGTTCTAGAAGATGCATGGGAAAAGTGGATTCTAGGAGGAATAAAAAGGAATTAAAAATTCCTTGGGGGATGGAGAGAGTTGACCAAGGTACTAATTAGGTTTAACTAATTAGTAATTAGAGGATAATTAGGGGTTAATGTGGATTAGAAGCCAACTTGCAAAAGTTGGAGGATGTGACACATCCTAATCAAGGATTAGGCATGTGCACATCCCTAATGAAGAAATTAGGATGGATTAGGATTAGATGAAAATGACATGTGAGGAATTAAATAAATGTATTATTTATTTAATTTATTTGATGAAAGGAGGATTAAAGAGAGTAAAGTATTTAATTATTAATTAAATACCTTAGGGATTTGACAAAATTAAGGGTATTAATTAAATAATAGTAATATTACTTAATTAACTCAGATAAGAGAATGTTTAGATGAAAAGTGATAAATTTGGATAAATTAAGTGTCCAAATTTAGGTGTCTACAAGTACATCCAAATCAATTCTGAAAAATAAAATTTATTATTCGGAGCCACAATCTGCACTAATGGAGCCACCTTCTACAACCCCCACTTAACCATTTTTTTTTACCCAATAACTACCCAAGAATGTTCTAGAAAGTGTAACTTTCCCTTTTGTTTTGGCACCAAAAGTCTTGCCGTTTGATTTCTTTCATAGGAAGATATTTTAATGAAATTCATTTTTTAGTGGGGCAGCTTCTTGCAGCCATAAATTTTGACTCGGGTGTCCGATTTGCTATTATAATATATCATTGGAAAGTTGTCAAAAAAATCTACAACATTGAAACCATCAGAGACCAGTTCGTCCACTTTTCAAGCCTTTTCGGGGCTTCTATGTTTTTCAAATTTGAATTTGAAGTTGCATTGGAGAAATTTCTCAAGACAAAAACTTTAAGATCTCCCAAATTGTACAGGGTAGTGAGACGATTCTTCTACCGCCAAAAATATTTTTCAATTTCGGTCCTTGGGGTAATTTTTTAGGTCCATACGAGCCTGTTTAGGCCGACTTACTAAAAATAGTAAGTGATCATTTTTCACCTTTTCTGACTATCTTACACCCCTTAAGTGCCATCATGGGACTCAAAACAACTAATGAAAATTTGAAAAAAATATTTTTTTGGGTGATGCAAGATTTCCCTACACCATTGGATGCTCCTACATCAAACACCCAAGGTAATTTGAGAAGTGACATTGTCACTTCATTGGTGTTGAAGGAAAACCAAGATGGTCAACCTTTTCCTTACACAACCATGATGAATCTTCAACAAGCCTTCCTTTCCTTTTAACCATATATTCTTCATATTGCTCGTTTCTTGTATTTTTTCCCACACAACTATCCAAGATATTTTCTCTTTCTTTTCTAAAGTAGGTGCTAAATTTTTTCACTGTTATTTTATTGGATCATCCTCCATATCACCTTCATGATACTCTATCAAATCAACAATGTCGAACACAAGAGAAATGTTTATTCCACTAGGCAACTCTACCTCATAAGAATTTCTTGAATCATGCTTCTTTAAGATCTTGCACAGTCAAAATTTCTTCATTTTCAACTTGTTATACATTCCCATTGGGAACCTTTCTTTCCTCAAGTGAACCATGACATCATCACCAACTTGAAATTCATTAAATCTCCTATTTTGATCAACCTTAGCTTTGTACTGAGAATTTATCTTATTAATGTGATTTTTTACCTCTTCATGCAAGTTTTTTAGGTGCTCTGCAAAATCTTCAGCCCCAACACTATTCTTTTCTTCTTTGTCCATCTTCCTCAACTTAGAGACATTCCTTAGACTAATCCCATATAAAATCTAGAATAGGGATTTACCAATACTCTTGTTGATAGAATTGTTGTAAGAAAATTTTGCCTATGGTATAATCAAATCCCATCTCTTGGGCTTATCTCCTACTAAGCATCTTAGCAGGTTGCCCAAACTCATATTCACCACCTCTGTTAGTCCATTAGTTTGTGGATGGTGTGAAAAACTAAACTTCAAAATTTGTCTTCAACTTCTTCCATAATGTCCTCTAGAAATAACCATCAAATTTGGTATCTCTGTCTAAAACTATACTCTTCGATAGACCATGTAGTCTCACCACCTCTCTGAAAAAAACTCTGCAATATGAACAACATCACTAGTCTTATGACACAAAATGAAATGTGCCATCCTTGAAAATCTATTCACCACCACAAATATGGAATCATGCCCTCTATATGTCCTTGGCAAGCCAAGAACAAAATCCATTTTAATGTCCTCCCATGGTCTTTAAGGTACATGTCATGGATGATACAATCCAGTATTCTGACTTGTTCCTTTCATCATCTGACATACTCTGCAACTTTGTACAAACTTCCTCACATCTTGTTGTAATGGTGGCCAGTAATAATTCTCACTAACAAGAGCAATGGTCTTATCTTGATCAAATTGTCCAACCAATCCTCCATTATGCTTCTCCTTGATTAGATTATCTCTCATAGAACTCCTTGAAATGAACAAATGACTCCCTTTAAATAACATCCCATCTTGGATTAGGAAATCCAACCATTTTGTCCTATCTAATGTAACAAGTTCTAAACAAGCCTTCCAAGCCTTTGCAAAGTCTAGATCTTTAGGATACAAACTCTTGAGTTCATTGAACCCAACAATGTATATATTCATCTCTATCAATAATTTTTTCCTTCTACATAAGGCATTTGCAACTCTATTTGACCTTCCACTCCTATGCTTCAAAACAAAATTATAACTCTACAAAAGCTCAACCCATTTTAAGTGCCTTTGATTTAACTTTTCTTGACTATATAGATACTGCAAAGCCTGGTGATCAGTATATAAAATAAATTCTTTTGGCAGCAAATAGTGTCCCCATTTCTTTTAAGCCTGAACTATAGCATAAAAATCTTGATCATAGAAAGAATATTTCTTCTTAGCATCATTCAAATTCTCACTAAAATAGGCAACAGGCTTACCATCATGACTCAAAATAGTTCCTATAGCAGTGCCACCAACATCACAATCTACCTGAAAGACCTTATTGAAATCTGGAAGTGCCAGAACAGGTTGCTCTATGACTTCCTTCTTCAACATATCAAAACTCTTTGTTTCTCCTACAATCCATTTAAAACCCTTTCTATCCCCTCATTGCTTCAATTAGAGGTGCATAAATACTATTAAAATTCTTAATAAACTTTATGTAAAAACTTGCTAGACCATGAAATGACCTTACCTCTATAACACTCCTCGAGGTAGGCCATTCAATGATAGCTCTCACCTTCTCTAGATCCATTTTAGGACCCTCTATTGAGACAACAAATCCTAGATACACCAACTATCTCTTCACAAAACTACATTTCTTCAAATTAATCAACAACTTCTCATCCCTTAGCTTCTCAAAAACTCTTCGGATATGCATCAGGTGCTCCTCCAATTTCTTACTGAAAATAAAAAATATCACCCAAGTAAACAATAACAAATTTTCCTAAAAATTCTTTCAATACCACATTCATAAGCCGCATAAATGTGATTGGTGCATTAGTTAGCCCAAAAGGCATGACTAACCACTCGTACAAGCCCTCGTTGGTTTTGAAGGCCATCTTCCATTCATGTCCTTCTCTAATCCAGATCTAGTGATATTCACTCTTCAAATCTATCTCCATGAAGTACTCAACTCCACTCAAACAATCCATAATGTCATCCATTCTCGACAAGGGAAATCTATACTTGATGGTGATCTTGTTGATTTCTCTAGAATCTGTACACATCTGCCATTCCCCATCCTTCTTTGGTCCTAGTATTGCAGGTACTACACATGGACTCAAACTGTCTCTGATCAATCCCTTCCACAACAACTTTTGCACTTGTCTTTTCAACTCTTCACTCTCTGCTAGAGTCATATGATGAGCTGCCTTATTTGACGAACTGGCTCCAGAAATCAGGTCCATTTGATGACTAATCTTTCTTACTAGAGGTAAACCCTCAGGTAAATTATTAGATACAATATCTTGAAACTCATCCAATAAATATGAAAACTCTATGGGTATCTCTTTATCATATTCTCTATCAACTCTAGGAATCAAAGCATAACACATATGTTCATGCTTCATACCTTCTAAAAAATTTCTTTCATCAACCAAATAGATTCTAGCATTACTACATACCTTTTCCTTTGCCTCTTTCAAGGGATTCAACTTATGATGAACTCCATCCTTTGTCAAAGAATAGGTGTTGGTATGTCCATCATGTGCTGCTCACCGATCAAACTGCCACGATCTACCTAACAACATATGACAATCATCCATAGGCATAATATCACACAATACCTCGTCATGGTAATTTCCAATCTTGAACTTTACCAAACATTGTTCATTTACCAAAGCTTTATGGTGCTTCTGCAACCAAGCAATCCGGTATGGATTCAAATGCCTTCTTCTCTCCAATTGCAACTTACTAACCATCTCTTTTGAAACTAGGTTATCAGTACTACCTCCATCAATAATAACATTGCAAACATTACCTTCACACTTGCATCTGGTGCGAAACAAATTCTTCCTTTGAGTTGGTCCTTTCTCCTCATTTAACAAGACTCTTCTAGTAACAAGAACCTCTCCTTTTTTTGCATCCTTAGAATGTGAAGACTCAACATCTTCATCTACGTGTGCAACTCATGCATTACCCTTAGGTCTTCTATTTGTCCTTCCTTTATGTTGAGGACACTCATATGCTCTATGCCCTTCTTCTCCACAGTAGAAACAAGTTCCATGGAAACCTCCTCTTTGTGATCCTCGTCCAGGTCTTCCACTTCCTCTTTGGTCTCCATTATTTTGATCACGAGGGTAATAGGTGTTATCTCCTTTTTGGTTCTGGCTGCTACTGGATCCTTCACCCTTCTTTTGATCTTCATTCTGACCTCCATATGGTCGTCCAGTAGTCTTTCCACCACTACCCCCATCTCTTTGCTTGCTTTCAAACCTTTTGTTAAACTTTTCTTCTACCTTCAAAGCAAACTGATATGCATCTTCAATAGTAGACATTCTTACTAGGCTCAACTTTTCTTGAATACTTGGCTTTAACCCATTTATGTAAGAGGCAACATTTTCCTTATTGGCCTCATAATGGCTTGTTGTAATCAGGAGATGATATAATTCTTCTATATACTCCTTGATAGATTTTCCCACTTTTTTCAACCCTTGCATCTTATTTAACAAATCTAGCCCATAATCCATAGGAATGAACTGTCTTTTTAGTTTTTCCACTATCCAATCCCATCTGGTTATTTTCTCTTTTCCTCTTTGATTTATTTCTAGTTGTATCGAGCTTTCCACCAAATATTCACATGACCCTTTCGGTTGGTCTTTGCAAAATTGACCCTCTTAGGATCTTCCACCTCTTCATACTCAAAGTACTCCATATCGTTGATCCAATCAATCAACTCTTCTGGGTTAAGATTTCTAGAAAATATAGAAACATCAATCTTTGGTCTTTTTCCAATCTTCGAGATGGCCTTAAATAATCTAACTTGCTCTGGATCTATTGCATCTTGTTCTTCAAACTATTCCTCATTCTTAGTTTCATCTTCACTTTCATCTCCTCTTCTTGGCTCAAACCCTCGATGCAGCTCCTCCTACAATGCTTGAACTTGTCTTTGTAGGGCTCTAAAACCCTCTTTTGGTACAACATTTCTTCCACCACCACTGTTTCTTCACACAAGCATTCTGATCACTTTTCTCAGAAACCCACAACCACAAGTCCTGGTGCAAATTACCTCACATTCAGTGATCTATTTACACACTCAGGAAAACCTGCTTTGATACCACTTGATGACGGCTACACTACCCAAACCCCACATAAAACACAATAACAAATAACAACACAAAAAATGCAAGATAAAAAAAACCCTATTTCAATTATTTTCTGAAAATGAAATTATAGATTCAAAAATTATAGGGCTATAGCCTCATGGGCTTGATTCAATACATCCAAATCAACTTTGAAAATAAAATCTATTATTCAGAGCCACAATCTACACTAATGGAGCCACCTTCTACAACCCCCACTTAACCCTTTTATTTCACCCAATAACTGCCCAAGAATGTTCTAGAAAGTGTAACTTTCCCTTTTATTTTGGCGCCAAAAGTCCCACTATTTGATTTCTTGCCTAGGAAGATATTTTAATGAAATTCACTTTTTAGTGGGGCAACTTCTCAGGGCCATAACTTTTAACTTGGGTGTTCGATTTGCTATTATAATATATCATTGAAAAGATCTTAAAGATATCTACAATGCTAAAACCATCAAAGATTGTTTCGTCCACTTTTCGAGCCTTTTCAGGGCTTCTAAATTTTTCAAATTTGAATTTGTAGTTACATTGGACAAATTTATTGGGATAGAAACTTTATTATCTCCCAAACCATACATGGTATTGAGATGATTCTTTTTCTACCAAAAATATTTTTCAATTCCGCTCCTTGGGGTAAATTTTTAGGTCCATACGAGCATGTTTAGGCCAACTTACTAAAAATAGTAAGTGACCATTTTTCACCTTCTCTAACTTCTGATTATCTTACACGCCTTACATACCACCATGGGACTCAAAACAACTAAAGAAAAATTATTAAAAAAAAATATTTTTTGGGGTGATGCAAGATTGCCCTATACCACTAGATCAGGTAATGCCTCGTGCATTATGGCCATAGTGCCACCAGATAGCTCTACTTCTCGTTGTCATTCTCCTCACAGTCGGTGCCATGGTCAAAATTTCTTTGCTTGACGTTGGCAGTCTCCCAGATCCTAGGATCATCACTGCCACTCTGGTGGTAGGGGTGGTTTATCACAACGGTGTTCTACCTTGCCTCTATCTGGAGGTGCTACCTCTAGGTGGCCCTTGGGGGGGAGTGGGGAGGGGTCGGGCCAACGACTTGTGGCAATAGTGGTTGGCCTTCATTTGGTGGTGGTGGGAGCTAGCCTAAGTATTCCAAATGGCTCCTTCGGTTGGCTTTGACTATTTCTTCGACTCAGAATGATGCACAAGATAAAGATAAGAAGATAATGTTGAAGATGGGTGGTTTGTACCTAACGTCATCCTCCTCCACCCCCTGTTGGCACTTCTCTCACTGCTTAGCAACTTTTCTTTTTGTTTTATGCTAGCTTTCTAGGCTCTACCTGTGTGACTCTATGGAGTGACCTTGTGTCCTTTTTCTTGAATATGTGTATTATATTTTAATTTATACTTACTAGACATGTGTATTCATAAAAAAAAACTTCTCTTGTGTTAATTCATCAAACTCATGTCTGAAGTCTTCTATTAGAATCTATAGGGGTTGAGGTTGTGGTGTGTGGTAATCATTAGGTTTGAACACATGAGAAGGAATGCCAAACTCAAGTTGTGTACCACCCATGTTTGTGTAACATTTGACTCACTTTGATTGGACCCCATGAGTTTCTTATGTTGAGACCTTGTTGTAGGCATACAAAATGGAAGACCTTATGATATGAGGATGTAAGATGGGAGTTGGGTGATTTGATATGGATATGTTGTTTCTAATAGACTCTACTAAAGATGTTTGTAGATTTGGTGAAAAGGATGTGATGATTTAGGATGTTTTTGATTGATGTGGGAGAAAACATTGATAAGTCAAAGTAAATCTAGATCTTTATGTGATAATAAGTGCTAAGATTTGGATTATTTTAAATTACTTTTACCAAACTGATGAGTCTAAGAAAAAAAGATGATAGTGGGTTTACTAACATAGAAGCATTCATGGCTCCTAAGTGAATTTTGCCACAAATGACTAATGCTAACTCAACTATCTACTTGAAATAGGCAACTTCTCAAGTAAAAAGCTAAACTAGTGATAAAAGATGAAATTTCTAGATGAGATTATGACTATTTTGGTTGTGTGTTTGGATGATTAATTATGGTGATGATAAGGATGTTTGTCCAAGCTTAGGATAGTAACTCTAAAGCCCAAAAAGGGAAATATGAAATGGATATGAATTTTGATTTGTTGATGGACAGTTAATGGTAATTACAAGGCAAGTGTGCTACAAGTCTTCAATTTTAGGTATGACTAGTCAAAATTTCTAGAAAGCTGACTTTTGGAAATCATAACATAGGTCAAAAGTGTCACTGTATGAATTAGAAGCACAAATGTGGGATCGAATGTGGCATATTACTATCAAAAGCGCCATAGTAGGTTTTGAAAGTGACAGAGAAGGTTCAAAATCAACAAAGTATCATATGCAAAACTCTATCAGAATAGTCACAGATTATCATAGCAAGTTTAATCAAGTCTCAAATCAAAAGTGCTAAAATATGATCAAATATGTAATTCTGCAGATCAAATGCACCAAAGGATAATCAAATACGCTAAATTATAATCAAATGTGCAACAAGATAGTTAGATGTGCCAAAAGATAGTCAAATATGCCATGCTAGATGTCAAATGCACTACAATAAAAATTAGATGCACAATTCTTCTTGAGAGATTCACAAATAGAATATTAGGGATCAGAAGTGCAACATGATGTCTCAAATGCGCAATTTTAGACTCAAAAGCATAGTTTTGGACTCATAGTGAAACTCTATGTAACTATTGGTAAAATTTTGCAAGTTTTTGGATTGATTTTTGAAAAATTTGGTGACAAATATAAAACAAAAAACAAGATGATTGATAATTTCAAGGTAGCAATTATGAATGGTGTTTTACTAGTCTTCGCAAAAAACTCGCCAAGCATAATAACAAGCCTAACTATTCAGTAAAGGTGTGTCTCACTAGGGTGGTCTTAAGCGATAAAATACAATAGGATTGCTCAATAAAATCCCACTCTCAAGAGGGAATATATAGGGTTCCAATTGCTTAAGGGCTCACCTTTCCCCTTACCTTGAAGATTTTTACACCTCCAAAGAAATCTTATCTCTTCTTAGGATGGTACATGTTGAGTAACTTCTGGTATGATAATATACCCTACACCATAGCTAGATTAACATTCAAAGTTATGAGGCCTCTAAAAAAAATTTTTGCAGGGGTATTTAAAAAAATTAGCCCATCTAATAGTGTTTGAGATTAGAAGGGTCTCGCTTCTTCTCACCAAACAAGTCTTGGTGGACTAAGGGTTTTATGGCTTGGCTTGAACAATGTTGGTCACACTTTGAGGTACAAATTGTTCTCTCCCCCCCCTTTATATACCTCACAAGAAAAAGTGATTAAGATCATCCTTGAGGTGATGAAATCGCCAAGTAAGCCTCCTACTATAAATAAAAAGAAGGTACTAGTATTTTTGATCCCCAAGCTCACATGAAGCACAAGAGGAGAGCATACTCAACTAATAATTCTTGGGTAAACTTAACAAATATGTGAACAAAAAAGTTCTTTTGATCCCTAGGCTCACACTAGGAACAAGGGGAGAGCATTCATCAAACACAACATATAAAGTTCACTTATTAAGACCTAAATGAATTGTGCAACTACTTAATAGAAAACAATAAAAATATTGCACCAAATTTGTTAGTAGTTTGTTTTTACCCTATCTTCTCCCAACAATCACCAAGCTACACAATTCGATTAGTTTCAAAAGATCATGCAAACATTAGGTTAAAACAATCAAAATTGATAGAATCAGAAGCAACATTGTCACAATCAAATGCATCAAACTGCAACCAAAAGCACCAATATACTTGTCAAATGTGCCACTTTACCTGTTAGATTCACTGTCTTTTGTTCTACTTATTAGATGTGCCACTTTACTATCAAAAGTGTCATTTTGGTAACTTGCACTTGCAAACAAAAAACAAAAAGAGATTAGATGCGTCACTATAAGTGTCAAATGCACCAAAGTTTTGTCAAAAGTACCATTCTGATGTCAAAAGCATTGATTCTCTGGTAGTTCATCATTTCAGGATCAAATGTGATACTCTACACTTGTGGCCTAAAAAACATGGAAACTCAATGCAACTGTTAGATTTTAGGGATGTGGGTTGCACCGAGCATGCTAGAATGTAGGACAATTATGAACTACTACAATCCAAAATGAGAATAAAGTAATAATAAACTCAATTCCAATAATCAATAAAACATGTGCACAATCATGAAAGCAAATTGAATTAAACTACTTTACCTTTATTAAAATGCCTAACCTTACTCCATTGTATGTTATAATGCTAATTTGATAGTATGTGGGTTGCTCATAAAAACTTAGCATAATCTTGTTAACAAAAATGAGTATAATATAGATACAAGATTTGTCAAAATTTGTGGAGATTGAATGGATAAATGATGGGTGTTCTATATCTTTTATTGATATCATATCAATGGTATAGGATGTTTGGAGAGATCAATGGATGAGAATAGTTGAGATATCATAATCAATATGCAACGTCATGTGTGAGGATGAAGGGCTGAGATGAGGAGTTAAGTGGCTACATGAAAGAGATGATTGGCTACATGGGTGGATGAAGTGGAAGTGAGTGAGACCAGGCCTAGAATTTGATGGTCTATTTGACCGTTTTTCCAGTTTTAGACCGTATATTACAACTATAAAATTTATTAGACTGTATAGTTTGACTTGCTATATTTTTATTAAACCGTAAAAAATTATTATAAGCAAAATATAATATAGTATTTTAATTTATAATATATATCATTTTATAATTTTTATTACAAAATGATAAATTAGTTTAGAATAGAATATAACTTTTTTGAATATTTTCTAATATGAATTTAGAAACTTTGACATTTTTATAATGGTTATCATTTTTTTATATTAATATATGCGATTTATAATATTATTATAAAAATATTTATTAATTTAAAATATTTTCAAAATAAAATATAATTATTTTTAACTTTTAATATATTTAACAAGATTTGTTTTTAATATAAACTTAAAAAATTTTATTAATTGTTAATTATAATAGCGGATTTTTATATTTATTACTAATAATTATCATTGTTTTCTAATTTTTCAAGATATTGCATTTATAAAGATTTTATATAAAAATTCATAAATTAAACAATTTTGTATAGACATTTAAATGACCAAACCGTCATAAAATTTTCATATGACAAGTAGGGGTGACCGTCAAATTCCAAGCCTGAGTGAGACTAAATTGAGGTTGTTTTTCAGTCAACTCACTAATTTTAGATATGGTCACTAAATTTAGAGATGAAAGAATATAAATGGAATGATATATTTAGGAAATGAATAAAACATTGATTTTATTTATTTTTAGAGGAATAGAAAAGTCAAATTAAGTAAATTAAATAATTTATTTAATTTTAGAGAAAATATTAGTTAATTAAATAATTAAAATTATTTAATTATGTTGGATGAGAGGAATGCCTGATTTAATTAAATAATTAAAAATTATTTAACTAATGTGGATAGAGAAATAATTAGAAATCTAATTAAATAATTAAAAAATATTTAATTAATGTGAATGAGGAAAAAATAGAAATAATAATTAATTAAAAATTATTTAATTAGTGTTGATAAGAAGAAATGATAAGTTAATTAAATAATTAAAAATTATTTAATTAATAGTGATGAAGGGACTGATAAGAGATGATGACAAGAAATGATGTTGAATTGGGAGAATTGAGTTAGTCATTTTTAGGTGTCTACACAAAGTCCCATGCTCTTTTTTGATTTATTAAAGAAAATAGGGAACTTCATTTTAGGAGGATGGAAAAAATGGAAAAAATGGAAAAACAAAGATAGAGTAGTGAAAGAATGAGTAGAAGAGAGAAATTATTCAAAGGAAGCCCCAAGGTTTCAATTTCTAGTTTGGATATTAAGTTTTTGATATTCTATGAAGGTTTACTCAAAATTTGCAACAAACTCCTTGTAACCTCTAAAGAACAAATACAAAGTAGAAAATTGACCTTGATTGAGTGTCTAGGTGTAGTGTGTGCATTTCCTAATGTATTTGTAATAAGTTAAATAACCAAAAGATTGTAAAATCATTAGAATAATTTTGTGAAGTGCCTTTTTAAAATAGTAAAATAAATGTTCATGTTATTTAAGGATTACTAAGTATTGCTCATTCAATAGTCTACAATTCAATGTCTTTTCGAGAATATGCGTAGAACCTAGTTTTCTTGCACATTCTAAATGATATATTATTTTTTGGGACCTTTATTAATATCTCACTTCTAGTTTCTATGGTTGCATATAGGGGTTTTTATACCCATATTCTCAAACACTTCCCATGGTAAGCTTCCAATTTGTTTAAGTAAATATGCTCAACCTTGCATTTTCAAACCAACATATATGTACATTGTGACAATCAAAATAGAGGTACATTGTGTAGTGGTTATGGTTTTTGGTAGAAAAACTACTCTTATATTATGATTTTATTCAATTATAACATCTTAAGGAAGCCCCCCTTGATCTATAAAAGCCAAAAGTGAAGGATGTCCTACCCACCTCAATAATTGGTCTTAAGTTTCCCACCTAATCATAAAGTTTTGTCTTTTTCCCTAAGTTTGACACCCCTAGCACTTAGGGAGAAACCAACCTTTAGGAATTTGGGACTAACAACTTAGATCACCAACATGAAGAACAATTGGAGATCAATAGTAAGGCTTGTAAGAATGCTAACAAGGGTGGATGCTTATACAATATGCTTCAGACTTTGGCTCCAAAACCTCTTAGCTTGGTATTGCAAAAAGAAACATAATATGGAGAGAGAGATTAGTATTAGAAACTTGCTTACCATCACTTGTTATATGGGAAAAGAACAAGGAGATTTTGGGATGAATGAAAAGGAAATTGGAAAGAAACAATGACACGTTAAAAAAATTACTAGGCTGATCAAATCATTTCCTACATATTACAATGAGACAAAAGCATGTATACAAGCTTATAGAATAACCATAATGCAAATATCTAATACATACCACAAGATTACACAAGATATACCCTAGGAAAACCATCAAAAGAGAAAAACTCAACCTCCAAAAACATCCACACTCAATGTATTATTCAACAATGAAAATATTATAATACATTTACAGAGTTTCCATGAATAATTATGAAACATCAAGCTCCTCCAATACATCCTCATATGTCCAAGCATGTAACCACACATCACATGCCATGCTTCACATATAGACTCAAAAAGAGAGCTCATACAATGACAACCAAGCCAAATAACCAACTAGCCAATGAGTCAACCCTAACCACTAAACATGTGTTTGCATTTATAGAATCAAGCTCACACAAACAACCAAGTGGTAAGGGTAAAACCACGTGTCTCAAAACCATAACTAGGCAAAACCATTGACCTCGATATTTACTTTTTGATACTAAGTTTTCTCTATATTAATTTGTTTCTCATATGCAACCCACACACAAAATATCTAACCAATGTGATATACAACTTTACAAGTGGACCCAAATAAATATTTAATGTGGTTAAAACACATCTCTTAAATATGCACCACAAATAAATATTTATTTCACATATTAAAATAATACTTTCTTGTGCAAGGTGTCCAACAACCTTATCCTAACAAAGAGACCACCAAGCCCAACATGATCAATAAAAGAGATGTGTGCCTCCCTTAGGGATTGCAAAGTAGACAATTTATAATCTTATAGGTCCATTAAGGGGTAATAGATACTCAAAAAGTGCATAATGAATTCTTTTGGATTCTACAAGAGATGGAAATTATTTTAAAATGAATTTTGATGGGTCTATGAGGGGTAATCTTGGTTTAGCTATTATTGATGTTGTGATCATCTTTGAGGGATTTTATGGAAGGGGTAGTTTGATTTTTAGGCTTCAAAACTAATAATGAAGCAAAGGCTTTGACTATTTTGGAAGGAATCATAGTAGCGATGGCTTCAAGGTGGAAGATTTTGCAAGTTGAAGGGGATTCCCTTTTTTTATCTTTAATGGTCTAGTGAAAATTCAACTTCAAGGCTGGCACTTAAGAAGTATTGTTGATGAAGCCTAGAGGTTTTGTAAACATGTTGACTCAATTGCCTTTAATTGTTGTTATTGCGAAGATAATTGAGTAGCAGACAAGTTAACCAATGTAGGGGATCAATTTCCATTCTTGAATAAGGTTAGCCTAGATATAAATAATTGGAATATTGTTGATGATTTAGCCAAATAGGCCAAGCATGAGAGTAACATTAGTATTCCTAATTTTTTCCCTTCCATTACAAAGACATGGTTTTTAATCATCACTTTTTATGGTGCCTTGGGTATGTTTATTGGGCTAGTGTGGAGTGAACATCAAACACATCTTGAAGCATATGGCTCCTTGGTTGACCTCACTCTTGTGATGCATTGCTTATTTAGTTTACTTGGTGTGCTCTTTAATGCATCTCTTACATTTTTGTTTGGTAGCCATCTTTGTTCTAGTTTGTCAGGAAATATGGATGGGTATCTTAGAAAGAAACATCCGATATCAGTGGTGCCTTTGGTAGAAGACACACACTACTATGCCATAAAGTGGAAGCAGACACAGTTCATTTCCCACATTAATCCTTTTGAGAGAAACTCATGCTTAACCAGTTTCAACAACACCATTAATAGATTCAATAAACATAATCAACAACCATGAAAGATGAAACAAAATACATGAACACACAGATATATGTGGGAAAAACCCTTTCAGGTAAAAAACCCTACACTCCAAATGCCCAGATCGCTATTATATTATTCAGCAACAAAATACAGTTACAATACAATATCAGGCTCATGACCTTTACAGGAGATTTACATCTTGTTGCATTATGGAGAATAACCCGTAGCATAACCCCTCTCGACCATCTCTCTTAGTGAGAGACCTCTCACTCGGATACACAGCCACACGGCTTGACCACCAGCCTCTCGGCCTCTCTGTCGCACAGCCACTCGGGCTTCACCTTCTGTGAGATCCATCTCTCTCTCGGCTTCCCAGCCTCACGGCTAGTTCGGTAACACCCAGCCTACACTCAGCCTCTCGGCTTGCATCCAACCTCTTGGCCTACATCTAGCCTCTCAGCTTACACTCAGCCTCATGACATGCACCTAGGTTCTCAGCCTATTCGCGCCCAGCCTTGTAGCCTCTCTGCTTGCATCCAATTTCTTGGCCTGCATCCAACATTTCAACCTACTTGATGCCCAACACCATGGTAACCATGACTTCCTAGCCTCTCTCCCAGTTTGGCACCCAACCTCTCGGCCTGCATGGTGAGATACTTGGCCAGTCCATGCCCACAGTTGTTGTTGCTCTGCTTCAAGAGAATTGTCATTCTCTATCGCTCTGACTGTTCAACTACCACGCCCCCTTAGGGTTTCACCTCGAGCCACACACCATCATCCAACATTCAAACTTGGTTGTCAGATAAGTAGTCAAAAAAATCTCCAGCGTCGAACTTAGGGTTATCCACCTAACCATGTCGCCCAGTCGAAGAGACATTCATTACTCTCTCACCAAAGATCACCGAGCACATGGGCCCACATGCCATTTGTCCTCCACGTCATTGTCACCTGTCGGCCTTCGTCACGATCCACCAACCTATCGAGTCCCACCAAGACAACCCTCACAGGCTACTGGGTCACCCATCACTCCAAGTGGTTCCCACATCCGTCAGCATCCAAGTCGCTATATCGCTGGGAGACCGAACTTCAAAACCTCTTGAAAGAGGTTGTGAAGTTCCCAAAACCTGCAACTCACCAATAAAGGGATCGCTCTGTCACTCAAAACCCGAACTTTGGAACCTCATGTCAGAGGTTGCGAAGTTCCCAAGACTTGCGACACACCAACAACAAAGGAAGTAGCCTTCGCTTCATAGTCGCTAAGTCAGGAGGTTATGAAACTTTAGAACCCTACAACTTTAGTTAGATAAAATTGAAAACCAACGACTTAACTCAGGTCGATGAAGAAGGAGAATAGAACTGCTCCAGGAAGTTGATCAAGCCAGTAAATTTGAGTCACATTTCTCAAAATTCTCCCACTTGATGAAGAACTTATTGGCTCCTTCCAAAGAAAACTCAAGAATCTTAAACAATGCATGTGTGCTCCAACCAAGACCCCTACAATGACATCCAAGATGTCCACCAACTCAGGAAACAGTTCCAACCATCCACCACAAGAAAAGGAATGAGCCAAGGCGTACATGCACCAATCTCAAGAACACAAGCATTAGATCCTACAGATGGCAAGAGCACCAACACTGCCACCACTCCATTGTGCTCACACGCAAAACTAGAACACAACCGTGAAGTCATTCTCCAAAAAAAAAGATAGAACATCAGCTAGAATAGCAACCAAAAAATTGACTGCTCCCATCCAATTGATCAACCCACATGATTGAAAATAGCACACATAACAAGTGCTAATCCATCCAATCACAAAGAATTACAAGACCATTGTCAAAGCTCCAATCATCTGAACTAGGAACTTATCATGACACCATGATCTTACCATCCCCCTTAGGAGATCCCATGCTCTAGGTGAACATACCATGGTCTCAAGAGCAATGCATCATGCCAAAAATCTAATACGCAATCAAGAGTATACCATGACATGAAACAACACAAACTCTAAACCAACATCACTTGTCAAGCACCGCCAACACCTCAACCAAAGACTCCAAGAATTGTCCATGGATTTAAGATGTTACACATCCTCACATAATGTCCATGCAAATGCAAAAGAACCCTTCTACAACAACAAGATCTAAGAGTCCCTCCAAGTAACATCCACAACACTAAAGAAGATCATTCACCACCATGTGATGAATCCACAGTCACTGCTAAAGCTTCCATTGAAACGTGACAACCGAGCACTCCAAGCATCATGACCAAACATTTGCTAAATTGAAAATCCTTTAGGTCCACACAACAACATGTCCATCTAACAACAATACCAAGCAACACCAAGATCTCCAACCAAGCAGACAAAACCATCACTGTCAAAAGCTTACACAAAATTATTTATTCAAGCTATCCATGCCATTGTGTTAAACATGCTATAGGTCCCCATAACTGACTATTCAGGTACTTAGACCATCCATCCTCTCATCTCAAATCAACTACACTAATGCACAAGTGACCACAGACAAGGCCAGCAGATAAGTCTGCACCAACACAAAATCAGGTCTTACAGATATAAATAGTCCACTTTCGAGTTGTCCCACAACAAACATGTAGGTAAAGACAACCCACAACATTGCACAACCCATAGATCCATTCAACAGAAACATGCAAACCCATCATCGCACTGGAAACAACAAAACTGAGATTTCAAAGAGAATAACAACATAGGCAACATGACTCAAACACCAGATCAAGCCCAGATTTGATTCACGAATCACATCCATAATGAGCACCACAGTCAGGGAACCCACAAGCACCACCAAAAGAATGTTGAGTGACAAATCACGTACCAACACTCCCATGCAGAGAAGACATCACACCTCCTCAAACCATGCCGAACTGCAACTATCTCATCTAGTCACACCCCAGAAGCCAAGGTCTAGAAAATGGCTTAACAACAGCTCCACATAACCACAAGTTTTGTTTGACTATGTAAAACCTGCAAAACCACAGAGCCATGCAAGTAAAAACCACCCTTAAAAGGAAACAACAGTTCAGGAACTCTAGGCCTATTTCAAGCCAACTCCAAAACCACCAACATGCACATGCATCCGAGGGAGACAAGCTATTGGAGGAGCTTCCAAATCACCCAATGATCAACTCCATAGCCTTCATGCAATCGAGGTACCATAAGACTGTGCCTTCCAATACTAGGAAAAACACCTAGCATAAGCACAATACTCCATGACTAAACAACAACCCAAGCTTCTCCATATCATTAGGGAGCCTCACACACAGACAACCAATATGAAAGCTTTGCTGCAACACAACCACAAAGCAAAATATTCCACCCTATGCTTCAAGGTTATACCACTACCAACTCACGAGCTTTAGGTCACATCATTTCAATATGACCAACTCCAGTTTCTCCATCTTCACCATCTTCCATGCTGCATGTTGTCTCAGAAACTTAAACAAAACAACAGAGTTTCCACTCGCCAAAGGATCAATACATCAGTCGATTCCTTTAGATTTCCTCAAGCCTGGCAGACTAAGAAATCTTCACAGAAGGAATACCTAGAACTAGCATCTCCAGCGAGAAACAAAACCCAGAAGAAGGCTCTGATATGACTTGTTGGAAATATGGACGGGCATCTTAGAAAGAAACATTTGAGATCAATAGTGCCTTTAGTAGAAGACACACACTACTATGCCATAAAGCGGAAGCAGGCACAATTCATTTCCCACATTAATCCTTTTAAGAGAAACTCATGCTTAACCAATTTCAACAACACCATTAATAGATTCAACAAAAAAAATCAACAACCATGAAAGATGAAACAAAAGACATGAACACACAAATATGTGGGGAAAACCCTTTTAGGTAAAAAACCCCACACTCCAAAAGTCCAGATCGCCATTATATTATTCAACAACAAAATATAGTTACAATACAATATCAGGCTCACGACCTTTACAAGAGATTTACATCTTGTTCCACTATGGAGAATAATCGTCAGCATAACCCCTCTCGACCACCTCTCTTAGCAAGAGACATCTCACTCGGCTACATAGCCACACAGCTCGACCATCGGCCTCTCTGTCACACAGCCACTCAGGCTTCACCTTTTGTGAGATCCATCTCTCTCTCGGCTTCCCAGCCTTGTGGCCAGTTCGACAACACCTGGCCTTTACTCAGCCTCTTGATTTGCATCCGGCCTCTCGGCCTGCATCCAACCTCTCAACTTGCACTCAGCCTCACAACATGCACCCAGGTTCTTGGCCTATCCACGCCCAGCCTTGTGGCCTCTCTGCTTGCATCCGGCTTCTCGGCTTGCATCCAGCATCTCGGCCTGCTCGACGCCCAACACCACGGTAACCACGGCCTGCACGACTTCCCAGCCTCTCCGCCAGTTCGGCACCCAACCTCTCAGCCTGCATGGCAAGATACTTGGCCAGTCCACGCCACAGTTGTTGCCGCTCTACTTCGAGAGAATTGTCATTCTCTATTACTTTGACTGTTCAACTAGCGTGCCCCTTTAGGGTTTCACCTCGAGCCACACACCATCATCCAACATTCAAACCTGTCCGTTCAGATAAGCAGTCAAACAAATCTCCAGCGTCGAACTTAGGGTTATCCACCTAACCATGCCACCTAGTCGAAGAAACATTCATTACTGTCTCACCAAAGATCACCGAGCACATGGGCCCACATGCCATCTGTCCTCCATGTCACCGCCACCTGTCGGCCTTCATCACGATCCACCAACCTATCGGGTCCCACCAAGACGACCCTCACAGGCTACCAGGTCACCCATCACTCCAAGTGGTCCCCACACCGTCAACATCCAAGTCGCTATATTGTTGGAAGTCCGAACTTCAAAACCTCTTGAAAAAGGTTATGAAGTTCCCATAACCCGCATCACGTCGATAAAGGGATCGCTTTGTCACTCAAAACCCAAACTTTGGAACCTCATGTCAGAGATTGTGAAGTTCCCAAGACCCACGACATGCCGACAACAAAGGAAGTAGGCTTCGCTTCACAGTTGCTAAGTCGGGAGGTTATGAAACTTTAGAACCCCACGACTTCAGTTAGATAAACTTGAAAACCAACAACTTAACTCAGGCTGATGAAGAAGGAGAACAAAACTGCTCCAGGAAGTTGATCAAGCCAGTAAATTTGAGTCACATTTCTCAACAGGTTTTCGTTATGCAAGTTTTTGATAATGTTTTTCTCTCTAGATTGTGTCTATGTGTTGATGTGAGGAGAAATAATGAAGCAAGGCATTTTTGAATAAGAATTTATTTATGTGAGGGTTGTGTTTGATAGTTCCATGAATAAGATTCAAAATTCCCAAACTCTCCACTTTTCATTTGTCAAGGAAGTGCTCATTGAGAAAGGGCATGCAAACTTAAATGTTGTTTGCACAAGGGTCTTGATTATAAGGGTTTTATTTGCAAGTTGGAGAGTGGAATTTCCACTTCCTTTTATCAAGAAAGGATTCTCAATCAAATCATCTTAGATGAGTTTTTTTTGGGTGAAATTTTAGAGGAAGATCAAGGTAATTTTGGTGGCTCGGGATGTTATGTAGATTTTATGATGTACAAAATCTCTATTGCTACATGTTTTATCTCCAAGATATAAGACAAGAAGAACTTATAGCATGATTGAAAGTATATGGTAGAAAGAAATTACAACAAAGAAAAATGTGCTTCAACAACACAAAACAAAACCTAGAAAAGAAACAAATACAAAAGACTAATAACCAACATGATACACAACAAAATATGTTCTATTATTTTTTATACAGAACAACATGCATTCATTGAAAAGGTTTTTTCTCAAACTAGGTGGAAAAACTCAAAACAATCCCTTCATTTACCAACAACGTACCCACCAAAAAAATAACAACCCATGCTAAAATAGGAAAACCCCCCACTAAGCCACTACAAAAATCAAACTAAATTAAAGACAACTACCAAAAATATTTCCCTAAAGGTTTTTTCTCAAACTAGGTGGAAAAACTCAAAATAATCCCTTCATTTACCGACAACGTACCCACCAAATAAATAACAACCCCATGCTAAAATAGGAAAACCCCCCACTAAGCCACTACAACAATCAAACTAAATTAAAGGCAACTACCAAAAATGTTTCCCTAAAGTATCTAAATCACTTGAAATTGACAATAGGTATGACAGTCATTAAAAGTGTAGTTACATTATCCTAACCATCATTTCAAACTTTAAGATCTCCTAGTTCAAAGAACTCAAGAAGCTAACTACCATGGCCTACCCTTCCACCAAGTTAGATACCTCTATGAATTTTCACATTTTTCTTCCTTGCTCTCAACTACTTGTTGGACCATAGAATATCCTTCTCTGCCAAATTATTCTATCCCTATTTTCCTAGCTTCTTGCAAGCTTAAATCCACCTCTACTTATCCTCCTCCACTAAAATCTATTATGGATTTTCCCATTGCTTGTTTTGTCTTTTAATAGGAAAAATTGTGATGCTCCATTGTTGTTGTTATCGGTTTCTTCCACTTTATCTTCTTTTATTAGGTCTTCATTTCCTAGCTCTACCTAATGTTTGTAAATTTTTGGTTCTCACAACACAACTCTTTATTTGCACCATCCTCCTTTGTTGCACAACAAAAGTATGTCTCTAGTCCTTCCTCATTCATTCACATTTCTTCTCTAAGAAAGAGATGGTCTTCTTCTCTCTTTTCATCAATTATGGGATTTTCAAAAAATCCCTCCAATTACTCCTTCTCTACTATGTTCTCTAAAACTAATTTGGCTTCATCAAATATGGGGCTCCCAAATATCTTCATCTCTATTGTTGTTTCATATGTAATGTGGGTTTCTTCCACAACCACAAGGTTTTGGGCCACCTCTAGTGATAGGTTGCATTCCTCTTTATTGCAGTTTTCAAACTTTTCTCCTGTTCCATTATAATCATCAATATTTTCCCCTTTTTTGGGGATAACACAACTCAACATCTTTATCTCATGCATCCATCTCCTTTCACTCAAACTCTTTGCAAATCATATTTAAGCACCTTCTATCCACTAATAATCCTACCAACTCCTCAATGGATTTAATGGTCCCTTGTTTCAATAGTTCTATCCCATGGTTAATATTAGATTATATGACTTTTTTCCTTAAAAATAGCTCTTGCTCACAGGATGAGTATTTATTTCCACTAGTCTTTATTACCTTCTAACAATTTGTTAATCTTAGACTATATGACTTTCTTCCTTAAAAATAGCTCTTGCTCACAAGATGAGTATTTATTTCCACTAGTCTTTATTACCTTCTAACAATCCTTGATTGTATTTCCTTCAACTTTATTTTTCTTTGCTTTCCAATAATTGTTTTCCTCATACTACTACAATATCCACCATAATTCTTCCTACTCAAACTCCAATTCTTGTAGGTTCATTGCTTATCTTTTATTTGCTTGTCACTTCCTTTATTAGACTTGTTCTTCCAACTTGGTCATCCTATTTTTCACAGCATAAAACAACTTGACCTCTACATCCATGACCATAACCATAGCTACCCCCTTAGTTATTCATAACTCTTCTCATAAATTCTCTACTCCTAGCATTTTAGATGCTTTGATACCAAACCTGATGCAATTTTTTCTAATGTAGAGAACCTTTTGTAGCTACATATTTACTCTCTATATATGGTAGACAAAACTTACAACATAACTAAAAGTATATGGTAGAAAGAAATTACAGTATAGAATAAATATGATTCAACAACACACATCAAAACCTAAAGAAAAAACAAACACAACAAAACTAACAATCAACATAATACACATCAAAACATATTTTATATTTTCTATGCAAAAAAATATATATTCTCAAAAAAACCAAAAGAACAAACTCAAAAAAATTCCTCCATTTATTGACAATGAAACCCCAAATAAATAAAAACCCTTAGACTAGAATAGGGAAACCCCCTCTAAACCACTACAATAGTTACAAGTTTAATATAAAGCAAACACCACAAATATTTCCCTAAAATATCTAAATGACTTGAAATTGACAAGAGGTGATACATGGTCATTAAAAGATAGCTACACAAGGAGGTCTACATTAGGAGTTAGATTATCTTTTTATCTTTTATCCCTACATTCAAGAGTTGATTATCTTTTATCCCTATAGAAAAAAAATTTGGACTTGGCACTTTATTTGCAAGATTTGGCCTTATGCCTAGAGAATGTGTGTGTAATTTAAAGAGAGGTATGCCTAGAGATTAGTTGTTTTTATAATCTTCTTAGGATTTCAAAAAGTTAGAATGTTATGGAGTTGGAGTTCTTTTGATGTTTGGTTTTTTAGTTATATGTGATTTCATATATTATATATTATATGTTAGATGTTGATGATGGATGTATATGTTTTATTGAATTATTATGAGCATTGTCTTTTTGACTTTAGTTATATGTAGAACATTTTCGTATGGGAGAGGGTCACTATAGAATTCTCACTTAACATATAAAAAATATATATTATTTACTTAAGATTTTAATTTTATGTATACTTTCTCATTTATTCAAACACACACATATTTTCTCTCATATATATTTATGCATATATTTTTTCCTTCTCTTTAAGTTGGTTGCTTCCTTAAATTTTCTCTTTATTTTTTTCTAATTTAATTGCAAGTTGGGGCATCTAAGATCAGTCATTGTCAACTTTTCTTAATTGAATTTTTTAATTGTTCAACTTTCCCTCTCCCTCATCTCTTTCCCCTTTTAAGGCCTTATCTGCACTCCAATTCCACACTTTCCTATCATTGAGTGTGATCCTAAACATCGATTAAAAAACATACACAGTAGAATAAAAAAACTTGCTCTAATCAACTTCATGAACTGTGGAAAACTCATACCAACTATATATATTATTTTTAAATTATTGTATTTTTACATTATCACATCATATGATCATTTATTATATTTTGCTTCTTATATTATACTACACTGAAAAGTTTAGTATATTATTTAATTTTTGTTAATATTATTGTTTTTTTTTTCTTATAGTGTACATTTCTCAGCTTAAGACACATTCTAGAATACCCTTCCTTACCATTTTGGTCTTATTATTGAACTAAATATGTAATCCATTTATTTATTTTTTCTTTCATTTTGATAATAGATCATTGAGTATAATCTGAAACATTGTATTGATGAAAATATAATAAACACAATTATTTCTAAAAACCATTATGTTTATAATTGACATAAATTTTTCGGTCCACATTATAAGATTATTTCTAGATTGAAAAAATATACATAATAAATCCATAAACAATCTTAATACTACATTATATTCATACTCATTAACTGTGGAAATCTCATATTATCAAATTGTATGATTTTACCACAGTTCATAGCACAAATCCAATGTCGTGTATATATATATATATATATATACACTCCTACTTTATATGACTATAATCGAGAAAATAAGTAGTACACAATTGGATAGCAGTCGGAATCCTTAAAAAGAAGTATTTTTGGGGGGAGAAAGCACACAATTGAGCAGCTGTCGGAATCCTTGAAAACAATTTTTTTTCTCGGGAGAAAGCACACAATTGAGCAGCTGTTGGAATTCTTAAAAACATTTATTTTTCGGGAGAAAGCACACATTCCATGTTAATTCATATACAGGAAGAAAACCCGGAGTTGTCACCACTCAGAGCTCCTCTACCAGGAAAGCTAGGCACTGGACTGACAGGGGATGAGTGCAGCATTCTGCTTTTGCATCTACTTTGAAGTGTAGACATCTTTTTCTTAAAAAAATAATTCTGAACAGTTATACATCAGCAATTTAAAAAATATTTACCACTAGACCACATTTCCAATTTCCAAAGACAATTGCTGCCATTTCATAATGCATATTATATTACGTTTAAAAACATGAATTACATCAGCTGAGAAGAAGTGTTAACAAGGAAAATGGAGCCTCATAAAAGGGTAGAAACTATCTATGCCTTTCCTCCAAGAGTTAGAATCTATATATTCACAAAAACTACTAGTTTGGCTTTGCGTAGGGACAGCTTAAGAGAGAGTTTTAAGCAGGACTGGTCATTTTTCACCATTTTGGGTACAACAATGGATTATCCAGCACTGTGAAAAGCATCTGAAAAACAATTTCAAAGGCAAAAGGCCACTGAACTATACCCTTACCTCAATCTCTCTGGGTCCTTTCTCAGACAGCAGAACTCCAAGTCCCGGCTTCTCGTTTTTGTCAACCACTGATTCTTGTTTAGCTTGGTAGATGGGATTGGCAGTCAGAACTGTGAGATTTTTGTCCCCCTTGATCTCCAAAACTTCTGGAATCCTATTACCACAACCCCTAGACATCCCCACATCTATACGAATGACTCGATTCCCACAAACACCATTTATGCCCACAGTCTGAATGGTGTGACCCACAATCATCCTGCTGGCTCCAGGAATGGAAGCCAAGGCCTGGTCCAAAAGAGTACAATGGCACTCCTCCCCTTTACAAGATCTACCTGAATACTTCCTCAGCCACACAACAGCATCTCTGCCATGAAGAAAAGAGGGGCCCCTAGGGCCTTTGTCCCCTTTGATCCAATCTCTCACCTCCTCATTCATTCTCTCCAACCCATGAAACACATGTGCAGGAAGAAGGCCCCCGTGAGCAAAAACAGATCCTCCAACGACAACAACAGTAGGGTGGGAGCTCAGAAACCTAGCTGCAAGAAAAATAGAAATATTGTAATTTTCAACAAATAAAGAATAGTTGGTGAATTTTTCCCTTACAGAATAAGGTATCGACCTATCGAGTAGATAGCTAAATATCATATAGGTTAAGATTTTGGAAATAAAAAACATAGGATTCGCTCTGAAACTAACAGTTACAAGTTCTAGTGAAGGAATCCAATAGGCTTAGGGTTTGGAGTTTAGTACAAATGATTTTTGGAAAAGTTGCTAGCTGGGTAATCTGTTTCCTGCGGATTGTGTGATAAGCTAGCCAATAGTGAATTCTGACATATCCCATAACTACAAGTTCTGGCAAGTTCACATATCGTGGGTTTAGGATACTGATTGTTTTATAAATATTTGCCAATGGAAGAATTTTTTTATTCTTTTATTTTTTGTGTGAAAATAGGAAATTCTAAGTTCTGGGGAATCCAATAACTACAAGTTCTAGTAAATCCAATAACATAGGGTTTAGAGTTTAGGGTCAATGATTTTCTCAGAAAATTACAAGTTGGGATAAATATTAATGGAATTTCGTGAAACAATAGAATATTGTAAATTCTAGTGAATCCAACAACTACAAGCTTTGGGAAATCTAATAACTTCGCGGTTTAACATTTTGTGTTAATGATTGTTTATGAAATTTGCTAATTGGGTAAAATATGTTCTTTTTATTTTTGTAAAAAAGGCCAACGTAAAATTCTGGTTGATCCAACAAAGAACAAATTCTGGTAAACTGAGTATCTCAAGGGGTTTAGAGTTTGGGTGAATGAATTTTTATAAATAGTTACTGGGTTAATCGAGTATTCTGATCTTCTGATCTTCAATATTTCAAGCAACTTGCCAATTGATTAAGAGAAACCTACCTGAAATTGGTCCTCCAGGCCTCAGAGCTGCTGTTCTGGCCCTCCATTCGTCTGATGTGGGTATTCCTTCAAAAATATCCTTCTGCACTCCCAAGCCTTTACAGAGACTTTTCACACTATTTCCAACTGTATACCAATGTGCCCAGCTTTTGAATTCCTCCTTTGCTGCTGGAGTCACAAACCTAAAATACCCTTCCATGTTTATGCAGTTAGAAATATATAATAGAAAATCCACAAAATTACTGTAAGACTGGCCAAAGGTTATGTGCTACTGCTACCCTATCGTACAAGTATGATTAGGAGATACCACATCATATAATATATAATTACAAGGAATGAAATAAATGAAATAGCAAACCTCATATGTCCTGGAGGCTGGAATCATAAACCTGAAATCTAATTCCACTTTCGAGGACTCGTTATACCTTGCATGCACAGCCCACCTTTTTGCTTGATGAAGCTGGGAAGCCCCTTTGTTCATCATCATTTCCTCTTTTGTCTTTTTTTTTGTGTTTGTCATCGCATTCCTAGTTGTGTTAGAAGCCTTTTGTCATTTGTCGTCCTAGTTAGTTTCTGTGTTTTTGTAGGTTTTGTTGTGTCCTGTTAACAAGGTTCTGGAGTTTTAAATGATCCCGGAACCCCCTTTGCTTGTTAGTCATTAGATCGCCATTCTCAATTTGTAAGGGGGGAGAAATTGTTGATTTTGTTTTTGGAACTACAACAATATAATTTTCCAGATTTCATGATTTCTCTATCCATAGTGATATTAATGTAATGAACGAACATGCATGCGTGTCGATCTACGATTTCAGTGTGTTCATGGTGAAAGATTAGTTAGAGCTGCACCAGAATTGGGTGCTTTAATGAAATTTTCCAATTTTAAGTTATTCAAATTCCTTAGAAGATTGCACTAACTTTGTGATACTGTGATGTAATATGCTTAAGCATAGTTTGGTTTATTATCAGATTGACTCAGTCATGCTTGTTATCATTCTAGCATGGTTTCAGAATTAGGATTTCTCTTTCTATCGCTTTTCTCTTTCGATCTTTTTTTATAAATTATTTAAAATTAGAAAAATAGCAGCAAGTATTAAAAATTAGCTGTCAAATAGTGTTTCTAGAACTTATAATAAATCAGATCGTGATCAGGGAAACTCAGTTTCAGGGTTTTGAGTTAGATTGTTTTATCATCAAAACCTAACCCTAAAGTGCAGATTCCAAAATACAATCATATTAGTCTCTTTGTACAACAAACAATTGGGTGAACCAAAAAGTCACGACCTAATAATCAGAACCTTGAGGTAATTATCTTTAATCTAAGGATTTGATTTCCTTTCAAGAGAGATGTAGATTTTTCTGAATTTTCATCTGTGTTGGGAGTGTGTCAAAACACCCATCAACAGGACTTACATACATCAAATAGAAAATCTAGAAAAGTAACATATGATTAGTCAAAGATGATGCGTATCAGATCATACAACTAAGTGGGTCACCCATCATACAATCAGGATAGTATAAAGTGGAGTTCCAAAACTGGAATGCCCTGGAATGAAAAACCTGATATCTGTCCATTGGGCTTTGGTGGAGTGGTAGGTCGGATGCTTATTGCAGATAGAACAAAGTTCAAACACACTGAATAGCACTTGGATGTGTGCGTGGCTGCGTGCCCCAATCTTGGAGACAGCTGTTAATACAAGAAATGTAATGGTGGCATCAAGTATTCTATTTCTTGTAATCTAGTGAATATAAGAAGAAGAAAAATTGGTAATTTCCTTTCAGTTTAGTGGAATTACAATACAAAATAGAAAAACAAGAAAATTAGGGGCTATTCAATCACAGCCTGAAATTACCTAGAGTCACAAGCATGAAATCAATTGTTATGCGCTACTCATAATTTCATAGTCCAAGACTAGCAGAGGTATGCTTTACTTCATAACCAATCACACATAATGAGACCTGGAGATTAGGGATTAAGTTACAAACCTGTAATCTCCTTCGATATTCATGATCTCGTGATTCCCATTCATTATGATGAATCCCCCACCTGATCTCTCTGCCTGCTTTTTCAGCTTTTCGAGTAGGTAAATGACTTTGAGCTCTTCCCCTCCCCTGTCGAGGAGGTCACCAACCTGAACCATGGAAAACTTCAAGGGATGTAAGACATAGGATTTTCGACTTGTCTATATAAGGATCTCTATTCCACGATAATTAACACATGGTGTGATCATAAACATTGTATAAAGATCTTCAAACATTTTTTCCTAGAAAATTCTTTCTCAATTATCATTGACAGAGGAAGCTACAAATCTTTAATACATTTTACTATTCGTACACATAATTTCTGGAGTACCTAGAATGGCTAAAACCTTTCAATTCCAAAACTAAGAAATGCAATCATTATAAGCTAATTCTGAGGAGCATCCATATTAAACAAAACAAAAGAAATTGACTAAAAAAAGACATGCTTTCGCTCATACATGTACATTATGACACACACACACAGATATAAAATTAGAAGATTTACCTAAACACGGAAAAAAACAAGAATTTCCCCGTTAGAAAAACCCACCTGAACTACCATTGTTTCACCTCCAATCCAGTTGTCATTGACATCCATGACTTGGGCCACTCTGAGGGCTTCCTTGGCCTTCTGGAGGTCTCCGTGAATGTCTCCTATTGCAATCAAACGGTCTACAGAGGGGACTCTTGTGACTACTTCTGCCGTTGCTGCTGCTGCTGCACTATTATCATTCTTGTTGTCTAGTGTTGTTGAATTTGACGGTAAAAATTGCCCACCAACAATGAAGTCGACAAAGGAATCAACAAAGTTCGAGACTAGATTTGGTACTCTGCTGCACACAGATTCATTTTCTACTTTCTTCTCCATTCTCCTCATTCATCTGCAAATATATTATTGCAGAAGTAAGGGGAATTTAAATATCAAAGCAATGTCTTGAATCTTAACCACTTGAAACTTTCCGAAACAACTTTCCATTCCTTTATGGCGTTTGTTTGTTCTTACGGATGTAAGAGGGATCCTTCTTTTAAGGTTCCTGTACGTGTTTTTCACTAGACATTTCAGATGTATTTTTTATGTTCACTTGTTAGGTAGGGCATCTCTATAAGACTTTTGCTTTCCTACCTTGATGTCATAAGACCTTTTTTTTCCTCCCTTTAATGACATAGGACTTTTTTTCCCACCTTCGATGACAACTATTACAATTGATCAATGTTTCTTAATAATATTTGTAAGGGAGAAGAAAATCCTTCTAAGGTAAATAAATATAATTAATTAGTAAAGAATTAATTTAGATGATAGAGTGATTTAGTTCTTTATCAATGATAGATGAATGTTGTTGATATAAAATGATAATAGAGGAGCTTAGTTATTTATCAATGATGGATGAATGTTGTTGATATAAAAAGATGACAGAGGAGCTTAGTTCTTTACTGATGATGGATGAATGTTGTTGATATAAATATTAATCAATTATTTATTGTCATGAAATTATGTCTTAGTATGATAAATCTCTCAAACTTTAAATTGTCACAAAAAATGGTGGGACGAATTTGAGCCTATGAGGCCAGTCCTAATTGTTGCAAATGCGATTTTTTGTTCAAAATTGATTTGAAATACGTATGAATGACACCTTAAAAGTTACTTTCCTTTGCCTTCTTAGTATCTAAATTTATCAAGGTGGTGTCTAGATACACCATTAAGGAGCTTGTTGATTGGATAGGTGAATAAATTCTCCTAGGTCAAACTACTTTGGTGGATTGAATTAACAAGGATGTGAAAGATAACAAACATGAAAATGAGAAACATTAACACTAAGAAGAGCTATACATTGAAGACATATGTCCCTATCCCTTTGACAAGTCTTTAAATAGGATACCCTTCCCTAAAAACTTTGAAATGCCAAGATTTGACAAATACAAGGGAAGAGATGATCCAAGAGAACACATCAGGGAATTTTACATAGCTTGCCTTGAGGTGTCCTACAATGATACATATCTAATGTGCCTTTTTCCTAGAAGTTTAAGAGGTTAAGTTATTGAGTGGTTTTCACATTCACCCCATGAGATTAAGACCTTTCGTGATTTGGTAGAAAAATTCATTGCACATTATTTATACAACATTGAACATGAAATCTCCATGACTGCTTTATATAATGCAAAACAAAATGAGGGAGAATCATTTGTGTCCTTTTTACAGAGGTGGAGAAACATTGTAGGAAAATTCCCTTATCCTATTCCTGAAAAGCATCTTGTTCACATTTTCACCCAAAAGCTAAACAATAAATGACCTTTCACCTAAGAATTCAATGTGCTAGTACCTTTGATGAGATCATTGAAAAAGGAATGGAAATTGAAAAATCCCTCATTGCTAAGGGTCTTGTGAAAAGTTCTAAAGATCATAAGGGCAACCCTTCAACATCTAAAGATAAACATAGAATTTGGGCCAAACAAAAGAACATTGTCAATGATGGTATGGTAGATGCAAAAATAGTTTAAAATGTTCAACCTACCCTACAATTGGCAACAAGCAATCTTCAAAGCAATGGAGGTGGTAGAAGGCCACCTAGGCAAAACAATGTTCCTAAAAGGCAATATACTCCTTTAGGGGAATCTCTTGAATTTGCATTGAAAAAATTAGTTCAAGCTAAACATATCACTTTACCAGAAGTAAGAAATCAAGAACCGATAATTAAACCTCCATGGTGCAAAGAAAATGAATATTGTGAGTACCATAGGATCAAGGGATATGAGACTTCTGATTGTTATAAATTGAAAAATCATATCCAAGATCTTATAGATCAAGGTGATGTGGGCATATAAAATCAACCTATGACAAATGATGATCTCAAGATATTCAAGAATCATATCCTTGATCATGAAAAAGGTGAACCTTCAAACAAAAATAATAATCCTAAATGAGCCAATTATATTGTTGTGTCTTATGATTACACCATAGCTCATCTAGGGGAGTCCTTTCCTCGCATATTCACCTTAACCTCTTTGAACAAGAGTCCCAAATGTGCAGTAACTACGCGTAGGGGTAGACCCACCTTTCAAGGTGGTCGATTTGTGACATCTTCCAAATTCGATTATAACCTCCTAGAGAACCTAAAGAAAATTATAGCACATATATCTATTCTAGAGCTTTTAAAAAATATCTCCAACACATATGGAAATCCTAGACAAAGCCTTTCAAGAATTTTTCATACCTAAAGATATAGATATTACTCAATTTCAAGTCATGGTTAGACATATTTGAGCTCCTCATCATTTGGTGTTTACTGAAAATAATTTTTCTCTAGATAATCCTTCTCATAATGAGGGCTTGTACCTTGAGGTCTTCATCCATAAGCATAAAATCAAAAGATTCAAAGTTGATGGTGGAGTGGACATCAACTTGTAAAATAATTAGGATACTCTAATGGTGTCATTGATTCTCAAAAGAAAATTGCCATAAAAGCTTATGATTATGTTGAGCGTGAATCTGAAGGAAAGATAAAATTCCCAATTCAAGTTGGCCCTACTAGAGTCAATACAGTTTTTCAATTCTTGGACCTTGATCTCCCATATAACATCCTTCTTGGTCGTCCATGGATACATGCCTTGCAAGTTGTTCCCTCTACATATCATTAATGCCTAGAATTTCCATATGAATGTTTTGAAGTTACTATTCTTAGGGATCCTTTCCCTTTTGAGTAATGCAAAAACTTGGAAGAAAAATATCACAAAACCACTCAAGTACCTAATAAACAAGCAACTCCATCCTCATCATCTTACATAGATCCATCCACTTTATCCATATCTTCCAATCCACACACCTCTCCTCCCAAGACCAAGGTTTGAGTTAATGATAATTGGTTAGGAGAATATAACATGAAGTAAGATTTCTTTGTGGGCCAACTTCCTCTTTCACCTAAATCATATGGTAGACCTAAACCTATGCAATATATATCAACTGTGGTTATCAAATCAAAATCTACCACATTCTTGTGTTGGGATGATTTGGGAAAAGAAAACATTAAAGATGACACTGTCTGAACATGGTTATATAAGGATGAAGAAGATCGTGTACCTATTCTACCTATAGAAAACTATCCTAAAGGCCTTCACATAATTAAGAACATGGGTTATCAAGGTAAGGATTTAGGCTGTCAAGAGCAAGGAATCATCGAGCCCTTATCTATCACAAGAAGGCATAATGAAGGACTCATACAATTCTCATAGCGAGATACCTTTCAAGCTAAATTCCAATCTAACTAAAGGTACTAAGGCTTCTCATGTGGTTGAAAATCCTAATCAAGATATCTTTTAAGAATCCATGCATATCATAAATCTATTTCAAAAAAAATTATTTACACCTTATCTACTATATCATTCACCTCCCCACCATCGCAATCTAAAGAGATTTCACTTATTTATCCTCAACTTATAGATTGGGATCAACAAGGTCCAACAATTCTAGATACATTCCAAAATTTATGGGATTAAGGGAAATTATACCTTTGAGAGATCATAACCTATTGGTTTTGTTATTGAGCTTGATGAGAAAGCATCTTTTGGTGAAAATTCAAAACCTTGCACTCACAACAAATAATTGAATATCATAAAAAACATATTTAAGGGAAAACATGCTCTATCATTATCTGAAGAAGAAAATGGGAACCTTAACCTTCCTATCATGCCTATGTATCAAGGAAAATCCTCTATCTTGATATAAGAGTCACAAGAAGCAAATTTGGGTACATAAAAATTCTAAGTCCACATATTTTCCAACATCTTTATCACCACAAGAGAATGAGGACTTCATGGAATTCTTAAAAATAGAACTATAAATTTTGTGTGGTCTTATGTGGACATGCCAAGCCTTGAATCTGAGCTGGTGGTTCATTATTTAATAGTTTTTCCTAATGCAAAATTGATAAGACAAAATATTAGTAAGATGCATCCTTAAGTAGCCTTACTAGTCAAGGTTGAGCTTCAATAATTGTTGGATGTTGGATTCATTAGAAATATTGAATATCCTGAGTGGGTTTCCAATAGAGTTCCAATTAACAAACTCACAAGGGGCATCTGTATATGCACACATTTCAAAGATATAAACAAAGCATGTCCTAAAGATGATTTTCCCCTACCAAACTTAGACATGAGATGGATTTTTTAGTTATAATCAAATCCATATCGCCACTAAAGATCAACATAAAACAAATATGACTTGCCCTTGGGGAACATTTTGTTGGAATGTTATGCATTTTGATTTAATTAATGCAATGGATACCTATCAAAGAGTAATGACAAAAATATTTGACCTTTTTCACAATATCATGGAAGGTTATGTGGATGATCTATTAGCAAAATCAGTTACAAGAGATTCTCACCTAGCTATCCTTGTAGTTATTTTTAATAGATTGGAAGGATATAAAGTGAGATTGAATCAAAAAAGTGTGTCTTTGGTGTAACTTATGGAAAAAATCTTGGGTATATTGTTTCCCATAGAGTCATTGAAGTGTATCTAGCTAAAGTTAAGGCTATAATTGATATGCCTCCTCCAACTAATATAAAGCAATTGTATAGCCTTTGATGGAAACTTCAATCAATTATGCATTTCATAGCTCAACTAACAAACAAGTGTCAACCTTTCACTCATCTTTTGCATAAAAATGTCACATTTAAGTGGGATGAGAAGTGTCAAGAAGCCTTTCAACAATTAAAGAATTATTTGGTTACACCTCTAGTTTTGATGTCACTTATTCAAGGGAAACCTTTGTTACTATATATTGACTACTAAAGCCACATTAGGAGCTCTCCTCACACAACATGATGATATTGGAAAGGAGAGAGCTATCTATTATATTAGTCGTATATTGGTTGGATATAAGCTTAATTACACTCCAATAGAAAGTGCATGTCTAGTTGTTATTTTTGTGTCACAAAAATTGAGACACTACATGCTTAATCATCAAACAAAGTGAGGGATCCTTTAAAGTACCTTTTTATCTAAGACTGCTCTAACTACTTGAATAGAAAAATGGGTTGTGATTTGTTGGTGTTTCAATTTGCACGTCTGGAGTGCATATTGGAAACAGAAAGCTATTCACACTGCTCTTCAAATTAGGAGGGGAAGCTCCCTCTTTTGTTGTTATGCATAAAAAGTAAAGTAATCTAAGTTCCCATCTTTTTTACTCAGCTAATAGAGGCACAAGGTTATAAAACCAAATACATTGTAGCTAAAGTTTTTCTCTGGTTTCACAGATCTTAACTACAACTAGGCTAAAGCTATGACTATCCTATCTCCTCAAGTAAAATCAAAGAAAAAGGAGTTAAGATCAATGGGAATGGTTGACGATAAACTCTATCTCAGGATTCCCAAGGAGGTGGAACACTCTATCTGAGGTGCAGGCTGAAATAAAGGTTATTGGAAACAACATGAAATGACAAGTTAGATCTCAGAATTCCCAAGGAGGTGGAACACTCAATCCAAGGTGTATGCTGAAAAGAAGATTACTAGAAACAACATTTAATGATAATCCTTATTTCTAAATTCCCAAGGAGGTGAAGCACTCTATCCGATGTGTAAATTGAAATAAAAATTACGGAAACAAAAAAAAATGAAAGACTTTAAGAATTTTGGATCAAAGGTACATGACTTTCCTGACTTATTATCTCAACTTCAATCAAAGATTACAATAGCACATCTAGGACAACAAATTGTATGATGAAACAAACACACAATAGACAATCAAATCAGCTTTATAACATGACATTAAACAATAAATTGAATAAGGATTTGCAGCCAAAAATAAGCATACAATCTTATTCTTACACACAGTGAACCAATACAGAATAACAATATTGCAGGAAAGGTGGCACAACAATTTGTTATCACAAGCAAAAGTTAAAATACAATGAGCAAGGTGTTCTTATTTATAGAAGCTTGAAGGAGTAGGGAACACTAAAATCTCCTTGAGTTAACTTTTAGTCTTGCCAACATGCAAGATTTATTCCTATGTCTAAATGCAGGTAACTTAATAGTTAACTAGAAAAACTACTCCAGTTAATTGATTCTAAACTAAACAAGAACTCCTTATGTACATAGGTATCTCCAAAATAGACATGCATGATTTGTGGGACAATGAGTTAACATGGAAAGAGGCATCAAGTTAATTATTGTGTCTAATGTCTATTTGGAAAAGGTGGGACATCCATGACTTGTAGTTCACTGGTCGTGAATACGAGCAATCGACTCCTCCAAGAAGTTGTTAACCACCTCATCATTTGGAGATTGTCACGTGTCTCAACTGTCAATCTACTGCTTGTCAGCTACTTGAGCAATCCTAGAAATATCTGCACACTTCAACTGGTAGTTCACTGATTAGTAACTTTAGCGACTTTGTAACTAGAGTGGTGATCTTTGTTTCTTCTACAACTTGATGCTTCTGACACTTTTCTTGATTCTTCTCAATGGAAGAATGTTGCATGACGAAACCACTAAGTTTGACTGCGAACACTCTAGCTGTTAGAAATGCACACAAACTCATTGCACACATAGAATTCCAATAGTACTCAACCCTCTAAATTGGCCTTAAAAGGCTATCAACAATACGAGATATGAAACCATGTGGACTTTGAGTGTCTATGCCTATCAAATTGTCTAAATCAACCATCGAGTGCACTTGATGCAGATCGGTGTTAGTCGTCCTCAGGGAATCGTGAAGTAGGACTATTTTGGTCTTGATTTCAACTTGAGCATACTACATTCTGAAAAACTTGGCTGTTGACTGTAAACATGGATATGTTCAGGCAACTTTTTCGATGAGGCTAAAAATAACATCCGATGAGGCTAGAATAGCTTCTTGAGGGGCAATTTTTACGAAAATTTATGAGACGTGGGTTTTGTTAAGAATGTATTTCTAAGTCAACCCAAATCATCAGAAATTCGAAAAAGTGACTTTTCCTCGTGCATGCAACAACTTTTTAGAAATAAAAGCTACAAGGGCTGTAGAAGCTTCAAGGGCTATTTTTCTCAAAAAATTCTGGGATATGGGTTTTGTAGGTGCATGTGTGATGATCAAACCTAGTTTCTCCATTTTTTGAAATGATGAATTTTTTTGAAAACCCTAAAAATAGGAGTAGTGGGGCAATTTTCTCAAAAAAAATTGGCACATGGGTTTTGTTGCCAATATTGTACTGAACATACCCAAATGACCAGAATTTTGAAAAACTCTCGTTTACTTGGACATGCAAGAGAAAACCTAAGACAAGGATAGAAGAAATGTGAGGGGGAGAAGATAGAAGTTATAAACTGCCTCTTTCAATCCTCAAGAAAATTGCCTCTGTATAATCCCAATCTGATAAACTCCTAGCAAGAACGCATTGAAAAGATGAAGCATGGAAAAATATTGCTTTATGCAATTTGAACCTGGAACTACAAAGAATACTAAAAATGGCCTTCGTTTGCTCCTTCAAAATGCATTGGAGAGAAAATAGCTGATTTTAGCTTCAACCTGCAAGAAATAATGAAGTTATGACGCCTATGCTTGAATAAATAAGCATTTTGGAGGTGGTAGTGCCAGTTTGATGTGCCAACCCTGATTGAGGAATTATTTTTTGTGCATGCCTTGCTAACTAAAAGTTTTCCTCTAATTTTAGGATGCCATATGAAAGAGGAAGCATGCAAAAATCACAACTGAAAGTTAACTAGGCCCACTTTGACTTTTGGCGCCCAAGCTTGAGAGAGTTAGAAAATTTTAAAATAATTTCAACTTCCACTGTGACGAACTGCCAATATTTGACCTTGAATTGTAGGTGTCTGGTTGATCCAGAAGCTAAGCTGACAGATTCATCATGAAGTTGGATGAAGTTTGAAGAGATGTTGTTGGGAGCTGCAAAGCTCAAAAATTAGTTTTGATAGCTTGAAATTTTGGGCACCTTTTGCCAAAAGGGTGCTTTTTTTCACAAAACCATTTTTTGAATGTTTTTTCAATCTCATCAATTTGACCCTTTGAGCTTCAATCTACAGCTACAGGTGACTAATGACTCCCACGAACATGTTGAGATATGGAACGAAAAACTAGTTCAATTCTGGAAAGAATGACTGGCATTGCAATGTTTGAAGGTTGTTTTAAGAAGCTCAAATTCAAGGGTGCCCCTGGCCTACAGGGGTGCAATTGGGTCTTTGAGATTCATTTTGCAATTTGTAACCTTTGACGAAATGCTCCAATTTGACCCTCATTGTCGGGATATGGATTGCTCTAATGTTCGTGTTGATGATATCTTCGTGGAGATTGAACAACTCTGAAGAGATAATATTGGGAGTTCCAAAGTCAGAAACTTGCATTTGAGGCCCTAGAAAGTTGGGCGCCTTTTGCCAAAAAGGTGCATTTTTCTCCACACTTAGCCAAATTTCCATGTTTTTCAACTTGCCTTCACCTCAGACGTTTTATGCTTGATCTTCATTCGCGGGTGTTTGACAGGTCTCAAGAGCTGAGTACTAGATTCATTGCATAGCTAGAAGGCTTCTGAGCAGATCTCTTAAAGACGACAACTACCGAAAATCTCATCTTATTGACCAAAAGTCTAGGCACCCCTAGCCTGTAGGGGTACATTTGAACTTTTGACTTTCATTTCATCCTCCATTTTACGTGCTCTCTGGACTAGCTGCTACTATCGTTTGATATATCTTTTGAGTTGGTTGTTGAATTCATCACGAAGCTGGGATGAATCTAAAGAGATCACTTGGAGATAATAAATCCAATAATTGACATCTGATGACTCTTATTCTGTTGCAAGTATGAGTAAGTTTGGTGGTGTTGTTATTAATGTTGTCATTGATGTCAACACAATACAACATGTTGTAGGTTGTGCATGTATAGTTGAGATGTTGTGAGTACATGGAGCATCTTTATGGTGTTGCAGGTATGTTGATATGATGGGTTACCAAGTGCTTTTGAGAAAATTAATAAATAGAGAAGTCAGAGTTGTGCATGTTCAAAATGTGCTCTGGTTTGTGCTCCACATTTCTTCCATATTGATCTTATGCTTGTGCGGATCTGAGGTGTTTCTTATGGGCATCTGTTGGTGATATATCCTAGTTTGTAGCTTCTAGTTTGTTGAAAAGTGAAAGTTGTGTTCACCGGTGTGTGAACTGGTCTAGCAGAGTTGTTTGTCTATAGACTAGGAGAAATTTTTCTGCTCCACAATCCTCTATTGGTTTGTTTCATATCTTGTGGATCTAGAAGATGGCTTGTAAAGGTGTTATCTGTGTTCTGACAAAGGTGTTCATACTTTGGTGCTCTGGTAGACAAGTTTCAGAGTTACTGTATATGTCTGTTTAGTCTGGATGGACTGATGAAAGGTGTTCTATGTATGAAGGTTGTTGCACTTGTTGCAAATGTATTTGAAGGTATCTGAAATGTGTTCTTGTGCATGGTGAAGTGTGTTATGTCATTTGCATGTTATCTTCTTGTTAGGAAGTGTGTACTTCAAAGTTCATTTGTGTTTTCATTAGGTATGGCTAACTTGGTGTTTACACTTCATACGAAGGATTACAAATTAATTGAGGAAGTGTGTGATTGATCTGAGGAATTGTTTTGGGTCTTGGTTAAGTGTTGGTTTGGTCTGCTCTCATTCCTTTTCACCGTGGGAATGCTGAGTTGATGACTTAATTTGAATTTATGAAATGAAGCATGTGTAGCCGACCTTGGAGAAAGTTTCTATGGTTGAAGAGGGTATAAATACAAGTCGAGATGTTGCGAATGAAAAAAAAATGATGTAAGCCACAAGTTTGAAAATAAGATTTGTGCAAAAGTGAATTGAGGCAGTAGTACTTTAATGTGTTAGATTCCTGAAAGTAGTGAGCTGATGGTGTCTACAATTCTTTTGATCAAGGTTGTGAATGTGTGTAACTTGTTGTGGTGGATCTTTTGTTATCTTTTGTATCTGTAGGCGGTGAGCCTCCTTGTTGGATAGTGAGTCCTTTCTGTAGGCAGTGAGCCTTTGTATCTGGGCAGTGAGCCTCTTGTATTTGGTTTTTGCTATTACTTTATATTGTGAGTTAATCTTGACTATGGTTTTTCGCTTATTAGTTTTTCCACGTAAATCCGGTGTTTCATGTGTTGATATTGCTTTCTATTATTTTCATTTCATGTTCATACTTAATAATAGAATTAAGTGGATAAAAAATTGATAAGTGTTTGAAGACTTGAGTTTGTGTTTGGTGACAACTGATTCACCCCCCCTCTCAGTTGTCTTGCATCTTTCAACAATTGGTATCAGAGATTTTGGTTCCTCGGAAGTGAGCTTAACCACTTGAGGTAGATCCGATGGCACACAAATTGGAAATCCCTATGTTTGATGGATCTGACTATAGTGACTGGAAAGTGCAGATGAGAGGTTACATAATCTCTCTTGGTTACAAGACATGGAAGGTTGTTGAGATGAAGTATGTTGCATTGACAAGTGGTCCTATTACCTAATTTTCACCCTCAGGCTCAATCAGGTAGAATATCATGTGACAAAGGTTCAAGAAGGCCAAATGGAACATTTGCACAAGGGAAAAAATCATGAATCTGATGCTAGGTTGCAGGGAACTTAGTTGGGAAGCCTGCCTTGTTCAAGTTCGGCATGAAAATATTTTAAGGAGAAAGTCACCAAGACCTTCCAGATGTCTTGCCAACTGGCAGGGGTTCCATCAAGTCTGAATGCTTCACCTACAGGTTCCTATCGGCATGAGATTATCTGGGTCTCCCCGACCCATAATGTATTTGGAAAAATATGCGTCTGAGTTGCCTATCAGCAAGACTTCAAGGAGGTCACGGCAATCTGAGTCCACATGTAGGTTCCCTTCGGCATAAGAATCTTCTTTGGAATGAGGTCTCGGTGAATTCATGAAGTCTCACCGACTACCGCGGGGCGAGCAGACACTTTGACGGGAGTTATCTTTTCGATGTATGGTCTTGCCAAGCGCCTTATGTCTTGTCGACCATCATCTCGGTGAGATTTTTTCTCTTCGCCATGAAGTCTTGGTGAATGCATCAGGTCTCGCCGACAAAGCAAAGCATGGAGCTTGGCAAAGGATATTGCCTTCAGCAAAATGTCTTGCCGAAGGATAAAGGTCACGCCGAAGAAATCAAAGGAGGCGGCGTCGACAAAGGAAAGAGAGCTCGACGGGAGGTCTCATTGACAACTAAAGGTCACGCCGACATGCCTGGTGCCTTTGGTATAACATGAGGAGATCGGCATGAAGTCTCACCGAAAGTAGAGAGTCACCCCGACGGGAAGCAATTCGCCAAAAGGAAGAAAGTCGCCAAGATGTCTCAACGACTAGCCAAGGCCTCGCCGAGAGTAAGTGATATCGCCCCAGTGTTTCGCCGATGACCAGAGGTCTCACCAAAGAAGTATGAGAGGTACCACCGTAGGTCTCCCTGACTTGTTCGTGGTCTCGGCCAAGGTTGGTGCCTTCGCTGTAATGTCTCAGTGATGACATAATGTCTCACCGACTGAGTGGGGGGCCTCGATATGTTTTCCTTTGGCCAGAGTCTTGCCGATGACAAAAGGGCCTCGCTGAGAAAAATACTTCAGCAAGGGGTCTTTCTGAAGTAAGGTTGTCTCCCTGACCGAAGAGAATGTAGCTCATCGCCGAGAGTTAAGGAGCCCGGCGAGAGGTCTGGTCGACAGGCCAATGTCTTGCCGAAAACAAAGGGTCTCGTCGGGTGTCTTTCCAAATGAAGAGTTCGCCAAAGGGAAAGGAATTCTACATGATGTCTTAGCAAACTAAGGGGGTCCTGCCGACAGCAAATGAACTGAGCTCGCCGGGAGTTAAGGCTTTCGACATGAGGTCCTAGCGACTTCTTGAGGTCTTGCCGAAGTGGATTGACTTCGGTATAGCGTTGTGTTTTAGCCCTGGGGTCTCACCGATGTGGCAATGTCTCCCCGACTGAGGAGAGGGTGGACTCATCGTTGAAACATATGTAGCTCGTTATGACTCTTGCCGACAATAATGAGTCATGCCGATAAGTTGCAGAATGATATAATCGCATCAGGGAGACACGATGAGTGTCTCACCGACATGCAATTCTGACTAAGCGAGCCTTTGACCATCGACAGTCTCATGTGGCATATGGCCACCCAACTAGAGGGAGCTAAGGGCGAGCGTGGCAGTTTGACCAGCAAAAAGAAGATCAACGGGATGAATGCAGCACGTATCTGTTGTGGGCTCAAGAGCATTCAAAGCAGCTCAACTACAGAGAGATTCAAAGGTGGACACAAGGAACAGAATGAATGCGGTGGTTGTTGCTAAATATCTGAGGGCTTCTCCAAGGTAAATCTTTCACACCGACATGGACAGCAGGGACACAATGGCAGACAACATTAACTCCATAAAAAGATTTATGGGAGATCTTTTCTGGGACTGATATTTTTTGTAAGCCCTAAGGGGTCGAGATCTTTTCTGTATATAAGGCATTTTTGTATTTTTGTAAAAGAGTTCCGATGTATGCTCTTCTGAATTCTGTGACCCTTTTTGCAGTCCTCTCTCAGACTAGCAGGATTCTGTAACTCAATTTGGAACATAATATACAAAATCTACCTTGGTTACCATTGATGGTCCATCATTCTGCCCTCTGATTCTTGTCAAGTATAGTGCATTATTTTTAAGTGATTCATTGAGCTACTTAGTGAAATATTCTCTTTCCTTATAGCTTTTGTTTCACGTCGTGCCTTTCTTTATAGAAGTAGTATCATGTAGGTTACAAACTATGTTTACTTAATCCAACACATGAGCTTCTAGTTTGCAAAAATCTGCCTTTCCTTCTTGAATGCATGTGCATGTCAAACCTGTTTGAATGTGTGATCTACAAGATCTTGTTGTGTAGTCTCATGGCTGTCACCAGTATTCAAGTGTAGCTCGAGTATCTCATTGTTCCTGTCATTTCGGTGCATCACCTTAGAGTTTAATCTTCATTTTTATGCATTATCTCTCTACCTTTTCCTTTAAAAAAAATTAGTAGTTTTAGGTGATACCCAAAGGAAGTCGACCTTCTCCGGAGGTTGACCTCTGCTTACAAGAAACCCACATCTTTAGAGGTCTTCCCATGTTACACTGAGGTGTTGAACATCAGGTTCAACAAGGGTGCAACTTCAGGGGATAACAGGTCCTACTACTACAGATGAGGTTTCTGCTTATGAGAATGAAAAAGCGAGGTATGTGATCTACAATGCTTTATCTAAGACTAAGAAAACAAAAGTTATTTCTTTGGGCACTGCTTATGAAGTGTGGAAAAAGTTGGAAGATATTTATGGAGGAAATGACAAAGTGAAATTTTCAAAGAAGCTAACAGCTAAGCGTAGATATGAGAACTTGAAAATGGAAGAAGGTGAAGATATTGCAAGCTATTTTCAGAGGGTTGATATTGCAGTGGATAATGTGAAAATTCAAGGGGGCATTCTAACTGATGAAGATGTGATGGAGAAGATCTTGATGACCCTTCTAGAGAGTTATAGTGATAAGGTTTCAACTATTGAAGAAGTGTATGATCCTAAGAAGCTTACTAAAGAATAGTTATTTGACACCTTGACTGCATTTCAGATGAGAAAGTTTGGAAAAGAAAAGGAGAAGACAAAATCAACATTTCAAGCAACAAATATTGAAGATGATCCGGATAGTGATGGTTCAGATGAGTCGGAAGCAAACTTTACAAGGAAGTTGAAGAAAGGTACTGGTAAGTACAAATGTATGTTTCCCTTTAAATTTTTCAGTTGTGGTAATATTGGTCATTATGCTTCAAGATGTCCAAATAGAGTTGTACATAAGAAGAACAGAGACAATAATAAAGACAGAAAGGATAATAAATTCAAGAAGTTGTATTATGTTAGAGAAGAAGCTGGAATATCTAATGATGAATCTAATTTTAAGGGTGATGATAGTGAGTGCTTGTTTCTAGACTTAGAGAATAAATATGTGTCTAATAACTCTAGAAGATGTGCAAGGGAAAGTGGTCTAGAGAATAAGAAGGATGAGATGGAAGGCACTCTGGTTATTGCCTTTCATACTAGACGGGATGAAGACTATTGGGTTATTGATAGTGGTTGTTCAAATCACATGACCAAAGATAAAAGTAAGTTCACTAAACTTGAAAAGTATGATGGTGGATTAGTCATGTTTGGTGATGATTTTGGAGGTAAGATTGTTGGGAAAGGAACAATTAGCTATGATGGAATAAACATATCTGATGATGTATATTATGTTAAGGGCTTAAGGAATAATCTTTTGAGTGTTGGAAAAATATGTAGCAAAGAATTCAAGCTTGTGTTTTAGGATAATACATGTGAAATCAAAAAAGGGTCTAGAACTATGGTTGCTGCAGAAAAGGAGAACATATGGAAACATCTATCAGCTTAAGGGTGTTGATGGTCAGTGCCTTGTATCTCAAGTTAATGAAAGTTGGCTATGGAACCAGAGGATGGGAAATGTAAAATTTGATAATCTGGTTAGGATTAGTTCAAGAGAGGTTGTCCAAGATTTTCCTAAAATCACAAAGCCTGCTAATACTATTTGTAGAAGTTGTTAGTTGGGGAAACATACAAGATGCAGTTTTAAAGGAAAAAAGCAATCAACTACTAAAATGTTGGAATTAATTTATACAGACCTCTGTGATCCTACAAGAATAGGAAGTCTAAATGGTGACAGGTATTTCATGCTCCTTATTGATGATTATTCTAGAATGACATGGGTTACTTTTCTTAAGGAGAAAGCTCAAGCTCTAGATAGGTTTAAAGTGTTCAAGGTAAGGGTAGAGAATGAGGTGAACCTGAGAATCAAGTGTATAAGATCTGATAGAGGTGGAGAATTCTCTTCTAGTGAGTTTAATGCATTTTCTGAAGAGCATGGCATAAAAGACATTTTTTTGCTCCTAGAACTCCTCAGTAGAATGGAGTTGTTGAGTGAAAGAACCAAATTGTGTAGGAGGATACAAGAACCACGATGAAAAGAAGCAAATGTACTTGATGTATACTGGAGAGAGGCAATACACATTGATGTTTATGTTCTTAAAAAATTTTAGATCAGAGGTAACAACACTAAGACTTCTTATGAGTTGTGGACTGGTATGATTCCTACTATGAAGTACTTTAAGGTGTTTGGAAGTAGATGTTACATTAAAAGAGATGATGAGAATCTTGGGAAGTTTGATGCAAGATGTGATGAAGGGATTTTCCTTGTATACTCAACTAGCAACAAATCATATAGATGCTTTAATAAAAGATTGAGGAAGATTGTTGAGAGTGTTAATGTGAAGGTCGATGAAGACATACATAAACCTGTTGAGATAAGTGAAGTTGAACCAGATGATGCTATCTGCGGACCAGTACCTGAAGAGAATAAGGAAGAAGAAGAAGAACAGACCGAAGAAGAAGTTATGGAACTTGTTCCTACGACTCCTAAGTATGTATAGAAGAATCATCCAAAAGAACATATAATTGGAGATAAGAGTGAAGGGGTGAAGACAAGAAGAAAGGTGGTAGCAACTAAAGTAAATCTGTGTTTACTTTCAAAGATAGAACCTAAGTTTGTGTTTGAAGCCTATGAAGATGAGAGTTGGGTTAGAGATATGAAAGAAGAATTGCAACAGATAGAGAAGAATTAGACATGGGAACTGGTTCCTAGACCTGTGAACAAGAATGTAATTGGTTCAAAGTGGGTGTTCAGGAGTTTTTTGAATGAGAATGGTGAAGTTGTGAGAAACAAAGCAAGACATGTATGCAAGAGTTATTCACAGGTTGATAAAATTGACTTTGATGAGACATTTTCCCTAGTGGCAAGAATGAAAGCTATTCGGATGTTTTTGGCATTTTCTACCCACAAGGATTTCAAGGTATATTAGATGGATGTCAAGTCTGCATTCCTGAATGGAGAATTGGAGGAAGAGGTGTATATGGAACAACCAAAGGGATTTTAGTTATCAGATAAACCAAATATGGTTTGTAAGTTGAGAAAGGAATTTTATGGACTAAAACAGGCTCCCAAAGCATGGTATGCTAGATTGGGCAAATATCTGACACAACAAAAATTCAGCAAGGGCTCCGCAGACATCAATCTTTATTTCAAAGTGGAAGGAAACAAAATGTTGATAGTGGTAGTGTATGTTGATGATATCATCTTTAGAGGAAATGAAGGTATGTGTAAGAGATTTGCATGAGAGATGCAAAAAAAATTTGAAATGTCCATGATTGGTGAGTTGAATTTCTTTCTTGGTCTTCAAGTGAATCAAACTGATAAGGGGATATTCATTTCACAATCGAAGTATGTGAAATAGTTGTTGAAGAAGTTTGGAATGGATGACTCCAAACTGGTGAGTACTCCTATGATGACCAAATGTAAGTTGAGTAAAGATGATGAATCTGCTAAAGCTAATCAAAGCAAGTACAAATTTATGATTAGTGGATTGTTGTATCTTATTGCTACTAGACCGGATATCATGCATGTAGTATGTTTGGTTTCCATATTTCAAGCAGAACCAAAAGAAGCACATGTTATAGTCGTGAAGAGGATATTCAGATATCTTAAAGACACTCTGGATTATGGCTTATAGTATCCTAAGGATACTAACTTTACCTTGAGTGCTTTCACTAATATAGATTGGGCTAGTTGTGTGGATGAATGGAAGAGTACTAGTGGTGGTGCATTCTTTTTTGGAGGAATATTGGTTTCATGGTCAAGTAAGAAATATGATTCAGTTTCTTTATCCAATACAGAAGCAAAGTACATTGCTGCAACATCTTGCTGCACACAGGTTTTGTGGATGAAGCCAACATTGAAGGATATAGGAGTGATATGTGATGAACCTATACCTATCTTCTATGATAATACAAGTGCTATAAAAATTTCAAAGAATCCAGTAATGCATTCAAGAAAAAAACATATATCTATCATATATCATTTCTTGAGGGAAAAAGTATTGGGGAATGAAGTCAAGCTGGAGTATATGTCTACAAAGGATCAGATTGTAGATATATTTACTAAGGCTCTTCTCAAGGATACTTTTGAGCATCTTAGGGAGAAGTTGGGGGTCATTGTCCCTCATTCTTCGAACTAGGTGCACATGGAGGTGCATCAGTCCAGTGAATGTACAAATTCTTCATTTATCTGGATTGATGAATGGGTCTACTCAACAGGGGGAGTGGGAAGTTTTCATTGTTGTAGTATGAGTTGTATGGGTACAATCCTAAGGGGGGGCGATCAAAGTTTTTTGGTCTTTTCCATTGATGTCAAAGGGGGAGAGAGAGTCATGTAAAAAATAGTGAAAGAGGAAGAGAAGGTCTTTGCCAGAAATAAGGAGAATGCAAGAATGAAATAGACGTTGTCTTTGATGGTTTTTCACATCACATGTTTCCATCAATGACAAAGGGGGAGATTGTTGCAAGTATGAGTAAGTTTGGTGGTGTTGTCATTAATGTTATCATTGATGTCAACACAATATAGGATATTGCAGGTTGTGCATGCATAGTTGAGATGTTGTTGAGATGTTGTGAGTACATGGAGCTATCTTTATGGTGTTGTAGGTATGCTGGTATGATGGGTTACCAAGTGCTTTTGAGAAAATTTAGAAATAGAGAAGTCAGAGTTGTGTAAGCTCTAGTTTGTGCTCTGCATTCTTTTGTGTTGATCCTATGCTTGTACAGATTTGAGGTGTTGCTTATGGGAATTTGTTGGTGATATCTCCTAGTTTGTAGCTTCTGGTTTGTTGAAAAGTGAAAGTTGTGTTCACCAGTGTGTGAACTGGTCTTGAAGAGTTGTTTGTCTATGGACTAGGAGAAATGTTTCTACTCCTCATTCCTCTGCTAGTTTGTTTTAGATCTTGCAAATCTATAAGATAGCTTGTAAAGGTGTTATCTGTGTTCTTGCAAAGGTGTTCATACTTTGGTGCTTTGGAAAACAAGTTTTAGAGTTACTGTGTATGTATGTTCAATCCGGATGGACTGAGGGAAGGTGTTCTATGTATGAAGGTTGTTGCACTTGTTGCAGATGTATTTGAAGGTATCTAAGATGTGTTCTCATGCATGGTGAAACGTGTTACATCATCTGCATGTTATGTTCTTGTTTGGAAGCATGTACTTCAAAGTTCATTTGTGTTTTCATTAGGTTTGGACGACTTGGTGTTTACACTTCATACAAAGGATTAAGAATTAATTGAGGAAGTGTGTGATTGATCTGAGACATTGTTTTGGGTCTTGGTTAAGTGTTAGTTTGGTTCACTCTCATTCTTTTCCACCGCATGAATGCTAAGTTGCTGACCTAATTTGAATTTATGAAATGAAGTGTGTGTAGCCGACCTTGGAGAAAGTTTCTAAGGTTGAAGAGGGTATAAATACAAGTCGAGATGTTGTGAATGAAAAAAAATATGAAGTAAACCACAAGTTTGAAAAGCAGAGTTGCACGAAAATGAATTGAGGCAACAATACTTCATTGTGTTAGATTCCTAAAAGCAGTGAGCTGATAGTGTCTACAATTCTTTTGATCAAGGCTGTGAATGTGTGTAACCTCTTGTGGTGGATATTTTGTTATCTTTTGTATTTGTAGGCAATGAGCCTCCTTGTTGGATAGTGAGTCCTTTTTGTAGGTAGTGAACCTTTGTATTTGGGCAGTGAGCCTCTTCTATTTGGTTTTTGCTATTACTTTATATTGTGAGTTAATCCTCATCGTGGTTTTTCCCTTATTGGGTTTTCCATGTAAATCTGGTTTTTCGTGTGTTGATATTGCTTTCTGTTATTTACATTTCATTTTCATACTTAATAATAGAATTAAGTGGATAAGAAATTGATAAGTGTTTGAAGATTTGAGTTTGTGTTTGGTGACAACTGATTCACCCCCCCCCCCCTCTTAGTTGTATTTTACCTTTCAACATATTCTTGGGCACCCCTGGACTACAAGGGTGCAATTTTGTAAAAGACTGTCATTTTGGATGTTCGTTGACCTTTAACATTTTCTACCTCTAACGTCATTTTCCAGTGTTTGAAAAATTTGATGGATTCACTTGATGATTCACTAGAAAGCTAGCAAAATTCTAGATAAGACGAATAGTTTTGCAAGTGTTAACTACTGTATTTTTTCTTCCAAATTCAAGGGTACCCCTGGCCTGTAGGGGCACAATGGACTCTATACTTGGTGATTTTTGATGATTTCCACCTTTTTCGTGCTTTGCGATCACTGTGTTGCTAGGCTGAGTTGACTGTGTTGAAGCATTGTTGCTGTTGACGTGAGTATGTTCACCGTTGTGACTGCTTTCACCATTTCTTACGTGTACGGACACTGTAAAATTGACTTGGGCATTGATTGCACAAGCATCTCCCTTGTAGCAAGGCGTAGTGTTTCCAAACTTAGAATATTTTGCAATTTTCACCTTTTGAAAATCCCCTCCACTGTGAAGCATCTTTTTGAGCATCTTTCACCTTAGAATCTTCTGTGATGTGTTTGAGGCTTATATTTCGACACCTGGTACTAGCCAACTGCCATTGATGACTTCGGAGGTCCTAACTTTTCTCTTTAAAAAATGAAGTAGACCCACCAAAGCTAAATTGACTTTTTTCTTGATTCTAACTTGACTAATGTGATCATGAAGTGAAATAAGCCAATCAAAATTATTTTTAGTCAATTCTAGAAAGATCCTATTATTTAGGGTTTTTCTTAAAAACAAGGGCCCGAAACCCTAATTTTCAAAATTCGCTAATATCCTCTGGACAATAAACCAACAAAAAGACCATGCTTCGTTTGACCTAAACTGACTTTTGACGACAATTTTACAAGATTTAGACCATTTTAATCAAAATGTCTTATTGAAACAAAAAAATTATTTTGGGTTTTGATCCTAAGTGAATTTGATATTGAGTATGTGGATTGTAATACTATCAAAGGACAAATAATTTTAGATCAATTAGTGAATGCACCTTTAAATGTAGATCATTCCCTTATTTTATAAATTCTAGATGAGACAATTTTAACATTAGATCTTCACGTTTGTAAAAGTTATATTTTGATGGCTCTCATACTCAACATGGATCTGGGGTTGGAATTATTTTATCACTTCACAAGGTGATTATATCCCAAGGTCATATAAACTTGATTTCCCTTGCATGTATAACATTGCAAAATATGAAGCTTTAATCACTAGTCTTAGAATGAAAATTCAATGAATAACAAAGGAACTTCATGTTTTTGAATATTCACAATTGATTATACCACAAGTGAATGATGATTATCAAATAAAGGAAAAAAAACTTCTCCCCTACAAGAGGATGGTAGACAGTCTTATACAATACTTTTCAACTATCATTTTTAAACAAATCCAAAGGGAAAATAACAAAGTTGATGATATGACTACTATTTGATCTCTCTTGGACATGCCTCATGATACTCATCATTGTGAGTTTTTGGTAGAGAAAATTTTGATTCCAATTTTTGATGTTCATGAATCTGAAGTGGTGTGTGAACTTGTTGGTCCTAATTCTCCTCGGTATCATGATGTTTACTCCAATCTCCATGATGGTATACTATTTTTCCTAACTTATCTAGTTCTCAAAAGAAAACATTCATTCATCGATCTTCCTATTTTTTCATCCTTGGTGATACCCTTTATTGAAGGATTCTTGATGGTATACTCCTTAGGTCTAGACTCGAAAGAAGTTCAAACTACCTTATTTGAGGTACATGAAGGTACTTGTGGGGCTCATTCTAGTGAACCTACTCTTGTTAAGAAATTGTTGAAAATTGGATATTATTGGCCAGCTATGGAACAAGGTGCACAACAATTTGCTAAGTGAAACAAAGATAAAAAGAACTCTAGGTCTAATGTATAAACCTAGGATTCAAATTTTGTGTGTGTTGTGTCTTTTTCTAATGTCTCATTAAGATGGAGATTAACAAGGTGATTAGATTGAATTTCAACCATGAAGGTGAGCCAATTATACCTAGATCTACATCTTTTAGGGTCTTGGAATGGATTGGAATTGATCTGCTTTGATTGGCCTAATTAGACTATGTACTCTAATATGAAAAATGTAAGATAATGACAATTGATAGAATGCAATAGGGATTTGTAGGAAAATTTGGGAAGGGAAAAGTGTTGTGTACATGTCCTGAAAGTTTGGTGTTGGTATATATAGGAGGACAAAGTCACCCTAGGGTGTATGAGTTCTTATATGCCTCTTTTTCTCTATTTTTGCAATCCTCTGATGTCAGGTCTAAGATCCTTGTTTTCGCTTGCAAACTTGTCAGATAATTTTGTTGGTGAGTTTTTGTGAGTTGACAAGGTGTAGGGATGAATGCAACAATGGATGAATGATCTTTAAACTTCCTTCAATCCTCTCCAAATCTGAAATATGCACATTCAAAAAGAGAAATGTTGTGCCATTTAGGGGCTTGCCTTAGTCAAACCTCGTGTAAGTGTTTCCACTTCCATAATGGAAATGTCAATGATAGGAAAGATAAATGATAAGAAGGAATGATGAATCAACAAAGTGTTGCAACTCACCACCCTTCAATGGATTCCTTGAAAGACTAAATTCATGCACATTAGCTCAAGGTCTTTGATCTTGTTCACTTGAATTCTTGAATTTCTTGGAGACCTACAACAAGGGTTAGCCTTCACAAACAATGATAACATAAACACATATAAAATCACACAGGATTTGACATGATGTTTGGATCTTGAATTGTTGCAATGAAGCTCTCAGATATTATTCTTGACTTGCTTGATAGTGCTCTTCATCATAATTTTACCAATATTTTTCTAGATTATTTCAAATGTTGCAATAACTAAGTATTTATAGGAATTCATTCTAATTTCTCAAAAACTAATTCTCAATAGCCGACATTTGCAACTTGAATTCCAAATTTTAAAATACCAACACTAACATATTCAAATTTGGATCCTAACAAAAAATAGGGGGACTTAGATGCCCAAGGGTATCCCAATCCTAGCCCTATTTTCCATGAAATAAGGTGTTAAGGGAAAAACATTAAATAAATGTATTTGTTCAATGCTTGCAATTTATCAGAAAATGCTAAAAATAGGGTATAAAATGCATAATTTAGGAAATTAGAGGGTCAATTAGGTTCAATAATTTAGGGGGGAGCAAAACATAATGTGAACTTATCAAGGGTGACAATTTACGATGCTACACTAAGAAATGTCATCAATGTCAACAACATGGAGATTTGATTCATGCACTTGACCAAGAGTTACAACTAATAATTGGGCAAGTGCATGGATCCGTGACACAATTTTGGTCCCAAATTACAAAAAAAAACCGTAACAAGTCATATTGCACTCATGAAATTTGGAGAGCACCAAAATTGGCACTCATCAAATGGCTTGAATTTTGTAATTTTGCAATGAATGTTTGTGAACTCTTTTTTCTTCTCTTTCTCTACCAGGGAGACTATAAGTTGACATTTACATATGGACATTTACTTTCTACTTTAAGTTATATTTCACGTATATAGTTTTAGGATGTTTGAGAGTGGTTTCGGATCTCTAGGAGTTATAATGCAAATTCTAGTTTTTGGAAGATCTTAAAAAATTTAGACTTAGTCAAATTTTTGTAATCAACATGTCAAATTTTAATAGTTAACAAGTTTATCATCTTTCTCTCTCACTCTCTCCTCTCTACTCTCTATCTCTCCACTCCCTCTCTCTCTCTCCCTTCCTCCCTCTCTCTCCCCTCTCTCTCTCACACACCCCTCTATCTCCTCCCTACATTTGCCTCCCTCCCCCCCTCTCTACTTCTCTTTATCTCTTCTCTCTCTCTACATCTTCCATGTCGACCTATGTTTATCTCCCCTCTCTCTCTCTTTACCTACCTCTCCCTCCATCACTTTGTATCTCACCTATGTATCCCTCCCTACCTCTTTCCCTCTCTACTCTCTATCTCTCCTCTCCCTCCCTCTACCCACATCTCTCTCTCTCTCTCTCTCTATCCCTCTCTTCCCCCTCTTTCTCTCTAACTCTCTCCTCTCTATCTCATAATTCTCTCTCCCTCCCCTCTCACTCCCTCCTCTCTATCTCACCACTCTATCTATCTCTCTCTCTCTCTCTCTCACACAAACCTCTATCTCCCTCCCTAACACTCCCTCCCTCCTTCCCTCTCTACTTCTCTCTCTCTCCTCTCCCTCCCTCTCTCGACGTCACCCTCCCTCCCCTTCTTTTTGTCTCTCCTCCCAATCTCTCACTATTTGATGCAAAGTAGGGGGGAAAAACTCCTCACAAATGTAAAACAAATTGGTATAAATCAGACCACCAACCAAATCAGAAGTTTTTCCCAAAAACTCACCTTTTAACTATGCTTCCCTTGTAGCCAAGGCAACCCGGTTTTAGGGTTTTTTCAACCAAACCTCCCAAAACACTACAAAAAATAATCATTTATTTAGATACCCTTTTAAGAGTTGTTTAACATATGTCAAAATCAATATCTACTCCTTTGGACCAGATCTGAGATCCAATAACCCACACTTAACTAGGACTAGTAAATTAGCCCACTTTTTCGAAGAAAGTGTTTCCCAATCAACCTATTTCCACAAAATTACTTCAAAAATTCATTAGATATGTTTCAAAACAACAAAATTTATGATTATTTTTCACCTATAGGGTCATTACCATGTTGCCCCATGAAACCCTCCATTTATCATGCAAAAGCATAGGGTTTATTGAAACTTGCATGCCCCGGGGTTCTCAGGCCAAACTAGTGCCTCCAACACCTTTCAATGTCCCTACAAAAACTCAAAAACTCATAAGAACTGACTATCCTCAAGGATTTCTCAAAACCCTAGGTCAAAACCACTAATTTCATGCATTTTCTTCACAAAAACAACAGGGGTAGCAACACTATCTCCCTTATTCTTTCTCCACAACTAAAATCAAGAATCCTACCATCTACTCTAACTCCCTAGGACCCATTACACTTGTCACAGTAATCACAGTTAGTGTATGGGTCCTTTAGAACATGATTTTTCTTACAAAACCCTTAAACATGGTACTCCCATCCTGCTATAGGAAAACAAGAATATCTACCACACATCACAATGGATTTCCCTAAAACTTGTTCCAAAAGGTTGTTAACACATGCCACCACAAAATGAAATGAATTACATGGCACAATCAGATTGTACGAGCTCTTATAGACCTACAAATGTTAAGAAAACTCAAAAAATTAATGAAAAACAGAGATAATTCTATTGTCAATGCTTCAATTTCCTTAGCCCCCCATTACAACAAATTTCTATGCCTCTTTAAAGGCTTCTCTACTCCAAAAAATTTGACCAACTAACTCTCAACTGAGTTTTAAACCCCTTATGACCGTTGGAATGCAAAATTGCCCCTTTTGCTTGCTTTGCTGACAACATTTTGCATATTATTGCAATATTTGCATGTTTTTAACCCCACTAACCACCTAGAGCAATGGTAATGGTCTATCTAGACCTTATTGGACCAAAAACATAACCCCACACTTGAAAATTAACATTAACCTACCTAGACCTCTTCATCATCCATGACCTTGATTGACACTTTTACATTCTTTTTAACATATTTTGCAACTTCCTTGTTGCTTATTGATTAAAAGACTTTAAAATTGACCCATTGAACTTTCAATACTCAATTTTTTTCATCACAAGGTGTATGTGCCCCTGCACCACTATTGTCCCTCCCCTTCTCCCCCCTCTTTCTCTCTCAATTGATCCTTTTCTCTATCTCACCATTCTCTCTCTCACACTCACTCACACACACACCTCTATCTCCCTCCCTATCTCTACCTCCCTCCCTCCCCTCTCTACTCTCTATCTCTCCTCTCTCTTTCCCTCTCTATACCTACCTCTCCCTCCATCACTCCCCATCCCTCTCTATCTCACCTATGTCTCCTTCCCCACCTCTTTCCCTCTCTACTCTCTATCTCTCCTCTCCCTTCCTCTACCTACCTCTCTCTATCTCTCCATCCCTCTCTTTCTCTCTCACTCTCTCCTCTCTATCCCTACCTCTCACTCCCTCCTCTCTAAATCACTATTCTCTCTCTCTCTCTCTCTCTCTCTCTCTCTCTCTCTCCCTCCTTCCCCCTCACTCCCTCCTCTCTAAATCACCATTCTCTCTCTATCCCACATTACCTCCTTCCCTCTCTCTATCTCACCTATCCCTTTCTACCTCTCCCTCCCTCCAACCTCCCTCTCTCTCTTTATCTCTCTCTATCTTTATCATTCTATCCTTACCTCTCTACTCTCTATCTCACCACTCTCTCCACTCTCCCTCCTTCCTCTCTCCTTCCTCCATCACCTCTCTCCCTTTCCTCTCTACTACTACCTCTCCCTCCACTACCTACCACTCTCTCTACCTCTCCCTCCCTCCCCCCTCTCTCTTACTCTCTCCTTCCCTCTCTACTCTCTATCTCTCCCCCTTCCTTCTCTACTCTCTTTCTCTCTCTCCCCTTCCTCTCTCCCCTCATTTTCTCTCCTCTCACTCTCCCCCTTTCACACACACTCACCTCTATCTCCTCCTTTCCTCTCCATCCATCCCTCCACTCTCTACTCTCTATCTATCATCTCTCTACATCTTCCCTATCTATTTATCTTTATCTCCCCTCTTGCTCTCTTTACCCACCTCTCCCTCCATCACTCTATATCTCAACTATGTCTCCTCCCTACCTCTTTCCCTCTCTACTTTCTATCTCTCCTCTCCCTCCCTCTACATCTCTCTCTCTCTCTCTTCTCTCTCTCTCTCTCTCTCTCTCTCTCTCTTCTCTCTCTCTCTCTCTCTCTCTCTCTCTCCTCTCTCTCTCTCTCTCTCTCTCTCTCTCTCTCTCTCTCTCTCTCTCTCTCTCTCTCTCTCTCTCTCTCTCCTCAAGCAAGGCGCACACACCCACTCACCTTTATCTCCTCCCTACTTGTCCCTTCCTCCCCTCTCTAATTATCTCTATCTCCCCTCTCTCTCTATCGCCTTCCCTCTCTACCTATATTTATCTCCCCTTTGCCTATATTTACCTACCTCTCCCTTCATCACTTTGTATCTCACCCATGTTTCCACCCAATCTGTGGCCGAGGGATTAAGGGTTGAGGCTGAGAATTGAGGCTGAGGGTTTAAGGGTTAAGGGCTCTAAGGTCGAGGGGTAGGGGGCCCAAGGGCTCAGGCTGAGGGCATAAGGCTTTAAGGGCCTATGGCCGGAGGGCTCAGGCAGAGTGTTGAGGGCCTAGGCATGGACTAGAGGGACTGAAATGAGGGGTCCAAATTTACAGGGCAAAGGTACAAGGTCAGGGACTCAGGCAGAGAGTAGAGGCACACAAGGGTAGAGGGCCTAAGGCCGAGGCTGAAAACCTAAGGCTGAGGGCATAGGGGCCTAGGGACTAGGCTGAGGCAGAGGCATTGGGGTTGCAGGTAGAGAGTTATGGTTTGGCGGGTTTGTGTTTTAAGGGTTAAGGGTAGAGGAGGAGTGAGTGAGAGAGAGAGACCTGGAGAGAGGGAGAGGGGGTAGGAGGAGAGAGAGAGGAGGAGGGTTAAGGGTAGAGGGTACTAGGTTTAAGGGTTGAGGTAGAGAGGAGAGAGATAGAGGAGTGACTAAGAGAGAGAGAGAGACTCCCAAGAGAGAGGGGTTGAGAGAGAGGAGAGGAGCAAGAGAGATAGAGGAGGGGGGTTAAGGGTGAGTGTAGAGTGTGGTAGGGTTTACGCTTAAGGGTAGAGGTAGAGAGTTAAGGAGGAGAGAGAGAGAGAGAGAGAGAGAGAGAGAGAGAGAGAGGAGAGAGAGAGAGAGAGAGAGAGAGAGAGAGAGAGAGAGAGGCGGGGTTAAGGGTAGAGGGTAGAGGGTAGATGGTTTAATGGTGTAGTGTTTAAGGGTTAAGGGTTTAGGGTTTAGGGTTAAGGGTAGAGGGGAGAGAGATAGAGGGATCAAATTCTTGGGCGCCTTTTCCTAGAAAGGTGCTTTTTCTTGCCAGTGTTAGTCAATTTCTTGGATGATTTTTAATTTCCTTCAATCTTGACCTTCTATGGTTTGATTTGTAATCATCAATGATTGTTGAATCCTGCGAACATGTTGAGATATGGAATGGAAAACCAATTCAATTCTAGAAAGAATGTCTGGTATTGCAAGTTATGGAAGTTGATTAAGAGGGCTCAAAATTTTGATTTGACCTTTTTAGTTGTAATTTTCACTTTGCAACCTTCAACAAGATGCTCTAGTTCGGTTCTCATTGTTTGGAGTTTGACTATTTTGATGTTCATGCTGATGGATTCATCGCACAAACCCAATCAAAATGGAGGAATTGTTGGGATCTGTATTTGGTGAAAGCTACATCTAAGGTCCCAAAAAGTTGGGCGCCTTTTCCAAGAAGGGTGCATTTTCCTTAACACTTAGCCAAGTTTTTAGATTTTTCAACTTGTCTTGACTTTCAACATTTCACACTTGATCTTCATTCATGAGCATTTGATAGGTCCCATGAGATGACTGTTGGGTTCATCGCGAAGCTAGAAGGATTATGAGCATATCTCTTGAAGAAGACAACCATTGAAAACCTCATCTAGTTGACCAAAAGGTTGGGCGCCCCTATCCTGCAAGGGTACATTTCCTCTTTTGACTTTCATTTCATCCTTTGTTTTACATTCTTGTTTGATCAACAACTACTATCATTCGATATGTCCTCTAAACTGGTGAACAAATTCGTTGTGAAGCTAGGTTGAAGCTAGGAGATCACCTGGAGATAACCAACTCAAAAAATGACATCTGGTGGCTTTTATTCTTGGGCACCCTTGGGCTATAGGGGTACATTTTCCTTGATAGACTACCATTTTTTATGATTGTTAACCTTTAGCATCTTCTGCCTCTGCCTTCGTTTACCAATTTTTGACAAATCAATTGGACTTGCTTGATGATCCATCAGAAAGATAACATCTAATTTTGAAGAAGACAACTGGTTTTGCAGTTCTCAACAACTATAGTTGTCCTCTTGAATTCATGGGAACCCCTGGCTTGCAGGGGTGCATTTGGCTCCAGAGTTAGTCATCATCAATGATTTTCATCCCTCTCGAGCTTCACGTTCACTATGTTGTCGACTGTGTTGATCGTGATCACTATCTGTTGATCGTGCTTACCGTTCGCATACAACACCAACGCCAATCATTCACATGTTTGTTGACTGCGTCATTTCCGTTGTTGATGTGTTGATTGCATTTGTCGTTGTGCATGTGTGATATTCGAAGCTTCCAACATTCCTTGCGGTTTGCGTTCACTATGTTGCTTAAATAGGTCAATCAATGTTGATGATGACGTGAATGCGTTCACCATTGTGATTGCATTCACCATTCTGTGTGTACAAACATTTGAAAAAGTTGACCAAGGCACTGACTTTCAAGGCATCTCCCTTGTAGCAAGGCGTGCATCGTCTAGACTTAGAATAGTTTTTTGCATTTTCAATTTTTGAAATCTCCCTCCATTGTGAAGCATCATTTTGAGCATCTTTCATAACAGAATATTCTGTGCAACATTTGAAGCTTGGATCTTGATACCTAGTATTGGCCATCTACCATTAATGACCTCAGAGGTCTTGTCTTTTCTCCTAAAAAAGTGAAATGGACCCACTAGAGTAAACTTGACATTTTTGTGATTTTGACTTGACCAATGTTATCGTGAAGTGAGATTATCCTATCAAAACCATTTTGAGTTATTTTTGGAAAGGTCCTATTTTTTAGGGTTTTCCTAAAACAGGGGTCTAAAACCCTAATTTCCAAAATTTCCAAAATTTGCAAGTATCCTTTTGACAATAAACCCACAAAAATCACATGCTTGGCTTGACCTAAAATTTTCAAATGAGGTAACATGCTCTAATGCTATGATCTGAAAATGAAATGATCTAATGATGCAAAACCTAAGATATGCAACTTGTTTGAAAACACAATGTGATATACATAAATGCCTAAAAATGCAAGTAAATGATCAAATAGAAAAACATAATGAAAAAGGTGCACCTAGAATATGGAATTTGATGTTGGGAGATTCTGAAATCTTGAAAAATTGACTAAAAATGTTGACTAGGACACTTATGCCAAGTTGGGAAACTTAGTCCCAGTTTTAGGAAACTTTTCCAGAACATGAATCTACCAAATGGGTGTCTAAAAATGTCAAAATCACTTTTTAGGCCTGGAAGCGGGACTAATCCGCTAGTAGTGGCAACTTAGTCCTCCTACAAATCTTGGGAGTTTCGAGACAAAATTTTGTAGTCTTGGGTCTGCACTTGCTTTCTTGATAGGTGTCCACACTTAATTCTACAGAAAATGGGGTAAAAAGTCTTTCCAAGCTTGAATTAGGGTTGTGATGACTTGATTGACTTTGAATACTTATTGACCATTTTTCAACACTTATTTTCTTGACAAATCTACATATAAAGTTTGCAAACACACGTGCAAAAAGGGAAAAATGGTTGAGGGTTAGAGTATAGGGGTTTGCCTTGGTCAAACCCCACTTTGGTAATCAAACCCTATCAAATGAAATGAAATGGAAAGAGAATGATAAATGAACATCATGCAATGTCATAAACTTACCAATCTCTTGATGTAGAAATTTGAAGATATGCAATGAAGTGCTCCAATGGATGACTTGATAATGCTTGATTGCTTAATTGCTTGAAAATTATGATTGCTTGAATGCTTGATGAACTAAGAGATTGTAGGAGATGTAAAATGAGGAGAAAAACTCTTATTTATACTTGATTTTACTAAAATTTCTTGAAAATAACACATCACAGGCCGACCTCAAGGGTTAGAGGACAAAATCCCGCTAGAAATTTAAAATTATTTTGAGTTTTGTGCCAAAAAGGACTAAGTCACCCCTATTGGAGACTTAGTCCCACTTAAGAAAATTAAGTGGGTGTCAGGAATTACAGGGCATTAAATGTTGTCCAATTGGAGTATCCTCAAAAACACACTTAAAAACGACTAGAAAGTGTATTAAAGGGTCATTTATACATGAGAAAGGGTTGAATTAGTGATGACAAGTCTAGAAAAGCGTGAAAGTGGGTTACAACACTTTGGAATAAGACTTGGTAAGTGATAAAAATGAATTATTTAGGTGAATTATGATGGAAGGGCTCTAGAAAAGTGTGAAAGTGGGTTACAACACTTCACAACACCTTTAGAAGATGACCTAGAAGTCTTAATGTTTCATGGAGATTCAAGACCTAATGTGAATGTGGTGACCACATTACAACATTAGACCTAGGAAAAATCAAGCCAAAGTCCAAAAGAGAGACTCAAGTGAGCATAAAAATTTCAACTATACATTTTTTGGTGACACAATTACAAAATAGTATCATTGACAAAAATGAACCGATGAAGCTGCATTTATACATGCATGAAGTCACTTCCAGTTTAGAGCACAATAGTTGTCTATAGCAAATCCAGTCAAGAATCTTCTGCTCACTTTCCTTGCACAACCTTTGCACTACTGATTACTTCTTCTTAACACTTTCCTTCTGCTTCGTTCTCTGTTTCTTATCGCATAATCCTTTGCATCCTTGTTCGTACACACCACACTTCACTTCTCGAACCAAAAGAGATGTTCTATATATATATATACCCGTAGAACAAAGTAAGTCGTCCTGGAAAAACATGTCGACATGAAGAACAACCTTGAAATATTCAATAAGGCTTGGCACGCTAGCACCAAACCCAAAATATTGGTTGCACATAAAAATAGCATAATTACCAAAAGATAACAATCTTTGAATTGCATAAAATATATTCCAGAGCAGATGGGAAAGCCACAACCAAGACCAAATCTTTATTATCATCAATTTTAATATCAACTGGAGAAATGCAGTAAGACATACCAAAGCTTGTAACATGCTACATGAATGTCTGGATATCAAGGATACCTAGAATAAGCTTTGAGCACAAAAGCCAACATCAAAAAATTAGTCTTCATTATTCTGCATTAACTAACTTTCACAAATGTGCCAAAAAGAAGTATTGCCATATCTGGATCAAGGACTACACAACATCATAGGATAGATCATTTCTATATATCATCTGGAGCACAACCTTTTGGATCCCAAGTTTTGACATCAATGACAACAATACCAAATCTTCTCAACAACTTCTCAACAATAACCCCCTTTGGCATTGATGGCAAAACAACAAGAACTCAAAAACACAAAAATTACAAACAAAAGACTCCAAGCACTCCCCCTTTGTCAAGCAATTCAATTCCTCTTTTTGTTTTTGTTTTTCTCTTCATTTTCTCCCCTTTTTTCTATCAAAGGAAAAGGGCCACATATGAACATTTAGGAACTCAAGTAAAAATAATACTTTTCACACGAATTTTTTCTTGTACCTTTCTCTCACAGTTGGAAGAATCATCTTCAAAGCATGCACAACAAAAACCATTATGGCACACATATTGTCTAGTAGAATCAACAACTCAAATGATGATGACTAGTTCGGAGACAGACATTGAAGTTCACAATCCTCTGCATCAGAAAGTATCCCGGAGAGATGATCCAACCAGACCTCAACAATTTATTTGACTAACCAGAAAGTTTTAACCAAATCTTCCCTCTGTCTCTGAGTAGAAAATAACTCAGCTTGTAACTCACCAACTCTTATTCTTTTTTTTCCATCTTTATCATTGAAGAAGTCAAAACATTTCCCAATATCATTCAATTCAGATTCAATAGCTTCAATTCTGCTTCTAAAGTTGTCAACAACAGCAGGCCACTAGAGACAATACATGTAGATTTCAGACATCTCCTTAATGCATTTTCTTGTCTCACCAATGTGTTTGGATAATTTATGTTTGGATTTGACACACCTTTCAATCATAGCTTGGATCTTATGTCCTTCAGGTCCTTCCTGCAACAACCTTTCTTCAAAAACTTCTACTAGATCATCTGGTAACGAGTCAAAAACAACATAAACAATAGTACTCTTTTTGAGCAGATAATCAACAAAGGCATCTTCAATCCTAAGCCTACTGATCTGAGAGAAGTCATACCACATTTCACCAATATTTTTCATATCACCCTTATCCAACACCGAATGAACTTCATCTAGATCGAAAGAGTCAAATCTAGGCAAAGACTCTTCTTCCTTCTCCTTCTCTTTTGAGATAGTGATGACATCCTTTGTGTTAATTTTCCTCCTTTTAGGTTCTAGAGGGGAACCACCAATGACAACCTATAGCTCCTTACCGGAGGAAGAATCCTCCTCAATTTGATAAATAGGCGTAGCACTAGACACCAACATATCAGAGCACAGATCCATCTGTAGGGATGAGAAATAAACTTTGCATGCATTTTCTTTACTTCCATACATTCCAAATATCTGTAAACTTGCTTTCCCATAGGGATGCAAGACTTCCACTTAATATTTTATTTTGATGGTATCAAACTCATAAAGTAAAATACTAAACATATAAGAAGAGACCCAAATCGGAAGGGATAACTCTCAACCAAAGAAATTTTGACATTCTCAATTAGGTTTTCCATTATTATACTACACAAGTCAAATTGTTTATTTTCCTTCACCATCTTATGTGCAAGATACATAGCAATAGACGATGTAGAACCTTCACGATTTCAGAAATAGATTTTGTAAGTTATACCGTAAGCAACATACCTTACTGTAGGATCGAAAATGGTATTTATCAGTAGAGCTCGTGGGTCTTTATTGATACCAGTAAGTTCCTCCACTTCTTTGTATTTCACTGTCTTCTTCCTAGGGAGGTCACCAACACTACACAATCCAGTAATAGCTTCAATGGCTTCCTTAGTGATTGGATAGGGTTTATCCAAAATGACGTTGTCATCCTTGAATCAACTCAACATGAACAAGATAGATTCTTTGTCGGAAATCCAGGGGAATCCTCCCCATAAATCCATACCCAGGGAACTTATATTCTACAATTCATCAGTCTTCAACCCTAGTTCCATTTCCTTCATCATCCAATGATCAAATTCATCCAACTCTGCTCCCTTCGGCCTTAGCAGAATATTGCCACTGGTTTCACTATCAACCAACATAGATTCCATCATTGTGCTTAGCTTGTTCAATCCTTTTATCACTCAATGAAACTTCCTTTCCTTCTTTGCAAACTGTGATAAATGATTTGAAACTCCACCTTTTATCGTTAGTTGCTCATGATGATTTTTCTATCAAAAACTTACATTGATGATGCCATCAATTGTACTTCACTTTTCAATCATCCAGATTAAGCTTCATCATACATCACCAACTGGATTGAACTTAGTCATATCAAAAACACATCAATATTACTTTGGGGAGGGAAAACCATCAGGATATGCATTGCAAAACTCCCCTTGAGCCAAGGAAGTTGGCTTAGATTCCAGAAGAGCTTGTACCAAGATCTGGTACCATAGAAGAGCTCCCCACACTTGTTTCCTTTTTCTTCCAAACCATGGTGGTCTTCTTCTTAGATTCATCTGATTCTACAATCTTCTTTTTGTTTTCAGGCTTTTCTGGAGTAACATATCTGTATAAGTTAGAATAGTGTCTGGGTTGACTGCACTTGTAACATCTTTGTCCTGACTTAACTGAGTGAACCCTAGATCTGCATTGATTAGCTTTGTGACCATAACCATGGCATAAATGGCAATTACCATGAAAGAGATTATTCATTGCATTTCTTCTAGCCGGATTAGACAATTGACTTCTACAATGACTTGCTTTGTGACTGAATTTGTGACAGTTAAAGCATTGAGTACTCAGTTCCTTCTTGCTTCTACACTCTACAACCTTATGTCCAAATTTTTTGCATAGAAAACAATAGCCATTAAATGATAAGTACCTTTGAGCATTTGGTTGCCTGATCGGAGGTCTTTTGTAGGTGTTCTAGAGTTTTGGACCTTGCTAGAACAAAACTCACTTCAGCTTCAACAACTTTGTCTTTGCCTTTAGTGTTTTGATTTGAGTTTTCACCTGAGAAGCCAAGTCCTCCCTTATCCTTGTGACATTTATGTAGGGACAAGATTTGATCTAGAATTATGCTACTTTCACATATTCTTGCTTCTGATTTCAACTTTCTTAACTCTTGATCTAACTTCTCATTTTCTTCTAATTTTTGTTTGATAGTATCTTTAAGATTTTCTTTGGTCTTCTTCCATTCTTCCATTTTTCGTTTGATGGTCTCTTTGAGATTTTCTTCAGTCTTCTTGCATTCATCCAACTATAGCTTTAGATTCACAACACTTTCCTTTGACTCCTTTAATTCTTGGATGACTTTTTTGTACATCTTGCTTTGAATTTCTAGATTTTCTCCCTTAGCTTTAAGATACAGACATTTTCCTCCTTGATGTTTTCTTTCAATTCTTCATTTTTAGATTCCATGCTTTCCATTTCATCTAACATTGTCATCAGTTCTTCATCAAAGTAATAGTCTCCTACCATATGTTCAAACTACCAAGATCTCCCTCAAGTGGTTAAGCTCTATCTGCAAGGGACTAGGCTCTGATACCAAATGTTGAACAATTTGGATAACTAAGAGGGGGGGGAATCAGTTATTATAAAATAATTTTCTTGACTTTAATTAATCAAGAGAAATCTTAAATCAGTCGGATAATAATCAAACAAAAGTGAACATGAAAGCGCATAACACCATGCACAATGAACACCAAAATTTACGTGGAAACCCAAGAAGGGAAAAACCATGGAGAATGCTAATTCTCAATTATAAAACACCAGTTAAGGTAACTTTTACAAGGGATCACTGCCAAAATGCTCACTGCAGGTAAGGCTCACTACCCAATTAATACAAAAACATCTGATTACAAAATAGTCTCATTGATAAAAATGAACCAATGAAGTTGCATCTATACATGCATGAAGTCAGTTCTGGTTTAGAGCAAAATATTTGTCTGCAACAGATTTGGTCAAGAATCTTTTGCCCACTTTCCTTGCACAACCTCTGCACTACTGATTACTTCTTCCTGACACTTTCCTTTTGCTTCCTTCTCTATTTCTTATCGCATAATCCTTCGCATCCTTGTTCGCACACACCACACTTCACTTCTCGAACCAAAAGAGATGTTCTATATATATATACCCGTAGAACAAAGTAAGTTAGCCTAGAAAAACATGTCGGCATGAAGAATAACCTTGAAATATTCAATAAGGCTTGGCAAGCTAGCACCGGACCCAAAAGATAGGTTGCACATAAAGATAGCATAATTACCAACATATAGCAATCTTTGAATTACATAAAATATATTCCAGAGCCGATGGGAAAGCCACAACCAAGACCAAATCTTGATTATCATCAATTTCAATATCAACTGGAGAAATCCAGTTAGACATACCAAAGCTTGTAACATGCTACATGAATATCCGGATAGCAAGGATACCCATAATAAGCTTTGAGCACAAAAGCCAACATCAAAAGATTAGTCTTCATTATTCTGCATTAACTGACTTTCACGAATGTCCCAAAAAGAAGTGCTGCCATATCTGGATCAAGGACTACACAACATCATAGGATAGATCATTTTTGTATATCATCCAAAGCACAACCTTCTGGATCCAAAGTTTTGACATCAATGACAACAATGCCAGATCTTCTCAACAACTTCTCAACACATTTGACTCTAGAGTTAGTCATCTTCGATGATTTTCATCCCTCTCGAGCTTCACGTTCAACGTGTTGTTGACTGTGTTGATCGAGATCACCATCCACCGATCGCGCTTACCGTCCACGTACAATGCCAACATTGGTCGTTTACGTGTTTGTCAACTATGTCATTGTCGATGTTGATGTGTTGATTGTGTTTGTCATTGCACATGCAAGATCTATGAAACTTCCAACATTCTTTGCACTTTGCGTTCATTGTGTTCCTTGACTGGGTTAATCATCATTGACGATGACACAAACATGTTCACCATTGTGATTGCATTCACGATTCTATGTGTATGAACATTTGAAAAAATTGATCAAGTCATTGACTGTCAAGGCATCTCCCTTGTAGCAAGGTGTGCATCTTCTAGACTTAGAATATTTTTTTGGATTTTCAACTTTTGAAATCTCCCTCCATCGTGAAGCATCTTTTCGAGCATCTTTCATAGTGAAATCTTCCGTGTAGCATCTGAAGCTTGGATCTTGATACCTGGTACTGGCCATCTACCATTAATGACCTCAGAGATCTTATCTTTTCTCCTGAAAAAGTGAAATAGACCCACTAGAGTAAACTTGAAATTTTTTGTGATTTTGACTTGACCAATGTGACCGTGAAGTGAAATTATTCTATTAAAATCATTTTGAGTTATTTCTTGAAAGGTCCTATTTTTTAGGGTTTTCCCCTAATTTTCAAAATTTCTGATATTTGCAAGTATCCTCTTGACAATAAACCCACAAAAAGCCCATGCTTGGTTTGACCTAAAATTGACTTTTGACGACAATTTTACTAGATTTAGACCATTTTAATCAAAATGCCTTATTGAAGCAATTTTTTTTTATTTTGAGTACAACACTTAAAAGTGGATTTATATGTTCACCCATCTCTAACTCGACTTAGAAACCTTCATGACCCAAGGTTTAACTCAAACTGATCATTTGACCAATTGGTTTTGACTTTTCAAAAGATTCTCATTTATAATGTGATGACTCACTAAGTCGGTAAATGACTAGGTTGGTTAAGTTCTCTGACTTCGAACACCCATGTTACATTCTCGTAACATCTTGGGTCTTAGCAACTGCCACTTGTTCAAATCCTCTAAACAAACCAAGAGAGTGAAGTACCTCTCCAATTTAATGCATGTTAGTTATACTAATGACACAACATCATTGACTTGAGACTATAAGTCTCATCTTTAAAAGTATTGACAAGTAGAAGTGGCCCTACCGTTCAATGGAGAGTATAGACTAAGGATCCCCTAGTGTACCATCTAAGTCTCTAGTGTTGTGTCATGCATAACCAATTCGGTCATACAACTATGGACTTCTCCAACTAAGCATGACACTCCTAACAAGTTATGCAATTCTGGACTGTAGTGAATTGACTACTGCAAGCAGAGACTTTTACACTACTTTGGAAAGAGTTTAAAAGTATTTCAACCACTTCTTTAAAAAGTGGAGTCATATATTCACCCACCTCTAATTCAACTTGAAAAACTTCATGACCTAAGGTTTAAATCAAATTGATTATTTGACCAATTGGTTTGACTTTTCAAAAGATTCTCATTCATAATGTGATAACTCACTAAGTCGGTAAACGAGTAGGTTGGTTAAGTTCTCTGACTTCAAACACCCATGTTACGTTCTCATAACATCTTGGGTCCTGGCAACTACCACTTGTTCAAGTCCTCTAAATAAACCAAGAGAGTGAAGTACTCTCCAATTTAATGCATGTTAGTTATACTAATGACACAACATCATCGACTTGAGACTATAAGTCTCATCTTTAAGAGTATTGACAATAAGTCAAAAATTATATAATTTAAACATAAACAAAAGAACACTTCTTCTAATAATGTTTCATACTTTCGAAGATTTTCCATATGGTTCTATATTTGAGAAATCATTAATATTTGAGTATCAAATCAATGCAATTTTCCAATTTGTTTGCTCAAGAAAGACTGAGTTCATGTGTTGAAACTCCTCCATAATTTTAGTTTACAAAGCTAATTATACACAAATAATACAACTATATATATTTAACATACACACTTAATTGCACTCCAAAAAGAACATATTTTTATATACAATTTCTTATATCTAACTGGAAATGAAGTTTCCTTAGAAAAATAAATAAATCGTATAATTTCTAAGTCTCTTCTTTGTTGTTCTATACAGTTTGAAAGAAGGAAAAAATTATACTCTTGCAAAATCTGTAAATACTCAGACCATATAATGGTTGGTTACCATATAAAAATTCTTCATATTATAATAACTATACCTTTATCAATTGATATTATAAGCTTTCAGATTTAAACTACAGTTTTAAATCATAAAAATAAAGTATACTTAAAATGTAATTTACATGCCTGAATTTTCTTTCCTCACACTATGCAATGAATGCTTTTCAGAATCTCCAAATTAGCGTGCCACTCCCCTTAAAAAAGCATGCTAAAATAGAATTCAATCGCCCTTCTAAATAGGCTCGACTTAACTCCCATTTGCCATGGTTTCATGGTTTAAAGTGGCAGTTTAAAATAAATGAAAGTTTAGTTTAAAAGAAAACTCAAAACTTACCAGATTTGGCACCTCCTTCCAAGGTATAAGTTAGCATTTAATACCAACTGCCTTCATTTATCTTGGCACCACTTTTCACCAAGAAATGGCATCCAATAAAATGGCCTTCATCACCACTTTTTGTGGCTTTAATAATGAGGGATTTAATTGTAAGAAAAAACAGTTTTAGACTCATAAAGCCACAAATTTTAGTGGTCGTCAAAGGGCATTTTAAAGACAATTCAAACTGTTAAACCATCACCACATAGTGGCTTTCAATATATAGAGGAAGATACAGCACAATGAGATTTTAACTATGGTTTTAATGCCATACAAAATGCCTTCAAAAATGACATCGATTGAGGCCCAATTGCCTCTTGATGTTGGCATTAATTTTTTTTTTTTTTTTTTAAGGCATGGTTATATATATATATATATATATTTATATTTATTGTATATAATATATTTATATTAATCTATTGTATATATACTTACATACATATGTATATATGTATTTATCTCTTCTACATATATACATACACACACACATATAATTGTCCTTTATCACAATTCAATAATAATCGATTTATCTCGTCATAATATCAAAATTGATTAATTAATTAACATTGATAAACATATATCATTAAACACTTTTAATTTTCTATATCAAAAGGAAACCAAGACTCAACTTGACTAGGTTAGACTTAACCTATATACTCAATTCAATTCAACTCAAAACATAACACTCAATTTGACTCAATGATATATTTAGGGTAAACCTACATGAGTTTGTGAGATAACTCAAATGGCATGACTTGTTTTTCTGAAGTCTATTCTCCTCTCTTAGGTGATACTCTCCCCCTCTCTCTGGAGGGCAAGAAAATAGTTCTGCATTTCACTTAAAGCACATTCAATTAGTTAACCATTATAAATCATGCCGTAATCATAAGTCTTTTTTGAATTTGGTTTTGCAATCCTTTGATGTCGGATCTAAACTTATGTTTCCCATCTACAAATTTGTTGGATCACTATCGGGTATTTCTATAAATGAGTTTCTAGGAGTTGTCAAGGTGTAGGGTTTCGATTGCAACAATGAATAATTGACCTTCAAACTTCCTTCAATCTTCTTCAAATTTAGGAGCTTGCTATAGTCAAACCCTGTGTTAGTGTTTCCACTTCCACAATGACGATGTCAATGATAAATGGATAAATGAAAGGAAGGAATGATGAAATCATTAAGTGTTGTAACTCACCACCCTTTAATGGGTTCCTTGAAGGACTGAAGTCATACACATCTCCTCAAGGTCTTGATCTTGCTTGCTTGATTTGCTTGAATGGATTGAATTGCTTGGAGACCTACAAAGTGTTAGCCTTCACAAACAATATAAAAACATAAACTCACATACATTTTGACATGATGTTGGATCTTGAATTGCTACAATAAATCTCTAATGACTGCTCTTGACTTGTTGAATAATGCTCTTGATAATTGCTTGATCATAAATTTTCCTTAATGCTTCTTGTTAATGTTTAAATGATGCAATAACTAGGTATTTATATGCTATTATTCTAATTTTCCAAAAATTAAATCTTGGCAGTCGACTTTAGTCATTTGAATTTCAAATAATAAAATGTCGACACTGACATAATTGAAATTGGAGATAAAATAGGGGTTCATAGGCGCCCTAGGTATTGTTTCTCAACCCTATTTTTTAGAGTTTAAGGAGTTAGCCCAAACAAAGTATTAAATGAGAGAATTTGTTTTACGCTTATAAATTGTTGGAAAATGTTTAAAAATAAGATGTGGAATGCATAATTTTGGAAATTAGGTGCTTAATTAGGTCCAATAACTTAAAAGGGAGCAAAACATAGTGTGAAATTGTTAAGGGTGATAATTTATGATGCTATCATAATGCATTTTTAGTATCATAGTTAAAAATAGCTTGATAAAAAAAAGAGGTTTACTAAAAAAAAATCAAGAAAAGAAAGACAAAAAAATTTAAAATGTCAAATAGATATAAGAGCATAAGAAAAAAAACTAATATGTAAAGGCACCTAAAGTAACTATATACAAGTTAAAAAAACTATATGCAAGTTAGACTAATTAAACTATGTACAAAGGCTCAGGACAATGGTTATTAACACTTCCTCTTAAATATTTTGGAATAATGTGTAAGAGTTTTACTACTAGTCATAGTCTTAAGTCTAACAAACTTGTCTTTATATTCTGAGAATTATGGTGCAGATAGATTAAGCTCATACTCAAGATATAACCCATGTAAAATTAATAGTTGGGATAACTCATTATAGTTGTAATTAATCCATATACATATTTTATTACTCCCACTTTCAGAATTAAACTAATAAGTATTAAAAGTAGGTGATAAAAAGGAAGACACTACTTGTCTTGAAGTACTATCATCTAAAAGCATATGATCATCATTACATGACCTCTTACCCAATATTATTTCACCTTCAAGAGATATCATAGCTATATTTAGGTGAGGGGATGTTTGTATCTCAATTTAGAGGAGGACATGTGTAGGAATGATTTTGGAAAAGCTCTTGACATAGCTATATTTGCTTGGATAACACGAGGGAGGAGTGTTTTTTATTTCTAGTGATTAGTGTTGGATGAACTCATGGATCTATGCACATGGCTATGGGAAGCATATTCAAAAATTGTGTATATTTTTTTTTGATGGATGCGATGGTTTGTATGGGTTTAGGATTGATAATTACATGGTCAATAATACATGTGGATGGCTTAGTATCAATGTGGCAATATTTCATAACTTTGTTTGTGCTTTATCACTTAGGATTCATTTCAAATAGTCCTTGAAGTAGGAATTTTTTTTGGGGAAGGATTGGATATCATGAAGTTTGGTAAATATGCAAGATGTCTAGTAGTACATTAAGCGTTTATAAAATTAGATTTTATATAATTTTAAACATTTAAGTGCTAAAGGGGAGGTTTGCAAGGAGGCAAGGACCTTGAAGGTTAGGGCATCAAGTCCAAATATATGGTAGTCCCTCGTAAGTCCATATTTTTACAAACATTAGGAAATATGAAATTTTTAAAGGAAAACAACTCAAGTAAACTATAAATAAATTGATCTTGGAGTGCACATGCAATTTTGTAATAATTTGAATTTGAAGAATAAGCTTTATGAAAAATGGAAAGGAACCAAATAAGCAATGGGAATAAGTCCAAATAAAAGTACAAATGAGAAAAGGGGTCTACATTTTTCCAGAAGAAAAATCAAGTGTACATGCAAGGCACAACAAATAAAAACTTTGTTGGAGAAATGCTCTACAAGGTTTTAATGATAAAACAAGGTTGAGAACTATCTTCTTTGGTCTCACAAACTAAGGTTAAAATCATGAAGGAATAACAAAAAAATAAGATGAATGTTAACGCAACCATGTATATCCAAGAAACCAAAATATGTGCATTTAAATCCATTACCTTTCTTGGAGTATGTTGAAACTTTTCATTGCAAACTAAGAATTGAGCTACATGGATTGGTCTAAAATTTTAAACTACCTTGGTATTTCCTTGCTACCACTTAGGTGTCCATATCCTCAACAAGGTTGTCACTATGATTCCACTCAAGGCATAACTCTACTACCAGTTGGGCATTCATAGCCCTGATAGAGTTTCCTAAACCCTCCAACTAGTTGAGTTCTTATGATACTATTTTATTTTATTTTTTTGTTCCCATTTTTTCAATACTTTTTCAAGAATATTTGAGGAACTTGTCTCAAATTTCAAGCAATAACACATTTCTAAACTAGGAATCATAGTGGTGGCAAAGGTAGACTTTTGGAAAAAAAATTCTAAATACTTAGGTGCAACAAGCAAGCCCAACAAGGAACATTAAAGTGTAAATAAAAAATATATGTTTTCATGTAATATTTTAGGATCTAAACAACATAACAATCACTTTTCACATGCGTATATTCATGCAATCCAACACCAATACTTGAAAATAAACTTGAATTTTAACCATCCCTTATTAAAGGAATACTTTAGAATAATATTTACTAAACAACTTATTTTTGGCACTTAAAAACATCCACCTTATTCAAGAACATTAATAAAAGAGAACCCTAAAGACTAGAAAAATAAATTCATTGAAATAAAGACAACAAAACTGAAATAACAAAGAAATATAAGGGCATAAGAAAAAACCAATGCAAAGACATCTAAAGTAACTATATACAAGTTAGACTAATTAAACTGTGTACAAAGGCTCAAGACAATAATTATTAGTGTTAGAATTGGCTATGTAGATAGCCTTCCAAGATCTAGGGGCCAAATGGAAAGCACAAGAGAGAGAATATGACTATGACAAGAATAAATTGTGTTCTTATCAATATGATTTAATGTTGTGTGTACAATGTAGTAGAGACCCCTTGGTTATATAGCCAAGGTGAGACATGAGATGTCATAAGATTATGACAAGTGTCTTAATCTTATGACATGAGACAACTTATCACATCTACCTAGGTTCACATGTGTTACAAGTCAAAAGATAAGATAACAACTAATGACAACGAACACCTTCTAGAAAGATTCCTAGGACCTAAGTAAACTTAACATGTAAATAATTCCCCTAGAAATGAATTAACTAGGTACAATACTTTATTTACACCAACACCCCCCCTTAAGTGCAACTTAGGGAGTGGAAGATTATTATGAAAATGACACAAAGATGCAAGAATGGGTCTCAGCTACTAGGCCATGTTAGGTACCCATGTACATATGCAAATGAAATCTCTCACAAATGGAGAAGAGGAGAAAACCTAGTGGGACAAAACTCCCCCCCAAAAGAGAGATTAAATACAAAAAATAAATGCTCTCAATGAAGAATGAGAAGGCCAAAACCCCATGTGAGGAAAAAGAACCCCCATAAGAGAGAAGAAGAAGAGAGACGATGCATCCCCCCCTCAATGTTGAGTGTCCTGCAATGATGGTAGAAGCTCGACATTGAATGTTGAAGATGATCCAAAAGTGTCGAACATTCTTCCCCTTAGGAAGAAAAAAAACCATGTATGCATGCATGATGTTAGGAAGATGGATGATGTATGATATCTTTGAAGCATGCTCAAGTGTCTCCATGTCAATGTCAAAAGATGACTCACTCCAAACAAGTGTTCTAGGCCACATTGCTGAAGAGGACAATCCAAAATCTAGTAGAGATGAATATAGAACATGATCCAAATACAGAGATATCCCCTCTGAAGGCAAAGAAGCCTCCTCCAAATGTTGTCCACAAGTATCCACAGTCACGTCAAACTGCAAATAATGATCATGTAGAGAATGAAAAAGAGGGTCAAGGTGTTCCCTCAGAACAACTGAAGAAGGATCTTCTTCATCAAAGAAAAGATGAATGTCATCAATGATGTCTCCCAAATCTACAATATGAGGCTCCACAAACAAGTCTAAAATACCTATCAAGAAGCCATCCAAAGTAGCCAAATCTGAAAGACAATGAGGATCTTGTTGCACTAAATCACAAGAAGCCATATTTGTAGCAACACAAGCATCATCAATTGCAACAGTAGATGGAGGAGATGAAATGCATGAATCAAGAATTGGATCTGATGTGAGAAATACCAAGTTCAAGAAGCCAAATGTCTCCTCTGAATCATGGTTTATACTTGAGGTGTGATCAACAATTGAAGGAATAATGTCACCATCAGAAGGAAAATCTGCAAAGGTATACAATCAAGATGAATGATCAACCATCCTAGTAGCAATGGTCTCTCTACTCTCCAAGTATCAAATGATGACTAAATCAGGAGTGAACTCCATAGTCCTCCCATATCCACCATGTGTTATCTGATATATGGAAAGAAGATTGTTCATCAAATGAGGAAGACACAAAACATCCTGAAAAGTGTTGTCCCCAAAGCTAATAAACCCCTTCCCAATTACACTTATGTACGTATTGTTTCCCATCAAGGTAGGAGACATAGTACAAGGCTCAAAAGAAGAGAATATAGACTGTGAAGATGCCATATGATGAGATGCTCCTAAATCTAGAAGCCATCTCCCTGATCCATGACCTGGAAAAGCACAAAGAGCATGTCCTTTATTTCCTAATGTAAAAGCTTGAACTCTGTCCTTTTTAGACTGTTTTGAAGAAGGAGGAGGTGATTCAGATATTCTAGAAGGAAAATCAATGTGATTCTTTTTGAGAAGATGTTTCAACTCATCAATATCCTTCTTATAACAATAGTGTTCTTCATGTCCATCCTTCTTACAATATGCACAAGTAGGCCTCTCCTTCTTAGATTTTTCTCCTTTAGAGTGAGTGAATTATGATTCTTTATGTGGCTTGTTCTTTTTCTTCTTTTGCTTCTTATCAGTATTCACTGATTTTTTTTGTACCTTAGACTCACTTGCCAACAATGCTTGTGACTTAGAAGACTTGATTAGCCTGATGTTCATTAACTTAGATTCCTCTTGAATTAGGAGATTTGCAAAGTCATCAAACTTAGGATCACCATATGATGCTCCCATAGAAATTTGATGGGTATGAAAGCCAAAAATAAATACTGAATACTCAAGACCAAGCTTGGATAACACATTCAGAATCAATTATAAATCCTCTTTATCAATGTTGTATTCTTTCAACTATGTTCTTAGTTGCTTAACTTTGGAGATGTAGTCTTGGATGACATGGTCAAAACATTTTGGATCAAGATTCATCAAATCATTATCAATCTGATATCCCCTAATCTTACTTTTTTTACCATACAATTGTTCAAAATCCTCCCAAGCCTCTTTAGGTGTTTTGCATGATTCAACATGAAATTGTAAATCAAATGAGACTAATGAGCACATGCATCCAAGTGTTTTCTCATGATTAATCTCCCATCTTGCCAATTCTTTAGCATCAATAGGTTGACAAATGGTTTCCTTTAGATAGCCTATTAAACCTTTTCCCATGAGATAGTTCCATACCAATTTTCTCCATGTAGCATAATTATGTGGAGTTAGGAGTTCAGTTTGAGATTTCTCCATTGCAAGAACACAAACCAAGCAAAAGAATGCAACCAACCACTACAATATTACCCCCCCAAATCACTCAATCATGAAACCCCCAAGCAATATTTGATTTGTGGCACTTTATACTTAGTGCGTTTACAGTTGGCACTTGCCAAAAACAACAAAGTGGTCTTGATCTCGGTATATGCAAATTTCCAAAATAGGCCTCAAGATCAAAGTAAAAATTTTATAGTAGATGAGATCAAACTGATTACACCAATGGAAAGTACACGAAAAATTATGCACTTTAAAAAAAAAATCACCCAAAAATGTTACCGTAGGAGCAAGATATTAGCTCCCAAAGTTCCCAAAATGAGGACGAAACAACAACACCTGTGAGAATCTTCCCCAAATCAAAAAAATTGCTCAAAAAAAGGAGTCAAAATGAGCAAGTTATCTACATTTGAAGTTTGACTGCCAAAACCAAAAAGAAAATGGTGAGGGGGGAATTTTTTTTTTAGGAGTGCTGATGTGGTGTTGATGTTAACAACTGACAAGCTTAAAATTGACGTCCTACATTTCAAAGGTCAGCGCAGGTCCAATTGTCAGAAAGCATATGCTTTGGAATATTCCTTCGCAAAATATTCCACGAATATTGTTTCCCTCCAGAATCTTCGTGCTGGAATATGTTGTGCCAGTTTAAATTAACTGCATCAGAATCTTCTTTATGGTCGTCACTTTTTAGAATTTCCCACCAGATTTTTTCAAATGAGCGTCGATTTTGATTTTTTTTTTACTGCCGTTTGAAAAACTCTTTGCTAGTTGCTGTAAAGGTGGGGCCGTGGTAGGTGTACACCGCGAGTGAGCACACACCATGTGGCTGTATCTGCCATGTCTTTGCAGAGACGTACCTGCAAACATAGGTATGACCTGTGAAAGTCTTGAAAACCATCCGTAGAAATTTCTATTTGTTTTTTTTTTAATTTTTAAAAAACTTTCAAAGAGTTTTCAAGTGGCCGAAAGTGATTTTTCTATAAAAAATTCAAAAATTTTCAATTGAATTTTTTTTTGTTGAAAAATAGTACCGTTGGGTAATGATGGCAACCTAGGGGCCATATGGCTCCCTAGGATTTCTTTTTCCTTAGTAGACAACTCCTTAGATTTGGATGAATTGACAATCAATCTTAGGGTTTTTGGCCCTTTTGGACGTAATGGCAGGGTCAGATTTGACCCAAAACACTCCAAAAATATAGCTACCTGATGGGAAAGGTCGTTGATGTCACAACTTGCATCATTTAATCAATTATATATCAAACCGGGTGTGTCTCAGAGCAATATGCGATAAGGATAGTTGTCACAGATTCTTTGGGGGGTTTTTACACTGTAAACAATGACTTTAGGTATCGTTTTGCCTATTTCAGGAGCTTTCAGGAGCTCTCAGGAGGTGAACTATAGTGACTGATTCCTAAGGTTTAATTCTATCTTATTTTCTAATTTAAAATCCCGTTGACTTATTTTTGACCTTATTGAACTTGATTTAGATTGACTCATGGAGACAACTAATGATTATTTTAACCCTTAATCTAAAACACAGAATTCAAATTAATTATATTTTGCTTTAAAAGAAATCCATAATTAATTGTTGGAAATTAAACACTATTTTAAGAACATAAATGAATTGCAGAGAAATGACGATTATTCTAGAAAACATAAAGACTAATCTCCATGAACAGATATTCAACAAACTCCAACTTCATCTTTCCTCAAGTTCCTATCATCGCTTCTAATGAAACTTAATAAATAACACTAAATTTAACTACTCCAAACAACATCTAAATCTGATTAATCTGATAAACCTTATAATGATTCTAACAACCTAATCTAACCATAATAAACTAAAACTTGAAAGTAATTCGAGCAAAAGTAACTATCTAGATTTATCATTCACTAAGTCAAAAAATGATTTAACAACTTAACAATTCAAAATTAACATCGACTTCAGATTTAATACAAATGAATCAAAAATAGTATAACTTAATAAAATACCAACACAAGATCATTCTGAAGGTTGAGCGGGCCCTACTCTTCCTCAGGTAAGATCCCTTAACACAGTGATTGAATTAACTCCTTGCTTTCATTTCCATTGATCAAAAGTAGAACACAAAAAAAAGTATTGTTGTTGAATTATAGAAATCTGATTGAAAATTATCTAACTTCTAACTAAAACTGAAACATGGATATTTATAATATCCTTATTAGCTTCTAACATGGCGCTAATTGCCAAAACTTAAGGCGATCAAACTAAAGATTACAATCAAATTAAAACAGAACTAAAACTGGACAAAAGAGAACAATGCTAGATTGGCGCTGGAAGTAGAAGTTCCATAACCGACTTATAAAGAAGTCGTTTCATACTTGAGTGACTCATCATCCAACAGGGCCCATCTATGGCGTTTTCATCCATCGTGATTTAAACAGAGAGTTTAACCACATCATCAATCTTTAAAATACCCTGTTCAAAACCCTTAAGAAAAGGATAACATTTATGGTAGTAAAAGATCAACGCAACATAATTATCTCAACAAATATCATCATAAAGTAACGCAATTAACATAAACCATTACTTCAAATATATCCACTAATTTAGCTAAACATAAAGCAAAATAAGTAAATATGTTAATCTATAATCTACCGCCAGTCATGTCAATTAACAAAAATAACGAGTCTTTTTAAACATAAAATGCTTTAAATGAAAGTATTATGATGCTCTCATCACTACCTTCTAGATTTGAAAACTACTCTTTGGCTTCAAACCCTCATAGATTTGGACTCATATTTTCGATTTGGATGAAACAAAAGGAAAAACCAACTTTCTCAAACCTTTTGAACTCAATGGTGAGCTCATATTTGTACCAAGAAGCTCCAATTCGAACATGCAATAAAGAGCCAAAAAAAGGAACCCCCCAAATCTGGTATTTCTTTCAAGCTTTTATGATTCTCTAGATCATCATACGATGCAAGAGAAGAGCATACTCAACTTTTCAAGATTTACCAAAATCTCTTTAGAAAATGGCTAACCAATGGCACCCGGCCCGCTGTGATACCATGTTAGAATTGGCTATGGAGATAGCTTGCCAAGATCTAGAGGCCAAATGGAAAGCACAAGAGAGGGAATATGAATATGACAAGAATAAATTGTATTCTTATCAATATGATTCAATGTTGTGTGTACAATGTAGTAGAGACCCCTTGGTTATATAGTCAAGGTGAGACATGAGATGCCATAAGATTATGACAAGTGTCTTAATCTTATGACATGCGACAAATTATCACATCTACCTAGGTTCACATGTGTTACAAGTCAAAAGATAAGATAACAACTAATGACAACTAACACCTTCTAGAATAAACTATATTCTTATCAATATGATTCAATGTTGTGTGTACAATGTAGTAGAGACCCCTTGGTTATATAGCCAAGGTGAGACATGAGATGTCATAAGATTATGAGAAGTGTCTTAAGCTTATGACATGAGACAACTTATCACATCTACCTAGGTTCACATGTGTTACAAGTCAAAAGGTAAGATAACAACTAATGACAACTAACACCTTCTAGAAAGATTCCTAGGACCTAAGTAAACTTAGCATGTAAATAAGTCCCCTAGTAATGAATTAACTAGGTACATGACTTTATTTACACCAACAATTAGAAATTTCTCTTAATTTTTTTGGAATAATGTGTAAGAGTGATAGGCTACTAGTCATGGTCTTAAGTCTAGCAAACTTGTCTTTATATTCTGAGAATTATGGTGTAAATAGATTAAGCTCATACTGAGGATATAATCCATGTTAAAATTAATAGTTTCCCGGTAACTCATCATAGTTGTAACAAATCCATATACATGTATTTTATTACCCCCAATTTCATAATTAAACTAGTAAGTACTAAAAGTAGGCGATAAAATGGAAGACACCACCTAGATTGAAGTACTATCATTTAAAAGAATATGATCATTATTACATGACCTCTTACCCAATATTATTTCACCTTCAAGATATATCATAGCTATATTTAGGTGAGGGGATGCTTGTATGTTTATTTAGATGAGGACATGTTCAATGATTTTGGAAAAGCTCTTGACATAGCTATATTTTCTTGGATGACATGAGAGAGGAGTGATGTTTTGTGTTTCTAGTGATTAGTGTTGGATGGACTCTTGGATTTGTGCACATGGATGTGGGAAGCATATTCAAAAATTATGTACATGGTTTTTGATGGATGTGATGGTTTGATGGATTTGGGATCAAGATAATTACATGGTCAATGATACATGTGGATGGATTAGTATCAATCATAACTTTTTTTTTTCTTTAAATCACTTAGGATTCTTGTTGAATAGCCCTTGATGTAGGAACACTTTTTGGGGAAGGATTGAACATCATGAGGTTTGGTAAATATGTAGGATGTCTAGTAGTACTTCAAAAGTTTACAAAATTAGATTTATATAATTTTAAACATTTAAGTGCTAAAGCGGAGGTTTGTAGGGAGGCAAGGACCTTGAAGGTCAAGACACCAAGTCCAAATATATGGTAGGCCCTCATAAGTCCATATTTTTACAAATATTGGGAAACTTGAAATTTTTAAAGCCAAACAACCCAAGTAAACTTTAAACAAATTGAGCTTGGAGTGTACATGATATTATGTAATAATTTAAATTTGAAGAATACTCTCTATGAAAAAGGGGAAAGAACCAAAGAAACCATGAGAACAAGACCAAATAAAAGTACAAATAAAAAAGGGGGTCTACATTGTTCCAAAAGAAAAATAGGGTATAGGTACAAGGCACAACAAATAAAAACTTTGTTGGAGAAATTGTCTACAATTTTTTAATGATAAAATAATGTTAAGACCTATTATCTTTGGTCTCATAAACTAAGGTTAAATTCACGATGGAATAAGCGAAAAATAAGATGAATGTTAACACAACCATGTATATCCAAGAAACTAAAATATGTGAATTTGAATTCATTAGCTTTCTTGGAGTATGTTGAAACTTGTCATTGTAAACTAAGAATTGAGCTACATGGATTGGTCTAAAATTGTAAACTAACATGGTATTTCATTGCTACCACTTAGGTGCCCATATCCCCAATAAGGTTGTCACTATGATTCCACTTGAAAGGAATAACTCTCCTACTAGTTGGGCATTCCTAGCCCCAATAGAGTTGTCTAAACCCTCCAACTAGTTGAGTTCTTATGATATTATTTTATCTTATTTTCTTGTTCTCATTTTTTAATTCTGTTTCAAGAATATTTGAGGAACTTGCCTCGAATTTCAATGAATGACACTTATTTCTAAGCTAGGAATAATAGTGGTGGCAAAGGTGGACCTTGATATTTTTTTCTAAATACTTAGTTGCAACAAGTAAGCCCAATAAGGAACATTAAAGTGTAAATAAAAAATATATGTTTTCATAAAATATTTTAGGATGTAAAAAACATAATAATTATAATTCACATGTGTATAGGCATGCAATCCAACACTAATTTGGAAACTAAATTTGAATTTAACCATCCCTTATTAAATGAATACTTTAAAATGATATTTACTCAACAACTTCTTATTTTTGGCACTTAAAAACATCCACCTTATTCAAGAACATTGAGAAAAGAGGACCCCAAAGACTAGAAAAAATAAATTCAAGGAAATAAAGACAACAAAACTGAAACAAAAAACATATATAAGAGCATAATCTAAAAAAAACCAATACAAAGGAACCTAAAGGAACTATATACAAGTTAGAAAAATTAATCTATGTACAAAAGGCTCAAAAGAATGGTCATTACCACTTTCTCTTATTTTTTTGTAATAATGTGTAAGAGTGATAGACTACTAGTCATGGTCTTAAGTCTAGAAAACTTGTCTTTGTTTTCTGAGAATTATGGTGTAGATAGATTAAGCTCATACTAAGGATATAATCCATGTAAAATTAATAGTTGGGGTAACTCATCATAGTTGTAAAAAATCCATATACATATTTTATTACCCCCACTTTCATAATTAAACTAATAAGTATTAAAATTTTAGGTGATAAAACGGGAGACACCACCTAGCTTGAAGTACTATCATCTAAAAGCTTATGATCATCATTATATATGACCTCTTACCCAATATTATTTCACCTTCAAGAGATATCATAACTATATATTTAGGTGATGGGATGCTTATATCTTGATTTAGATGAGGACATGTGTGGGCATGCTTTTGGAAAATCTCTTGCATAGCTATATTTGCTTGGATTCAACACGAGGGAGGAGTGGTGTTTTGTGTTTCTAGTGATTAATGTTGGATGGAATCTTGGATTTGTGCACATGGATGTGGGAAGCATATTAAAAAATTAAGACATGCTATGATTTGAATCCAAGATTTTGACTACCTAATACTTCTTTACACCAAAGATTTAATTTCTAGAGAATGAGGAAATCAAGCAACAAATATATGAACTCATGGAAAAAGGACACATTGGGTCTAACTCATCACCCTACAATAATTTAATTAATATGCTTGCATAAAATAAGGATGACACATAAAGGTTGTGCATTGATTATTAATTTCTCAACTAGGTCATAGTGAAGAACTTACCCTTTCCAAGGATTGCAAACTTATAAAACATTCTCTACAATATAAAGTTCTCCATGAAAATAAATGTTAAGTATATGTATCATAATATTCCTATTGATCCTACACACAATTGGAAGACAACTTTATAGGCAAAAATAATATTTATTTTAATGGTTAATCATACACCTTGGATTCACTAATGCTCCAACAATATTCATGTAAATGATGAATGATATTACCAATCTATTCACTACTACATTTTTTGTAGTATACCTTGATGACATCATAATCTTAACAAAAAATGGGTGAACATATGTTCCATATAGAGCACTTGTGCTTGAAACTTTGTGAAAATATGATATATATGTAAAATAGATAAATGTTCATTTTCCATGTGGGAGATTTATTATCTAGGATACATAGTAGACACATAGGGAGTGCATGTGGATCCAACCAATATTGAAATCATCTAAGGATGTATACAACTAAAAAATACCATAGATCTTTGTAACTTCTTAGGATAGCAAATTACTACAAGGAGTTTGTACTTGGTTTCTCACATGTGACTTGGCTACTAAACCTTGAGTTACCAAAGTTGGAGCTAAAGTATAGATCATCTAGTTATCTATACAATAGAAATCATTCAAAGAGTTGAAATGTAAACTCTATTATGCACCAATTCTTATGTTACTATATCTTCAATAATCATTTGAGATCAAAATTGATGCATCAAAATATGAGCTTGGAGCAATCTTCACTCAACATCATCACTTAGTTGCTTACCATGGTAAAAAATTCACCATACCAATTAGGAACTACTCAACACATGATCACAAGATTTATGATTTTCTTCAACTATGTAAGCATTGGAATCATTATATCTTGGGAAAGGAGACTATGATCCATGTAGTCACAATTTACTTTAATCCTTGTAGGTCCTCAAAATAAGTTGTAGTGCAATAGTAGTATAAAAAAGGTTTTCTTATCTTCAATAGCTCCATTTAAACACCAAGCATAAGAAAGGAAGAGCCAATATAGACACAAATTATTTGATCTATTTATTCTAGTTCAAGCTATCCTTTCTGCACTTGATACATTTGGGCATGAAGTTAACACATAGTTAGACTTTTCTTTTTGACACTTGAATTTTCCATATATATATATATATATCAAAAGTTGCTTTGTGGTAATTAAGTTCTATATTTCTACTCGTGGGATGAAATCCTATACCTTCTTTGGCACTTATGCATTTTGCATGAGGTGGAGAGACATAAAATACTATGGGAGGTTTATTTGATATATGATTTCAATTGATCTTGTCATTTGGGGGCATGATGACATTTATTTTTGCAAGTTTCACATGCTCATCATTGCTCTTCTCAACGGAAAAAAAGGGAGCATATTTTTATCATACTTTCCAATATATTGGTCAATCACATACAATTATACAACAATCATGCATCTATCATTCAACCTTATATATTCATACTCACTTTTCTTTACATTTCCTACTTTTTTAGTTGCAATTTCCTCCCTTGATTTATGTGTAGTGCACTCCTTCATAATATACATAATTCAAGGAGGCATATTATCCATTGATGCTATTTTTATTTTATGTATATATCTCATAGGTTGGAAACACACATTTGCTTCAGTGGCTAAGATTCTCTAAAATTCAAAAATAATATTTTTTAATTTTTTTTAATTACTTTTTTCAATGTATTATTACAATATGTATAAAACTAGTTTTACACATACACCAAAGTGAGGAAAAAATCTAGAGAAAAAAAGTGCATACTAGAACACTTTTCCTTTGAGTTCTACACCAATTTTAGGTTAATATCTTGGATGTATGATTCTAGTAGATAATTTGAATATATTGATACACTATCTGATTAAAGACTCAATTCATCACTTAGACATGTCACAATGCCTTGCTCAAAACTCTCATGATCCAATTTACCCACTCTAGATACTACTGCAATAGTGATCTTGTCCCTTGGATAGAATAGTTGGTGTGATCATGTTAACACTAAATTTTTTATTTCTCAGAAAATTCCAAGGTTGATACTCCTAGGATTTAACCATTACTTATCAGTGTGGGTGTCAAAAATCTAAACTCATGTATCTAAATTTATGTATATAAAGAAATCATCAAAGAGCATAAGCATTTATTGAATGATGTAAAAACATAGTTTGAAAGAGCATGGAAAATATTTATCCCCTTTTGTAGGTACACCAATCATTAGCACATTTCTTTGTCAAGCTTAAATAACAACACTCAATTATTTAACAATCATCAATTAACATCCATTATTAATACAAATTCAAAATATACTCTCCAACACAATCACACATTGACTCACATTAATAGATTCAACAATTGACTTACCAACATTCACTTTCATCTACACATTGACATTCATTGTCACCTTGTTATCTCTTTCTTTTTATTATTACTTTAGTCTTGCAACTTGACTAAGGTGCAAGAAAATCTTGAACTTCAATCTATAACTAGCTCCATGATGCTCTTTAACAACACATTTATTTTCCTTGCTTCAGATATCTCTAAGTGAAAACTTGTTCCACAAACTCAAGACCCAATTTCATAGAGAATAGAATCACATAAACTAGACAAGATCAAAACATTGAGAAGATAATCTATTATTGCCACAAATTTGTCCTCACTTTCTAAATTTTCAAAATTCAATCATCTCATCATTTTAATTAGTAATCCACTTTTATATATCTATTATCAATTTTCTATCTTAAAATATGTAGAACTTAATCAATTCATTATAATTTAATATTAACTAATATATTTAAATTCACAAGTGAAACTTAGCTCCTTTATATTAATTAAAATCAAGATTTAATTTGTTTAATAATCATTCATTTATTCTTAAATTAAGATATAAGCTAGAAGAAAGTAATCTTTTCATGCTCTTCAATGCTATTGAGTAGTTTTATGAAGATATCATCTTCCGAATATTTTAAAAGGGATAGTTTAGAATGACAAATTTATAGATTCAACTAATTAAAAGAAATATAAATTTGGTTTAAGGGTGATATATAATGTACTCTAGGCGGAGGCCCTAAGTTTAAATAGGAGAAAATATATTTAGACTGAATAATCGAAAAGAGAAGAACGAAGAGAATAAAAAAAATAATGGGACCATTTCTCCTCCCTACGATATGCCACGCCACCTTGGGAGTTCTAGCATATGCATGACGACCATGTTGGTCGAAGGCAGGAGATTTTCTAGAGCTGAGCGTACAGATGGGCTCATACACGTAATGAGTATCTATTTCTGTATCGAGCTATTGAAAAAGCTTGCCTTCATTTTAGAGGAAACTTTCAAACCTCATAGCCTAATTACATTGCAGGGAAAATAAATGTTTAAAAAAAATGATATTGCACATAATTAAATGATGAATAGTTGTAATAGTTTGATGGCCTCTGTCTCGTTTATAGTGTACGTACAGATTGATGACTTCAATACTGAAAAGCAGGAAGAGGTCCGCCTCAATTTCCTGGACCACGTAATGTAAAGTGATAAAGATCGACATCTGTATTTCAAATAAAAAATATGGCGTCATTACAATTATTATCACCACCTCCCGCATTATAAGACGCACGTATCAACCCATCATCAGAAACACATCCTTTTGATCTTTGTATGCAGCTCATTCCTTTGGGTTGTTTCTGTGCAAAGTTGAATTGAGATGCTATGGCAGGGGTGGAACTGGAGGCATATGTGGATGGGGCGTGGTGGGATGTGGAGCAGCTGCGAATTGAAGGAGGGAAGATGATGGCCCGTTTCGAAAATCAGACGAGAGAGTACGATGAGGGTATCAGCATGGAGCAGGTCAGGCTCCGCTCTAGGGCAGCCCTCGACTCCGACTGCATTAATTTCTTGAAGCCCAAAACAGATGTCTGTGTCTTTGCTGCTCACCCCAAGGCAAGAGCCCGCACGTCAGGATTCAATCCATTCCGTGTAACTACTTTCTCCTTATTTGCCACTCTTATACATTCTCTCGTTTATTCATTCTTAACTAGATACATGATATGAGAATGCAACATGGAAACCCAATTGAGTTCGTGCTTAAGGATTGAATCCATTCCGTGTAACTACTTTCTCCTTATTTGCCACTCTTATACATTCTCTCGTTTATTCATTCTTAACTAGATACATGATATGAGAATGTAACATGGAAACCCAATTGAGTTCGTGGTTAAGGATTCAATCCATTCCGTGTAACTACTTTCTCCTTATTTGCCACTCTTATACATTCTCTTGTTTATTCATTCTTAACTAGATACATGATATGAGAATGTAACATGGAAACCCAATTGAGTTCGTGCTTAAGCTTTGAATTCAGATATGCATTTTGAATTCATCGGGACCAAACAAACCGGAAGTCAGAAAACAATTGATTTCAGACATGTACTGGTTTTTTTCTCTTGGGAGCCAGGAAGGAGGGAAAGTCAGTTAATATTTGTTTTCAGGCATGTATATTTAGGTCAACCACACAAACTGGAAAACATGTATTGGAAGTCATTGGATTTAGTAAACAATTAATTTCAGGTATCTTTTTTGGGTTGACCAAACAAACCTGAAGTCAGTAAACAAACAATTGATTTCAGGCATTTTTTATGGTGGAGACCAAACAAACCTGAAGTCAATAAACAATTGGTTTCAGGTGTGACTACCAGTCTGTCTAACCACTGAGGAATGTCCACTCCACTAAAGAATAAGAAATATCCAATGTACTCAGCAAGACTTCATCTTTAGTGGGTTCTCTGTGAACCAAACAATTTTGAGCAAAGATTATTTGACATACATTTTACTTAAGCACAATTACGTCTAAGCTAACAATGAGATTAGTACAATGATAAGGCTTGCTTAGTTCACATGTTCAAATTAAATGCTCACGTTGCTGAAACTACTCGTGAATTCATAGCTGGTCACTGGAATAGAGCTTATTTAAAACACAGATACAAACGTCTAAATGAAAAATGTCTTGCGAACTAAAAGAATAGAGAATACAGACTTTTTAATAGAGAAAAAAAATAAAAAAAATAGTCCAATCTTAAGTACTTACAAATTTGACTGTTGTAACCTTCAACGAGTCAAAAAACCACCATTTTATGTATTTATATATCTTAAGTGTGTGAACTTAATTGCATAAAATAAGCCCCAAACATGATCAACAGATTTAAACCAGGCTGCAATAACACAAAGGATTAATATATACCCCTACAAATTTTGCGATGTGTCGATATTTTGGGGAAAGGGCTTTAACTCGTTAAAAACACGGACCACGGTTTAAACAACTGGTAAGGGCGGGTAATTGAATGTGTACCATCTGCCTCAGTGCCTAGTAAGTGTTAATATATTGAATGCGGACCATCTGCCTCAGTGCATTGTAAGTGTTAATATGTTGAATGCGGACCATCTGCCTCAGTGCAGGGCACCTTTTTTCTTTATGTTGAAACACAAGTTTCCTGCTTATCCTAATTGCACTTTCTCATATTTCTTATTTTTATCAATTTTATGATTTCCTCTGGTTTAGACTCATGTCCATCTTCATGTTCCTCTCTATTTGATAAAAAGATTGTTAGTACATAATGTTATTAGGGGTCATACTCTTATAATATTTATATTTTGTTCTAATATAAGATTATAAACCTTATGCTTATTATATGCTTTATACCATTGAATGATTAATAATCTAATAACTATTAGATTATTAATTATTTACAAATGGTTGTTTTGAAAAGGTGTTACTGAAACCACTTCAAGTATTTTGCTACCCTTCTATATATAAGGAGGTTCTCTCCCATTAGGAGTAGAGGAGAATTTGGAGATTGATAGTGGATGGAGAAGTGTTCCCTAGGTTCGGTCTATGTTATAATAGACTATTTTTGTAAGTGGTTTATAATGAAATGATGCTTTATGGGGTTTCCTACCTGGAAGGGTTTTCCCCATGTCTATGTTGTGTTATGTGTTAAATCTATGCTTATATAATTCTCATTTAATTATTCTTTCAATTTACTTATAATGATTAGTATCCTAAGATCTTAATTTTTATTAAAAATACGTTTCTCAATACGTGACATTTGCTTATTTATCTCAGTATTTTGATGTCCACATTACTACTAACGTTCTTTGAATACTTCCTTAAAAGATTTGCTGTTGAACATTATCCTCTATCAGGTTATCCAACATTTGTACTAAATTCAACATTCTCTTGTATTCTTTAATAGATTCACCTTTTCCTTGTTTTATATTTGTCAGTTTAATAAGGATTTGGGCATTTCACTTTTTAAATTCTTCGGTAAATGCTGTTTCAACTTTCTGCCACATCTTTTTCTCATTTGTTTTTATTTGAATAGAGCACTTTTACATAGTCCTGCGAGGTTCCATGGAAGTACTCTTAACTTCACCTTATATTTTTTTATACCATTGGCTTTCCGGTGGCATCTCCAATTTAAGCAATGTAGTTTTGGGTCTTGGTTGGTTCACCACCAAGCCTAGCAGATTTAGAAATCAATGGTGGTTTTGAGTCAAATCTTTTCCTTTTTAATTGAATTTCCTTAGATCTATTTTTTTTTTTCCTTGGTGGAGAATTAATTGGTCCAAGTGGACCTTGTTTCTTGTTTCAACAAACATAATTAATCAGCTCTAAGTCTTCCTTGGCAGTTGATGTCGCTTTCTTCCCAACCTCTTGTTCAAATTGCAATACTTCTAATTGTCTAATTTGTGCTTGTTGTAACCTCCCAAAACAACCTCGTTCACCCTTATCACTAGTCCATTTTTTATCCCATTTCAGCCATTTAGAATGTTGTTAGTGTCATTTTTGGTGACCCAAATCTTGATCCGTCAAAAATTGGATATAGTTTCTGTTTCTTGAGTCCTAAGTTCCTAACAATCATCAATTACGAACTTACTGAATTTTAGCTCAAAATGCTTTACAAGTTCAGTTTGTTCATTCCCTTATACAAAATCATGAGAAAAACAAGCTAAAAACATCCAAACAGCAGCAGTAAACACCATCTAATGGATTGAAACACAGAGATACATCTGGAGAAACATGTAAATGGGAAAAAAAATCTAGAAGAGTGAGTAAAACACTCCTCATGCTACTAATTTTTAGTTTATTACAAGTGAATCCATTGTCTCAGGGATGTATTGGAACCCATACATCATATACAACAAGCACCTACACCTATAGATGCTCGCAAATCCATGAAAATCCCTTTGTTTTTCACCTGCAACTATAAAAAATGAACATATGGAAGCTTGGAAAGAGAGCCAACTCTTGCACCTGATGTTCCTTGATTTTTTATGATTCTTTTGAGTTTTCCTTGGTTGGCAAAATCCATTCAAAAATTGGAAGTGACATGTCAAAAACTCTTCAGCTTCCTCACTAAATGAAACTATCACAGAATAATAATGGGTGGTTTTAACCTTCACATGTTGAAACCTAGTGGTTTCATCACCAACTGAAATGTGTTACTTTTCTGCCCCACTCCTTTTGTTCACTGACTTTTCTGAGATATAAGACCATTGAAACATTGTCTTCTACATTGAGGACCAAGCCTTTGGATTTGAAACCATCATGTCATGTTTCACAAGTAATTTGGAGTATCTTGACAACTCTTTGACTAAATGTGGTGACAAGTGACCCCTTGGTGATCAAATCTGTTTCCAGATCAGACCAGCTTATGGAGGAGGCATTTGGTCCCCAAAAGCTTAGGGACTCACTAGGTGAGGAAATTTGGGTAACATTTTGCTTTGCTCAGCAGCTGCCCTTTCAACCCAATCAACCAAGTCTTTTGTACTCCAGTCCTTGTCCTTCTCTCTTTCATATTAGGAACTACAACACACCCAACTCCTCTTGGAAGCTTGGAGCCAAATCAGCTATTGAACGTATGTAATGTCCCCTTTTGCTGAGTAGCCGAAATCATCCTTTTTAGCCTATTTAATTCTTCTGAGCTAATTTCGGGCTTTGATAGAGAATAAATAAATTAATTAAATAAAGTTATCCAATAAAGGAAATTTCTGGATTACTTTATTTTAATTAGTTTAGTAAAGTGACTTAATTGTTTTAAAATGGAAATATTATAAAGTCACTTTATAGAAGTGCTTTAAATGATATATTTTGAGTGGTAAATTAAAAGTAACTTTGGGAAAGTTCTATGGGAAATTATAGAAGGTGATTTGAAAGCTCATTTGTGGATGCTTGT